>OU342634.1:7477508-8677508 GCA_910589415.1 Malachius bipustulatus
AGGTAACCTGGTGAAAAATTTTCAAAAAAATGACTAGCGATTTTGCGGTTTTTTGACATAAATGAGCTCGCACCGGGGTCCCTACGGGGGAACAAACGATTCCAGATACATGGTGTCATAGAAGGCTTCCAGAGCTAACACCTCCAGGTGGTGGAGTTAGGGGACCTCAAAAGGTAACCCGGTGAAAAATTTTCAAAATAATTATTTCGAACGATTTTGCTGTTTTTTCACATAAATGAGCTCTCACCGGAGTCCCTACGGGGGAACAAACAATTCCAGGTACATGGTGTCGTAGACGGCTTCCAGAGAGCTACAACCTCCAGGTGGTGGAGTTAGGGGACCTCAAAAGGTAACCCGGTGAAAAATGTTCAAAATCATTATTTTGAGCGATTTTGCTGTTTTTCACATAAATGAGCTCTCACGTGGTCCCTACGGGGGAACAAACGATTCCAGGTACATGGTGCTGTAGAACGCTTCCAGACCTGACACCTCCATGTGGTGGAGTTAGGGGACCTCAAAAGGTAACCTGGTAAAAAAAAAAAAAATGTCTAGCGATTTTGCGGTTTTTTGACATGAAGGAGCTCTCACGTGGTTCCTACGGGGGAACAAACAATTCCAGGTACATGGTGTCGTAGACGGCTTCCAGAGCTACAACCTCCAGGTGGTGGAGTTAGGGGACCTCAAAAGGTAACCTTGTGAAAAATTTTCCAAAAAAATGTCTAGCGATTTTGCGGTTTTTTGACATAAATGAGCTCTCACCGGGGTCCCTACGGGGGAACAAACGATTCCAGGTACATGGTGTCATAGAAGGCTTCCAGAGCTAACACCTCCAGGTGGTGGAGTTAGGGGACCTCAAAAGGTAACCTGGTAAAAAAAAATTCACAAAAAATGTCTAGCGATTTTGCGGTTTTTTGACATGAAGGAGCTCTCACGTGGTCCCTACGGGGGAACAAACAATTCCAGGTACATGGTGTCGTAGACGGCTTCCAGAGCTACAACCTCCAGGTGGTGGAGTTAGGGGACCTCAAAAGGTAACCTGGTGAAAAATGTTCAAAATCATTATTATGAGCGATTTTGCTGTTTTTTGACATAAAGGAGCTCTCACGTGGTCCCTACGGGGGAACAAACAATTCCAGGTACATGGTGTCGTAGACAGCTTCCAGAGCTACAACCTCCAGGTGGTGGAGTTAGGGGACCTCAAAAGGTAACCCGGTGAAAAATGTTCAAAGTCATTATTTTAAGCGATTTTGCTGTTTTTTCACATAAATGAGCTCTCACCGGGGTCCCTACGGGGGAACAAACGATTCCAGGTACATGGTGCTGTAGAAGTCTTCCAGACCTAACACCTCCATGTGGTGGAGTTAGGGGACCTCAAAAGGTAACCTGGTGAAAAATGTTCAAAATCATTATTATGAGCGATTTTGCTGTTTTTTGACATAAAGGAGCTCTCACGTGGTCCCTACGGGGGAACAAACAATTCCAGGTACATGGTGTCGTAGACGGCTTCCAGAGCTACAACCTCCAGGTGGTGGAGCTAGGGGACCTCAAAAGGTAACCCGGTGAAAAATGTTCAAAGTCATTATTTTGAGCGATTTTGCTGTTTTTTCACATAAATGAGCTCTCACCGGGGTCCCTACGGGGGAACAAACGATTCCAGGTACATGGTGCTGTAGAAGGCTTCCAGACCTAACACCTCCATGTGGTGGAGTTAGGGGACCTTAAAAGGTAACCCGGTGAAAAATGTTCAAAATCATTATTTTGAGCGATTTTGCTGTTTTTTCACATAAATGAGCTCGCACCGGGGGTCCCTACGGGGGAACAAACGATTCCAGGTACATGGTGTCCTAGAAGGCTTCCAGAGCTAACACCTCCAGGTGGTGGAGTTAGGGGACCTCAAAAGGTAACCTGGTGAAAAATTTTCAAAAAAAAATGTCTAGCGATTTTGCGGTTTTTTGACATAAATGAGCTCTCACCGGGGTCCCTACGGGGGAACAAACGATTCTAGATACATGGTGCTGTAGAAAATTTCCAGACCTAACACCTCCATGTGGTGGAGTTAGGGGACCTCAAAAGATAACCCGGTGAAAAATGTTCAAAATCATTATTATGAGCGATTTTACTGTTTTTTGACATAAATGAGCTCGCACCGGGGTCCCTACGGGGGAACAAACGATTCCAGGTACATGGTGTCCTAGAAGGCTTCCAGAGCTAACACCTCCAGGTGGTGGAGTTAGGGGACCTCAAAAGGTAACCCGGTGAAAAATGTTCAAAATCATTATTTTGAGCGATTTTGCTGTTTTTCACATAAATGAGCTCTCACGTGGTCCCTACGGGGGAACAAACGATTCCAGGTACATGGTGCTGTAGAACGCTTCCAGACCTGACACCTCCATGTGGTGGAGTTAGGGGACCTCAAAAGGTAACCTGGTAAAAAAAAAAAAAATGTCTAGCGATTTTGCGGTTTTTTGACATGAAGGAGCTCTCACGTGGTTCCTACGGGGGAACAAACAATTCCAGGTACATGGTGTCGTAGACGGCTTCCAGAGCTACAACCTCCAGGTGGTGGAGTTAGGGGACCTCAAAAGGTAACCTTGTGAAAAATTTTCCAAAAAAATGTCTAGCGATTTTGCGGTTTTTTGACATAAATGAGCTCTCACCGGGGTCCCTACGGGGGAACAAACGATTCCAGGTACATGGTGTCATAGAAGGCTTCCAGAGCTAACACCTCCAGGTGGTGGAGTTAGGGGACCTCAAAAGGTAACCTGGTAAAAAAAAATTCACAAAAAATGTCTAGCGATTTTGCGGTTTTTTGACATGAAGGAGCTCTCACGTGGTCCCTACGGGGGAACAAACAATTCCAGGTACATGGTGTCGTAGACGGCTTCCAGAGCTATAACCTCCAGGTGGTGGAGTTAGGGGACCTCAAAAGGTAACCTGGTGAAAAATGTTCAAAATCATTATTATGAGCGATTTTGCTGTTTTTTGACATAAAGGAGCTCTCACGTGGTCCCTACGGGGGAACAAACAATTCCAGGTACATGGTGTCGTAGACAGCTTCCAGAGCTACAACCTCCAGGTGGTGGAGTTAGGGGACCTCAAAAGGTAACCCGGTGAAAAATGTTCAAAGTCATTATTTTAAGCGATTTTGCTGTTTTTTCACATAAATGAGCTCTCACCGGGGTCCCTACGGGGGAACAAACGATTCCAGGTACATGGTGCTGTAGAAGTCTTCCAGACCTAACACCTCCATGTGGTGGAGTTAGGGGACCTCAAAAGGTAACCTGGTGAAAAATGTTCAAAATCATTATTATGAGCGATTTTGCTGTTTTTTGACATAAAGGAGCTCTCACGTGGTCCCTACGGGGGAACAAACAATTCCAGGTACATGGTGTCGTAGACGGCTTCCAGAGCTACAACCTCCAGGTGGTGGAGCTAGGGGACCTCAAAAGGTAACCCGGTGAAAAATGTTCAAAATCATTATTTTGAGCGATTTTGCTGTTTTTTCACATAAATGAGCTCTCACCGGGGTCCCTACGGGGGAACAAACGATTCCAGGTACATGGTGCTGTAGAAGGCTTCCAGACCTAACACCTCCATGTGGTGGAGTTAGGGGACCTTAAAAGGTAACCCGGTGAAAAATGTTCAAAATCATTATTTTGAGCGATTTTGCTGTTTTTTCACATAAATGAGCTCGCACCGGGGTCCCTACGGGGGAACAAACGATTCCAGGTACATGGTGTCCTAGAAGGCTTCCAGAGCTAACACCTCCAGGTGGTGGAGTTAGGGGACCTCAAAAGGTAACCTGGTGAAAAATTTTCAAAAAAAAATGTCTAGCGATTTTGCGGTTTTTTGACATAAATGAGCTCTCACCGGGGTCCCTACGGGGGAACAAACGATTCTAGATACATGGTGCTGTAGAAAATTTCCAGACCTAACACCTCCATGTGGTGGAGTTAGGGGACCTCAAAAGATAACCCGGTGAAAAATGTTCAAAATCATTATTATGAGCGATTTTACTGTTTTTTGACATAAATGAGCTCGCACCGGGGTCCCTACGGGGGAACAAACGATTCCAGGTACATGGTGTCCTAGAAGGCTTCCAGAGCTAACACCTCCAGGTGGTGGAGTTAGGGGACCTCAAAAGGTAACCTGGTGAAAAAATTTCAAAAAAAATGTCTAGCGATTTTGCTGTTTTTTGACATAAATGAGCTCTCACCGGGGTCCCTACGGGGGAACAAACGATTCCAGGTACATGGTGTCCTAGAAGGCTTCCATAGCTAACACTTCTAGGTGGTGGAGTTAGGGGACCTCAAAAGGTAACCTGGTGAAAAATTTTCAAAAAAAAATGTCTAGCGATTTTGCGGTTTTTTGACATGAAGGAGCTCTCACGTGGTCCCTACGGGGGAACAAACAATTCCAGGTACATGGTGTCGTAGACGGCTTCCAGAGCTACAACCTCCAGGTGGTGGAGTTAGGGGACCTCAAAAGGTAACCCGGTGAAAAATGTTCAAAATCATTATTATAAGCGATTTTGCTGTTTTTTCACATAAAGATGCTCTCACCGTTGTCCCTACGGGGGAACAATCAATTCCAGGTACATGGTGTCGTAGACGGCTTCCAGAGAGCTACAACCTCCAGGTGGTGGAGTTAGGGGACCTCAAAACGTAACCCGGTGAAAAATTTTCACATTTATTTACGAAGCCCCGCCAATAAGTTAGGTACCTAAAAATTGTATTGTTAGAAGATAATTATCTAATTTTAAATAATATTACATTTGTTAATAATGGTGTTTTTAAAACTTCAACTTCTCTTTTTGATTACGGATGAAAATTTTCCGTAGGAGGCATTTTCCGTTCGTTTCGCCAAAAAATAAAAGGTATTTAAGTATTTCGTTTCTCTACGTTTTCTTGGGTAATCAATTATTTTAATTATTATCATAATTTTTATTGTCATCGGAAGCTAACCTACATAGGTACATACATAAGAAGTGTGTAAAAGCATCAAATAATAGTACCTTTTAGTAGGTAGGTATATTATAACGTCAGATATTCCATAGTCGCATATCGCAAGGAAATAGGTGGGTATAATTCCTGCATTACTCTTATCCTTTGAATTACTTAAATATAGATTGTGATTAAAATTAAAAAGAAGTAATAAATGATATAATAGGTAGGTATTAGGTGCCAATAATTTTTATGAAAGCTGGAATTCTTCTGTTATCACGTATCATATCACGTATCATGATGTGTCTCTGCACCACTTGGCAACGCGGCGCATAGGAGCCGTGTCGTTCGGCCGTCTCCGGATCCTGGCGTGCTATCTCCAGCGTGCTGTCTTCACACCGGTAGCTTTTAATGATTTCAGTGGAACAAGATTACAATATTTGCTAAATGCGTCGATTATTACAAATACGTGCTTGTATTCATCAACAGCTGGCAATGGGCCTAGACAATCGATGTGTAAGGTATGTAGCGGTTCACTCGGCTTTTCTGACAATTTAATTAGACCCTGTAGTGGTCCTGTTCGAGTTTTCTTTACTGCACAAACCAGGCAGTGTTTGACATATTTGCGAACAAATGATCTCAACTTTGGGAACCAAAAGTGTTTAAGGATCGAGTCCACAGTTTTATCTACACCTATATGACATTGCTCATCATGAAATAGACGCAACAGTCCCAATCTGCTATGTCTCGGTACAAAATACCTGACAATCTTAGTTTTATCACCTAAAATAGTTTGATGACACAAAAGCCCATTTTTCTCTACATACTGTTTAGAATCGAGTTTACCCTCACGCAGCAATGCTAGCAACTGCTTAACTTCGGCGTTACCTTTTTGCTCGATGTGTAGCCATGAGTCATAAGCGGACACCCTGAGTATGGAAACAGGATTTCGACTGAGATAGTCAACATGCCCTAAAGATGAACCTTTGCGATACACAATATCGTAATTAAAATCTTGTAAATACGTCCACCACCTAGCTATTCGAGGAATAATTTCCTTTTTGCGTTCAGTAGCTTTTACTGAATTACAATCTGTCACAATAGTGAAATGTATTCCGACCAGATAGACTCGAAAGAATTTCAAAGCATTTACTATGGCTAGTGTTTCCAATTCGTATGAATGATACTTGGCTTCGGCTGGAGTAGTTCGCTTACTGTAATAGGACACGACTTTATTTTGTCCATCATATTTCTGGAGTAATACTGCACCATAGCCAAGAGCGCTGGCATCGGTATGCAGCTCTGTAGGAAGCTTAGGGTTAAAGATTACTAATAAGGGCTCAGATGTCAAACAATCTATAACATATTGCTTAGCTTTCTCTTGTTCGTCAGTCCACAGGAAAGGAGCATTGTTTTTAGTAAGTGATGTTATGCAGGCAGTTCTATGAGCGAACTCAGGAATATACTTGCGAAAGTAACTTGCTAAGCCCATGAACTGGCGGGTCTGTTTAATATTTTTCGGAGATTGAGCCTTACGAAGGGATTCGACTTTTCTTTCACAGGGACGTATACCCTCAGAAGAGATCTCCTGCCCTAAATATTCAATTTTTGATTGTAAAAAGAAACATTTTGAAATGTTTAGGGAGAAACCAGCCTTCCTCAATGCTACTAACACAAGTTGAAGTGAAGCTAACCCTTCTTGGATAGTCTTGGACGGAATCAATATGTCGTCTAAATAAACTAGAGCGACGTTATCCTTAAGAGAACCCAAAGCCTTATTTACCGCCCTCTGGAAAACAGCTGGAGCATTTGCCAAACCAAATGGCATGCGTACGAACTCATAATGACCATCTGGAGTGACGAAACCTGTCTTCTCGATCGAGTCTGGACTAATAGGTATCTGGTAAAAACCTGAATTCATGTCCAAAGAAGTGAAATACTTGCCTTGACCTAATTTGTCCAATTGATCATCTATCCTCGGCATAGGGTAACGATCTTTGACTGTATGGGAATTTAATTCGCGAAAATCTACTACCATTCTGTAAGAATTATTTTTCTTTCTTACTAGAAGAACTGGACTCGAATATGGGGAACAGCTCTCACGAATAATATTATGGTCTAATAAATCTTGAACGATCTTTCCAAGTTCAATTTTATCGCTTGCAGCCAATCTGTAAGGTCGCCTATATACAATGTGGTTGTCAACTAAATTAATATCCAAAGATGTGTTATTTACTAGTGAAACATTATTACCAGTTGCAATCATATCTGAAAATTGATCCAATAAGGAAGTAACCTGCAATAAATATTCATCAGGAGCGTTGTATTTAGAAACCTGCTCATTTTCCGATATGCGTAGAATGCCCGGTAATTGACGACGAACTACACGGGTTCCATCGCAATCGGTAACCGCAGCCAGCTGATTATTCAGGAATAAATCGCAACCAACGAGAACATCGAAATCGTCTAGACATTCAGCTGGTACTAACACAAAATTCAAACGGGTTCGTTGTCCAGTAATTTCGACATCCGCTTGAAACTTATATTCAGACACAAGTATGCCCGGAACAATGCCGGATATTTTCGTTTCACATTTTTCCAATTTATGTTGAAATTTTGTAATAAATTTATCGGAAATTAAAGAAATGTCTGCTCCTGTATCAATTAGTCCCATAAAAATAAGAGAATCAACTTTGATTGTTATTGGAACAACATTCTTATTAACTGCTATCAAATTTACACTTTTACGGTCTTCAATTCCCCTTTTAATGAAACATCTTTCGGCTAGATGACTTTGTTTAAAACAAAATTGGCACGTGTCTTTATTTTCAATTTTTAGAGGCAACTTAGGTTCTGTTACAACTGGGGTATTAACCTGATTTAATAATTTAGAGCCAAATATTGTATTTCTAAATCGATTATGGGTATGTGCGTTTAATAATTCTCGGCAATTACGTTTCATGTGGCCCACCCGGTTGCAATGGAAACAGACTCGCATTTCTTTTTCATGCCTCGCACTTACACTAGCACTAGCACCAGCCGCAGACACGGCAGTTTCTCGATCTATTCGAGGTCGCTTCGCAATCGGCCCATAATTATGATTATTGTATTCCGTACTCGGAATCGACGGCTTTGGAATCGTTCCTAAATAACTAATTAAATCAGAGATCGATTCGAAATCACGCATAATCAAAGAATCACGAGTTTTCTGCTCAGAGATTCCAAATATAATTAACTCAATTAAATCTTTCACAGACCATGCAGCTCGCACACTCTTCAACAAAGATAATTTTTGATGTACATATGACACATAAGTATTACATGAGGAACTTTTAAAATTAGCTGCTTCACATAAAAGTAAGCCAAGAATTTTCTTACGTGGAAATGCCTCCAAGAACTCCCTTTTAAAAGTTTCCCAATCTCTCTTAACAGGAGACCAATTTTCATACCACAATTTTGAATCTTTAGTAAGGTAATTTCCCAATCTTACCACCACTTGCAGGTCTGACCAACCAAACTCATCTTTTATTTCCTGGATCTGCTGCAGCCAACTCTCTGCTTCATCCCTGTCTGACCGAAATATTGGCAACTCGACCTGTTCTGGGGCCGTTCTTCCAGACTTGAAAGTTTTCAACACTTCTGACAATAACTCTTCCATAATTCACACTGCTGAAACGCAAGGTCTATCCCACTTCTGATTTAAGCTTTAATGTGATTATTTTGAATTTTAATTTTCACTAATTAAGTTTTTATTTTTATATGAATTGTATTAATTGAGTTTATTTTTCTAATAAAACAAGACCCAATCCAAATCAAAATTATATTCGAAGTATAATAACAAATATTTAAATAAGAGATTATTCTAATATGATTAAGGATGTGTTGATCAATTATTTATTAAGTCGCGATGCATTCAGCCACGCAGTTCGGGTTGGAATGGAATGCCGGATTTTGCGTATCCGAATCATGGTCATGGTGTTGGTGTTGTTTGTCCTTGGGTCGCGTCGTCTCCCGATCGCATCCAGCAGGCCAGCTGCGGGCACTACTTGAGATGAGGCGGCGATGGGCTTGTTGCCAGTTCTGCCGATATTTCCTCTTCCTCCTCTGTCACTAACAATAATAATTTTTGAAGTTTTCTTTTTTCATTAAAATGTATCAAAAGGGTTGCGCTTATTTACTTTTTTCAGTTCCTTCATGAAACTTAGTGGTGAATAGAATTCGATTTGAGACATATGTTTCTCAATTTGACTGTGCTTGTTGTCCACCTCTTGCACAGCACTATGATCAGGAATTGAATACTTCATCGTTAAGCTCTTCAAGTCCGGGTGGTTTCGCAGAATATCTAGTACGCAAAAAGAAATGTAGGAGTTCCGATTTTGCGGCACGCAACTATCACTCCAGGTTATCAAATCTTCGATGTGATTTTCTCTCAAAACTCTTTCGATTACTTTTTGAAAAGCGCTAGCAAGGCAGTTTCCAGATCTACCAGCTATGGTTTCTATCCATACAGCACAGTAAGTAGTATTGGTGGTTGAAAGATGTGCTGTGAAGTTATACATAGTTAATTTTGATAGGTAGAAATGATTCCCTACAAAAGTTCTGGGACAAGTGATGACATTCTCCAAGTCAAAACACAAGACGGGAACACCGCTTCTCATGTTTTGTTCTTTTTCTTTCCTCATTGAATTTTTTTTTCTGCAATATGTTTCTGCATCCCCTCTTCATCATTTGGTAGTATGTTCTTTTCCTTTCTTTTTAGGTAATAAATCGTGCATTTTTCAGACAAATCTTTTTTGGGCTTGTGGAATCCATAGTTAAATTTTGTGTAAAATATGTGTCTGTACATTGTCAGCTTCACAGGATTGTCTATTTGATTTTCTTCACAAAAAATGAGATAGAGGTCATACATTTTGGGAAAATTCAGAGTAGATTCCAGGTACTTCCTGCTGGTACTGGCTCGACAGTAGTGGGACTCAAATACGATGAATTTGTTGATGTGGTCAACAACCTTTCTGAACTCTGTCGTCACTGATCTTTCGACTACTAGTCATCCCTCTGAGACTTTTCTTTGGTAGGTCAGAGCTGGTTGCATGCACGGTATACACTGGTTTCTGTGAAATGCTCAAAGTTCCTAAGAAAATTTTTTTGCATACCTGGAATTTTGTTTCTCTAATTTTGAAGTAATATTTGAAAGAATTCCTGCGAGAATTCCTTTCTACAATTTTTCGATTTTTAACGTATTTCTCAGTGTTTTGCTGTAGAAACACATATTTCTCATTTTGTGACAGGCTGAAATAGTATGTGAACAACACTGTCCCATCATTTGCCCAATTTTCTTTGCACAATTAAATTTGTAGGAATTCATGCAGTCTTTTTTGGTCTTCATATCTTTAGCAAGTTTGCGTCTAACATTAACTTTCCATTCATCTGGGGTGCGTATTTTTTTTCTTACCTCTCTTTTTTTCGTTCTGTTTGTCCTATTTCAGCTATAGTATAAACATATCATAGATTAGTAAAAAAAACTGAAATGTACCTGTAGAAAATATTTACCCGTTCCACTATTAACGTTTATATCAATATTTTCGTGGTTTTCATTTCCTGCATCATCCTCTCCTTTCTCAAAGTTGGAATCATTTTCGCTAGGTATCACTGTTAATGACCTCTTCCTCACTTTGATAATTAGCTTGATCATTTTCAGAAGCAACCTTCTCATTCTCATTAGTATTCTCTTCCTGCTCAATAGCACTATTTTCATTTTCGATGGTACCATCTTCATTTTCATTGGTAATCTCATTATCAGATTCTGCTACTTGAAATACATAGGTGAGACTCATCAGTTCTTTCGGCACATAAAAAAAAAGAAACAGTGCAGATTTTACTATAAGAATTATTATTGTTAAAATGACCAACTTGTTGATGGGACATCCAACAGAAATGTAACTAAGTTGCAATGGGACGAAGAAATTGAGTACCTACCTACTATACCTTAGTCTCAATGCCTACTTTAATTTTATTTTGATAAAAATAACATTCATAATAATAAACAGTTTCATCTGGATATATTTTCTTGGATATATCGTTTTGAATCACTTATTGTAACACGGAATTTGATCGACTTCGTTTTTACAATTAATTATTGACTGTTAAAAATAAGTGTAAAGTAAAATGAAATAAATATTAAATTGGTAATTACTTATACCCATGCTCATTATTTTCAATGATTCATACTGGTTTCTTATTAAATTCACTTACATAAAATAAAACTAAGTACTGCACAATGCACATAGTTTATCAGAGATTGTAGTTCCTACTATATAAGGTTATGTCGTCTACCCTAAAATATCAGTAAAATAGGGGTTCAACTACAAATTTTTGAACAACAAAGTTCTAACTGCACGTAGACAGAAACTTTTATTCACCGAGTTCTAACTGCATGTAGATAAAACTCTGTTTATTTCATTTCCGATCATCAACTGAACATAGGACTCTGTTTCATAGCTAGTTCCTTTCTTAACCACCAGATGTACCTGAATCTATACAAAAATTGCAGTTCGAACCTTGTTATTCTAAGGCGACGATTTATTGATGCTTCTCCAGTGCTAGTGGCCTTAAAAAATTTATTGGTCCTAAGTCCTTTTTCTGATAATCTTGTTTTTTGAAACCCAATAGTTACGGAATCTTTATTATTATAATCAATTTTTATAGCTTTTTGTTTACCCAACATGGTTACGTTCCAAGGTATGGTGGCCGCAAATAGATAAGGAAGCCGAGAAACATGTGAAAACCTGTAAGGAGTGTATCTTAGTCTCGCAACCCAACAAACCCTCACCAATGGTTAGGAAGAAGCTACCATCTGGGCCATGTAAATACATAGCACTCGACTATATGTCAGGCGAACTAAACCAAGATTACCTATTGGTTATTATTGATTACTTCATGGATGTAACACCACATGGAACAACCGGAAAATCTCCTTCAGAGTTGCTCATGAATCGGAGAATTCGTGACAAAATACCCGGTATCGAAGATATAGTAGTGGAGACATGGGACGAAGAGGTGTATGATAAAGATTTAACAACAAAAGAAAAGGGAAAAAGGAAGGAAGACAGTAGAAGAGGAGCTACTTCCAGGGAAATTGAATCTGGAGATAAAGTCCTGGTGAAGAACATCGTATATCAAAATAAGCTAACACCAACTTTTGATCTTACAGTATTTGATGTATTATACAGAAACGGAAATGAAGTGACACTTCATGGGAATGGGGAAAACCATTAAACGTAACATTGCTCACGTAAAGAAATTACCGATGGACACTACAGCTTCATCAGTCACCGCATCCCTAACTGTTCCTCCAGATCGACAAACACTTCCTCCGAATCCTGCACTGCTACAACTACCATCAGAGGAAGAATATAGACATGAAAATGAAGAAGGCTCAGCCGCAACTCCCCAAGTACAACCCCTGAAGCTCGTGAAAAAAGGAGGGATGTGGAAACCTGTGAATCAGCAAGGTCCGGGCGATATCGAATAATCGACCGGTGTTGGCGTCGTGATAAGAAATGATATCTCGACAGTCAGCCGTGCGTATATTCAGAGAAGACGCAAAATACAATTATTATTATTGATTATTGATTATTACATTTGAACTATTGTGTTAAACATAAATTGTGAAATAAATAGATTTATTGTTAGTTCCATGTTTTGTGAATTGACCCCCTACCAAGCTGGATTACCACAGTGATGTAACTTAATTTTTTTTTAATAATAGTAATAATTTTATTTATAACATTAAAATATCAGTACATATAACATAATATTATCGTATGCAAGTGTTGTTTACTGAAAAAGTTTTCACACTGGGTACACCTAAGTATCCATTGAAGGTACTTGCGTGTGTACCGGGGAAATATGACACATCAACATTTTTAACATTTATGAAGGTTAACATGAATATGTCCCCAAACAATAATAATTAACGTAATTATGAATTTAATTCCAAAAAAAATTTCTATCTATGTATCTCAAAATTGACTGTCAACAACCTAAACAAAATTTCAACTACCCGAGCTAGCGATTGGTAAAAAATAAAAATAAAGCAGCCGCTCACATGAATTATCTCACCACCCATTAGAATACCCATATAAGAAAATGCTGACTATGATGGGAACGACGGTTACTCTGCGTTTCCACACAGAGTATTCTCCGTATTTTTGCAAGGTGTCTGTTTACAAGTTGGCGCACCGAGATACATAATAGATCCTCTCTAGTTAGTCTAGTCTTAACATTCATACTGTAAACATCTTCTTGTACTTGTGTTAATTAATAATAAATGAATAAATCAATAATTGTAACTTTTTAAAAAGCGACTTCGAGCATCCCGAAAGTTAATTGGCGCAGTCAGTAGGATACCTGGGTTGTTTTTACGTATCGAACGTGACAATTTCGTTAAACGATTAACCAGGTATCGATCAAGTTGGTACGTCGAGTTAAGTGTTCGGAGTGGAGTGGTTCCTTGATCGTCAAGAATCCCAGTCAATCGAAGACCCTGTCCAAAGCACTCATCCGACCATCATCGAGGTTTGGATCAACATTATCCACACCTGCAAGGATTACTACCCTGGAGAAGACAAAAATCGCAGATCCATAGCAGCATTCCTTATAGTTAAGATTAAAGGATGCTCAAGTTCGCTATAATATTAATGTAAGTCTAATTAATTGAAATTTTATTATTTTTCGCTTATGAAAAATTCAGTTGATGAATTAATTGAGTCCTTACAAAATTTAAATTTAAAAAATACACCTTCAACTGACTCTCGGAGTGAAATTATAAATAAAGAAACTAAGCTAGATAAAATGCCGCAACCAGAACAAAATGGTTCAAATCCTGCAAATCCAGTTAAACAATTGAAAGCTGAATATTTAAATTGTGTACCAGAATTTGATGGTAACCCTAATGAATTACATAGATTCCTTACTGTTTGTGATTCTTTAATTTCTACATTTTATGATGCTAATGATGCAACAAATTTTCAAAATGTTTACTTATTGAACTCTTTACTATCGAAGTTAAAGGGAAATGCTAAATTAGTCGTAAATATTCAGAACGTAAATAATTGGCTAGATGTAAAATCTGTTCTGTATCGAAATTTTGCAGACCAGAGAGATGAAGCTTGCTTAAATCGTGATTTGATTTTGTTAAGACAGTCTCAAAATGAGAAACCACAAAATTTTTATGATAGATGTTTAAGTGTTTTAAACTTATTGTGTAGTTATGTAGACATTCATGAAAAAACGGAACAATCCAAAAAGCTTAAGAGAGATTTGTATAATAATCTAGCTCTTAAGACATTTTTATCAGGACTACGAGAACCTTTAGGAACAACCATTAGGTGCATGAAACCAGCTTCTTTGAGCGAAGCTTTACAAAAGGTTATCGAAGAAGATAATATCCATTACTTTCAAAATTTTTCTAACAGAAATTTCCAAACGAAACCCGCTTATTCTAAGCAACCAGTACAAAATAACTATGTTCATAATCAACCAAATTTCGCACCAATGACCCACCAATTCCAAAGTTCAAATGTCTTCCCTTCACAACCAATAAATATACAACAAAGAACGAATATTCCACCGAGAAATTACCCAACCAATGCTCAAGTGTTTAGACAACCATTTCAAAATAATAGGAACGTTTTCAAACCTAACCCAAATAGACCATTACCAAAGCCAACTCCAATGAGTGTGAGTACTCGTAATACTTCTAACTTTAATCCCACACCAATGAGCGTTTCTACTAGGAATACCAATCAAAATAGAAATTTCCAATACCAGAATTCTAATCCTATATCTGAAGAAATTTTTAATACAGAGACAGAATACCAATTTAACACCAATGAAGACCCATCGATATATGACTATCAATATCAATTTGAGAATCCCACAGAAATCCCAAATATCGATGACGAAGCTGACAACGAAAAACCGACAGAAGACAATTCTGAAAATTTTACAGAATTGCCTCAAGACGATCCACAGACATAGCAAATAATGCAACGCTACATCCACCCTTATACAGACCAAAATTTCAACACAAAAACCAAATCTCAAGTCCCATCGTTGACATAAATCATATTGACCCGAATTACCTAAGTCAATTGCCATACCTAATGATCCCCGAGTATAACTTGAAACTTTTGATTGATTCAGGTTCTACAAGATCTTTTATAAATCCAGACTTAGCTGAAAAATTTTTCCCTGATTTCATTAAGCATGACCCGTTCGTTGTGAAAAGTGCTCTTCAATGCACATCTCATCAATTTAGCACCCACATTCCATCTTCGAAAATATTCAAGTTGCCAAAACCTTTAAGCCTTAAATTTCATCTTTTCAAATTTCATGAAAAATTCAATGGACTGATTGGAGTAGATAATCTCAAATTATTAAGAGCAAAAATTGATTTTGACATAGGATACTTAGTTACACCCTTCACCAAGATCAAACTTCTCTTTCATAAACCTTATAACCAAACCCAAAAAATTAAAATTTCCCCAAGATCTGAACAAGTTATTAAGGTAAAAACATCAATTCTGAATGGTGAAATCGTAATCCCTCATCAATTTATCAATAACTGTGAAATTCCCGAATGCCTTAGTATAGCTAAAAATGGCAAAGCAAAAACAACAATACTAAATAGTTCCGAGGAAGAAGTTATCATAGATATTTCCGAACCCATCATTGTGGAAAAGTTCGATCAAGAAAATTTAAAATTTTTCGAAATTAATTTAATCCAAAATTCTTCAGAAAATCCCAAAGATAATCAATTCATTAGATCCATACAAGGTGAAACGAATGATGAAACATCATCTATGTTCGTAAACTTAGACGATGATCCGATTTCACAACATGACGACGACAACGACCTAGACATTGACCATGATGACCATGATGATGTTACAATTCACTCTAACAACGACCAGAACCCCATTGTTACCATACCCATATCAGATTCCCCAGTAAATGTAGGTCAGAACCAGATAATTATTCGTTCAGTTTTGCATTCTCCAGCAAAACCAAAATTAATGATCTTGTTTGAAAAAAAGAAACGAATTAATATCCAAATTTCCGAAAATAATTTTGAAGCTGATATCGTCAAAATCGTAAAAGAACACATCCAACCAGGAATCCAATATCATTTATATTTTGAAAATTCAGAAATTTATGAACCGTTTTCTGCAGTGATTCAACGACACTTTAAGTGGCCCTCAATAAAATTCATAAAATGTAATACAAAATTAATCGATGTCACCAATAAAAACGACATCCCCGATATCATTCAAGCTTACCATGAAGGAAAAACCAATCATCGTGGCATAGATGAGACAACAGAAAGAATCAAAAGTAAATACTATTGGCCTTTCTTAAAAAATTCAGTTCAAACTTTCATAAATGATTGTAATATTTGTCAGCAAAGTAAATATGAAAGAAACCCTATACGGATGGAAATGAACATTACACCCACAGCTTCACAGCCGTTTGAAATAGTACACCTCGATACATTCACCTTAGAACAGTGTAAGTTCCTGACAATAATAGATAGCTTCTCCAAATATGCCCAAGCTTATTATTTAACATCACCCTCAGGAACAGAGATAGTTGATAATTTATTAAAATTCTTTTCTCACCATAGTGTACCCACAAAAATTATCGTAGATAACGGGACAGAATTTAAAAATTCAGTTGTACTAGAGCTCTTGAAATTGCATAAAGTAGACATTCATTTCTGCTCTCCTAACCATCCACAATCCAATTCTCCGATTGAGAGATTTCATTCGACTCTCATTGAGCATGTCCGTTTGTTGAATACGAAAGGGTTTTCAAAAACACCAATCAAGCAAAAAATTATATACGCTATCCTAGCCTATAATAATTCAATACATTCAGTGACCAAAATGAAACCAATCGATATTATTAACGGTCACATCAGTAGTAACGATCCTTTCAATATTGAGTTAGATCAAATGTTAGTGAATGATTACATGAACGACCATAAAGAAAGAACTCGAATTTTATACTCGAAAATTAATGAATTGCTGATGCAAAATAAACAACAAGTCATCGAAAAAATAAACAAAAATAGAGACAAGCCTGACATATACCAACCCAAACAAAAAGTTTTTGTAAAACAACATATCAGGCAGAAACATGCCAATAAGTTCACTAAACCAACAAAACTTGTTTCCATTAATACAAAATTTAAAACCGTTGCTACCGAAAATCATGACAAAATTCATATGGACAATCTTAAACGTCCTTTGAAAAAATCATATAAATTTAAGAAGTAACAGTACCGTAATATTTCAGACTCTCCGTTGTACTCGGAACCTCGGAAAGAATTACGATACAAACATTAGAAAATAATCCTGGACTGATTCCCCTTGAATTAGGAGTAGCAAGTATCGAAGAACAAACCCACACATTAATCCATTACTATGACTTGAACCCGATTATTAACGAAACCAAGAAATTGAAACACAAATCCGAAGAACTAAGAAACTTAATCAACAAAAATGACGATTACCTACTAGACACCACTAATGACCTTAAAATCTTACAATTCACTGAAGACAAACTAGACAACAAACTTAGAGAAATCATTCCCCAGCGACTCAGAACTAAAAGAGGTCTTATCAATGGCTTAGGATCAATATTTAAATCCATAACAGGTAATTTAGATGCAAGTGATGGCGAAAGGTATGATCAATTAATTCAAGAACTACAGCAAAATCAAAACGATATAGCAGCAAACATCAAATTACAGAGCTCTCTTTCTACTAAGATAATTGAAGATTTCAATATTACAATTCAGAAGATCAGCCATAATGAGAAATTGCTAGAATCCAAAATAAAGTTTATCTATGTAATGGTAAGCAATCACTCACAAAGACAGAATGCCCTGTATATTAAAGATGTAATAAATCAAATAATAAATTTAGAAGAGATGATTATATCAATTTTGCAAGACATAGAAAATTCAATCGCATTTACAAAAATGCAAGTTATGCATCCTAGTATAATGAGAACTGACGACTTTTTCGATATACTAAGAAAAATTGAAAAAGATTTACAAAAGAAATTACCAATAGAAGTGAAATTAGAAAACATACCGGCATACGAAAAAATTGTCAAAATAAACAGCTACATTTTGAACAATAAAATAACATACATTATTCACATACCAATAATATATAATTCCAAATTTAATTACTACCATTTATATTCGATACCAATATTTCACGAAAGTCAGTTTAAGGCTATCATACCGAGAAATAAATTTTTGGCCAAAGATAAATTAGACTACGCATTTATGAGCGAACCCTGTATGGAGATGTCATCCCGAACATTCCTGTGCAACGAAGCCAACCTAGAAAAAATCGCAGCTGAAAGCCCCTGTGAAATCCAACTACTAAACCAAATGAATACTACGAATTGTCAGCAAGTTACTATGAAGATAACTACACCAGTGATCAAGAGATTGGGAGCAACAAATCAATGGATAGCCCTGTTGCCATTCAAAGAAAAAATGGAACTCAAATGTCAACAACAACAAGAAGTTCTGCAACTGCTTGGAACGTACATTTTCACAATTCCAGTCAACTGTGAAATTATCACCCGTCGAAGTTCAATCCGAAATCTGAAACCACACATCAGCCAAAATCGACCTGTATTGTTTCCTGACTTAACCGATCCAAAAATCGATCCGAATTTAAACTTGACCTTCCACTTAGAAGACATTCAACTGGATGAACTACAGAGAATGAAGACGCAGTTAATCGAACACCAATCAATCCCACTGAGAAAATTATCCATTTCTCACAACCCAAGCAGCTGGACAATTGCTATATATGTATTATTAATTATAGCAACACTCTTCCTCATCTACAACCGATCAGCTGGAAGATGGCACCGGAAAAATCCACAAATTGCCGTCGACGTTCAGCTACCTCAGCAACCCTCGATAGCTGAATCTTCGGGGGGAGGAATTATCTCACCACCCATTAGAATACCCATATAAGAAAATGCTGACTATGATGGGAACGACGGTTACTCTGCGTTTCCACACAGAGTATTCTCCGTATTTTTGCAAGGTGTCTGTTTACAAGTTGGCGCACCGAGATACATAATAGATCCTCTCTAGTTAGTCTAGTCTTAACATTCATACTGTAAACATCTTCTTGTACTTGTGTTAATTAATAATAAATGAATAAATCAATAATTGTAACTTTTTAAAAAGCGACTTCGAGCATCCCGAAAGTTAATTCATGTTACAAAACAGGTAATTTAAAACAAAACAACCGAAAAAATACACCCAAATACAGAAAAAAAAAACATCCAGTGCAATATCATCTGGATTAGGAAACATAAAGCTCAAATATACAATATCCCTATCATCAGTCAACAGTTCCCGTTAAGATTTCTTTCTTAAAATTCTCAAAAAAGTATCTGTATTCTCAAAAATATACCGAGTTTTTTTTTTTTTTTAAGTTTGGCATTATTCATTGCCCCAATATCGCTTGGTAAGATGTTATAGAATTTTGAATTTATGTCAAGGTGTAGCAGTTCATTTATATAAGTTAAAAAGGGAATAGGGCCCAGTACCGTTCCCTGAGGGACTCCATGAGTAACCCGTCCAGGCTGACTGATTTCTTTATTTATCTTAACTCTCTGTGATCTATCATTCAAATAGCTCCTGAAAAGATCACCCGCAATCCACCTAACTCCACATTTGTGTAGTTTTTCAATCAACAAATCATGTGAGACAGTATCAAATGCCTTGGCTAAGTCTAGATAAATTGCCAAAGTTTTCCTACCTCTATCCAAAGAACCATAAAGAGTCTTTGTCACACAATACAGTCTTAATAATAATCTTCTGTACACGGAATCCAAACTGTTTATCTGAAATGATATTATTTCTCCTAAAATGACTATTTAGTCTCAATTTTATCGAATGTTCAAAAATTTTACTAATGTTATTAGAAATAGATATCGGTCTATAATTATATGGATCGACACGGGATTTATTATTGCCAATATAAACAGGGGTAACGACCGTATCTTTCAAAGTCCTTGGATATACGTATACCCTTTTCAAAGCACAAGTTAATTACAAAAGTTAGAGTAAGGACACACGAGGCGGTTTTCGCCGAGTCGGCAGCCGACTCGGCACGCATGGTTTCTCCAAACTATATAAGAGTGAACACACGTGGCGTCACGCGGTTAGTGGTCCAGACGTTGTGCCGCGCGCGGTTTTATAGTTTCAAGCGTACCCTGGGCTTTGGTGTTTATATGAAAGTGTTCACACGAGAAGCGGTTTTTTGGCTGTGAGTATTATGCATGGTTGTGCGATTTATTATTTTACTTAATCATTAGGTATATTTTGTTAAAAAATTTACGTTTTCAACCCCTACTTTGAAGAATCTCTGCATACTGATTGATGATTAATAAAGCACTAATGTCTTAAAAAATTCTACTATATATTGATGGATATTAACGTTACACGTGTTTCAGTATTTTTAATGTAGCATCTTCAGACGTATGTAAATAAAATTATTGATATAGTAACGTCTGAAGATGCTACATTAAAAGTAGTGAAACACGTGTAACGTTAATATCCATCAATATACAGTAGAATTTTTTATAACATTAGTGTTTTATTAATCATCAATCAGTATATCTTGTTATTTTTACTCGAAAATGGTAAATATTGAACCAATTTTTGCCTTATAGATGAATTATATTATTATTTTTGTATTGGTTTTTAGGTTCAAGACTTATTTTTGTAGTTATTAATTAACAGTCGACGTTTCGGGACTGATTTTAGTCAGTTGATCACATATAATTAACAATAAAATACAAATAAAAATTATTAAATAAAATATGATTTTTCATTTTTAGATTTTTTTTTTATTTTTTTAGATTTTTCCATTAAGTAAAATTAAAATATAGAATACAATATAACATTTACATTATTAAAAATCTAAAAATGATTTTTCATTAGTAAAATTAGTAAAAATCTAAAAAAAGGAAAAGCAAAAAGTGGAAGATGATGACGATCGGCTTTTCCTGCTCTCATTACTGCCAAATCTAAAGTCGCTTCCTCCCCATTTGAAACTTAGTGCAAGGATAGACGTTATGCACGCCATCAATAAGTATGTGGTGGTACCACAACATCCAACACCTTTTCCAAGTGTGGCACCATATCCGTACGCCCAACCGTATAATTATCATCAACAGCAGGCATATCCTGTTAATATGCCACAATAACATCATAGCCAGACTGTTATTAATGTATCAGCGCCAAGCCAATCGCCAAGTACGTCATCAGTGCAGTCCTACTTGACAGATTTTAAGCCCGAATCAGAAATCAGCATTTTATGAATTTTTTTTGATTAGTTTTTAACATTAAGTTCATGTAGAACAACTGAATTTATATTTATATTCAATAAAAACGTTTTCCTACCTTAATGTTATTACTATCTTCTCCTCGGGAGGAATGCTACGTCTCATCATGGTATCTTGTTTAGATAAGTAATTTTTAATTAGATTCACTAATTCGTTAAACGAGTTTTGAGACATCCGTAGAAAGTTGAAAAATTTTTCTTCGTCGTCTTTAATCTTATTGTTAAATAGTGTATAAAATAAACTCTTCTCTTGACGTTCTTCAACGAGTGGGTGTTCCCACATACGCCGTTTTTTTCTTCTTTGAACTGACTGGATGTAAACTGTGTACCTGAATCACTGATTAGTGATTACATATAATGGTACTCCTAGTCGCGCGAACATCTTCTTGAAAGATTCGATTATTTTATTACTAGATATGTTATTATTTAATTGATCAATTTCAATAAATTTTGAATAATAGTCCACAGCTATTTGGTAGTAACAGCCGTTCCACTGGAATAAGTCGCATCCAACCTTCATCCATGGGACTGGAGTGATTTGATGACTTTTCAGTGGTTCCGAGTTTTGCGATGACCTATATTTTTGACACACATTGCATTCATCTATCATTAATTTGATCTCATTTCGAATTGTAGGCCAAAATACAGATTGTTCCGCTAACTTAATACACTTTGAGTAACCAAGATGGCTGTAATGTATTTTTTTCTAGTATATCCTTTCTTAGTTTATTTGGAATGACACAACTATTATTTTTATAAATTATCTCATTTTCTATTGTTAATTCACTTTTATATTTTTGATAAGGGCGTAGTATGTTATTCAATGTTTTATTATTTTTCGGCCAACCCTTCCGAATAGTTTGCATTAGCAATTGTAGTTCCGCATCATTTTGTGTTTCTGCTTTAATTTTTTCAATATATTCATCAGAAACATTAGCCTCGTCAACACTACACATACCTGTCCCTCAAAATCTAGCTCATTATCTGCTGAATTTGGTATATATATATACAGGGTGAGGCGCGAGAACCTTAGGGCATTTTTATATGGAGAAGTCCTGGGAGTAGAAGTCTAAAAATTTGTGCGTGTATAATTTCGGTTTTGACGAGCTGAACTAAAATATTCACAACCCCACACCACTTCCGGTTATACCGGAAGTTGCTATATTTTTATTTTTTTAAATGGTACACTCTGTATATTATTACATTTTCAGATTGCCTGAAAAAATGTAATAAAAATTATGTTTACAGTTCAAATTTGTAACGACCAATTTATAAGTTATTAACAAATGAAAATTGCAATTTTCCATTTTCAAAGCAGCTTAGCTTGAAAACGGGTGAAGATATCGAAAAACGGCTTACATGTCCCTATCCTAACTTTTTGTATACTACGCTAGAGTACCTACAGAAAAAATTTATTTTTTATTAATTTTTTTTTGAAAATCGCTGATTTTTCATCACTTTGTATACAAATTTCATCAGCACCATAGGATACTACGTGAAAAGTTAAGATAGGGACATGTAAGCCGTTTTCATCTATCTGGACCCGTTTTCGACCTAAAATTTTCGAGATGTCGATTACCAGTTAATGTTCCTTGATATGTGCAAAATTTTATTTTTGTTCCTAAAATAAAATAGGACACACTGACACCAAATCTTCCTTGTCGCTCACGAGGAAATATGACGTGGCGATTTTCATTAGACCAGTATCGAGAGTTATGTCGATTGAAAATCCCGCAACTACTAAAAAACGACTCATCAGACCAAATAACTTTGGAAGCAAAATTGATATCAGCATTGGTCATTTGCAGAAACCAATTGCAGAAGTCTATTCTTCTTGCCGCATCTCCAGGATGTAATTGATGAACTAACTTAAACCTATACGGCTTATATTTGTGGCTTTTTAAGTATTTCTTGAGCCCTAGATTTCGGTACACCAGTATTATTAGTCTCAATTTTTCTGCAAGAGTTTAACGGATTGGCTTCAACGCTTGCCAAAACGTTTATCTCGTCAATTTCATTATTATTTTTACTGTAGGAATGGGGACGAGGTTTAATAAAGGATCCATAATTTGGCAGATTTGTCTTAATTCTACGAAATACCACTTTACTAGGCTGTCTTCTCTCGGGAAATCTGAAAATAGGCATTACTTCTAACTAACAACTATTTAGAAGATAAATAAATACCTATGCAAATATAATTCCGAGGCTTCATTTGTGTTCTCGTTGCACTGAATAAAGCAGGATAACATGTCAAATTTTTCTAAATTATCAAAAACTTGATTTGCAGCCATATTGGAGAAATTACTGCGACCGGACAATAACAATAATCTACCTTATATATTTTATAATTTTAACAATAAAGAAGAATTATTCAACATATTATAATAGGTATGCTACGAGATTCAAACATAAACGTCAAGCACTTTTACAGCAAAACACGTAAAGTTGTGACAGGGGAAATTATTATGAAGGTTAACGAATAATGACGTTTGTTGTTTCTTAGTATGGCCTACTTCTAAAAATTTTGACAGATTTCCGAATAATTGTCATTTTTTACCTTAATATAGATAATAACTATAGAGTGTTATCTATTTTCGTAAAGCTTACGACAAACTGGACCCAAATAGTAGAAAATACACAGGGTGTCCCATTTAAGAAAACCTAAGTTTAGCTTATATATCGAATACTATCGACTTTAGGAAAAAACAAAGCACGCCACTGAATTCTACGTAAAAAATATACACAAGATACCATTCTTGTGTTTTCAATATCATTACCCATTATCAAGATACGAGGTATGCCCCAAAAGTACAAATTTTCAATTTCGCCCTGTATCTCAAAAACAAAGGCGGCTATGAAAAAATTGGTTACGGTTTCTTTCGTTTCACAAAAAAGTAGCAACGTGTCGCGGAAACCGCATCGCTCAATCTCTGCTAATAAGCGAGATACCCCGCAATTACAACGAAATCTGGACACCCTGTACAGTACCTATATGTAACGTATCATTTTTTTTTGCAGAGTATTCAGCGAGTGCGGACGTGCATCGTGACAGTAAAGTAGATACCAACAAACAAATAATTATATTGAATTCATCTGGTGGTCATTTATTATTAAGATGGCACCAGAAACAAGAGCACAAAATAGTGATGTTGTACTAAGTTTCATAAAAAGTGAAAGTTTTGAGAGGATAATTAGCAGAATAGTAACCTCTAGAACAAATGAATTGATGAAAAAAATGGAGAATCTCCAGCAAGAAGTTGTAATCCTAAGAGAGAGTAACATACAAATGTTACCTTTGTTGACAAATCAGTCAGGAATATGTGAGGGAAGATTTACTAGCAGGAAAACTGCTGTTAATAAGAGTAATAATGTTCAAGTACAAGTAATTATTAATATTACTTATTATTAATATTTAATAATTCGTACTCGTATAGAAATGTTCTACAGCAGCAGGCTTCATACGAATCCGATAAGGCAGATAACAGCAGCGTGAAAAGTGATAAGACATTGTTTGTAAACAAAACTATAATTAAGAATAAGGCTACTCCGGAAATGAAAAAGTCGAAATATGCTGAAAATCCGTTAATTGAAATTACTAGCGGAGCGGATGATAGGTGGGAACAACCTAGAAGAAGAACGCGAAAATCTATAAAAGCAGTTTATGGAAATGGAGAGGAAAATGGGCCTGTTCAGGGGGTTATAAAAGGTGTAGACTATCATGTATATCTATCGAATTCCAATACAAAAGAAGAAGATTTAGTAAATTATATTACGGCTAAAAATATACACGTAATAAGATGCGTTAAAATGCAATCGAAACATCCTAATGAATATGCTTCATTCAGAGTTACAATACCGCAGGACCAGGTTGAATTATTTTTGAAACCGGAAACATGGCCCAAGTACGTTTGCATCAACCGTTTTTTTCAAAGATTCCAAAAGAAGATAGAAGTGGGAACGTAGATGGGTCTCATCTTGTTTTCCCTTTGAAGACCTCATACGCAAGCAATAAAGAATTCACAGTCATGCATCAAAATCTGCAGTCAATTGGAACATCTGTAGATATTTTAGATTCTTTTCTTGAAGAAAATCCATGCAATGTTCTTCTAGTGTCAGAACATTGGAAATCCAAAGAGCAATTGCCTGCCTACAATATTCATGGCATGGATCTCCAAGCTAGCTTTTGCAGAGACGCAGGAAGTCATGGAGGGGTAGCTATATTTTCGGGAGAGAATACTGCAGTAAAAGACCTTGAAGTAATTAATAACCTGAGTGAAGTGAATGCCTTTGAATGTGCCGCAGTGGAAATACTTAATGGGGTGATGAAAGGTGTAGTGATAGTAGCAATTTACAGAGTACCAGATGACACTAATCTTAACATTTTCTTTGAGAGGTTGCAGATACTCCTCTCATTATTTATAGATAGAAATGAAACTTTTTTAATAGGAGGTGATTTCAACATAGATTTTAAGAATGAGAGAGATTTAAAAACTCAAAAGTTTTTGTCACTCATGTCATCATTTAATACCATACCACTAATACAAGAATACACAAGGATAACAGATTCTTCCAAAAGTTGTATTGACAATTTTCTAACTAACCTACATAATATTCATTTTATACCTAAGGTAATCGAATTACATGTATCAGATCATAAGGCGCAACTGTTAATAATTAAAAATATAAAAGACAATTCCAATAAAATAAAAAAGGTTAGAATGTTTGATGAGGGCAGTGTGACGAACTATCTCGAAGATCTTAAGAACGTTGAGTGGCATCATGTTTTCAATACTAGAGAAAACGACGTCAATAACCAATGGAGTAAGTTTATGTTTTCATTTAATTCTCTATTTAATACTCACTTTCCTTTAAAAGTTGTAAATAAACTTCAAAAGAGAGATAAATTCCTAAATAGTCCTAAAATTGTTAAATGCAAATCCCACCTAAGTACTTTGTCAGTAATATTAAAATATAACAACAATTATAAGGCTTTGTATAATGTTTATAAAAGAAAACTATCTACTCTAATACAGGAAGCAAAACGAGAATATTCGAAAATATCTAACTCAGATAATATTGGTAAAACGATTTGGTCTATTATTGATCAGGTTAGTAATGGTGCAAGCAAATGCAGACAGCTAGTTATAGACGTTGGTGATTGCCCTTTTACCATGTCAAATAAATTAAATCATTACTTTGCTGAAGCTGCTAACTTATTGCTACAGAATCGGCAGGGGACTTATCAGGTTGCTGACCTTCCCGTATTTTTGCATGAGAAAACGTTGAAATTTGATGGGGTCTCTGAGGATGAGGTTGGTGCTGTCGTCAGTACTTTGAAAAATGGGGGCAGTGCCGGTACCGATGAGATTCCATCACTCATCATAAAAAAATCTATAGAACATATTATTAAGCCACTTTGTTGGATTATAAACAATTCTCTCAAATATGGCATCTTCCCGGAATCGTTGAAATCTGCCCTAATTGTCACTGTACATAAAAAAGGCAACACGAATGATATTGAGAATTTTAGGCCCATAAGTTTACTATCATCTTTCTCAAAAATTTTCGAAAAAGTGATATCGTCTAGATTGTTGAATTTTTTTGAAGAAAATAAACTCCTTAGTAAACACCAGCATGGATTCTTGAAAAATAGGAGCGTGGAAACTGCTCTATTTGAATATTTAGGTGAAATTTTAATGGCTGCGGAAAGAAAAGAGTTAGCACTTGGTGTTTTCTTAGATCTTTCTAAGGCATATGATTGTATAAATCATACTTTGCTTTTCAAAAAGTTAGAATGTTATGGTGTGGGTAATGTGGAGCTCCAGTGGATCAGATCTTTCCTGACTGGGAGGTGTCAGGCTGTCAAGCTAGATGCTGCAGGCAGCAGTGCTGTATCGGATAAGATATATAGCACTCGCGGTATTCCCCAGGGAAGTGTTATCGGTCCTCTGCTGTTCAACATCTACATCAACGATCTCTGTGAAATATTCAGCGAGGAGAAACATATTATAATAAAAAATTATGCAGATGACACTTCCCTAATAATTAGGGCACCTGATTTGGAATCATTGCAGTCTGGGGTCAAGTCTGCGCTTGAGAGAGTGCAGGATTGGCTAAATGCGAATGATTTGGTTCTGAATGGAAGAAAGACCAAGTTGATTTTATTCACAACAAAAAATAACCCTAATATTGGTGGATGTGACGGAGTTAGTATCAATTCTGAATACGTCCAACTTGATACACACACAAAACTATTAGGTATACACGTAGACAACTTACTTAGCTGGAATGTGCATGTACATGAATTGTCAAAGAAATTGAACAGTATTGTTTATAGCATGAGAGTGATGAAAAGGTATTGTAGTTTTGAGGTACTGAGAACTATTTATTTTGCTTATTTTATATCTAGAATGAAGTTTGGCATACTTTTTTGGGGTGGCGCAGCAAGCTCCAATAAAATTTTTGTTATTCAAAAGCAGGCATTTAGAATCTTAAATGATTTGTCATACAGAGAATCATGTAGGGGTACATTCAAGACGAAGAAATATTTAACATTTACGGGTTACTATATTTTCGAGTGCCTATTGTTTAATTTCAAATATAGAACTTATTTTTCATCTTTTCAAAATAACCATGACTATGGTACACGAAATTATGGCAATTACAATTTTCCAATACATAGATTTAGTTTGCATGAAAAAGGGCCAAGTTACATAGGTATGAAAATGTTCAATCTACTTCCTATGTATATAAAACAAATTGCAGACCTAAAAATGTATAAAAGAGAAGTTTTTAATCTATTGATAGACATCGAACCATATTGTCTGGAAGATTTTATTAGTCATAGAAGAAATATTATGGGCGATAGTATCTAAAATGTAGCTTTAAGTATAAAATTTGTTTTTTTTTTGTTTTTCTTGTAATGAATTTATTTGATTATTATTGTTCGTGAAGCTAATTAGAGTGCTTCTCAAATAGAATGACTGACGTATTTCGACCCACTATTTTGTAATTGTGGCTGTTTGAAGTAAATAAATTATTATTATTATTATTATTATTATTATTATTATCTAGTTTCTCGTCAGTTAAATTATTTGTATCTAAAGTATTAACCTTTTTATGAGTCTTACACATATTCGCAAAATGTCCATATTTTTCATGTCCATATTTTTCGCACATTTTATTGTAAGCAGGACACTTGTTCCAATTGATGACTACGACCACACCTAGTACAATTATTGATATTCCTACCTTTTGATAGTGAACGAGGACGTGTCCGTGTTTGTGATCTGCGTCGGTTCTGACTCTGGCGATGCTGTTGCTGGAATTTCTTGGACGTGTTGGACTCTTTGGCTGTGGAAACTGCTTGCTCCTTTGGTGACCACATCTATGTTTTCTTCATCTGTTCGATGATCCATTCTCTTGGCTTGTGACTTTGACTGTTCTATTATTGACGCTAATTTGATTGATTTCTCCAAGTCTTCATCATCTTGGAGGAGTCTATGTCTAACTTCATTGTTATTAGTTCCGCAAATTAACATGAGTTTTATCAAATGATTTTTCAGGTCTCCAAATTTGCACTTATTCGCCTGATTTTGCAGATAGGTTATAAATTGTTCTAGAGTGCTATTGCCGTTTTGCTTTGATGTAAAGAATTTGTACCTGGTGAATGTTAAATTCTGCCTAGGAGTGAAATGGCTATTAATTTTATTAATCCTTCTACATATTTGTCCTTTTCATTTTCTGCGAACTGTAGCGTTCCATATATTTTTTGCAGATCAGTTCCAGCAAAATTTATAAGTTGCGCTATGATACGATTAAGTTTAAAAAGTCATATGTGACGTCATACTAACCGTCCGAATTAAGATTTTTAGTTTCACCAGAAAATGTCAAACGGTTAAATTTCAAGGTGTGAACACGAGCGTAAATTAATTAAGAAATCATTCAATTGGAACAGTTTAAGTCGGTTTGACAGCCACTGACAACTACATAAAATTTATTCACGTAATGACATTCTATCCTGTGTTGTGCATTTAGTTCTCATTCAAAACCAATGTTGACGTATATTTATTTATGCGGGATGGAGTGTTTAGACAAACTTGACGATTGATACGAGAATCACGTAAATGAAACAAAATAAATTGAACTATCATAAGGATGTGTATTCTTAATCGATACATATGACTTTTTAAACTTCATCGTACTATATCTGTATTTTCTCAGCTTTTTTGTCAACTTCTGTAGCTATTCTGTACATTTCAAAGCTGTTAAGCCACTGTGCCCACACTCCTGCTGGATTGCTTGAACTTGTTAAATCTAATTATTTATCTAATCGGTTTCCTGACATTTTTCTTCACTTTTCACTTTTAATTTTTTATTTATTTAACTAACAAGTATTATTGTCCGTTACTTTCGTCGCAGCGCCATGTATTGTTTAGTATTGCGGTTCATTACTAAACTAGAATACTTTACTAGAAAAAACCACTTAGCTTTAAATCAGTTTATTATTATTATTAATGATTATACAAAGACATAATACTAGTTAACTTAACGGCGTTTATGAAATGATTGGACTGGTCTCCAGTACCGCCGGTAGTATACATTGTAATGTAATCCACTAGAGTGGCTTGACAGTGTTGCCACCTAGTCCACTCTACAGTTACATAATTTAACATCAAAAAGTTTATCTTGTGATTTTTCAAAAAAATACCAAACAACCGATTTTTGTGCAGGAGCGATAATAAAACTATTTCCAATCAATTGTTAATATAAATAAATGAATAGAAACTAGAATACGTATTACCGCTGGCGACGAGAGTGTGAACTTAGCTCACGCATGCATGAGCTAAGCTCATGCATACGCCGTACGCACTGCCTACCTACTATAAATGGATACGTATTCAGATGAATCCGAATGTCTCTTGGTTCCGAATACGAATTACCCCTCGTTGTAGCCTTCTTCTTCTGGAGATACGAATCAGGCGCTCGATCTTCCGTATGTCTTCACCAAGTTTTGAGGAATATGCTCTCATCTCCATTTCATCATCATGCTCTTCATCAAGGAGCTCTCGTAGCACTGAGTAGTATAGTTGGTATGTTATTGAGTAGAGTGTCAAAAAGTAATCGATTTCTTGAGATAGTCGGCAAATTCTTAGGTGGTATTTCCTTATTCTTCTAACTAGACTCAGGCCTTCGAGCTCTATGGTATTCTCGACATGAATATTTCAAGACAACTGTAGCTTTTGAGCAGATTCGTTGACTTTTATACCTGTTCTTTCTCTAGGAGGTAATTATGGCTCCCCCGTCTCTAATCCTCATTGGAAAACACCACCAAATTGCAGGTATAGTCAAATGCTTACTCGTGTTATATAAATGACACAAAATAGTTTCTTTATTTATAATAATAAAATAGTTATTTTTAATGCCATGCATTTGAGAAGTTGTTAATTAAAAATATTCTTAAAAGAATGTTTGGATTCCGAATCAGCACTAAAACCACTTATCAAGAAATTTCAACTTTAAAATAAAATAGCCACGTTTTCTATGAAAATCGAGTCAGCGGACACCTAATGAAGAAAGCCTACGGTACGGTCAAGGGTTCTATGTAATTATTATTGAAGGTGGCGAGGTGAGAAATATTACTTACTGCTGTCGGCGCGGCTGAAGCATTTTGCTACAATTATATTTTCTTTTTACATACTTTCGAATGCTAAATATAATAATTCATATTCTGTATTCCTAGACACTTTTCGTGATTTTAAATTTGCTTCAATATTTTGCTTTGACTGTATATATCCTGCAATAATAAAAAAATTCTGTTTTCACACCACTTACAAATTTTTTGGGCAAGTCTGTGTAGGTATTTTACACCCCCATTAATGTTTGCCACTGCGGTAGTGTTATCTGTCCTAAGCAAGATTTCACAGTAATTCAAATATTTCTCGAAACACCTAAGCGCAAAATAGGCTGCTAAAAGCTCCAGTTTGTTGATGTGAAATTCTGTTTCTGTCCTGCTCCACAAACTACTAGCTCTTTGTTCATTACAACACGCCCCCACCCTTTTTTTGAAGCATCTGAAAATATTTCTATGGTGAAGGTACGCGAGAGAACTATGGAGTTCACTGCTGAGACACATTTTGATTCCCACCAATGTAAGTCATATCCATTATGAAGTCTGTAATTTACGTCACTTTTACATATGATCCATTGGAACGTTCTATAGGGCTAAGCATTTCGCTCTTTTTTTAGCGTTACTTCTTTATTACTTGTATTTAAAATTTTTACGGGAATCATATTTTCGTTTGGCGTAGCTATTGTGCTTGCAATGAAAACTCCTTCACACGGTTGCTCAGTTAAAATAACACATTCATTCACCTTGTCACACTTTAAATATCTTATTACCTCGCATCTCGCGCGTATTGATACATGATTGTTATGTTGAGATTCTAAGGGTATGGTTATTTTTTCAGAATCATACAGAAAAGAGAAAATGAATATTTCGTAATCTATCACGCATGCATATCTCTCTAAAAAATTTGATCCTAGTACTCCATTGATTCCGCTTCCGAAATCATTCACAACTTGAAACTCACGCATTACTTTCTTATTTCTTATATTGCATTTAACATTATTTGCTGTTCCCAATGAATAAATTACTCCATTCACTCCCTCAATTTTTACTTTATTCCTCTTGTTTACCATAATTTGTTCGTTAAGACTTGACGCAAATATCACACTGACAGATGCACCAGAATCTAAAAGAATCTAATAATAATCTAAGAATCTAATTGCTCATTCCCTATTTTTACTTTTACGCAGTTAAGTCCATTCATGCTTAGAATTACATTTTGCTCTTTCATTTAGTTCATTGGGTCTTTGAAAAATTTTCCCTACTCTTACTATCAGTTTCTTGCCATTTCGACTTTGAAGGATTTGACTTGTTCGTCATGAAGTATAGTTGCTTTTATGCTTACCGTTAGAAAAATTACAACGGCCTTCCCAGTTTCCTCTATTTTGGTTTCGATTGTAGCTATCTTTTCCTCCGGTTGTCAAAACAGTCAAGGTCAAAACAACATAATAAAGCACTCACTTTATCGACATTTTTATAACACACATAAATAAAATCAACAATTAATTAATTTAAGGATTCTCCTTAACACATTTTAATACACGGTTTCTCGCACTCCACTAAGGGCAACCTGTAATTGTTCGGATATCGGGTAACTGCTAGGGTATCGGTATATTACGACAGATAGTCGATCTTCTCAGATCTCTTTCACTAAATCGATTGTTTCGAAAGTTTTCAAACCAACAAATCCTCGTTCGGTAACTCTGGGAACTGATCTACATGATATTATAAGCCATGCTAAACCTACAAAAAAGTCTTGGTTAAAACTTACTGTAAGTTTTGGGACCTAGTAAAACAAAATTTTTACCTGCCAACTAGGTATACTTTCACTGCTATATCACTGGATAAGGACAAAAGCGAGTACCATTTCTAAGAAGCTTGTAAACAGGTTTTCATTATACTTTTTTGAAAACACCTTAGCCGTTTTCTAGCGACGCAGCGTTTTGAACCGGGTTCGCTTCGGTTCAAAACAGTGCATTTTAGCGACGCAACGGTGACGTCAGAAACGAACCAGGTTCATAGCGGTTTGAAACAGTTTTGAGTAGCGGTTTGAACCACAAATTCATTAATCTAAATGTCATTATTGTCATTCTAGAATTTATAAATCAGTCAGTAACTAAACTAACCAAAACAAACTAATCTCATCGTCGTTATTCATCATAATTGGATGACTTATGCCCGGTTTCACCAACAGTAAATAAGACCTTATTCATAGATTAAACTTATTCATTGGTTAAAAAATGACAGCTTCTGTTTCACCAAACACAAATAGCTCTATTCTATGAATAAATCTACCAATAAACTAACCAGCCAAATAGTTCCAGTTAACGTCTCTATTCATAGTTTTCTAACCTCAATTTCCCTTCTGAAGTTCGACGACACTGGTTATTGTGAGAAAATACTCTATAAACTTAATCCTAGTGTATTTGATGCGAGTGATTGATCAATCAAAGGTGAAAAAAACACGAAAACCTTGTTTTTTATTTAATCAACAATAATTACTACCTACAAAGTTTATAATAATTAAATTATCAAACACTGCTATCATAATCAGTTATTTTTCGAACTAGCCTTTCAACATCTTCATCGTTTTCTTTCGAGTCATCAGATGAAGAGAATGAGGCAAGAAGGCGTCCCAGCCAGAAGAAACCTTGGCACTTGAACAAGAGGGAAAATCAGCATTGCTTCATATTCATTCTTTAGTCCTTCTGCTTGCTTTCCAAAAACCACATGCAAGTCGCTGGGAGTGACTTGGGAAAAGCTGTATATGAGGGTTCGCTTAATTTTCACTCTCCATTGTTGCTCATCCTCTTAAAAAGTTTATACACAATGGTTTATTTGATAATTGTAATAGGTATACATGCATGTATCCACGCGAAGCGCACTTATAGGAACGAATAAATCATTAAACTATACACAACACGAATTAAGATTTTATTTAAAGTTTAATGTGACATTACTGCAATTTCATGCATCATAATGTACAATTTATGGTGGAAATTGTACTGAATATCTGCCTATTTTATGAATAACTAACTGAGCTGTCAAACACGTTGGTGAAACAAGAATAGATTTAACTAGAGAATAAAACTTATTCATTCAATAGTTATTTAGAGATTTATTTGCTGTTGGTGAAACCGGGCAATATTCATATAAATAGGTAGATAAAACATATAAATGTACATAATGTAATCCGAATATCAGAAAAATTCGTTGCTCACTTCACCGCGGTAAAAATGGGAGAGGAAATGAACGAAAATGGCTTGGTGCAAATTCAGTTAGATGATGATGTGATAGTAGCTGTAGATGAAGAAACTGCCTGACAGATCAATGATGGTAAGTAAAACAAACATGCTTTTGTTTGTTTTCAGAATTCTTTGCCTGGCCTGGCAGGTTACTTTCTAATTTTGCTTCCTTAACAATGCCAAAGGGAGCCAAAGTTGGGAAGGTCGAAATCTTCTGGATATGATAATAATACCTATATACTTACGCCTTGCTTAATACAGTCAAGTTAATCATAAAATTAACCACTTGAAATATTTTCAGATCCACTTATAGCCCAGAGATACCTGCAGACAGTACGCGGTTTCCAGCAATCAAAAGATAACCTAAAAGTGAATAAAAATTCAAGACTGCAGGCAATTGAAGGTACTGTAAAGACTTGAGAAATTTGGAAGAGCTCAAAGAATCCGACACAGCAAGATCATGAGGCAACACTAGCCCTTCTTGAATTTCGTAAACAATATGATACAGCATTCAATGACCGAAAAACATGTAAAAATACCATATGGGGAAACATAGTGCAGGAAATGAAATCTTTGGGTTATTACCTCGGAGTGGGTGTTGAAGCTCGAGAAAAGTGCAGGCAAAAATTTGCAAACTTGCAATCATCCTATGTAAAAGCGAAACAAAGGAAAAAGATGACTGGTGAAGGGAAAATTAAAGAACCACTCTACTATAAAGAAATAGATATTATTCTGGGGAATAAGCATAAAATCACTCCAGTACTTGTAATCTCTTGACGATAAAGATAAACTGAAAATTTCTGAACCAAAAGAAGCATTAGTTCGTAAATGTCGTGACATACCAAGTACTTCCAAAAGTTCTGATGACGAAAATGAATCTAATAATTTATCTATAAACAGTGATAATAAATTTAAACATATAAAGAAGACTGTTAGACCTAAGAAAGAATCATTATGTGACACTCTTATGCCCGGTTTCACCAACAGCAAATAAATCTCTAAATAACTATTGAATGAATAAGTTTTATTCTCTAGTTAAATCTATTCTTGTTTCACCAACGTGTTTGACAGCTCAGTTAGTTATTCATAAAATAGGCAGATATTCAGTACAATTTCCACCATAAATTGTACATTGATGCATGAAATTGCAGTAATGTCACCTTAAACTTTAAATAAAATCTTAATTCGTGTTGTGTATAGTTTAATAATTTATTCGTTCCTAAGTGCGCTTCGCGTGGATACATGCATGTGTACCTATTATAATTATCAAATAAACCATTGTGTATAAATTTTTTAAGAGGATGAACAACAATGGAGAGTGAAAATTAAGCGAACCCTCATATACAGCTTTTCCCAAGTCACTCCCAGCGACTTGCATGTGCTTTTTGGAAAGCAAGCCGAAGGACTAAAGAATGAATATGAAGCAATGCTGATTTTCCCTCTTGTTCAAGTGTGCAAGGTTTCTTCTGGCTGGGACGCCTTCTTGCCTCATGCTCTTCATCTGATGACTCGAAAGAAAACGATGAAGATGTTGAAAGGCTAGTTCGAAAAATAACTGATTATGATAGCAGTGTTTGATAATTTAATTATTATAAACTTTGTAGGTAGTAATTATTGTTGATTAAATAAAAAACAAGGTTTTTGTGTTTTTTTTCACCTTTGATTGATCAATCACTCGCATCAAATACACTAGGATTAAGTTTATAGAGTATTTTCCATATTCTCACAATAACCAGTGTCGTAGAACTTCAGAAGGGAAATTGAGGTTAGAAAACTATGAATAGAGACGTTAACTGGAACTATTTGGCTGGTTAGTTTATTTGCTGATTTATTCATAGAATAGAGCTATTTGTGTTTGGTGAAACAGAAGCTGTCATTTTTTAACCAATGAATAAGTTTAATCTATGAATAAGGTCTTATTTACTGTTGGTGAAACCGGGCATTAGACAAATAAATACAGAAAATATTGAAAATCGAAATGCGCAGTTTAAGGTATTAATTCAAATGATAGAGAAACAAAATAATCAGAGGCATGAACAAATAATGGCTATCATAGGCAGCAGAAATGTACCTAAGGAAACCAAAAAACGAAAGAGGTCTTCTTCCGAGTTCCGAGAGCAGCTAATTTGAGAATTAGAATCGAGTTTCTATTCAAGAAGTTTATTAATAATTATCGACATAACTATAATGTTCATGCAGTTCAATCTTTTTTCATGTTATTAGTTGATTTTTGATTCATTAGAGATGAAAGTTTTGAATAATAATAATAATTGTTGATTTTTTAGACTCTATTTGTTGAATTTTAGTTTATTTTCCATAATATATAGATTAGTTATGTTCGCATTACTCATTAATAAAATTGACTATTTTCAAATATTTCTCAATCTTAGTTTTGGTTATTGCTGTGACCTGCAAAATATTTGACAACTCAAGACTTACAGTGTATCATGCAATGATTTCTTTGGGATACTTCAAGACATTTATGGAAAAAAATAATAAAATAATATTATAATACCTTTATTACCATCAGTGCCATTACATAAAGTAACATGCAAAATATACTTCTACAAGATAAGAGAATAACCCTGTATAATATAAATATCAAATCATGAAAATTATTTATGACAGCACAAGTAATTAAAAAAAATTAAGAAATGTTTATTCCCTCAAAGGATAAATTATCATTAAAGTCTCAAAGAAATTTGATAGCGTTTGTTATTAGCTGTAATGTTGTTATCGACTTGGTCTGGTTGGTTTTCATCTAATTAAACTTCTTCATCTTCATTTAATTAATTATTGCCATGCCACAAATCATTATTAATATAACAAAAGTTATGTAGCACACAACAAGCAACAATAATTTGAACAACTTTTTTAATTGAGTTTACATTAACAAAATGCAGAATTCGCCACCGAGCTTTAAGTAAACCAAAAGTCTGCTCTATGACAACTCTTGTCCTGGAATGCGAAATATTATACTGACGTTCTCGAGCAACCAAACGACCAATTTGCCTGAAATAAAGTATATTGATAAATTATTTTTTCATAGGTGCTTCGATTAGAATAATATTACCTGTATGGTGTCATTAACCAAGGTATTAATGGATATGCCGAGTCCCCGATAAGGTGACAGTTTTGATTATGAAAATAATCAAGCAAGTGGCCATTTTCAGTTATACGCAAGTACAAAGCACTATTTTGAAGTACCTGTTTGGAATATAATACAGTCACTTTTTACTATATAATCTAAGTTAAATAATACAGTAACTTTTGAGAGAGAACATAGGTACGATATGAATACTCATTTTTACTATGTCGCTAGGTATTTAAATAAATAAAAAAGAGTATTATCCTACCCTACTATCATGAACCGATCCTGGGAACCCTACCATAATGTTAGTAAAAATTTTATTTAATGTTCCTATTGCTTGTAATTTTATTGAATGCTGAGACTTCCTATCTATGTAACTTTCTTGTTGGGTCTTGGGTGCCTTTATAGGTATATTGCAACAATCTATTGCTCCTATAACCTAAAATTTTTTTACTCATATTCTTTTTCAGCAATTTAAGTTCATTTGGTTATTTGTTAAATAATTTGATTGCAACAATGTTACTATTCTTATCACTAATAGTTTTTGATAGTTTTGGCAACAAAATACTCTTATTTCTAGCTCTACTTGCTGACATTTTATATTGAATACTCAACTTATCGTAATGAAACACAAGTGACCCCAAACTAAACTGCTCAACAAATGAAACGTTACATGACCAAATTTGCCCTAACTTTGGCACTGATAAAATTTGGATTGTTTCGAGCAATTCAATTTTTGTTTCGAGGGTTCACTAGTTCAATCCCTTGTTTATCAGTCCGTATGTTTGCAAGAACTTGGTACTTCACACAAAGTTTATATAGGGTGGTAAATAAAACAGTTCAAAATCTCAGAAAGTTCAGCTTGCTCCCATTTGATCAAAGATTTTTCTTTTTAAATTTCAACACAAAGATCATGAAGATGGACCTCATATCTCGAAACGGTTTTCGAATTTTCCGATTATTTCTTTTATTTACAGGGTGATCTCAAAATAACTACTTTTTGGTGTGGCAATGATAACTTTGTTACCCGTGACTCGATTTTCAAAATGTAGAGCTCATTTTAAAGCTAAAGCTTCAAGCAAGAACACGCAAGTTTGATAATCGACTGAGGACAAAAATTTAAAATACAGGGTTGTATTAAAACTAACCCAAATCTGAATGGCTTCCGAAATCTGGTATTAAGGAAAATTTTAAATAAAGTCAAGTTGCTTTCAAACAAACCATTCATTCTGAATACTTCAAGATGTTCTTCGCTTGCATGAGTTAAGAATTGTTGACATAAGAACAAAATTACAACTTCGTGTTTTCGAAGTGAAAATCGTAATTTTTCAAGTTCAAGGCCCTGTACAACGAAAACGGCTGAAGATAGAGAAAAACGGCTTACATGTCCCTATTTTAACTTTTCATGTACTATCCCATGATGTAGATAAAATGTTTATACAGGGTGATAAAAAATTTGAAAAATTCTGAGATTTCTCCACGCGTCGCCAAATAAAAAAATCAAAGAAAGTACAAATGTTTCTATACCATAGAATAGTACATGAAAAAGTAAAATATGGACATGTAAGCCGTTTTTCTCTATCTTCAGCCGTTTTCGTTGTACAGGGCCTTGAACTTGAAAAATGACGATTTTCACTTCGAAAACACGAAGTTGTAATTTTGTTCTTATGTCAACAATTCTTAACTCATGCAAGCGAAGAACATCTTGGTTTGTTTGAACAATGGTTTGTTTGAAAGCAACTTGACTTTATTTAAAATTTTCCTTAATACCAGATTTCGGAAGCCATTCAGATTTGGGTTAGTTTTAATACAACCCTGTATTTTAAATTTTTGTCCTCAGTCGATTATCAAACTTGCGTATTCTTGCTTGAAGCTTAAGCTTTAAAATGAGCCCTACATTTTGAAAATCGAGTCACTGGCAACACAGTTATCATTGCCACACCAAAAAGTAGTTATTTTGAGATCAGCCTGTAAATAAAAGAAATAATCGGAAAATTCGAAAACCATTTCGAGATATGAGGTCCATCTTCATGATCTTTGTGTTGAAATTCAAAAAGAAAAATCTTTGATCAAATGGGAGCAAGCTGAACTTTCTGAGATTTTGAACTGTTTTATCTACCACCCTATATAAACTTTGTGTGAAGTACCAAGTTCTTGCAAACATACGGACTGATAAACAAGGGATTGAACTAGTGAACCCTCGAAACAAAAATTGAATTGCTCGAAACAATCCAAATTTTATCAGTGCCAAAGTTAGGGCAAATTTGGTCATGTAACGTTTCATTTGTTGAGCAGTTTAAATAGTTGCTGTAAATTAAGTGGATATGTTCTAGATTCATAATTATATCTGTGAATAATCTCTAACAATTTTTTTTGTAGCTGTTGTAATAACATCAGAGTATTTGAGTATGCTCCGCCCCATGCAATGATTCCATAATTTATGATACCTTGAAAGAGAGCATAATATATGAGCATTAAAGTTTTATGTTCCATAAATTTGGATAATTTGTAAAAAACAAACGCCAAATATTTAGTTTTACTAATTAAATATTCCACATGTTTATTCCATTTTAGGTTATAATCAATTATAACTCCCAAATATTTATAATATTCAACTCTCTGTATATCATTGTCATTTATTTTGATTTCAATTTCTGTAGGAACACTATCACAGTAGTTTCCAAAAGTAATATAGACCGTTTTATCAATATTCAAAGTTAATTTATTAGCAACAAGCCATCTCTATATTCTATTTAGAAAATCGTTCATTTTTTTTTAGCTTCTTCCCATGTTTTACCTTCTGTTATTACAACTGTATCATCCGCATAGGAGACAATATCATTTTCAGTAGTTTCAGTTAAAAGATCATTGACGTAAAGAATAAAAAACAGTGGACCAAGGATAGTACCTTGAGGTACACCAGTCTTCAGTTCATCATATCCACTGAATATGTTATCCATTTTTACCCTTTGTTGCCTATTTGTAAGATACTCATACAAGAGACTCATTAGTTCCAGTGCACTGCCTCTTATACCATAACAGTACAATTTGTCCAATAAAACAGAATGATTGACAGTATCAAATGCCTTAGCTAGATCAAGAAAAGTAACTATAATCGGTTTACTTTTGTCCAAACAGTCATATATTATATTGGTAATGTATGCCAATGCATCTTCAGTTCCTAACCCTCTGATAAAAACAAATTGTTTTCCTGACAATACTTTATGTTTCATTAAAAATTGGAATATTCTGTCATGAATAATTTTTTCAAAAATCTTGGCAATATTTGAAATTAAGGAGATTCGTCTATAATTTTTGGCTTTACATTTATCATTAGCTTTGAAAATTGGAACTACTTCAGCTCTCTTTAAGGCATCAGGCCAAACTGACAACTACTGTATACAGCGATTAAACATATATGCCAGAGGTTCAGCAATATAATCAGATACTGTCTTTAGTATTCTAGAATATAATTCTGGAAACATTATTTTATGTTTCTTCCAGAATTCTAACGGATCTTTGGTGCGTTCCAAATGAGACAGTTCAAGATACTGCCTGATGGAAAAAATCGCAGTAGTATTTCATGTATTCTTTTCTTTTACTTGAGATACCTTCTCGTCGAAATACGCCCAAATGTTAATACTACTGCTAATACAGCTAGTTAAAGCTTCAAATCCAGATGTTTGCTGTTCCGCGTTGGTTTCGATCAATATTTTCTTTTGGTTAATAAGATGGGCCAGTTCTTCATTGACCCATGTCTGGGCAGCGTCTGTGTTTTGGGTAGTCCCAAAACCAACTTTCTTAAATCGTGGATCTAAGAAAGTTGCTTTTGCGACTATTTTATTAGTTTCCAATGGTCCTAGTCGTCGTTGGAATATTTGGGCAACAGATTCTTTCAACATTTTCCCAATTGTTGTTTTCGTTTCGAGATTAAAAAGTGTGTCTTGCACACCTCTTATTAATGGCACCACAATGAGAGACATTGTGGGATATTTCTCACAAGATTATATTATGGTCGTCAGATGTTCTATTGGTTTTAACACTGGCAAACAATCATTGAGAACAGAAAACTCATCTGCATTTAAAAATTCCGGTGCCCTTGGTAGCCTGGTTACTACTATTGACAAAGCATCTTTGATTGCTAGGATTCTTTCAATCATAATTAGACAAGAATTCCATCTTGTCGGCACATCTTGCTTGACCTTCAAAACTGGAAATTGCATTTCCTCTGGAATATTTCTGTGGGCAAGACACTATGTTTAAAATCGGAAACTAGAGTCCTGCATTTTTTTAATACTGCGGACAACTCCGGTAACGAATTAATGGCTTCATTTACACTTAAGTTAAGTGTATGGGCCACGCAAGGATGGTGAAATTTTTGCAATACATCTCTAATTGCGAGTTTTATATAAGCACCGTTATCAGACACAACTGTGACTATTTTTTCAAAAATATTCCACTCGTTCAGAATGGTGGTCAAGATTTGGGCGATGTTTTCTCTTGTATGCGACCCAGGTATTTCCCTTGTCGAGAAAACATCAGAATGCATTGCATCCTCATAAATGAAATGACAAGTCACTGTTAAGTAAGCTAGATTACTATCGGATGTCCATATATCGTTTGTAATTCCCGCATGTTTAACTCTGTCCAACATTGATTTTAACTTTCAGGACGCTTCTGAATACAGGTCGGGAAGCAGTTTCGATGACATATGCTTTCGACTCGGTAATTTATAGAGCGGATTTAATTTGTTGGAATACTCTATAAACCCCGGATTAATAACAACTGATAACGGTTGGTTGTCAAACAATAACTTGCAGTCGATTTCTTTTTTCACTACATCGGAAAGCTCGTTTCTTCGAGATCCATATAATTTTAACTGACGTAAGTAGGTAACCTGTGCCGGTTCTGGCTCAACTGAGCCAAAGACGGTACTGAATTTCATCGACCATTTTTGGCAATTTGTTTGGTCTAGTACCGGCACAGGTTATTTACGGGGCTCCTAACCCGGGCTAATATATCAGCGATTATTTTGGCTCTCTCTAGACGTCCAAAAGGCTGTAGGGGTTCTGGCTCAACTGAGCCAAAGTCGGTACTGAATTTCATCGACTATTTTTGGCAATTTGTTAGGTCTAGTACCGGTACTGGTTATATACGGGGGGCTCCTAACCAGGTCTAATATTTCGGCGACTATTTTTGCTCCAAAAGCTGAACCGACTCTAAGCTGGTCCGGAGTCGGTGCTAAATTTCCTCGCCTATTTTAGGTGATTTTGGCGATATTAGGTCCCTCCCTAGTCAGATTTGGCCCCCGCCCGATCCGCTGATGATCCAGAGGATGCAGGAAAAATCATAACGTGCCATCATGAATTATTTTGATTTGAGTTATTCTGGTGTACGATCGGTAATTGAATCAATTATTATTAAGATGCATTGCAAATAGAACTGCACCTATCGATTGCATCAGAGTATGACTATGCAAATTATAATAATAGGTAGGTAAAAGTGAAAGGTAAATATCAACCGGTGTAATAAATGCATTAATTAATGCATGCGAATTAATGCAGTAGCATAGGTATAATTGTATTAGTAGCCAATTAATAATCGCATCACCACACGGAGGGGATTACTGTGTATATAAGCCCCTGTAAGAGTCAACACTATAGTTAAGCGTTCAAAGCCTACTACAAGAAGTATTAAAAAATGAGTTCCCAGCTGCTGAAAAAATTAAATTCATGCGGTTCAGAATGGAGTAAAACCAAAGAGCTAGTTATAGGGAAAAAGTATGAAGTCAAGGCAATGAGAACTATTGATACTCAGTACGGGGTAAGTATAATTGTTGATTTGGTTAATTTTGATTCTCCAGTTTTATTACCTAAAAGATTTTCACAATTTATTGATCAATTAGAAGAAATGAATAAGCAATTCAAAGATGAAAAATATTATATGGTAACAGAACCAGAGGCAAATCGAACCATTCCAATACAATTTTTTAAAGAATAATTTAATATATATTTAATTTTGTATTAGAATAGGAGGATCCGGTTGAAAAAATTGAAAAAGAATATTACAGAAGCATTGATAGAAATTAATTTAAAAAAGGATTATTATAATATTTTAATTGATTTGAATAATTTTAAAATATAGTTTCAAAACTAAAATATATAAAAGTGCATGCTGTTTAAAAATAAGTTTATTTTGATAAGATTGTTCACAGACTATTGTTCACTATGAATATCTATTCATTTTTCTTCATTGCAAAAGTAGTTAATGAAACACTAATAGGAACAAGACCAGATCAAGCGAGAGAATGCTATATGACAACAAAAAACGTCTCAAGCTGGCCAGAAGATTGGAATCGAATGGATTTGGGCTTCTTTGGTTATCTTCCAGTATGCACCTACAAATTTAAGAATAATTCAGATATGTATTTATTGCGTTTTAAAATAAGATATTTCTTGAAAAATGGCAGTTTTCTATTGAATGAGAACTGGCAAACTCTATTATATAATGTAACAAACTTTGAAAATTATGTTCAAAGATTGAAATACGATTCAAGCTATTATGAAACAGTGCATTCAATATTATCTTTTTCAATTATATTTTTATGTATTTGGATTATATTATTATATAGGCGAAATGTAATCAACAAGGTTTGAATCAAACATTTTTATCTCAATAAAATTTTATTTAGTAACAAGTGTATGATTTTTTTATTTCAATAAAATTTTAATTCACATAATATTTGTCTAATATACCCGTAAGTCTAATCACTCAGCTAACATCTTGTTTCCTCTTCTTTCAAAACGTAGGCTGTAGTTCTGCTCCCACCTTGAATAATATATTATCTAGTCCAATAGGTTATATTTATAAATGATTAGATTTATCAATCCAAGAGGTTTGGTTTAGCCCTAGCCATTTGACTAGGACCTTATTACCCCTCCTTTTCAAAACCTTTTCAACAAGAAAAATATCAGGATGTTTAGTTCTCTGGAGCTCAAATTCGTAGAATCCTCCTTGAATAATGTTTCCATTTTCATCTTTTAAAATATAAGTAGTAGGATTAGTCAGTTGAATTTTATGTATCGTGAACAATTCATTGGACCAGTTTGGAGTATACCCTTTAAAAAATGCCTCTCGATATTTACTGACCCGTACATGATCTCCTAAGGAAAACTTTGTGAGAGGTGAAGCAATTTTAATGTTATTATATGCTGTGCTCAAAATCTGTTTCTCATTTTTCTTATTTACATCTATCGGTTTTACTCCTATAGTCCTGTGTATTGTATTGTTGTATTTATTAATGATTTCAGGAAGCAATTTCAACCATTTGTATGATCCTTGATAGCTAAATTCTTTCCACATTAGTGATTTCAAAGTTCTATTGGCTCTTTCTACTATTGAAGCCTTCTTAGTGCTAAATGACGAATAATGATTTATTCCATATTTTTTCATCAAATTAGAAAATTGAGAATTGTAAAATTCTTTCCCCATGTCGGTTTGTAAATTCTTGGGAGTATATTCTAATGTTTTGAGGATTTTATTCATAGCAGTAGTTATTTCTGATGCAGATTTGTTCTTAACCGGTAAGGCCCAAACAAATTTACTAAATGCGTTAATAACAACCAATATGTATTTGAAACCTTGATTCTGTTTAGAAAATTTAATCATTTCAACAAGGTCTGCTTGAAATAAGTCATTTAAGCCTTTAATAATCACCCTTCTTCTCTTAAAATTTTTTCGGGCAGGTTTATGAAGTTCATGTATAACTTCTCTCTTAATATCCATTACAATCTAATGATCAACTGAACAAATATTCTTGGTTCCGGAGCAACTAGAGACACAGGCAAAAACTTAATCTTATCTCCAGTTTGCAGATGTTGCGATATTAAACTTTCTGTAGTATATTCATTTTTATTTAAAAATATTCTCAAGTCATTGGGGTGAGCTTGTACATGTGATATAACACCTTCAGGCAAAATGAAATTAAACAAGTTAAGTCCTGTTGCTAATTCGTATTTATTCTTATTCCAGTTTGCCGAGAGTATAACACTTATATAACTATCAGAAGACTTTGCTTTGGGTAGTTTTGAAATTTGTTTATCTGCATATTTTTTCAAATGATGAGACTGCAAGTGTCGACCGAATTTATCGACACTCATTTTTAAAATGAAAAAAAATTGTAAAGGTATACGTTTTTATTGAATAACATTGGCCTCCCTTAACTCTTCAATAATGCTATTTATCTCATTATTATGGGCATCACTTCCGGCTGACTGCGATGCCGTTAAAAGATTCAGTCGATCAACCAACTCGTTTGGATCGTCCCAAAAAACATAATCTATAGGGTTTTCATCATATTTCATAACCATTCCTTGGCCGCTCGTGGATGGTATGCGAAGTTGAATTGCTCTTTCTCGAGCCATCTTCCTTTCGTTTCTTTCCATAACTGACAATATTGGTTTTATCACAAATTTATATTTGCTTCCTCTGTTTCCGGCAACTTGCTCATTAGAATCAAAATTTCTCTTGTGTGCATTACTAAGTATTAATATTTCTCCAAAATGTTTCAAATCGCTTTCGGTGTATTTTGTTTCGTGAGGGTAAGTCTTGAAGATTAGCTCGTATAAACCGGGAGTACCAGTAAACTTTTTCCCCTCTATTATTATATCACTGCCCTTAAAGTTCAATTCGGAAGCACCAAAATATAATTTATCTGTTTCCATGTCATGTCTAAGGTAATGATGATCATACATATTTTCAGTGTCTCGAATATGTCCGGCAACATACATTCGGGGCAGCTCATCATACTGTTCCAAATATTCTATAAAGGACTCTTCGGGAATTTGTTCGATAATTGTTTCATTGGTAGGGTTATCGTAATTTTCTTCATCGAAAAAATAGCTATCCCCGGGATTATGTTCAAAGACAGTTTCATTTAAATCACTACTACTTTCTGAAGATGGCGAAACAATAAATGTTTGATTTCTGGGAATATCTGTAGACTGTGAAGGCTTAGGAGTAGAAAATGAGTAAGGTTTCTTTTTAATTTTATTTACTGAGTATGGATGAACTGTATCTTCATTTTTAATTATTATCGGTGGGTGTTTAGCCAATGTTCTAGATAACACGTTTACGAGCGGTATCAATGTCTCCTCCCCATGAGCTTGCCCCGATTTAAGAGCATCAAGTTTTGATTTAACGTTACGTCTTGCTTTGATAATATCCCAAGTTAATTTTTTATCCATTTGTGAATAATACTGGTTAAACAGCTAAAACAGTGTTTACCTGTTTTATTTTGAACAGCTTAATAAAAAAACAGTGTTACATCTGTTTTCCTACGCGGTTTTAAATCAAGTGGTTATGCATCAGCTCTGTTACAGCTCTATATAGTTGTCAAAGCCTTTTCGATATCGACCATCCTGTATATCATTATCTTTGCTAATGACTAGAAAATCATATTTATTTCTCCAGCAAAGTTGACATAAATCAAAAAATTTGGAATATTCCATGTCAGGGAAAACGTGGTCATTGTATAAATGTTTTAAATTCATTTCATCTTGCTTGAAAACTACAAGTAAGTTAGCATTATCTCGAATCAAATGCTTCGGTATATGAGTGTATGTCTGACAAAGATAGAAGCTGTCTACTAATTTATGTCGACCCATGCTGAAATATTCTCTGATGATGCTTTGCTTATCGCAAGCTACATCATCGAAAATAAAAACGGAATTCGTTTTTGCTTCTGAAGGAGGCATTATATCTTCACCACTGTTGTATTCAAAATACCCCAGTCCTTTTACAGGTTGCAGCACCTTTTTTAAAAAGCCATACAAGGGTTGATATAGCGATTTGCAATAAATGTAAACATTTTTGAATTTTAGTCCATTTTTATCCAGCAATAAACTCAACATTACATTTGATTTCCCACAATTGGAGGGGCCGCAGATAATACATCTGATCGATGCCGGTAGTAGTTTTCCATGTTCGGTTATGAGAGTATCTTGTATCTGTTGGTCAAATTTTTTTACACAAAGGGACTGCTTTTGTTTAATCAGACGCATTATAAATGACTGTTAAAGTAGAACAGATGTATGTTTATATATAATATACAATGTCTATTTTCAATTTAGTTTACTATAAATACGTCGAGAATGAGGATCTCTAACAGTCACAAAGCAACTACAAAAAGAGAAGGTGGTGCATAACATAAAGAAGTTGCTGAACGTCATAAAGCCGATAAAACATTAATTGATAAAGCCGTTCAAAGAATAAAATCTAGCGAGTCTTCATTGGCTGAAAAAGCTTCTGCTTTAGGTATAGCAGGAATAATGAAAGCAAAAGTTAAGCTGGGTATGGGTAAACGTAGACCAATACTGTCATTTAATAAAGCAGTGAGAAAAGCACGAGCTGCCGTTAGACTTCATAAACCAAAAGACTTTGCAACCGCAGTAAATGTGGCTCTGCGAGCAGTCAAGGGTGTCAGTAAAAGCAGGCGGTCTAGAATTATTCCAGTACCTAAAAAAGGAGGTTTCTTACCATTAATACCCATTTTTGCTGGTCTAAGTGCCCTGGGGGCCTTAGCGGGGGGTGCTAGTGCAATAGCCAGTGCCGTTAACAAGACTAAGGCTGCCCAAGAAGAACTAAAAGAAACTCAACGCCACAACCAAACTATGGAGTCTCTTGCAATGGGAAAAGGATTATATCTAAAACCTTATAAGAAAGGACTCGGCTTGTACTTGAAACCATATTCAAATAAAAAAAAAACTTCTTAAATTTACCGAAACGAGCTCTAACGAACCTTGATATAATTAACTTTGGAAAACGTTTGATAGGGTTCAGAGGGGTTTTCATGCATGATACTTTACCAGATAGAATACATAAAAATGAATGCGGCATTATAAATTTAGATAGTAATAGCGGTACTGGTACACACTGGGTTGCATATCGTAAGAAAAATGATTATGTATTATATTATGATAGCTTCGGTAATTTGAAACCAAGCTCTAATATCGTGAGGTATTTTAATAGTTCAGGCAAGGTAACCATTGAGTATAACTATAATAGAAATCAAGATTTTAGATCGTATAACTGTGGACATTTATGTTTGGAATTTCTGTGCAAATCTTTAGTATAGATAAACTCATCGAACAATGAGGACGTTTAGTTTCAGCGGAAATAAATCTACACTTACGGCCGATTACTATCCGCCTATTTTCTTGAATAATAGCTCTGATTATGCTCTAGGGCTCATTAGTTTTGAAACTTATAACGCTATACCAAACATCGATAAAAAATCAAACAAATTTTACATAGGTAATCAGGTAATAGAAATTCCAACCGGTTCTTATGAAATTTCCGATATCGAAGAATATTTACAAAAAGAAATTGTTAATTTGAATAAGGCCCAAATAAATTTCAACTGCTCACTGCACTTAGCCGCTAATAATAATACGCTTAAATGTGAATTGAAATGTACACATGCAATTGACTTTACAAAGAAAGATTCAATAGGTAAATTATTAGGTTTCAAGGAAAAACTTTTAGAAGCTAACCATCTCAATATATCTGATGCTCCTGTTAATATTTTAAAAACTACAACAATAAGAGTGGAATGTAATTTAACAACAGAAGCGTATTATAACGATACGCTAAGCCACACCTTGCACCAATTTTTTCCCGCAGTGCCACCGGGTTTTCGTTTAATTGAAGCTCCAGTAAACGTTATTTATCTGCCTATAAATACAAGAACAATCGATAACATTACCATTAAGATAGTTGATCAAGACGGAGAACTGGTCAATTTCAGAGAAGAAACGATAACGATAAGACTACATTTGAAGGAGATTCATCAAAATGGTCATTAAATACAACTCAACAAAAGAAAAAAACGTGCAAAAAAATCTCATTGTTAAGCGAACATCGAAGCGGTTAACACCTCAAAGTATAAAATTTTTAACAACCTTAGGTTATAAAATTAAACAAAAATGAATAACATCTTAGGAGTATCAGACAAGGCTTATTTTGATACATCGCTAATAAATGTTGAGAAACATTCCCATTTACCATTTACCACTTCTTATAACAATAATGATGAAATACGGATACCTATTCAACAAAATGATGCATACACCTTACCGTCGAGCAGTTATCTCTACATAGAGGGGAAATTATCAAAATCAGACGGGAAACCATCTGCAACAGCGTATTTAGTGAACAATTTTGCAGCCCATTTATTTGAAGAAATACGATACGAAATTAATGGTAAAGTGATTGATAGAGTTAGGAATCCCGGTGTTGCAACCACTTTGAAAGGATATGTATCATATAATGATAACACTGCCAAAATGTTGAAAAATGCAGGTTGGGGTGTTGATTCAAGCGGTATTACTTATTCTATGGATGATACAGAGAAAAATTTTAACGTATGTGTCCCGCTGAAAACGCTGCTAGGATTTGCCGAAGATTATAAAAAAATTATAATTAATTTAAAACAGGAATTAATACTTGTTAGAAGTAATACCGATAACAATGCCATTTTAAATAGCAATGATAAAGAAGAAATGGAACTGAAAATTAATAAAATTATTTGGAAAGTTCCACACATTACCGTAGCAGATGTAGAAAGATTACAGTTATTAAAAGTTATAGAAAAAGAAGCAGATCTCGATATGGCTTTTCGCGGGTGGGATTTGAATGAGTATCCAAGTTTACCTGCAACAAACGAATTTGTGTGGACAATTAAATCGACAACTCAACTTGAAAAACCCCGTTATATAATTTTAGCATTTCAAACTGATCGGAAAAATAATATGGCCAGAAACTCAAGCATATTTGATCATTGTAATTTGAAAAATGCAAAACTGTTTCTTAATTCAGAACAGTACCCATATGATAATTTAATTGTAGATTATAGCAAGAAAAAATACGGTATGCTATATGAAATGTATTCTCATTTCCAAGAACATTATTATGAAAAAGATAATGAGCCTATATTCACTCCAAATGAGTTTAAAGCAACGTGTCCCATAGTGGTTATAGATTGCTCCAGGCAAAACGATATTTTGAATTCTGGTTCAATCGATATTCGTTTGGAATTTGAGTCCTCTGCGAACTTTCCCGATAAAACTTCTGCCTATTGCCTAATATTGCATGATAAGATTTTGAAATATAATGCTTTGACAGGTCTTATTCGGAACATATGAGAATCCCTCGAGGCTAAACTGGGAGGGGGAGCTTATGGAAAATAAATAAAAAGGAAAACATTCTATTTTCTGGGCACATTAAAACATGACCTACGTGGTAGATTTGCAGGGTTTTCAATTAAACTCTGAATTTCTATGTAAAGAAATTGCTGTAATGAAACTTGACGATTGTTGTTGTAAAGTTCACTATTTTTTCAATTTTGACGTCCCCGAAGATTGTTTGTCAGAGCAATGTAAGAAGCGCAACGCATGGGTAACAAATAATTTACATGGGTTGAAATGGAAAAGTGAAGAAGAAAAGAACCCCCAACCGTATACTAGCTTTAAATATATATTGAAGAAAAATTTGGAAAACTGTCAACAGATTTTAGTGAAAGGATTGCAGAAAAAGACGTTTCTCGAAGCACATTTGTCAAAGTGTATTGAAATCATTAATTTGGAAACTCTAGGATGTGAAAAACTTTCTGATTTAATCAGTTATAATTATAAAGACAAATTTAAGTGTGGGGACCACCACCTGAAATGTGCAATGCAAAACGTGTACCTACTTAACAATTGGTGTAAGATATATTTCCCCCACCCTCAAATCACTAAGGTATAAATCTCTAGCATTAACATTACCTGTTATAGTTTTTCCAGTTTTCTCAACATTAAACCATGTCTCTCTACTACATCCTTGACGATACAATGAAATTATTAACAGTTGATGAACTGTTCCAGTTAGCGAAATGCTTTGAATCACCAGAGCCTTATACCGAGCTGAAAGCTTTAGAACGCAATTGGTTAGAGAATGGTGACTTTAATCAGTTATACTCTCTACACGATGAAGCTTATAATCTACAATCGATTCATCAGGATATGGAATATGAAATAGTTTTTGAAGATGACTGCAAGCCGCATATGGAAGAGCAGTCAAAGTCGAAGCCATTAAGTGACTCAGAATTATCTAAATCTGTTGATAAACTGAAAGTTTAATTAGTGAAGAAAAATAATATGTTGTTAGTTATTTATGTACAATAAATAAATACAAATATATTTTTTATTTTATTTATTAATCACAAGCTATATACAATTATAGATTTCGACATCTCATAAGTTTTCACATAATCTTGATAATTCGATGAAGGCCAAAGAGCAGAATCAGGTCCCTCTATCCAGCCAACTTGCTCACCTTGCATTCCTCGTTTGATATTCTCAAACAACCATTTCAAAATCTCACTGTGTGATTGACGTACGTAGGGCTGTAGCTTAAACTCAATATTCAAAATGTTTGTAACATGCAACATATTAGATAAAAAACTATAATCTGCCAAATAAATAGAATCACAAATTAATTTAGACACATAATATGAGACACTTTTATAGTTGATGATAATATTTGAAATAGACATTGAATCGAAATCTTGTTTCTTTTGACTTAGTAAATCTAAAATAAAATGTCGTTTACACTCCTGTGGATATAGCCAACCTATCTTCGATAATATAGAATCAACTTCATCGATAGACACCAAATCTCTTTTAAGTTTTCTCAACTCTAAAAATACCCGCGCAATAAACTCGTCTATGTATTGCTTTGATTCTAATATTTCTCTTAAAATTTCTCTAGTGCATTTCAATAGATTTTTTATCGAAAGGATTTTACATGGACATGGAATAATACTTAAAATATATCTAATCCCATCCAAATCGTTATTATATATAAATTTTTTCATTGATTCAAGGTAAACTTCAATCGAAGAGTGATAAATGCGGTGTTGAACTTTCACTTCGTTTAACATTTCTAAAACTAACCGCTCACTATTACACTAAGTTCAATACTGAATAAATATCTCAAGCTAAAAATTAGACTAGTGTTATAAATCTGAATAAAATGGTGGGGTGTGAATTACTGCGAAACGAAACAAAACTTATTGACCAACATACCCCCAGGGTCTAGTATGTATGACATCAATTATTTGTCTTTTACTATCGTTTGGGCATAATGCTAATTTTGTTTGCTTGATTGAATAAACTTTGTGTCTGAAAGATCGTATTGTTCGTTGATCTTTATTGATAACTTCTCCGGTAAATAAACAGTTTTTGTAATCTTCAAAAGTTATAGTTCTAGTAGCAGATGACTTGACACCTTTTGACTTTTTATTAACCTTTCCACTTAACATTTTGTATGCGTACATCTTAGCTCTGAGTCCTACAAATTCTGTCATAATTTCGCCATTATTCTCATCTTTCATTAGTCCGGGTACTTTTTTGTTGAGTTGTAAAATATTGTATGGATTATCGCTTTGATAATCTGAAGTATCAAATAATTCATAATCTTGCTTGATGTATGAGTAAATATCAGGAACAAAAAATTGATATAATAAACTATCTGTATCTGTGTAAAGTAGTTTTACTTGATTATCTTTCAATTTTTTCTTAACATAACCGTAATGAAAATCGTATAGGAGAGTTTTAGAAATGTCTAAAATAGAAAACCCAATGTATATTGGCTTGTTAAAGACTATTTTTGTTCTATTCATCTCAACTATAATCATATCATCTTCAAATATGGTACAACTATGAAAATTTGGTTTTGCTATCAACGACTCCGCACCGTACCGTCCTTTCCATTTTGTTACTAATTTGATGTCCTTGTACTTTCTTACATTTTCCATTGTCTTACCAAAGACAGCGTTATTCATTAACTTGAATAGATTCTTTTCAAAATCATTCTTTGCATTTTTTCTCAATTCTGTGTTTAGATCTATGTACGGTTTCAGCCAAGGAGATTGCTTGTATCTTATTATATTGTGGATTTTTGTTAAATGCAAGCCATATTTTATAGCTTGTAGTAAATTTTTATAATTAATTACATAATTTTTTTTATCATATAGAGTAGCTAATAATTTTGTCTCTTTGGAACCAGCAGCACATCGATGTTCACAACAGAATGGAAGATCAGAATGACGATTGTGTAATTCTATTGGATAATTTAAATCTACTTCAAGAAAATAACCATATGATGAATCATTTTCCATGTTATCAACAATAAAGTTTTGGACTTCTTCTGAACTTAACCAACAAAATTCTCCTAAAGGTAACGATTGTGACATGGCCCAACCATAAAGGTTATTAATATCATAATACATCAAAAATGAGCTTGGTTCGTGCATATTATATTCATCACCCATGTAAACATTATTTGCTTTAGCATAGCGATTACTACATTGAGCCAAACCACCTCTAATACCTCGCTCAATAAACAATATCATATCTATATCACGCAATAGTTCCAGTTCAACCTTTGTATGCTTGAGCATAGCGTCAAACGTAAAACCAGGTAGTGTAAAATAGTGCAGTGGATCTAGTTCATAGGTTGATAAACAGTTCGTTCGAAAATTTTCAAAAATATCGCTCAAAAGAAAAACATCAGTTTTTAAATAAAGATCAGAATATTCTCCCAAATTCTTAATGTTAAATTTTTCCCATACTCTTTGAGCATGCTGATAATCAATATCACTGATTTCTGTATCATTCAATAAACTATAGAATGAATTTTTATTAGGTAATTCTGTCTCCTCAAGCTTCATCCAGTCACTAATATAGTCATATGGAAAAACTCCCTTACGTGTTAGTAGCCTAAACTCTTCTTCATCCTTACAAAATGATCTAGTGATAGATTTTTTTTCGTCATCCAGGTAGGACGAGAGCTTTTCTATGCTGCTTGCTAAAAACCTGAATGAGTCAATAAATCTCAATTTCACACGGGTGTCATCCACGTGTTTTGTGAATGAAATGTATCTTTCTTTATTTAGTGGTAAAATATCAATTCGCCCACTAAACCCGTTTGAGAGATCTCGGATTAGAAAATTTGCATCATATCCGCTCAAGTTGTGGAATACTACGGGAATCACCCATTCATCCTTGTAGTTAAGGTTACAACCCTTATGGCAAGCGCCCCTAAATGCTCCAGTGATATGAGAATGATCTCTCGTTTTTATTTCCCCCTCATTAAAAGGCTTCCCACATATAGAGCATTTATCTGATCGAAGAAACTCAAGTTCTTCTTGAAAATTTAAATTCATTGGCATTTTTTCGGCTAGTATGCCATTTACGTAATGAGATATTAATTGTAAATCTTGAATAAACTCTTTAATACAAGTGGGAGATCTAAACATTCTGAATTTGGATAAGTTGTCATCAAAGGAACATTTTAAATAATAAGCTAAACTATAAGGGATATGTTTCTGATACTTCACGGATCTATCTCCAAAGGACTCTGAACATTTTTCTAAAATACATTCAAGGTCAGCATAAATACAAAACGCTACTTTTTCTTTGAATCTGAAGTTTTTAAAACGCATTTTATCCTCTTTTGCTATTTCAATACTACATTTATTTATATTATTACAGTGTTTCTCATGTTTTTCTAGATGTGCAATTGACGTGAAATAATTCAAACATCTACAGCAAATATACTTCTTATGATCAGATCGTGATAGCTGCTTGCTTACTAATCTGCTCAAATTCTTAATCCAAGCAAAGTGATACGTTGCTTGGTTGTAGCCATCACTTTCATCACCCGAGCTATAATTGCAGGCATCGATGTTATTGCTGTTCACCATTAGTAAATTTATTCTATTAGAGCCGCTAGTGTTACTGAGCATCACTGGGTAAATCGCTTTCCCTTGTATGCCATAGACATTTATTGACAAATTATTCATGACCTCAAATTTTTTTATATCAGTCAATTTAATTGGAAATTTGATACCTTCAAATTTAAGTTTATCTTTAAAGTGAGGGTATGATTGTACCCTATCAGAATTACTTGATGCAGGATACAAACATGCTATTACCGACCACAAAAAACAGAATTCATCATGGTTTTTGACATTAACTACCGCTTTTTTATTTTTAATAAACGCTGGTAATTCTACATACGTAGAAATACCAACCTTGAATGGAATGAATCTATTTATATTTACTTTCAAATGAATAATTTCATAGAGCGCCCAGCCAGAATCTTTTTCTTGGAAGTCCTCTAACTTACTTAGAATTTTATCATGTACGTTCTCCTTATACCAAGCTTTTATATCTGTTGCTCTATCAATCATTGAATTTCTAGTTGCAAATGTTTTTAAATCAATCTCTTCCGTTTTCGGCATGATAAAATTAGCATAAAAAACAACGTTAACTTTTAAAGATGATGTTAATAAACATTTTTTTATTTTATTTGAAAAAATTCGGAAAGCTTTTTTCATAAATATTTCTGGGTCTAATATTTGTAAATTAACTATTGCACCAGAAAGAATTCTAGAATTGAAGCAACTTGCTAAATCTTGCCACACTAAATTTCTACCGAGTTGAGGTTTTTTTTGACCATAGCCTATTTTCTCTTTACCATTTTTCATTTGATTTAGCTTACTCCTATAAGAATTTAGTAATGCCAAATTGCTCTCAAGTCTTAAAGCACTTTCACCCTTCGATAAAAGTTTTTGTTTTATTGCTTTTCTGAATATATGTATGTTCTTATTCACGATTTGGAGATGCCTTTTAATATCTGGGTATAACCGTAATAATTTGATCGCTTCCTCTGTTTTTTTGACAATTTTTGAACTCAGATCACACATACTACTTTCACGAGACATACTGATTGTTAACAATTAAGATTATGGTTGAAAACAGAATGATAACTAAGCAATTTAATTAAATGTTTAATATTATAACTTACCACCCTCCTCCTCTCTATAGGATGAGCCAAAACCGTTTTCACCACGTTCTGTTCCAGTGAGCACCTAAATCAAATAAATTGTATCAATATCAATTGAAATAATTTTCAATAAAATAATACACTTACTTGTACTTCTTCCAGTACAGGAATAATTCAAAATAATAATATACCTCCAATATTAATAAAATTATTATTGGCCAAGCCTATGACCTAAGAGCTATTCTTCCGTAACAATCATTTGGCAGTTGAATTTTTATACCAGTAAACCCTTTTTGATTTGGAGGAATTATGTAGTCATATGCACTTTTCAAGTCGAAACCTGCAGATTGTGAAGAAGCTTTTGTTAATGAATATGAAGCTGGTGTAGTTTTAGAAATTTTAGGTGAACAAGAGTGATTTGCGATTTTTTTTTACATAAATTAAAAATCACTGATGGGATACCAAAGTTTCCTACATTTTTTCCAATTGCAGAATTGCAGAGTCTCATAATTCTTATTTTACAGGGATGATGCAAATTAAAATTAAATAATAATAGCTAAATAGGTACTTACCGCAAACAGTTGATTATTTTCTTGTAGTTACTACCTGGCTATGTATAAATTTTCAGTATTTATAGCAAACCGACTCGCATAGCTAATAGAACGACCCACACCTGTATACCTACTCATATTACTCGATAATTGCATTGATTGCATCATGCACCGTGCTGTCCGCATGCACTTTACACCGGTTACCTTTCACTTGTATCGATAATAATTATAGTTCATTCCGCTGCAATTTAATCGATTTGCATATTCATAGGTGCAGTTCTATTTGATTATATTATATCTTATTAATTGATTCAATAACTCAAATCAAAATAATTCATGATGGCACGTTATGATTTTTCCTGCATCCTCTGGATCATCAGCGGATCGGGCGGGGGCCAAATCTGACTAGGGAGGGACCTAATATCGCCAAAATCACCTAAAATAGGCGAGGAAATTTAGCACCGACTCCGGACCAGCTTAGAGTCGGTTCAGCTTTTGGAGCAAAAATAGTCGCCGAAATATTAGACCTGGTTAGGAGCCCCCCGTATATAACCAGTACCGGTACTAGACCTAACAAATTGCCAAAAATAGTCGATGAAATTCAGTACCGACTTTGGCTCAGTTGAGCCAGAACCCCTACAGCCTTTTGGACGTCTAGAGAGAGCCAAAATAATCGCTGATATATTAGCCCGGGTTAGGAGCCCCGTAAATAACCTGTGCCGGTACTAGACCAAACAAATTGCCAAAAATGGTCGATGAAATTCAGTACCGTCTTTGGCTCAGTTGAGCCAGAACCGGCACAGGTTACCTACTGACGTACCCTTTTTGCATTTCCTTGTAGTTCCTCACCAATTCTTTTTCTGGTACTTATCTGGGCTTGTGAAGACGATGCAGGTGAGCTCGAAAAATCAACACTAGTTGCAACGTTTTCATTTTCACCATTGTTGTCTTCAAATGTGGTGTTTTCGTTTTCTTTACTATTAGAGGTGAAAGGGGAAGTGGAAGGCTGTGACTCTGTACTCTGGAAGCAGGTTTATCAATGGATGCACGATATTGTATAATATTGTCTCCAGGTGTTTCTTCATATTTGTAGTATTTCCAAAGTATTTAAAGGATTTTTTACATACAGAACAGATTGAATGTTTATTACTGTCATCCTTCTTGAAGAAATTCCACACTGTGGACTTTTTTGCACCAGGCTTCATAATAATTATTATAATTTATATTAAATTTATATTAAATTGTCTGTGTGTTTGGGTGAATTTAACCAGTAAGGTATAAAAAATCCAGTAACGTTATAAAAAAAAATCTAAAAACAGGTAGCACAAACAGAGATATCACAAACAGAGATCACACAAACAGGTGGCACAAACAGGAAGTTAATATAACTATAACAAAGCGAAAAAAAAACAAAGTAAATAATCCGGGAACATAAACTGAGAAAAAGCGGTCTAGTTTACGCCAGAGTAAATATAAAACTGAGTGGTGAAACGAGAAACGAAATCCAGAAACAGCATTTTAGAATAAGATTTCCTTGAAATGAAGATGCCCACTTATTTTACCGAAACACATCACTTCTATCAGTTCTATCTTGATTTTCATTTTTGTATTTTATTTAGTATAATTTTTTTCTTTTCACATTTGATAAATTGAAAATAATAAATTGTGACGTTCTCGGGCTCGCTGGGAAATTCACGGTTCGGATGTAACTGGAGTTCGACGGATTTCTCGGGCGCCAGATTTTTATTAAGGGTTTACTCCCTGTGGAAAATATTCTCACTAAGTATTTCCCGATTACCTGCATCACACAGATTATACGTTTATCGTATCCTTGTCCCTAAGGCAGCTCAATGGAGAAACGGAAACGCCAGGGGTCAGATGAAGTTATCACCGAAGATAATGAGTTCAAGAAAACGGGCTTTAATCGCTGACTGAACGTCACTTGCCTTCCCGTGGAGCGTAGGTGTAAGCGAGATAAGTCGGTACTCGGTGGTGCCGGTGCTGGTGTTGATCAGTGGGCGAGTGGCGGGCCACCCGATCGACGCCTGCCCGCGATCGGGCAGGCTGGTGATCCGGATGGTTCGGTCGAGCTTATTATTATAGTTTCAGCGAGAGGGTCTCTTACCTTTTTTCTTGACTCTCAATTTATTATTTATGTCAGATCGTACGATTAATTGAGCGGAATGTTACGGAAGAACAGAAAGGTCCAAATTTTCGTCAATTATTTATTAATGAAAACAATCAATTTTATTAAATTTACAGGATGTTGTCACCGAAAATAATAGATGCACGTAACGTCTACATGAAGCATAATTACTTTAACGATTCTTACGGACTGCCTGAAATTTTTATAAGTCAAAAATTACGGAAACATCCACGTACGTAACGTTTACGTGAAGCAAAAACAATTTATTTACCTAAATAACATTTACCTAAATACAGCAAAGTCTTAAATAAATAAAAAAAAATCCTCGTACGTGACGTTTATATGAAGCAAAAATAATTGTTTTACAAAAATGTATTTAAAGCAATAAATGTACCTATGAGACGCCTTCGATAACTGAAAATAATTTATCAATTTAAATTTATAAAAATAAAATATCGGTATACCTACGCAATGAATTCAACCTAAACCTACCTAAAACGAAAAAATCAAATTTAAATTTCAAAAATATCTACAATAATTGATTATGTACATGGAGGTGATTACCGGGGGCGGCACTATGTTCTGCGGGAGAAAAATATTCAATTCAAACAAACCTCGACCGGGTTATGAGAGAACGATGAGAGGCCGGTGAGGGTCAGGCTATCTACGTATATTATACTTTCATCAGTGTTTGCGGCGTCTCTATCTAAAGTACCCGCGCGTCGAGGCAGGGTTCTGGGAGAGGACAGGCGCTTCAGGGAATGTACGGGTATGAAAAAAGAAAAACCACTTTCTCAGGCTACCCAGTCACGAGGAGGGTCGCTTACACAGCCTACTCTTGCAGCTAGAAATGTTAGTGACCCGCTGCTATATGACTTTCGGAGAAAAGCGGGGGAAGTAACTTGATACGTGTCGTATGGGGGCGGAAATAGTCGAGATGGAGACAGGGTTGAATCGGCGGTACCAAAAATTAACAAGGTTTATTCGTAATGAACACCTACCTTATATATCGACGTTGGCGGCGACTAACACGGTGCCTCTCACTTGACCGGACTAACTACAAAAAAAAACTTGAGGGCAATACGAAAAAAAAACTGAACTAACTGGACTGACTCTAATCTTTTAACTTTGACGGCTCTATAAATTGGGACTCTATCTAATCCGCGTCGGTACGGTTCACTATACGGCTATTACAGAAGGCGTCGGTCGGAAGTTTCTGGAAACCACCAATAACCACTGACTCGGGCAGCGACGGAAAAATGAAAGAGAGACGTACTTCTTAAACGACGAAAAATCAAAGATGACGCTCAAATAAATGCACCGATATTTATACCCTATCCTATCTGGTTTGTACTCGGTATCGGAAAGCAAAAAAGGGCACGTCACTTTTTATACACCGCTTGGTTGTTTATTCCGGAAAGTCTTCACGAAAACGGTCGCTAACTGCATCAATTCAGTTGCAATAAATTTCAACTCTGTGTATAAAAAATCTCAAAACTTTATGGAAATTAAATTCGTATTGCCGGCTCTGCGATGTTCTCACGGATTTATTATTTTTAATAAAACCATAATAATTATTCGTCGGACTTTCCTAAAATTTATATTTTCCTGACTAGTACCTACTACAAAAATGAAGGCAGAAATTTTTCATTGTTTCGCTAAGGTTTCTCATGAAAAATGTTTCCAATGTAACGTTTCTGGAACAGTACTTATGGAACAGAATTTCAACTGAAACGTTTATGAGGGCGGACATTTAACTTTTCATAAACGTCTCGGCATTGTTTCAGAGACAATATCACGAAACGTTCCAAGTTATCGTGTCTTCGTTTCAGCAACGTTACAGATACAGTTGTTTGCACAGTGAGGAGATACTAACCAAATATACATCATTTAAATATACCAAAAGATGCAAGAACAGTACCTAAAACCCCCAGAAATACAGAGATTATTGATATACAAGGTAGAAGTTATTGTCATTTTGGTTTGAAAAATGTCATGTCTATATCTAATGCTGAATGGTCGTGAAAATCTAACATGTGTTGAGCTTCTTTTAAATATTGATGGTCTTCCTATTACAAAGTCTTCAAGTGTCTCAATATGGCCAATTTTATTTATTTATTTATTTAGGTACACCATCATACAGCCAAAAGACCAAATTAAGATGGGAAAAGTTTACATAGGTAAAAGCAAATACAATAGTTAAATTACAACAGATAAATACAGTATGTATGTACAGGAGGTACAAAGCTAATAAGATTCGGATGAATCTAGAGCTTTACAAAAATGTTTGATTTCACTAACGCTGGTATGAAATATATCCAGAGAACCCTGAACGCGGGCGTAGTTTTTGAAGAGTTGGTATAGGGGAGAAGTAATTAGAACACAAGTTCGTGGAATTGGCAGCCAAAATGTGTTGGGGTGCCGTGCTCCAAGTCTTGGTATTTTAAGGTTTATCCAAGAGAGTAAATTAGGGCAATCGACACTGCCATTAATAAGCTTGAAAAGAAATATGAGGGCAAGAGTGTTACGTCGCTCTTCAAGACTGGTTTGACCGAATCTCTGAAGCAATAAACTTTCCTGATATCCGATCTCTGGATAGCTACCATCTACACGAAAGGAGAGGTATTTTAAAAACTTCCTAAGTATACGTTCAATGATTCCGATTGAACCAAGGGTAGCAGGAGACCATACGATAGAACAGTATTCAAGCATTGGTCGTACCAATGAGTTAAATAGAGTGACCACAGTATTGTAGTCGGAAAACTCTCTCGAGTTATGGATAATAAATCCGAGGGATTTAAGAGCTCTCGAAGTCACATGCTCAATATGCGATTTAAACGACAGTGAGGAGGTAAATGTAACCCCGAGATCAGTTACTTGATTGGTACGAGGAATAGGGGATGTATTTATCTCGTAAGGATACAAAAAAGGTGTTTTGTTACGAGTGTAGGTGACCACGGTACATTTGGAAACATTCAGATCCATTCCATTACGTGTGCACCATTCGAAGAATCTCTCCAATCCTCCTGCAACAGGAGACCATCTGCCATAGACCGAATCTGCGAATATATTTTCATGTCGTCAGCGTATAGTAGGTGCTTAACCCTGAACACATCAGCGACATCACTAATGAAGACCGAGAATGGTAGAGGGCCAAGTACAGAACCTTGCGGGACACTGGAGGAAGAGTTCAACGACCTAGACCTATAACCAGCGAGTTCAACGTACTGGGACGATCTTGCAGATAACATCGTATATTAATGAAATCAGATGGGGAGGTAGGCCATAACGCCCTAATTTCTATACAAGAAGTTGGTGATTCAATCGATCGAAAGCCTTGCTGAAATCTGTATAGATTACGTCCACTTGGATACCCTCGTCCATAGATTTTGACAGGAATTGCGCGATGACTGCTAGCTGAATAAAAATGTTCCAGAGCCTTGGTGGGATCAACGGCCTCAGTCACCGTATTCCAGGACATATTCAAAATGTGGGAATATAGCGTTACATAATTTCCTTTTTTGAAGTTATAGGAAAGGTGTTTACGATTACCTTGAATAGATTTCGCTGATGATTCGTCAGTGCATGTAAGAAATACTACGAGAGACGGATGGTGATTGTCTTCGTTAACTGGGAAATCAAGAGATTTGGTAACTTGACAGCTCCGGCTGCATAAGACCAGGTCTAAAATCCTGGAATACTTGTTAAGTACAAAATTATACTCAAATAGGCCTAAAAGATCCATGAACTTTTGCAACCTCGTGATGGTTAGATCCGAAACACCAGAAGACATAGTCACATATTTAGGAAAGTTAAAGTCTCCAATAATCAATACATCATGAGGTTCATAAGTCAGGTACACCGACTCAAGAGCTTCGAACAATACAGAAATTTGATCATTTGCTATGAAGGAGGCGATATAGAGAACAATTATACAGATGGGGCGTGACATCTCTGTCCAAATCTCAGCACCAACGATGTTAATAGCAGAAATGGTATCAAACAACGGACTTAACTTATTGAGCCCAAGCTGCCGGACCTTAAAGTTATTATTGACAGCAAGTAGCACTCCTCCACCACGAGTCCTGTGAGTGGGCATCGTATGATCTATCTTGCCTAAAAACAGTAAAGTCAGGTGAAAACAGTTCGCTACTACTGACTGAACCGTTCAGCCAAGCCTCTGTTATCGCGTAAATTGGAAAATTTTGCGATGCTACATAATTAAAGAAATCTAACAGGCGCGTATTCAGCTCACGAACATTCTGATAGAAAATATCACAGCTACACTTAACTGAACCAGTTGGAGCACCAACCGCCCCTATTGATTGCTACAAAGAACCCAAAATATCCCCCTTGAGAGAGTCAACCTTTTTTTATATACCGTGCATTTGTTGTGGTCCCAAGCGGCATGGTTAATATCAGTATCAGGAAAGAGTTTGCTTATACCGGTACAGTCGACACACTTAAATATGGTCGAGTTACAGTCTTTTAGTGAATGTTTACCTGAGCATTTTGGACATGATAACTTATTTTTACACTTACTAGATATGTGGTGATAAACGTTAGAAACACCTAGTGACTTCAATCGCATCATAGACAGAACAACAGTCATATCCGATAAAAACCCTACCAGCATTCAGCGCTCTCTGGTATGTAACAGCATCCACTTGGAGAATTGCCTGAAACAAACTTTGATCACTTCTAAGCGGAGAGACAGATATTACTTTAGGTGCCGGATTATTGAAGACTTCAGGATTCTGTGTGCTAGCGAATTTGACAATGCTCCCATGGTCGTGGGCCGCAGTCATGCCAACGACTGAGCCGAGGGTGAAGTTTGACAGTTTATGTTAAAATACTATAGATAAGAAAGTGTATATTGTGGAAGCGTATTTTGGTTATAAAAAACGAGCAAATGATAATGAATTTCTTCATGATGTAGTTGAAGACTTAGTCGATGTTTGCAATGGCTACATTGCAAATGAAAATATAGTAAATATTAAACTGCATGCGTTAATAATTGTGTGATGCTCCTGCAAAATCATTTGCATTATCGTTCAAGTCTCACACGGGTTTTAGTAGTTGTTTACAGTGTATTACCGAAGGAGAATATATTAACGGAAGCGTGTGTTTTCTAGATACTGTAGCTGTTCCGAGAGAAAATGCTCAATTTTTAAGTAATGTGTATGACGATTTTCAAGTAAGCAAAGCATTTTATGCAACGTTCCTGGATTTGGACCCATTACTGACGTTCCACTAGACTATATACATCTGATCTGTGATCTGTTTAAGGGTGGTAAAAAACTAATATCGCTTTGGATCAAAGATGAGCCTTTGTCGGTTAGATTGTCATCTAGTAAAGTAGAAATAATATCGAAACGTTTGCTTTCTCTAAACAATTCATTGCCAAAAGAATTTTGCCGAAAACCACGATCTTTAAAAGACTTTCGTCAATGGAAAGCAACAGAATTCAGGAACTTTCTCTTACATACAAGCCCGGTTGTTTTGAACAATATTGTAAAAAAAATGTATACATACATTTTAATACTTTAACTATGGCTATAACAACTCTAATTAGGCCTAATAACAAACAGGAAGACATTAATTATGCTGAAGCTCTCCTAAACCAATTTGTTGTTTCCTTGAAAGTAATTTATGGAAAACATTTTGTCCCGCACAATGTTCACAACTTACTGCATTTGTCCGCTGATGCAAAGAAATGTGGCTCTTTAGACGCCTTCAGTGCTTTTCGATTTGAAAATTTTATGTCTAGCAATAAAAAACACATGCGGAAAAGTGAAAGACCATTGCACTTTGCAGCAACAGTAATAAACCTCAGAATGTCACATCAGTCACACGATGAAAAAAATCATTAATTCAATCTCTTATCACATAATACAAGAGATAATAATTGTTGTTTATTAAAAAATTATTTATGTGTCGAAATTGAAAAAAATAATTGATGGCGTTGACACATTCTTTGAAGGAAGAATTATGAAAGAAACTGGAAGTTTATTTTTGTTACCTTGTGATTCTGTAGACTTGAGTATTAAAATTGTCTCAGTTGAAAATCATAATAAATATGGACGGTGGTAATTAAAAGAGGTAGGTACGATGTAAATTATGCAAAATACCGCTTGAAGGAGGAAAATTTGTTATAGTAGAGGAATTTCGAAGTGGCGTCAGTCAGAATCCATTTCAACCCTCGAAGAAACAACTTGCGCCGAGGATGTAAAGTTCTTCCAAAAATTTAGGCACATCTTTTGTTACCTGCAATACAATTAATTATTGCAGTGTAAATATACTCATAATGGAAATGTTATTTATGACACCCAAGAACTGTTCCTTAAAATTTTACTATTTACGATACAGGACTGTATGCGGTTATTTTTTTCTCATGCATAATTTATTAAACCTGAGGAAATATCTATATCTGATTACTTTTTATGATATGAAGAAAAACTCAAAACAATGTTACTCTTTCTGTTCAATGAGACAGACATAGATAAATCCGACCATGCCAGTGATGAAAATGAAAGTTAAAAATTCCGAAATGTAATAAGTAGTATAGTAAAGTAGAATACGGGTCTGGTTATTGAATCCTATCTACACCTACCTCATACAGAGAGGGTTGCCATAAAGTAACCATTGTAATTTTAAGCCGATTTCATGCGCACTTAAGAACCAAAGGTTTTCCCTATATTTTGCTTAGATCTTGGATGTCGTAAATAATATCTTTATCAACAGTATTTATAGTTGGACCAGCAATATAACGAAACGACTTCTGTAATTTTATCAATTTTTGGATTATTGAAATATTGTTGAAGACATAAAAATATATTATGCAAAAAGCTGTTGTTTAAGGCGTATTAACAGGTAACACGCGAGTGTCTTAATCAACACATGTGTGTATTACTATTAACAGCCATTATCTGCGAGTTCCATACACTGTTTTTTCTATGACCCTTTTTTATTTAAAAAATGGAAACAAAAATCTATGAAATTGATAAATTAAAATATTAAATTTTACATTTCCTGCTGAGCTGACATTTAATTGAAAAAGAAGTAGGTTGTGAGCGATTAGCGGCGAATTACCTATACGAACCCATTCGATTCCAAATAGTATGCTGCTATTATTGGTCAGTTTTACCAGTGCGTTGATGAAAATGTGTATCGTAATGAGAGTAATGCATGATTCGGTGATTCATAATTATTTAATTTGCATATTAAATGTTAGGGGTAGATAAAATATGACCATCGGTTTTTTGTCAATGGTGTCATCACCATTTTTTATGACAAATAATTTTTAATTGTGATATCAGGTCTTTATAATAAGAATATTTTTGACTAAATTAAAATTTTTTTGTGAATGAAGAAGAAAAAAACATAAAGGGAGAGTCCTGCTATAGGCTATACTATATATTATATTCAATTAAATTAATTGATTCGTCACTTATCACTCGGTGAAACATTATGTATAAAAATCAAAAAGTAAAATAAAAGACAAAATCACAAGGTTTTATGTTTCACTATATTAAACAATTAAGTCTTACAGCTGTTTCGGACTCTCGTCCTTCTTCAGAGACAGTAAAAATATTAAAGAACAAATACAAAATACACTTTAATATAGTGAAACATAAAACCTTGTGATTTTGTCTTTTATTTTACTTTTTGATTTTTATTATATTCAAGGTGTCCCAAGATTTCTTTATCAAGGGATATCCGCGTTATTTAAAAAAATAAACAAATGAAATTCGGGAAATTTAAACCATACCTCTAAGGCTTTGCAGCTGCACCCTCAGTGCCGCTTTACGCATTTCCACCCCTAAGTAATCCATCCCCTACTTTTATTTTCAAATGACACCCCTATATTTTTTTTTCTCGACAGGATTGTTGACTTCTATCTGAATACAATGTCACACGATTTTTTTAAATCGAGACATATCTAGCACGCCGAAAACAATATAATATCATAACATACGAGGGTTGTCAAGGAATAACAATTATTAACATTTAATATGACATTAAAATCACAAAAGCAATTAATTATTATTATTAACGCCTATATCCAGTAACACCGGTATTACTAGTTAAGGTGGTTGGAGGAAACATTAACAAAAAAAAAACAAGCAATTACAACTCCTTGACAACCCTCTTTTGTTATGATATTATATTGTTTTCGGCGTGCTAGATATGTCTCGATTTAAAAAAATCGTGTGACATTGTATTCAGAAAGAAGTCAACAATCCTGTCGAGCAAATAAAATATGGGGGTGTCATTTGAAAAAAAAAAGTAGGGGATGGATTACTTAGGGGTGGAAATGCGTAAAGCGGCACTGAGGGTGCAGTTGCAAAGCCTTAGAGGTATGGTTAAAATTTACCGAATTTCATTTGTTTATTTTTTGAATAACGCGGATATCCCTTGATAAAGAAATCTTGGGACACCCTGTATACCTACATTTTTTCGAAGGTCTCCTCCCTAAGAACTTTTTATCAAAAGTTTCACAATTATAGTTTTCACAATTTACAGCATGTCAAACTATCAAAACTATTGTTGTATATTATTTTACTTCAAGACTTTTCCGATTGTGGAAAAATTGTTATTGAAAAACATGCTGTAGCTTTTTTGAATTTACGAATTTGATTATGAAACGTTAGAGAAATGTTCCAGGAGAACAATTTTAAGAAAACGGAAAGCCATAAAAGTAGAAAGAAACAGAAAAATGCATATACAGTATGTCCCCGGATCGTCTTTAAAAGAGGAAAAATTGATGATCTGTCCTGCTTGATTTCAAATCCCCAAAACAAAAGTTACTTTTTAGGTAACTCGAACGGTTCTTGAGATAATGTAATTTTTCTTTAATAATTGGAATTTTTTTCATATGTAATTTAATTTTTTCTGAAGAAATTCAAATAATCGTAACATGAAATAATAAAAAAAAAGTAACAAAAAAACTCTGTAACACTCTTTCCCAGTTCCGTAACATTGAATTAGATAAATTCTTTGTTGCAAAGTCAACATTATAGCATACAGTAGATTATTTTGCAGTTCAAGTGATTTGTTAGATTTGACAACTGCTGTCAGTGTTGTTTTTCAATGAAATCATCTTATCAAGCTTACGTCTAAAAATTACGAAATAAAATTTAAGTCCGATTATTGAAGAAAAATTATATTATCTCAAGAACCGTTCGCGAGTTACCTAACAAGGTCTCGTTCCTCGACCTTGGCCTGCCGGCGGCTTCGGGCCTTCGGCCCTCCATGACGGGCCTTCGGCCCAGTTTGTCAGTAGATCCCCGTCAAAGTTAGAATTTTTCATGTTTTTTTCGTGTTACCTTTTTTTCTATGTCGCTACACGGCACTGTGATCAGTAGATTCCGCGTCGTAGTTAAAATCTGCCATTCATCTCTTTTTGTGTTATTTTTTTTCTATATCGCTCCTGAAGGACCAATATGGGAAGTTCCGAGCCCGCGCGTAGAAGTTAGATTCGCGTCAAAGTTAGTCACGCATTAGTTTGACAGTTCAAGTTGGTCGCGAGAAGCACGGAATTTTTTTTGACAGCTGTCAAATATGTCAATGCGGTCTGTGGAATCAACAAAATGCCGAAATGAGTTTTGTTGAAAAGAGAATAGTATATTATGTTACTAGGAGTAGAAGGCGATCATTTTGTGTTGAGCGCAATTATTGCAGCCGAGGCAGTGCAATAATTGAGCGAAACACAAAATGAGCATTCTACTCCAAGTGACATATACGATTTTTTCCGCAAGCGTAGTATTGAAACATAAAATTTTCTGAATTTATTTATTTATATTTTATAAAGGACTGCAACACAAACTATAATGCACCGTAGATTTTATAATGTACTTTTTAATTTAATAGTGTCACTCAGAATAATTATTAATTAAAATTAAAAAAATTGCGTTGACGTTTATTACGTCAATGTCAATAACACATTTTGTCATTGAACATTGAACTCTAACCCTATGCTAGATTGACAGCACTCGCCATGATTAGAAAGCGTATAGTCGTAGCGTAGCAATAGTAGCTAGATAATCCGCGGGTACTTCCAGTTGTCCGAATTCAATGTATTTTGACGATGTCATACGTTAATTATTATTACGCTAGGACAATAATGAAAATATTGTTACTAGTAACATAATGAGATCGTTCTACAAGGTGTGTACAGTATGATAATTGCCGCATTTTAGAACGCTTGCGGAAAAACAATTTTTTTAAATGCTCTTGATTTTGACATTTAAAAAATTACAGTTTTAATTTTAATTTCGCAATTTTCTCAAATGAGAGTCGTAACCTGAAGTCTCTTCTTTACGTCAAAATTAAAAAAGGCCGCCATTTTGATTCTCAAAATTAAAAAAAAATTATTTCGTGTGTTCGAAACACCCATTTTCCACTATATTACTATGTAATTTGATATTTGAACGCCATTTTCTCCGAAACTATGCAAGAAAACGAAAAAGGCTCTTCGGTTCTAGATTTGCAATCACTTCATGATGCCCTTTTGTGAATTTCAGCCGTTTTTATTTATTTTTATTTTAAAAAAAATCGAAGGGTGCCTATCGATTTGCTCGATCGCAGATTGTTTCGTCGTTTTCTCTGAAACGTTGCAACTTTTTGACGAACGGTATTTTCCGATCGACAGAGTTTGTCGATTGGAAGCGTTACTTGAAATTGCGATCGCGACTTTTTTAAAAATAACCGCTACAGACGGTTTTGAAAATTTTCAAAATAAAATTTTTTTAATCTACTTTGGCGGCTTAGAGGTGACAGACGGTTGTCTCGATTGCAGCAAAACTTTGCATTTTGGAAGAGCAATTTCTTAGCTACAGGCCGATACTTTTGCAATGTTCCCCCGACCCAAGCAGCCAAAGTTACGTTAAAAAATGTGCGAGCGGAACAATTTTCCGTTTAAAATCTCGACCATTTCAATGAAAATCAAAGCAAAATCAATGAAAATCATCTATAGTTCGGAATTTTTTTTCTCTGCAATTTTCGTACATCGGGGATCATTTTTGCGGGGTTGTGGAAGAGTTGCTCTGTCGGAATTTTCAATTTTTGTCGTTTAAATTTCCAAAATGGCGTCGCTGTGATTTTTAGAAAATGGCCGATTTTTACTCGCGATTTCTCAACTTTGGCGTTTAAAGAGTCCCAGTTTAGATTTTTTTTCGAGTTTTTTTCAAAACCACGTACTAATTAATGGTAATGGTAATGGTAATTTTGACACTTCAAAAAAAAAATTGGATCGAGACTTTTAACGTCACTACGATTTTTGTTGTTGGAAAAAATTACTCTTATTCGGAGTTTTCAAGTTTGACATTTTTTAAGTGACATTTTCGAATTCGTTGTTATTTTTTCACCATAGCCAGAAGAGAATCGCATGTAATGCCTTTATTTTGACACCGCCAAAAATAGTTCAATCACGATTTATACCGTCACTATAATGACATTTGGTAAAAAGAAAAAGTTTTTTCTCAATATTCATGAATTTGACGTTTAAAAAAAATGACAGTTGCAGTTATCCGGGATAGCTCTTGCACCAATATGTTATTGCTGCACATTTCACCTTTACGACGATACCAAAATCTGGCCGCCATCTTAATCCTTCGATTTTAATTAAGATTTTTTGTGTGCAAAAACTCGCGTTTTTTCAACTTTTCGATTTTGACGTTTCGAATGTGACAGTTCGATTTGGTTTTTCGGAAATATTTCACCGGATTGCAGTGGCCGGGAGTCTTTTTGTTACGTTAAAATTACAAAATGGCCGCCATCTTGATTCTTCGAATCGGAAAAAATTATTTTCTTTGGTGGCGTTCACGAAATTTCCGCATACGTAATATGACATTACGTTCTTTACTCTATTTTTCACGGTTGATTTTTCAAATTTTGAAAATAATTATCAGTCCAAATTATCAGTGAAAGACTAATTGTACATCGTAATTAATTATTGTAAAAACAATTATTTACAAAATGCATAAGAAAAAACAGAAATTAATGCATTTCCCGAACAGGAACGGCGCATTCATTATGGTTACCTATTTATACCTACCGGACCATTATAATTATTATACTAGCGGGGGAACGAAGCGACCGAGCCAGCGTCCGGCAGGTCAAGACTCGAGCCGCGGCCGGTGAATCGCGGGGAACTCATTATTGAAAATTTCTAAAAATGGTCATATCTTGGTTATTAAATGACCAATTTGGATAATTTTTTAAAAATTATTTACGTTAATTAGTTGTCGTTGCGACTGTCTTTCTAATTTTCCCAATCGTGCATAAAGAAGAAGACAAAAAAAATAAATAAGGACTGATTTATCGATTTTTTAATAAAAATAAAAGTGTAAGCTAATTTTCGAGCAGCGAGGAAAATTTTTATTTTTCGTTTAAAGTATCAACATAATCGAGATGAAATGAAGCCAAAACTTCAAATTATGTGTCGGAGAAAATTTTTTTTACATAGGTTGAAGCTTGTCGTCGATGGAGGAAGATATATTTGAAAAACGCCTGAACCGGTTCAATGACCTGCCGAAGTTTTTCCGAATTTTGACAATTTTCCAACGGTTTAGGAAAAAAACTTATGCATCTTTTTTTTAGATAAAGGACGTCTCTCTATCATAGAGCTTTGTTATTTTTTCGATCGGTCGACAATATTTCGAAAAAAATTCAAAAGCATGCGTTAAATAGTAGCATTTGATTGATCAATTGTTGTTTTAAAGAAACGATTCCCGCTCAAAAACCGGGAATTTTTCCGGAAAATGTTTCGTATAATAAAATAGCATTTAAAGAACTATTCAAAAAAGGTCTGATTCGACTTTTCTCTAGGATGCACCGTTTTAGAATAAAAAATTTTTTTGTGATTTTTTGAAAAAATGACAGACTTTTTTGTTTTTTTGAAAAGTCGGTTTTGGCGACATTTCACGTAAAAATCATAATCATCTTTTTTGTAGGCAACGAACGGCTCTATCTCACTGTTTTGCTGTTTTTTAGATTGGTCGAATAAATTTTGAAAAAAATTTGAAAAAATCGAAAAATCATGCGAAAATGGTATATTCCATTTTTTGAGGGCCGATTACCGCTGACCTAATTATTTTTTCGAAAAACGATCTTTACAAAGTTTGTACGTCCATTCTTTCCCTAAGTAACTGTAGTAGCAGAATCTCTCCGCGATGTATCGTTACCGAGAAAAAGTACTATATGTGGGACGTTGCAAAAAAAAGTACGGCCCTGAACGGGGGCCTTAAAATTCTCGGATCCGGCCCATTTTCAATAGGTCGTATTTGGGGGTCCCGAGCTTCATCCCTACCAAGTTTCATCCCGATCAGTGCAACTTTCGGACACTTAGAGTGTTTCCTAGGCGATTCCCGAAAAAACCCGAAAGTCCCGAAAAAAAGACACTTCCCGGTAACGGATCCCGCTCATTTTCAATAGGCATCGTGGGACCGTGCGAAATTTAAAAGGAGCGAAATTTCAGCTCTCTACGACGAAAAATGGCGGCTCTAGAGTGTTGCCTAGCAAAACGCACAGATACACAGACAGACATTTTCCGGGCACAGGGACGCGTATAGTTGCTCGAAACCTCGGCTACACCGGGGTCTCGGAACAACAAGTAACTTTTGTTTTGTTGATTTGAAATCAAGCAGGCCAGATCATCAAGAGTGAAATTTTCTTAAAAATCAAAAACAAAAAAGTTTTTTCTCTTTTAAAGTCGATCCGGGGACATACTGTATGGCATCCTTCAGGCCGACCAGTGGCTCTCAAGCATATTCAGATAGTGTAGGTAGGTGTAGGTATAATCATTAAAGATTTCTCTCGAGATTTCTTTTATACCAATACTTTTTATTTTACGCTTTTTTTTTAATATTTAATAAATGCGAGTTACTATAATAAATCAGTATACTAATAAGTCAGTATTTATTGTATAGGATAATAATTTTTACACAAAAAAACTCAAAATACATACCTATATTTGTTTTTGTTTGACTACTTTTCAACAAATTTTAATTTTCCTTTGATTTCATTTATTAATTTCTAGTCATAGTGGATAATCAGCTAAAATATGTTAATTAATATACAATATAATTAACAATAATAATACATCTATAATACAGGTACCTTACTAATTAATTGAAAAATATAATATTATGATATGTACAAAGCTTTTGTTCACTGCATTTTAAAAGTGGGAACATTCTTAGAACATCACCTGCATTTCAGTCTACACATTTGTTGGGAGCTAAAGTTCGACCAGAGATATAGTGCGTTTACAGCTTCACGGATATCAACTTATACTGATTGTTTATTTGCACAGACCACTGGAGATCTTAGCAATGTTTACTTAGTAGGAAGTCGGACTCGAAGATTTGCAAATAAATACAGGTCCGTACTTAATAATTTAAAAGCTGATACCGCCAGAGCATTCTACCTAACTTTTTTTTTTTTATATATTTGGTAATTTTTTTATAAATAATGATGATTATTATTCACGAAGATGAAAATTGCAGCACGAATCTCATCTCCCAGTACTGTAATAATAATTGCATGGATAATAAGCTAGCCATATTATTATACGCCAGAGGAACATTACAGTCTAAATGTCTAATAATAATACCTAATAATAATAATAATTACAATAATAATAACAACAATAACAACATTTATTTCCTCATTTTAAATACATATTACCGTATTTTTTGGATAATGAACAACAAAAAATTAAAAAATTAGGTATATAGTTTCAATTTTGTAATTATTAAATGTTTTTAATTTCGTTTGTAATTTTTTTTACATTATATTTTTTGTAGTTTATATTAAAATTTTATATATATTTATTTATTATTCATTATGGTATTACATATTACTGTACGATAATACTTGAATAACGAAGTTGTATTCACTTTTGAATAAAATAAAGTAAAAAAATTATATGAAATTCTATTTTTGTCAATATAATAAATGACACAACACCAGAAATATTGTAGCACAACTTGTGAGCAAGAACAACTGATTCTAAACAGCCTGTCTTCTTCATTGACAGTAGAAGCTTAATATTTTCATTATAAATATATACCTGCTAATAGCTCTCAGATATTCCGGGAAAACCCCATATTACTTACATAAATAGGTAGGTTCCCTTCCTGTGACTTTATTTAAGAGATATTCCTAAGGTTCACAAAATTTAAATACGGTCCATATAGACCGTACCTGCCCTCAGCCATCATTTCATAAGGGGTTTGTTAGTTCCTCACACCGGGGTGTCGTTAAGCTATCTTTACCCATATTAAACGTAAAGTCATAAACGCACTATATTTCTGGTCGTACTTTACCTGTTTCGGTTTGGGTCCAAGTACCGGGTTTTACCCCCAATAAATCATTTGAACAATTGAACTCCGATTGAAAATCGAATTAGATTTTTAAAATCTCTCCTCTCAAGCCATTATAGGTACAAATTACCCAGTGAGAGAGAAAGTAACAGATATATATTTTACGACTTTCCGTATTTTAAGAATAGTGTTGCGAATACCTACGCAAGAGCAGTCTGACAACCATGGCAATGTCGCAATCATCGCGTGAAGACCCATGACGTCACTGACCAAGGAAGGGCGGTCGGCGTGTCCCTTCTACCAAAAGGAAGTACAACATTCCAAGATTCGACATTCATCATTCGTTATTACATTACTATACGATGCGATATTCTGCGAGCTACGAATATTATACGATCTACGATTTTTAACATTATACGTTTCTTTCTAGTACTTTTATACGTTCAAATTTTCGATTATTTCATTCGTTTTTAAATACTGTTGTGTTAATTTTTCAATAAAGTAAACAGTTTGTTATTTGTTTAAAACTTCGTTAAATAATTAATAATTGGTCCTTCGAGCTTCGAGTTTACGATTTACGAAAGCGGAACATACGAGTTTCCGCTACAAATAGTTCTACTATAGAAATATCAAAGATCTTTTTCGACTACCGCCCTTTCCCCTTGGTTAAGTACCTTTATAGGTATAATATTCCTAGAATTTCTTCATTATATGTATAAAATTTTACTGAGTCTTTTAGTTTCGCTACTTTCGGTAGATTCGGTATATTCACTCAGTTCAAGTAATTTGGATCAGAAACTTCTGTATTGTAGTCCTCGCAGTGTCGATAAGCCGATTTTTTTCTTCGTTTTTTTTTGTGTGATTTTTGTGTCAGTTGTGTGAGACTTGCGGTGACTTACCTACGTTTATTGTTTGTTGATTTTGTTTTAATTATTTGTGAGACTCACGGTGATTTTTAGTTAGGTACCTATACCTATTTCTTTGTTTTATATTTATAAAGAACAAATAGTGACTATCGACTATTCCGCCTATAGCGCATGTGAAAGTATAGAAGGGTGACAATCGTGTTATACAACAGGTAAGGTTTTTAGACACATTTTTAAATTAAAAAATAACTAACTGGGGATTTTTTTTAATAGAAATTATTATGGCGTCACGACCACGTACAAAATTTTCAGCAACATGGAATTATTTCACCGAAAAACCAAACAGCGATTCATTAGCTATATGCAATATGTGTAAACAAACATTGAGCTATAAATCCAGTTCAAATAATTTGAAAAAACATATTGTCAGAAAGCACCCGTTAATCAATATTAATGCCACCGATGAAAACAAAAGTGGACAATTAAAAACATCCCGTTCACGATCACGATCACGTTCGCCTCACCGTGCTGCTCACACTTTAATGCCAAGTACTAGCACTAGTGGTAGTAATCAAGAGAATATAGAAGAATTAAGGCCACATACTATTGTAACAAAAAATAGTTTGATACAAACAAATGTGAACGCGTTTTTGAAAAAAAAAATCGGTATAACAGCCAGGAAACATATCGACGATAAACTGATGGAGTTGTTTACCATCGATTTTCAACCGTTCTCTATTGTTGAGGATTGTGGCTTTAGAAATTTTGTTCATTCTCTGAACCCAAATTATCAATTACCGTCCAGAAAAACCATATCAGACTCTCTTTTAGAAGCGAAATACGAGGAAGCGTATAATAATTCCAAAAATACATTGGAATCTGTTGAAGGTGTTACTTTGACCACCGACTGTTGGACGTCTCGTAACACGGAAAATTTTATTGCAGTGACAGCGCATTTTGTAGACGCCCGCGTTATAAATTGCAGAGTATTTTGTTAGGCTGCAATAGCTTTAATGATAGCCACACGAGCGTTAATCTAGCCCAAGAGATGAAAAAAATCGTCGATGAGTGGAATTTGGAAAAAAAAAATTTGTTGGTAGTGTCGGATAATGCAGCCAACATAAAAAAAGCTATTCGAGATGAACTGAATTTAAAACATTTCGCTTGTTTTGCGCACACTATCAACCTGATAGTGCAAGATTCCTTAAAGCACGCAGACGTGATTCTTGAGAAAGTTAAGGCAATTGTGTCTCACTTCAAAAGAAGCACGTCTGCGATGTCAAAACTAAAGGAACAGCAAAAACGGTCTGCAAACGGTAACGAAAAAAAATTACTTCAAGATGTAAGTACGCGTTGGAATTCAACGTATTATATGTTGGAGCGATTTGTTGAATTGGAAGAGCCAATACGTACAACTATAGCACTTTTTAGGACATACATTCATAGACTCAACAACATTCCACTTTCACGGACTAACTATGACAGAGAACTACAGACACTTCGGCAAATTGCACACAACAACGGTTTTGACCAAGACATCATAGACAAAATGAACAATAAATATTTGAGAAACAGAATTACCACATCTTCATACATCAGACATAATCCCACACAGACTACTGACGTCAGATATTTTTTAATTCCGATTATAGGTCCCATTTCCACACAAATTGCCAAAATTATACAGAAACATTCAAACTCCAAAATCTCCTTCTCATCACACAATACTTTATCACAGTCACTTGTACACAATAAAGACAGTCTGGAAAAACTCGATAAGAGTGGCATATATGAGTTGAGCTGTTCGGACTGCAACGCAGTCTACATAGGACAAACATGTAGATCGTTGAAAGTCAGAGCAGGTGAACACCTTCAAAAACCACAAGTTTCTGCCTTTGGACATCATATAGAATTCAACAAACACAAATTCGACCTAGAAAACAATAGCAAATTACTCACACAGACCAACAAACGCGGACTTTTTATGGACCTTACAGAGAGTTTTTACATTGACATGTCACTTAAAGAAGACAATAAACTCTGCCTCAATCAAGAAATGAACTCACAATTTAGATTAACACCTATTTACAAGATATTACCTCAGTCATACAGCTATAATAATGATTCAGGATGAGAGAGATTACTATGGCCCTCTGCAGCTATTTCCATTTTATTCATTTATTTATTTATTTTACATTTATACCTCTGTATTTGTAAAATATTGGATAATGTTTTGATAACGATTACTATAATATGTCCAATTGGTTATTATTTTCATTATTTCCATGTTTAGACCGAATGATTTCTATGTATTTTTATTTATATTGTATACCTATTATATTATAATAGGTATATTATAATATTATATTGCATAAGAATACTAGGCAATGTTAATCGCATGACATCTTGTAAAAAATTATTTAAAAATTTAAAAATTTTATCATTTCCAAGTCTATTTATATACGAATGTCTCTGTTTTGTACATAAAAATAAAAATTTGTTTACTTTTTTCAATTCTAATACCAGAAATTCTAATACCATTATTTTAAATAAACATAATACCACTCATTATGAATTATCTTCTGAATACATATGTGCCAAAATTTATAATCATTTACCAAATAATTACAAAAAGTTAATTTAAAAAAATTTTCAAAAGAAATTAAAAATATTTTATTACAAAAATGCTACTATAGCTTAAATGAATATTTGAACAATTCTTTGGATTTATAATTTCATAACTTTATTTCATAATTTCATAATTTTATAACTTTATAACTAATTTTACAATTTATTATTTTCCACAAAAAATACAATAATATGTATTTTTTATAATAAGGAAATAAATGTTATTATTATTATTATTATTATTATTAATTTGATTTCATTTTGTAAACAAAGAACATAACCACAATATTTCACTATTATCGTTGTCATGTCAACCTGTCACTCAAATGAATGGATGGTCGAGGTTCGATTGTCGGAAGACATCTAGGACAGTCCTACAAACTGTCATACTTCAACATGTCAACTGATTATATCTTTTTAACAACTGACAATTGTCAATCCAGAATTGGGACACACCGAAAATGTATCTTTGTCAATGTCAACCGTCAACACCTACACCGGAGACAGATGACATATGAGCTGACGTGATTTATCGAACATAACGGCAGACATCTTGATGATGTGAACGGATCTCGACCCATCTCTTCATCATTCACCGGGGATCGACGCTTCACGTCGGTCCACCGTTTTACTTGTCTTGAAGAATTTTACAATTTCAACCCCTAAAGTCAATTAACGCCACCCTTCCACTCGGGAAGGGTTTAAACAAGTCTGTAATGACATAATTTTAATTTTTGATTTTATTTATATGTGTGTTTGTTCTTTGGAAGTACCTTAGAGAATTTCTGATCTTATGACCACGTGTTTCTACATTTTTACATCAGGCCTGGGCCTATTTTTTAAACATGAATTGTATACCCTTTATGTGTGGACCGCGACTCTTGTAAACTGACAAGTGAGTAACAAATAATTTTCAACTTTTTAAACATTTTTTAAACTTTATAACAGCTACAATATGTATTCCTCACTTGCAGTTGTCCTGAAGATGGGTTAACACCCGAAACCGGTCGACAAGATATTCCTAATTTTTTGAAAGAAAATATACTCATTGACCTACTAATTGTTGTTTTATAGCACTTTTGACAAAAGACTTCCCAATAATTTGTGTCGAGGAGTGGGACTGCTTTCAAGAATTGGTAAAAATATTAAAACCGATGGAATCACTGACAAAATTTGTGAGCGGCGAGAATTACCTTACGGCATCCTCGGTAATAATTTTAACAAGTGGCATTAAGAATGTGTATGAAAAATTTAGCCGAACTGATTTTTCGCCGATTAGTAAGTTGGTAGTAGATTCCTTATTGGAAGGAATTACTACAAGGCTATCGGACCTTGAAGGCAGTAAATCTTTGTCACTTGCAAGTTTTTTGGATCCACGATACAAAGGATTGGGATTTTCAAAAGATACAACATTGGAGAAGGTGAAAAAATCGTTAATCAGCAGAATAGTTGATATAATCAATTTGAAAAACAACGGCAGCGGCAGTGAGGTAACGGCGGAACGGACAGACGAGCCATCAGGATCGGGGTCAACAATATCACAAGCAGCAGAAGAAGAGTTATGGGGCTACTTCGAAAACAAAAAAAAGAATTCTCAGCCAATTGGGACGGCGCAGTCACGGGCAATAATTGAAGTCCAAAGGTATTTGGAAGAACCTCCAATTTCTAGATCGGACGATCCGTTGGAGTGGTGGAAGAATAATGGCTACAATTTTCCGTATCTAGCAGAGATATTTAGAAAGGGAACAGTGTCCGTAGCAACATCGGTTCCTTGCGAACGATTATTCTCTCAATCTGGACAGCTTCTATCAGAAAGAAGAAATCGACTGTCGTCCGAAAAAGTTAAGAAAATTTTATTTCTTAATTCTTATAAAGGCCTCATTCAACATCAGTAGCTACGTATCTGAAATAAAATAGATATTGACATTTTTATGTTCTGTTGTGTTAAGTTCTGTCATGTTTGTGACTAATTTTTAATATACCGTGTGTCCCCGGATAGGTGAAACGACTCTTATAAAAGACAAAAATTTTTTGATTTTAAATTTAATTTTTTGGGGTTCAGCCCTGCTTGGCTAAAGAGTAATTTCTAACAAAATATTAGTTTTCAAAAATCAAGCATGCCTTGTAAATTTCCAAGAAACCGGTTTTTCTGTTGAGTAAAGGGCCTTTTATGTGGCAAATACGACAAAATGTTATTTGAAAAAGTTGTTCAGAATCAACATGCAGGTCCCTATACCAAATTTCAAAATCATAGGTTAACTTTTATTTTTTCATTTATTTTTATGTTTTATTTCACAAATCAAAGAATTTCATTTTGTAACAAAGACTGCCATGGAAAAACCAAATTGTATTCATAGCAATAGCAATCTTTCAATATCAGTCTTTGTTACAAATGAAATTCTTTGATTTGTGAAATAAACATAAAAGTATGTAAATGTAAAAGATCAAAGTTGGCCTATGATTTTGAAATTTGGTATACGGACCTAAATGTTGATTCTTAACAACTTTTTCAAATAACATTTTTTCGTATTTGCCACATAAAAGGCACTTTACTCCACAGAAAAAATTTGTTTTTGTAATTTCCAAGGCATGAATTATCTCACCACCCATTAGAATACCCATATAAGAAAATGCTGACTATGATGGGAACGACGGTTACTCTGCGTTTCCACACAGAGTATTCTCCGTATTTTTGCAAGGTGTCTGTTTACAAGTTGGCGCACCGAGATACATAATAGATCCTCTCTAGTCAGTCTAGTCTTAACATTCATACTGTAAACATCTTCTTGTACTTGTGTTAATTAATAATAAATGAATAAATCAATAATTGTAACTTTTTAAAAAGCGACTTCGAGCATCCCGAAAGTTAATTGGCGCAGTCAGTAGGATACCTGGGTTGTTTTTACGTATCGAACGTGACAATTTCGTTAAACGATTAACCAGGTATCGATCAAGTTGGTACGTCGAGTTAAGTGTTCGGAGTGGAGTGGTTCCTTGATCGTCAAGAATCCCAGTCAATCGAAGACCCTGTCCAAAGCACTCAGCCGACCATCATCGAGGTTTGGATCAACATTATCCACACCTGCAAGGATTACTACCCTGGAGAAGACAAAAATCGCAGATCCATAGCAGCATTCCTTATAGTTAAGATTAAAGGATGCTCAAGTTCGCTATAATATTAATGTAAGTCTAATTAATTGAAATTTTATTAATTTTTCGCTTATGAAAAATTCTGTTGATGAATTAATTGAGTCCTTACAAAATTTAAATTTAAAAAATACACCTTCAACTGACTCTCGGAGTGAAATTATAAATAAAGAAACTAAGCTAGATAAAATGCCGCAACCAGAACAAAATGGTTCAAATCCTGCAAATCCAGTTAAACAATTGAAAGCTGAATATTTAAATTGTGTACCAGAATTTGATGGTAACCCTAATGAATTACATAGATTCCTTACTGTTTGTGATTCTTTAATTTCTACATTTTATGATGCTAATGATGCAACAAATTTTCAAAATGTTTACTTATTGAACTCTTTACTATCGAAGTTAAAGGGAAATGCTAAATTAGTCGTAAATATTCAGAACGTAAATAATTGGCTAGATGTAAAATCTGTTCTGTATCGAAATTTTGCAGACCAGAGAGATGAAACTTGCTTAATTCGTGATTTGATTTTGTTAAGACAGTCTCAAAATGAGAAACCACAAAATTTTTATGATAGATGTTTAAGTGTTTTAAACTTATTATGTAGTTATGTAGACATTCATGAAAAAACGGAACAATCCAAAAAGCTTAAGAGAGATTTGTATAATAATCTAGCTCTTAAGACATTTTTATCAGGACTACGAGAACCTTTAGGAACAACCATTAGGTGCATGAAACCAGCTTCTTTGAGCGAAGCTTTACAAAAGGTTATCGAAGAAGATAATATCCATTACTTTCAAAATTTTTCTAATAGAAATTTCCAAACGAAACCCGCTTATTCTAAGCAACCAGTACAAAATAACTATGTTCATAATCAACCAAATTTCGCACCAATGACCCACCAATTCCAAAGTTCAAATGTCTTCCCTTCACAACCAATAAATATACAACAAAGAACGAATATTCCACCGAGAAATTACCCAACCAATGCTCAAGTATTTAGACAACCATTTCAAAATAATAGGAACGTTTTAAAACCTAACCCAAATAGACCATTACCAAAGCCAACTCCAATGAGTGTGAGCACTCGTAATACTTCTAACTTTAACCCCACACCAATGAGCGTTTCTACTAGGAATACGAATCAAAATAGAAATTTTCAGTACCGGAATTTTAATCCTATCTCTGAAGAAATTTTTAATACAGAGACAGAATACCAATTTAACACCAATGAAGACCCATCGATGTATGACTATCAATATCAATTTGAGAATCTCACAGAAATCCCAAATATCGATGACGAAGCTGACAACGAAAAACCGACAGAAGACAATTCTGAAAATTTTACAGAATTGCCTCAAGACGATCCACAGACATAGCAAATAATGCAACGCTACATCCACCCTTATACAGACCAAAATTTCAACACAAAAACCAAATCTCAAGTCCCATCGTTGACATAAATCATATTGACCCGAATTACCTAAGTCAATTGCCATACCTAATGATCCCCGAGTATAACTTGAAACTTTTGATTGATTCAGGTTCTACAAGATCTTTTATAAATCCAGACTTAGCTGAAAAATTTTTCCCTGATTTCATTAAGCATGACCCGTTCGTTGTGAAAAGTGCCCTTCAATGCACATCTCATCAATTTAGCACCCACATTCCATCTTCGAAAATATTCAAGTTGCCAAAACCTTTAAGCCTTAAATTTCATCTTTTCAAATTTCATGAAAAATTCAATGGACTGATTGGAGTAGATAATCTCAAATTATTAAGAGCAAAAATTGATTTTGACATAGGGTACTTAGTTACACCCTTCACCAAGATCAAACTTCTCTTTCATAAACCTTATAACCAAACCCAAAAAATTAAAATTTCCCCAAGATCTGAACAAGTTATTAAGGTAAAAACATCAATTCTGAATGGTGAAATCGTAATCCCTCATCAATTTATCAATAACTGTGAAATTCCCGAATGCCTTAGTATAGCTAAAAATGGCAAAGCAAAAACAACAATACTAAATAGTTCCGAGGAAGAAGTTATCATAGATATTTCCGAACCCATCATTGTGGAAAAGTTCGATCAAGAAAATTTAAAATTCTTCGAAATTAATTTAATCCAAAATTCTTCAGAAAATCCCAAAGATAATCAATTCATTAGATCCATACAAGGTGAAACGAATGATGAAACATCATCTATGTTCGTAAACTTAGACGATGATCCGATTTCACAACATGACGACGACAACGACCTAGACATTGACCATGATGACCATGATGATGTTACAATTCACTCTAACAACGACCAGAACCCCATTGTTACCATACCCATATCAGATTCCCCAGTAAATGTAGGTCAGAACCAGATAATTATTCGTTCAGTTTTGCATTCTCCAGCAAAACCAAAATTAATGATCTTGTTTGAAAAAAAGAAACGAATTAATATCCAAATTTCCGAAAATAATTTTGAAGCTGATATCGTCAAAATCGTAAAAGAACACATCCAACCAGGAATCCAATATCATTTATATTTTGAAAATTCAGAAATTTATGAACCGTTTTCTGCAGTGATTCAACGACACTTTAAGTGGCCCTCAATAAAATTCATAAAATGTAATACAAAATTAATCGATGTCACCAATAAAAACGACATCCCCGATATCATTCAAGCTTACCATGAAGGAAAAACCAATCATCGTGGCATAGATGAGACAACAGAAAGAATCAAAAGTAAATACTATTGGCCTTTCTTAAAAAATTCAGTTCAAACTTTCATAAATGATTGTAATATTTGTCAGCAAAGTAAATATGAAAGAAACCCTATACGGATGGAAATGAACATTACACCCACAGCTTCACAGCCGTTTGAAATAGTACACCTCGATACATTCACCTTAGAACAGTGTAAGTTCCTGACAATAATAGATAGCTTCTCCAAATATGCCCAAGCTTATTATTTAACATCACCCTCAGGAACAGAGATAGTTGATAATTTATTAAAATTCTTTTCTCACCATAGTGTACCCACAAAAATTATCGTAGATAACGGGACAGAATTTAAAAATTCAGTTGTACTAGAGCTCTTGAAATTGCATAAAGTAGACATTCATTTCTGCTCTCCTAACCATCCACAATCCAATTCTCCGATTGAAAGATTTCATTCGACTCTCATTGAGCATGTCCGTTTGTTGAATACGAAAGGGTTTTCAAAAACACCAATCAAGCAAAAAATTATATACGCTATCCTAGCCTATAATAATTCAATACATTCAGTGACCAAAATGAAACCAATCGATATTATTAACGGTCACATCAGTAGTAACGATCCTTTCAATATTGAGTTAGATCAAATGTTAGTGAATGATTACATGAACGACCATAAAGAAAGAACTCGAATTTTATACTCGAAAATTAATGAATTGCTGATGCAAAATAAACAACAAGTCATCGAAAAAATAAACAAAAATAGAGACAAGCCTGACATATACCAACCCAAACAAAAAGTTTTTGTAAAACAACATATCAGGCAGAAACATGCCAATAAGTTCACTAAACCAACAAAACTTGTTTCCATTAATACAAAATTTAAAACCGTTGCTACCGAAAATCATGACAAAATTCATATGGACAATCTTAAACGTCCTTTGAAAAAATCATATAAATTTAAGAAGTAACAGTACCGTAATATTTCAGACTCTCCGTTGTACTCGGAACCTCGGAAAGAATTACGATACAAACATTAGAAAATAATCCTGGACTGATTCCCCTTGAATTAGGAGTAGCAAGTATCGAAGAACAAACCCACACATTAATCCATTACTATGACTTGAACCCGATTATTAACGAAACCAAGAAATTGAAACACAAATCCGAAGAACTAAGAAACTTAATCAACAAAAATGACGATTACCTACTAGACACCACTAATGACCTTAAAATCTTACAATTCACTGAAGACAAACTAGACAACAAACTTAGAGAAATCATTCCCCAGCGACTCAGAACTAAAAGAGGTCTTATCAATGGCTTAGGATCAATATTTAAATCCATAACAGGTAATTTAGATGCAAGTGATGGCGAAAGGTATGATCAATTAATTCAAGAACTACAGCAAAATCAAAACGATATAGCAGCAAACATCAAATTACAGAGCTCTCTTTCTACTAAGATAATTGAAGATTTCAATATTACAATTCAGAAGATCAGCCATAATGAGAAATTGCTAGAATCCAAAATAAAATTTATCTATGTAATGGTAAGCAATCACTCACAAAGACAGAATGCCCTGTATATTAAAGATGTAATAAATCAAATAATAAATTTAGAAGAGATGATTATATCAATTTTGCAAGACATAGAAAATTCAATCGCATTTACAAAAATGCAAGTTATGCATCCTAGTATAATGAGAACTGACGACTTTTTCGATATACTAAGAAAAATTGAAAAAGATTTACAAAAGAAATTACCAATAGAAGTGAAATTAGAAAACATACCGGCATACGAAAAAATTGTCAAAATAAACAGCTACATTTTGAACAATAAAATAACATACATTATTCACATACCAATAATATATAATTCCAAATTTAATTACTACCATTTATATTCGATACCAATATTTCACGAAAGTCAGTTTAAGGCTATCATACCGAGAAATAAATTTTTGGCCAAAGATAAATTAGACTACGCATTTATGAGCGAACCCTGTATGGAGATGTCATCCAGAACATTCCTGTGCAACGAAGCCAACCTAGAAAGAATCGCAGCTGAAAGCCCCTGTGAAATCCAACTACTAAACCAAATGAATACTACGAATTGTCAGCAAGTTACTATGAAGATAACTACACCAGTGATCAAGAGATTGGGAACAACAAATCAATGGATAGCCCTGTTGCCATTCAAAGAAAAAATGGAACTCAAATGTCAACAACAACAAGAAGTTCTGCAACTGCTTGGAACGTACATTTTCACAATTCCAGTCAACTGTGAAATTATCACCCGTCGAAGTTCAATCCGAAATCTGAAACCACACATCAGCCAAAATCGACCTGTATTGTTTCCTGATTTAACCGATCCAAAAATCGATCCGAATTTAAACTTGACCTTCCACTTAGAAGACATTCAACTGGATGAACTACAAAGAATGAAGACGCAGTTAATCGAACACCAATCAATCCCACTGAGAAAATTCTCCATTTCTCACAATCCAAGCAGCTGGACAATTGCTATATACGTATTATTAATTATAGCAACACTCTTCCTCATCTACAACCGATCAGCTGGAAGATGGCACCGGAAAAATCCACAAATTGCCGTCGACGTTCAGCTACCTCAGCAACCCTCGATAGCTGAATCTTCGGGGGGAGGAATTATCTCACCACCCATTAGAATACCCATATAAGAAAATGCTGACTATGATGGGAACGACGGTTACTCTGCGTTTCCACACAGAGTATTCTCCGTATTTTTGCAAGGTGTCTGTTTACAAGTTGGCGCACCGAGATACATAATAGATCCTCTCTAGTCAGTCTAGTCTTAACATTCATACTGTAAACATCTTCTTGTACTTGTGTTAATTAATAATAAATGAATAAATCAATAATTGTAACTTTTTAAAAAGCGACTTCGAGCATCCCGAAAGTTAATTCATGCTTGATTTTTCAAAACTAAAATTTTGTTAGAAATTACTCTTTAACCAAGCAGAGCTGAACACCAAAAAATGAAAATCAAAATCAAAAATTTTTTGTCTTTTATAAGAGTCGTTTCACCTATCGGGGGACACACGGTATGTTTGAATATAATTATTTTAATTTTCCATAATTTTTGAAGTTTTTACACAAATTTCTTGTAGGTATGTACAAATTTGTAGTAGGTAAAGTACGTATCGACTGTATTTAAATTTTAATGATTTTTTTAAATTTTGTAGTATATGTATATAAATAAATAAGGTTAGGTTAATTTTTAATGTTTGAATATAATTTTGATTTTCACTAAGATAAGAATTATTGTGGGTTTGTTTTTGTGGCATTCATTTTATTGTTTAGATTGTAGGTCTGTAAAAATAGATATTAGTGAATACGCCTATGTATTCATTTACAAATTGAAATTAATACATAATTTGTAGTTTTAACATAATTATAACCTCGATTATAACTCAGGTATATTTCAGAGGGTAGCTGTAAAGTATGGAACCAAGGCTCTATTGCCAAACCAGTTAAACATAAAAATATCTCTGAAAATTTCAGGGGTCAAATCTGACCAAATTGCATATCTTTTGACACTAAACACGATTTTTTGCCGCATAATTTCAAGATACGGCCGAAATTTTAATATTTTTTTTATGAGAATATAGGTCATGTGATATACATAATTTGAAAGATCTCTTCATTATCTATATAAAAATGATATTGTTTTCAAATTTATTAGAAATATATTATAGTCAGATTTTCCCCTAAAATTTTCAGAGCGGTATACTTAGGTATACATACCTTTTGGTTTCATACTTAACAGCTATATACCTATACCCTCTGCTGTTATACATGTCTCGACTTTAAATGTTAGATATTTATTTTATTATTGTGTATTATATTATGTAAGTATGTATATAAATTAATGTTATGTACCTAAATTATTAATAATGTGTTTGAAAAATATAATGTTATTATGATAGTGATCAATAATTACAAATTAATTACTCAATAATGTTTGGATATAATTTTTATTTTTCAATTAGATAAGGATTGGTTTTGTTTTTGTTGTTTTTATTTTATTGTTTAATTAATAATAATTATTATTATGTTCAAAGTTTTAATATGTTTTATACATACATTACCTAGGTATAGTACGCATATCCTTGTATTTGAGCATATTGATTTTTTTGTTCATCTTTTTTTATTATTTAAGGAAGATAAATACCCAGCTTTCATATTTTTACATAGTGATGGTAAATAACAATCATTCATTAGTATACTGAGGAACTGAGGTAACTACTCCATGTATAGTAGAACTATTTAAAAAATACGGAAAGTCGAAAGTCGTAAAATATATCTGTTACTTTCTTTGTGACTCACTGCGGGTAATTTGTACCTATAATGGCTTGACTTGAGAGGAGAGATTTTAAAAATCTAATTCGGAGTTCAATTGTTCAAATGATTTATTGGGGGTAAAAACCCGGTACTTGGACCCAAACCGAAGCAGGTAGCTCCCAACAAATGTGTAGACTAAAATGCAGGTGATGTTCTAAAAATGTTCCCACTTTTAAAATGCAGTAAACAAACAAAAGCTTTGTACATATCATAATATTATATTTTTCAATTAATTAGTAGGTACCTACCCGATGTATTATTATTGTTTATTATATTGTATATTAATTAACATATTTTAGCTGATTATCCACTATGACTGGAAATTAATAAATGAAATCAAAGGAAAATTAAAATTTGTTGAAAAGTAGTCAAACAAAAACAAATATATTATCAGAAATGAATTTCTCGTGATTTTTTGCATATTGGCCACCCTAATTAGGTAGGTTCGAATCTAATTTGCCATTGAACAGTGTTTCCACAGTGTGGTGGAAAACTTCCGCAAACTTTTGCATGCGCCTGTGTTCGTATATAGGTACCTAAAATTCGTTTTTACCTACGTATTTTGAGTTTTTTTTTTTTTTGTGCAAAAATTGTTATCCTATATAAGTACTGACTTATTAGTAAACTAATTTATAGTAACTCATTTATTAAATATTAAAAAAAAAACTCGAGAGAAACCTTTAATGATATACCTATTATACTATCTGAAAATGTTTGAGAGCCACTAGTCAACTTGAAGCATGCTAGGTATAATAAGTTAATAACTATATGCGTTTTTCTGTTTCTTTCCACTTTTACGGCTTTCCGTTTTCTTGAAATGGTTCTACTATAATAGGTACCCATATCCATACCTATGCGTAGCTGTACCAACCTATTATAGGTACCTAACATACCTGTTAGCTTATTGATTTTTTTTAATAACTGACTATATATTATAAGTAGAGAACGGATTATAGGCAAAGAAAAAATGCAAAATAGGCGCCTTTATAGGCACATTTTTTGGGATAAAAAGGCTTAAACTTGAACCAAATAGGCAATAAAATAGGCAAATTTTACTACCAAATTTTCAATACATAGAAAAAATTAGTAACACAAACTTACGTTTATATGTGCCTTAAACATTTCTGCCGATTTCCAAAAATTTACAGCAATTTTCCTAAGATTTTGTTTTACATCAAGCGCGTTGTTTCATAAATAAAACAATAATTACAAATATTACACTTAGCATTTTGCTACAAGCTCGGAAGAAAATTGTGTCGCCATTCAAGATTAATTCAGGATATGGTTTAATCCACGAAGAAATTTTGCTTGATTTACTCATTTAAAATTTTATGCCAGCAAATTCTGGTCTACCAGTACCTTCATATTCATTCATGAGAAGTGAGAAAGTAACAGATACATCTCTGGGAATCATTAAAACCAGATATGTGTAGTAGGTAAATGGAAACAATATTAATTTGAGAACTTGAAAAGATATGCCTCAGCCTTCACCACAGGTGTCTGGGTCAGTTATTTTTCTATTGACTTAGGACCTATAATAAATTATCTCAAGTGGGGTAGTAAAATTTTCAAAAATTATTTCAAAGTTTATAATTATTAGCATGAAATGTGGGTATTTTGAGGTGGATAAATTTAAATTTATTTGAATAGGCAAGAATAGGCATTTTTTGTGAAAATAAGCACCAGATACTCAAATAGGCAAAAAAGGCACAGATAGGCACTTTGCCTATAATCCGTTCTCTAATTATAAGGTATAATTATATTAATATTATTATTATACATACTAAAACTATTATTAAATATTATTATACAAAATAAAGTTAATAAGTATGGTTTTGGTTAATTATTTTATTGATGTTAGAATTATTTTTCTTTCTTCTTTCACTATAAAATTTGTTTTTTGTTTAAATTCAAAAAGTCTATTTTTGCTTTAGAAATTATGTAGGTAGGTAATATGAACATAGATAAGTAAGTCTTGCTTGACCTTGTGTCTCAGCATTTATTCATTTTTAATTTTTTTTTTAATTTTTTACTTTGTTAGGTACCTATACTTAATTTTACAATTATCGTGAAAACTGTATGTATAATGTATATATACTGAGGTATTTATACCGTATACCTATATGTACACTTACCCATATATAAATGTATTAAATTTATTTAATAAAAAAAATTTACCTAAGTAATGTTTAAACATTTTTGAAATTATCTTAAAAATTAGTCTATTTAATAAATCTATCTAAAAAAATATATAAAAAAGGTAAAAGCCTACTCAGTTTTCCAAATTAAAGTTTTGTTTTTTCTTTTACTAAAATTTCAAAAAATATTTATAAAAAAGAAATAAAAAAAAATAATATAATTAGATAAAGTACCTATACGAATACCAATTTATCCACTTCCACTGCATATTTCGTCTTGCTGAAGCTGAAGGGCGACGCGCTACTAGACGGTATTTCTTGACGGTATTTTCTTACGGGGTATATTATTCTTGTACCGTTCCAAGATCAACGCAACGCAACCTTAACGCAACGCCGCAGACAGCGCGACATCCGACAGTATTTTGTGTAGTAGATTGTTCCATTGGTAACCGGTTACTTTTCAGATGTGGAACGGTTCGCGACGGTACTCGAAAATACCGCGACAAAATACCGTTCCACAAATACCGTCTCATCTCTAGTAGTATCCTGGACGTGAAGCAGTGAAGACTGAAGTATCGACAGAGCAGTAGTGAAGTGAAGTGTGAAGTAAGGAAACCAGTAGTGACAGTATAGCGGATATAAAGAATAGCCAAGTACAAGTAGTAGTGTAGTCAGCTGTGTGTGTTTTAATTATTTAGAATAATTATTAAAGGTTATAAGTACTTGTGGTGTTAAACAATAAAGGAATTTATAGACTTTGGTGGTGATTTATTTATTGTGAGACCCGTAACAATATACAGGGTGTCTTGCTAAGGCTGGCCACCGGCCATATCTCGGAAACTAATGGGCCTATAACCTCAAAATAAAAAATTTCCAGACATAAGTGATCACGAGAAATTCAATGAAAATATTTTCAAGATGGCCGCACTTCCGGAAATACCGGAAGTTGACACCTACTTCGTTATTTTAACGGGAACACCCTGTAAAATATTATATTTTTTTAAATGTCTGCAGAAATCAAATACAGGTGGTTTTCACCATTGGAATTTAGACTGAGCGGTTTAGGAGTTATAAACAAGTGAAAATCGAAAATTTCAACTTTAAAGCAATGTAGAACTAGAACGGCTCAAGATGTCTAAAAACGGTTTACATGTCCCTATCCTAACTTTTCACATAGTATCCTACTATGTGGTTCAAATTTTAATACAGGGTGATGAAAAATCGGATAATTTTCATCACCCTGTATTAAAATTTACTCCACATAGTGGGATAAAACATGAAAAGTTAAGATAGGGACATGTGAACCGTTTTAAGATATCTTGAGCCGTTCTAGTTCTAGACTGCTTTGAAGTTGAAAATTTTCGATTTTCACTTGTTTACAACTCATAAACCGCGCAATCTAAATTCCAATGGTGAAAGCCACCTGTATTCGATTTCTTCAGACATTTACAAAATAATCAAAATATAATAATTTACAGGGTGTTCCTGTTAAAATAAAGAAGTAGGTGTCAACTTCCGGTATTTCCGGAAGTGCGGCCATCTTGAAGATATTTTCATTGAATTTCTCGTGATCACTTATGTCTGAAAATTTTTTATTTTGAGGTTATAGGCCCATTAGTTTCCGAGATATGGCCGGTGGCCAGCCTTAGCAAGACACCCTGTATACTCATTGACCAAATTATATTATTGTTTTATACATAAAACTGATAGCGCGCTCACGATGTTTTGATGTAAAAACAAACGTTAGAAAATGTTTTACACAATGCACAATTCACACAATGCAATGAATGAAACTATAATAAAAAACGTTCAATATTTCAAGTATTTTTAAGGTACCAGTACTTACCATTAACTGCCGACGAAACTAACACACATAATATTTTATAGGTTATAGTTTAGCCTGCGCTGAAATAACCTGCTTCAATTGTGTCTTCATAGACTGCAATACTGAATGGCACCACAGCATGGAAGAGAAACTACAGGGGCAAATTCGACATAACAGTTATATTAACAACAGTTTTATTAATTATGCTATTTTTGATGTCCCTATTCTCTCCTGTCCACATTTACCTTGACTGACGTTAAGTTACATCAAAAACATACTTTACATCAATGTTTGTAAAAGTATGTCAGTTTATTGGTCTTAAAAATAGGAGTAGGCGGTGAAATTTCGAAGTTTCTCAGTCAATCCATGTTTTACTTATTGCGCTAAATGTGTATTTGGTTGACCCCCTTTTAAGAGCCGTATCTTGAAAAGGGTGCCATTTTAGATATAGATAATTGCGGTTATATCGTTATATTTGAAGTCAGGATTCTGTGGTTGCTTCATGTCCATGGATTATTGGAACAACCTGGATAAAATGATGAAGTAATAATTTGATTCTTTTTTCCTACCATGAAAATTATATGGGATGGTAAAGGTAGTATGAATGGTAAAGGTAAGTAACACCATGTAAAATTCATTAAGAGACAAGCAACTTTTCCAAATAACATTTCTTAATCAAGTAGGTTAGGAGTTTTGTAAGATTAATCAAGTATGTATTAACATGATTTTCAGAACAATCATATTTTCAAGTGCAATTTGGTTGAATTTTCCAGCCTTTGTTTTTCCATTTAACTTACCTATATTAATTGAGTTTATTTCCCATTATTTTAGTATTGATTTCTGGGCAACCTTATGTACCTAATACAATGTCCCTTTTGTTTAATTGTTTATCTGTGTGAAACTAGTTAAGTCACATGAATGTATCACACGGCTGGACTCTCATTTTTTTAAACCATTAAAGGCTGTTTTTTTTTATCTCCGACTTAATTGAGAAAATTTATTTGAAAAGTTGTCCTTAATGAATTTTACAGGGTGTGACAAGAAATGCTTCAACTTAAAAATCACTTGGTATATTGATATAATCTACAAGACTTTGTTTAAGTACTTATCGTAACAACAGAAAAAAGTTCCACTTAGTACCAATAAGCAACCAATAATTGTTCCTGAAATAAAAAACAAAAAATATAATGATAAGTATGGCTTGAATAGTTATTTAGTCACATGCTTTAGGAAAACAAGTTGTTATCTTCATAAAGTATGTCAACGTATTATTCAAATATTATCAGAAGAGGACTTCAACAAAGCAGAGACTCGTTTGATTCTCTGATTGCTTACAAACAAACTTTATAAAGGGTTGAGAATTAAACTAAGGCGAATGTGTAATGAACACGAAATATTGGAAATAGGAATACCAAAATAATTATGATTGCCATTATTAGATATTAGGCCTGCAGCGCACCGCCGTTTTAACCTTCCACCCCCCCCCCCCCCCCCGAAGTGGGACGCGTGAGGTAACCGTCTCAAACTATGTAATTGAGTCGACTTTTTATGCAAAGACACACCTTCAGTTGATTTTTACCAAAGATTTACACATTGGAACATATAAAAAATCAACAGTTTCAAGTATTTTTGCCGCGCGCCTTTTCTTTCAATAAAATTTCGAATTTGACTCGTAATTTCTCCGGTTATAAAGCAGCAATCGATTTTAAATTTTTACACAACAAACTATCAACAAATTTGAGAGAAATATGCGCAGCTAGAGCTCTTAATATCGGGTGTTCAATAATTAACACGTTCCGAGTTGGCGCTGGAGATGAAAACTTATGTCTTAACTTGATTTTCTATTAATATGACATAGGGACTGATTAGTAGACTAGTTCTATGATTGTGATTCGCTGTCACGGTTACTAACCTGAAACTGTTGTTTGTTTCGAGTTGATTCAAAATAACGGTAATTTTATTGCCGGTTCTTAGTCACAAATCATCGGTATTTCATCCATAACTCTGAATTCTTCAGTAAATATGCGTCAAATAGTCGTAAACAGTGTTTCTCACCATGTCACTGCTACCTACTTATGTTCCCCCAACTCTAGTCCAAAGGCAATGGAATTGATGTAATGTAAACAATATGACGTTACTGACATTTTAGCATTATTGATTTACTGAAGGCCGTTCTTTTTTCAAAGGAAATGTTAATTAACAAAATAAATTGCCAAATAAATAACTGAAGTTTGGTTATTTATTTATATTGTTCAAATTAATCAAGAGGAAACTGCAAGTTTTTCTATGGGAGTAGAAAGCTTCAGTCCCAGAGTTACAGACAAGGATTTGTTGGTTTGGAAACTTCCGAAGCAACCGATTTAGTGAAAGAGATCTGTGAAGATCGACTTATCTCTCGTAATATACCGATTACCTACCCAGCAAGATTTTGCAAGCTCAAATGTGATTTCTATCTATACATTTACACTGAGGACTCAATATTTTGTGTGAGACTGTTAAAGAAGTCAAGTCAATGTACTCGAGAGTAGAAGTTCGTCGAGATAAACAATACACCAGGCGAACAGTTACAGAGTGCCTTTAGTGGAGTGAGAAACCGTGTATTAAAATGTGTCCAGGAGAATCCTTAAATAAATAAATTGTTGATTTTATTTATGTGTTTCTTTAACTCCTACGATCGCAGTGAAGGTGTCACAATGACCCACTCACGATGAATCTCTCTCTCTCTCTCTCTCTCTCTTTCTCTCTCTAAAATCACAACCTTCAACCTTCCAACTTCTTATTTTTTCAATGATATCGTAGATTGACCATAGATTATGATATCCACATCGAAGGACCATTATGACGGTTTCTTGTAAACTTATGTTAACTTAATGGATTTTATCTTTTAACTTGATTTTATTTTTAGTTACTTTATAACATCAACTTGCAACTTGCGACCGTAACCCTCTCGCAGTCTTGCATCTTACATTCTCTCACCGAATTAACAATATCTCTCCCCTCTCGGCTCAGCGGCGTTGCCGCATCATATAAAACATCATATAAAATCTAAAAACTTTTAACTTACTAAAAAAAAATCGCAATTTTATTTGTAATTAATATTAAGAGCTCTAGTTGCTTTTATTTTTTTACAAAATTGTTGGTAACTGAAGGTGTATTTGTGAATAAAGAATCGATCACAATTGGTTTGAAACGGTTGAAGTCCTTCCAAATTACTCAATTTCTAAAACGTTTTTAGGGGGTGCGCTGCCAGACCTAGATGAATCTGACAAATTGAATATAATTAAAAACATTACCATTTAGTTAGGTATAGTGTTTAATTTTTTTTAAAGGTTTTTAACTAATGGTTTGCAAGAGCTCTCAATTATTATTAGTATTATTATCACTATTATATGACATTTACTTTTTATTATATTAAAATTACATAAATTTCATCCATCAACAACCACCTGTGTTGAGATACAGAAGAGTACAAGAGTACTCTCTTGTACTTTTACAGGAAACTAAAATAATTCAGTGTCCCAGCATTGCATTCCCAATAAAGCTTTACGACCTGGTTATACAGTGTGTTTTTTAAGTTGATATTTTTTAACTGTGTATAGATTGTATAAGTATATGAAAAACATGGGGAAAAAAGAATCATCAGTGGGTGTAGATGCAGAGTATAGCAAAACTTCTACGCCCATGGACTTATAAGACCTTAGTTATCAGCGTTGGATTCCCTGGAGATTTCTTACAAAAAAAGGTATAAGTACTTTATTCTAAATTCCCAATAGTTTTCAAGTAAATTGAGTCTAAACAATGCATAAAGTGGTGCTTTATTTCACGACTGGGAAGTTTGACCAGAAGTGAAAAAAGTCACTTTATGCATGTGTTGCATACAAAATTTTATCTACGAGTGACTTGAAAAAGAACGAAAAGTTATGTATTCATATTATTAACGTCTTTTTCATCAAGCCAGTTAATAAAGGTAACATATTTCTTGATATGCACTTCTTTAGTTTTTGAGGTAACAGATTTTGTGTAGCCACATTTGATTGAAAAATATTTTTTTCTGGTGTAGAAGATATTTCAATTGAATCATTTTCAATGGTATCCATTTTAGGTTACTAAACGACACAAAACACAAAATAATTGTACCGGGTGGGCAACTAAGAATGGACGTCAACCATATCTCAGGAACGGCTCGTCACACAGTTTTAGGGTAAAATTTTTTTGGAGGAAAGTGACCTCAAAAAATCGCTGGAAAGTATTTTTGAGCTTCTAAAGCTACCGCTTGGGGGCGTAATAATCATGGTAGAATTAGGGAACCTGCATTACCGCTTTACTAGGGTAGCGCATTCACTCGTTGACGTTTACTAAACACGGTTATGTTTGAACAGCTGGATGTCATATTTTTGGCACATTTGGTCACAAGCGTAGGTATCAAGTGGAAAAAAGCGAAGTTTGAAAAATGAAACAAAATAATAACACGAATAGGAATCGATGAATGCTCTTTCAGTGGGTATTAAAAACATATTACCGGTTTATAGGATCCACGAAGCTGTAGACTTTAGTATCTAACACGTAGTCAACTGTAGATTATCTGCCAGTAAAGTTGATGTTATGAATTTTTAGAGTTTGGCCTCCGCACGGATCAAATGGAAATCATCCCACGGTTAAAAAGGCTGAAATTCAAGCATGTTAATGGCGATCAGAAGTCACCATGAGCGTGAAGTGAATATGTATACCGGGTGGTCCATCACTTATGTCCACCCCCGAAATAGAGGTTAATTTTAAAGATAAAAAATTGAAACTTTGAGGATTTGTGTAATTAATATAGGACCATATAATGACATAATCAGATTAATTATTTTTTTTTTAGTTGAGCCATCAGCGATAAAAAACTGTAATTTGGTGTTAATGTGACCAAAACAAATTCGATTTTTCTTTAATACATCGATAGAAATCGATTAAGAAAATCAAAATCGCTTAAAAGAAATATCAAAAAACTAATTACAAGCCTTTAATTGAATAAAATACTTAAAATATGGAAATGACAGCTAGAATGATTGATTTATGGAAGCAATAAAACTATCAGGATTTTGAAGGGCTAGTATAGCACAAATGTTAAGTAAACATATCTTAAGTAAACATTCATAAAAGAAGTCCCATTTGAGTTCAATGGCACATTCTTCTGACTGCTTTGAAGATTATTTATGGTAGGTACCTACCCTCATTAGATTTGTCAGTTTTATTGCTCTGCCATATATCAATCATTTCACCTGTCATTTCCATATTTTAAGTATTTTATTTAATTAAAGGCTTGTAATTAGGTTTTTTTATATTTATTTTCATCGATTTTGAGTTTATTAATCGATTTCTATCGGTGTATTAAAGAAAAATCGAATTTATTTTGGTCCCATTAACACCAAATTACAGTTTTTTATCGCTGTTGGCTCAACTAAAAAAAAATTAATCTGATTATGCCATTATGTGGTCATATATTAATTACACAAATCCTCAAAGTTTCAATTTTTTATCTTTAAAATTAATCTCTATTTCGGGGGTGGACATAAGTGATGGACCACCCGGTACAGGGTGATGAAAAATCGCCTATTCTCTATTTTTTCTGTTCACCATTGTTAACTTCATTATTATTGGAGCTATGAAGTCGATTCAATTGGCAAACATGAAGCATTTTTGTCGCCTATTACAGTGGTGAAAACAGAAGAACAATTGCAAGTTCACGTCATGAGATATTCACAAAAACGCAATTTTAGATTTAAAAATAGGAATATCTCATTATGTTGTCTCACCAAGCCATGTCTCACTATACAATACATGGCTTTGTATAGCAAAATAAGTAGTTTGAGGTAGTTTGGACTCAATTTACTTAAAAACTATGGGGGGGAAACTAAAAATTTTTGAAATTTATAGGTATAACTTTTTTTGTAAGAAATCCCCAAGGAATTCAACGCTGAAGAGTAAGGTCTTGTAAGTCCATGGGCGTAGAAGTTGTTGAGCGAAAAAGGGGTCATATACCCTGTATCTACGCCACTGATGAAATTTTTTCCCGTGTTTTTCTTCGTTTTGTATGCTCCAAATTATATTAAATAATCTCTTGGTGTAAATTGAAAATATTGAGAAATGCCCCAATTATGCGGCATAAACTGAAACAAATTATTTTTTCACCTTGTATCTCGTTTATTTTTGACTTATTCAAGAAAAGTAATTTAAAAAACATGTTTACTTTAAACCAATCTATACACAGTTAAATATAAAGTATCAACTGAAAAACATCCTGTAGTGTTCCCGGATAATAATTAAATAAATGGTGTTGTGATGGTAATAAATTTATATGCATTAACAATAGAAGGAGGTAGGTCATTAGGTAAGTAATTTGTTTGGGAATACGGGTGTAGGTCTTATTTACACAAAGTACACCTCTTAAAAAAAAAACTTGAAAACGAGATCATTAAAAGCAATTTCCGAAATATGAAAGTCAATTTGCACAACTCAACAATTTTAACCCCCTTCTTGTTGTTTTGTTTTTTTTACATTTTTTTTTACCATTCAGATTGGAAAAAATATAACATTAAAAAAAGCAGCAATGATTAAATACCTTTTCCAGATAAATGCTCTCCAAGTATCCACCCAAATAACGCAGTAAAAACAAATGTTAAGGAATTAGCTATCGGTACAGTTAATGACAAATCTACTTCTTGTAATGTCAAAAAATACAGCAGCGAGCCAAGTTGATTCAGTAACATTGGTGCCAAGTACTAGAATGTAAAAAGTATAAAGTAGTTTATAACCAATCTCTCAAAATTTTAAATGCATGCAGATCTGGCAACTTCATATTCCTCCAAACATACATAGTTTCACTACTGGTCCTTTGTTGAGCACTTTTTTATTGTTTTTTTTTTTTTTTTAGTTTGACCGATATCTCGAGTAGACCTCTGATCAATCATTACTAAGCAAGCGGAAAAAAAAGAAATAAAAAATTAATTTTTGAGGTATAGGCGAGATTATTGTTGGAATCGCTTCGTTTTATGGTGTACTTTAATTATTTAAAAAAAAATAGGCACCTCATTCCAATCTCCTTTAATATCTCCGTTCTTGTTAACTTTTAGTGTAACATTTATTTTATAACCCATTCACTTTTTATTGATGAAGTAGGAGGTTTTTGTGTTGACCAAATTGAAAATTCCCTAGATATTTATCGTCTATTTCGCAAATATCAGCTGACTGACACATTAAAGGTTGAGTAGACAATGACATTGTCAAATTGTCACACATTGCTCAGAGCATTGTTGTCTAATTAAACTTTCTAATTTGTAAATGTAAGGCATACCTAGGTAGGGACCTCAGATAGATAGGCAACTCCCCCTCATTTTTCAAACCATAAGAATGTTTTCAACTACTGTCACCTGTGTCGCCAGTCTCGCATGCAGGACGAATCGGTGCAACGGGAATTTCAAATATTAAGTACATATAGCCAAATTTTTAGACCGTCGGTAGGTAATAAAAGCAATTCCAGGCTCTATATGAAAAACTGAATGAATACTGAAACGAATTGGTACAAAAAGGTAATAGGAATATACAGGGTGCACCATATATCCTTCTCTATATTGCTATCTCCTGAACGCTAAGAGATACCGGGTCAGTTAAATTAGAGTAAAGATGCGCAGTTTTGTGGCCATCTCGAATCCGTCAAGACATACAAGATATCGGTGACTGCTCCTGAAATATCCTGAAAAACCTGAAAAATTGAGATTTCTTATTTTTGCCATATCTTTCTTATTATTAGAAATTAATAAATAATTTTTTGTACACTTACATAAATCGTCAAGCGCTACCCATCTGTCATTACAAAAATTTTCAAGGCCGACTGGATCCAAGAGTTTTCAGTCAACTTTCGTTTTTCTTATGGCGGCCATATTATTTTTTTATGTAGTTCGATATGAAACAAATAATGGAAACCAAAAATTAATAAACTTAAAAAAAAAATTTTTAATTTTTATTCTTCTTTTTTCAAAGAAAAACCTTATAAAAATGGTCGAAAAACGTCAACATTTGTAAAATACGCCGAAACAGTGCTTGCCTTATGGTTTTTTAATTTATCTATGAAATTCGGTCTAAAAGGTTGTCTTTATTGTAAAGAAAAAAGAAAAAAAAAATTAAATTTATTTTTTTAAGTTTAACAATTTTTAGGTATTATGATTTTTTTATACCGAACAACATAAAAAAAAAACAATATGGTGGCCATAAGAAAAACGAAAGTTGACTATGAAAATTCTGGGATCTAGTCGACTTTGAAAATTTTTGAAATATCAGATGGGTAGCTCTTGCCGACTTATGTAAGCCCACAAAAAATTATTCATTAATCTCCAATAATAAAAAAGATATGGAAAAAAAAAGAAATCTCGATTTGTCAGTTTTTTTTAGGATATTTCAGGAACGGTCACAGATATTTTGTATGTCTCGACGGATTCGAGATGGCCACAAAATTGCACTTCTTTGGACTTGTTTAACCGACCCTGTATCTGTTAGCGTTAGGAGATAGCAATATAGAGAAGGATTTATGGTGCATCCTATATAATAATCAGCGTAGTGGGTCATTGTATACTCAAAAATTCAATAAAACAATGGTATAATTTAGTCAATGAGTATACAGGCTGATCCCGAAATGGCGGACACGGACACCACCACAGCATCCATTGTGGATTAAAGATTCTAAGTTCACTTATACTTTTTTCTCCATTATGGCCCCCTTAAGAAGATTGACCACTTTTGTGGACAAAAAAATCACAACACTGCACTACCCTTCTTCAGGCAGAAAAATAATGTCTAGGTTTACAATAATATCCAGATAGATGTTACCATGGAAACATATGAAATGGCAAATCCAACAAAGTTAAAAACAATAATCGTTACGCGGATACATATTCGACGATATTATTCAAAATTTATTTTAGTTGCATTGTTGAGCTCGAATTTGAACAACGATGCCACATTGAAAAATTGTTTTGAACTCAGGGAATAGGTAAACTTTGAATGCCTGTAATTCCGTTCCCGATAATAAAAAAAAATAAAAAACAAACACTATCGTAATAGTTATGTCAAATCATGTGCTTTGCCAGTGTAGGTTGTTTAAAGTTGACTGCCATTTTGATTTAAATTTTCGAAAAAGGACACCCTATATCTCGGTAACGAAGCCGAGGAAACCATTTTTGTTTTAAATTTACAGTCTTTCTGAACATCCTCTACAACACTCTGTATACCGTGTCCGCCATTTCGGGATCACCCTGTATAGGTGTCCCAAAATTTCATTATCAAGGGATATCCGCGTTATTTCAAAAAATAAACAAACGAAATTCGGGAAATTTCAACCATACCCCCAAGGCTTTGCAGCTGCACCCTCAATGCCTCTTTACGCCTTTCCACCCCTAAGTAATCATCCCCTACTTTTTTTTTCAAATGACACCCCCATTTTTTTTTTGCACGACAGGATTGTTGCCTTCTTTCTGAATACAATGTCATTCGATTTTTTAAATCGAGACATATCTAGCACGCCGACAACAATATAATATCATAACAAACGAGGGTTGTCAAGGAGTTGTCATAATTCTAGTGAGTTCTTTTCAAAATAAGGTTGACTATATTATTGTTGCCTTTCATTTCCATAGTTACGCCTGACAGCAATAAAGCGTAACTATGGTTTTAATGTCATAGTAAATGTTAATTCTTATTCCTTGACAACCCTCGTTTGTTATGATATTATATTGTTTTAGGCGTGCTGGATATGTCTCGATTTAAAAAATCGTATGACATTGTATTCAGAAAGAAGTCAACAATTCTGCCGAGCAAAAAAAAAAATATGGGGGTGTATTTGAAAAAAAAAGTAGGGGATGATTACTTAGGGATGTAAAGGCGTAAAGGGGCATGAGAGTGCAGCTGCAAAGCCTTAGGGGTATGGTTGACATTTCCCGAATTTCATTTGTTTATTTTTTGAAATAACGCGGATATTCCTTTGTAAAGAAATCTTGGGATTTCTGGGACTTGTTATTGCCTGAGAAGAGAAAATAAGATTGGCTTTTACAGTTGCTGTTTAAATTCAGAAGTTTTTGAGTTGTGAAAATCGTAATTTTTCAAGTTCAAGGCTCTGTACAACGAAAACGGCTCAAGATAGAGAAAAACGGCTTACATGTCCCTATTTTAACTTTTTGTGTAATATCCTATGATGTAGATAAAATGTTTATACAGGGTGATAAAAAATTTGAAAAATTCTGAGATTTCTCCACGCGTCGCCAAATAAAAAAATCAAAGAAAGTAAAAATTTTTCTATACCATAGGATAGTACATAAAAAGTTAAAATAGGGACATGTAAGCCGTTTTTCTCTATCTTGAACCGTTTTCCTTGCACAGGGCCTTGAACGTGAAAAATGACGATTTTCACTTGTTTATAACTCAAAAACTTCTGAATTTAAACACCATCAACTGTAAAAGCCAATCCTATTTTCTCTTCTTAGACAATCTAAAAATGCAATAACATAGGAGCATTCCATTTAAAAAAACATAATTTTGATATGCCACTGTCATATGGGACACTCTGTATACTCCAAAATAATTTTAAATTATGGCCATTGTGATCCTGTACTTGAATTTGCAAAATTTTTTTGGAAAAAATCAATCGTTTGGCCTACAGAGACCGCTTCGAATAAGCTGGGACACCTGTATATTATCATGAAGGATCTTGTCGACCGGTTTCGGGCTACTAGCCCATTCTCAGGACAACTGAAAGTGAGGTACAAAGGTTGTTGTAGCAATACATGCATGTTAAATAAAACATAAAGTAAAAATAATTATTATCTAACTCACTTGTTAGTTTTTTACAAGTTCCGTAGTTACAAGAGTAAAAAAAATCATCTTTGCGGTAAAAACAATTGAAAACAGGCCCTGAGATGTAAGATGGAACTGAGAAGCATTTCAGATCACCAGGGTAATTATTACATTTGAAAATTTATAAACATTTTAAAATCACACGATTAAAATATAAAACAAAATAAAATAAAATTTAAACCTTCAAAACTTTAAAATCATGGTGAAGGTTTGAATTTTATTGTCCTATAAAACAATAACGTCATACCAAACTTTATCAAAATCTCTTCAGCGGTTTGACTTTTGTAATCAAATAACAATTCCAGAATTGACATTTCGACATCTCCTGGCGGCCAAATCCAAACCAAGCGACTTTGGACTAAGATAAGTTACTTAAATTGACTTAGTTGCATCGAAGGAACATTTGGTAGCCAGCTGTAAACTCATTTCAGGCTACCTCAATAGTATACAAAAATTCCAGAAATGAGTAGGTAATTCTAATTGACTATCAAAATTTTTCTATGCTTAATTAACAATAGTGCCATTTGTTTGTAAATAATTCAAACATCCAAACCAGACTGGAAAATTTAAAAATCTTTTGAACAACGATATCCCGTTGGAATTTTTGAAAAAAATCAATTCTAATTCAAATACGATGATGAACTGCTTGATTTTATGATTAACAATACAGGGTGTTAAAGTTTTAAGAAAAAATTCGTATTTTTGAAATATAAAAAAATTGGCTGATTGAAATAATTTGAAATTTTGAACAGTAGTTGTGCTAATTGAAGTACATGATGTGATACATGATTTTAATGATATTTTACCTCGTACGGGTTCCTACATTGTTAAGTATCTCGGAAACAGTGCGCCCTAGGACAAAAACGTACGATTGCTTTTCTTCTCTAAACAACATGAGATATCTAACAAAAATAACAAATTTGCATTAAAGTCAGTGGCGTGCAAATTATTTATTAAAAAAGGTAAGAACAAGCCCAGATCTCCGCCACTGGATTGTCTATCGGAAGTATCAAATCATGTACTTCAATTAGCACAACTACTGTTCAAAATTTCAAATTATTTCAATCAGCCAATTATTTTATATTTCAAAAATACGAATTTTTTCTTAAAATTTTAACACCCTGTATTTTCTTAACGAAGCATTTCACGAATATAGTTCATGACGCAAACTCATATTATTTTTCGATTCTCTATCGTTCCCTAGAATTAAGCAGGTAAAACCTGAATCACCCTGTATATCCGTTCCTGTTAACTTTTAGGCCCGTATTCATCAATAAATATAACCCCTATGGTTATATGTACAGGGTGATTCAAAATTGAATCAATGATTCAAAGATTTTAAGGGCGTATTTGCCAGCCAAAAATAAGAAATGTTTTCATATAATCGTATGTTCTAACTTGCTTCGTTTTCTAGATACAAGGTGTAAAACTTAAAAAAAAAATCGGTTTTTTATCAATTACTCAAAAACCTTTCAGCCGACTTAAATAAAATTTGGTAGACTTATTTGTTGTCATAAGGGCCTTCCTTTGATGGGAGTAACATAAATTTATTAATTCCAGTGGCGTCTCAGGGGGCTACCTACTTGATACTTATAGGTAAAATTATGGTACCCCACTGCTTTTTTGACAATTTAAAATTATTTTTAGATTAAGCGGTCAATAATATAACTTTCTTGCCTCTTGGCTTTACTCGTATCTAGCTTTGTTTGCAAGAAAAAAATCAAAATCTGTGCCTGGCCCTATTAAAACAAGAAATAAATTCACATCGATTATTGAGATTCATTTAATTTATTTAATTTATTTTTAAAATTTAACGTAACCTAAGTAACAAATACATACAAAAGCAGATTTTCATAACAAATGCTGGACATGACTGCCTCCTGCGGCGATACAACCCTCCATTCTTCACCTCATGGAATGCCGAACGCGCTCGAAAATTCTGGGAGTGTTTCTGACTACCTCAAAGGCATTAAATAGCCTTTGTTGTAGGATTTCAATGGAAGGAACTGGTCCTGCATCATGGGGCTTTTAACTTGGCCCCATAAAATCCAACTGGGTACAGTCTGGGGAACGCGGTGGCCAAGCTATTGGACCTGCTCGGCCGATCCAGCATGTGGGAAATGTAAGGTCTAAATATTAGCGGAAAGTTATTCGAAAATGGGGAGGGGCTCCATCGTGCATAAAATAAAGGTTTTGGAGAATATTCAACATTTGGCACATCTTCCAATAAACTGGGTAAATGATTTTGCAAAAAGTTCAGGTAAGTATCACCATCTAAAGTCCAGGGAAAATAAATGGACAAATTACAAAGTCCCCAACAATTCCTGCCCAAAGATTCAAACTGAACTGCTCTTGGTGGTTCAACTGTCGAATTTCGTGGGGATTTTCAATTTCCCGAACATGGATGTTATGATAATTAACGATTCCATCGCGGGTAAATTGGGCTTCGTTTGTAAACGTATCCCTGGCACACTTATTTAGTATCCATCTTGCGAATTGTGCTCGCTGGGAAAAATCTCCTGTGAGCAAACCCTGCACCAGCTGTATATGGTATGGATACAAACTATTTTGATGGGAAACCCTCCAAACTGTCAATTGACGAAGGTTTAAATCCCGTGAAATTTGCCTCGTGTTTAACGCAGGATTCTCCTCAATAACTTGTAGAATTTCCTCTTCCGTCATCACGCTGTAGACTTCATGTAGCATTCATTTTGGTAGTTTGGAATCTTCCAACTTCCTGGAAATGATGATAAATAAATAAATCGAAAAAATGAGAGTTGCTGAAAGTTCTGCAATTGGGCAGCCGACGATGAGGAAATCTCAACGAGTACATCCTACGAGTTGCAAACGCGTTTCCATTAGCCAGACCATAAACAAAATGAATGTCTGCAAGGTGTTTGAATGAAAATGTTCCATTTTCTATTGTTAAAAGAAAAGAAAAATTAAAAAGAACCACACAAAAAAAAAACTAAACCAACTGCAAACACCAAAACGTAAATAATGACAAATGTATCATGGTTACGGAGAAAAACAAATTACTGCTAGCAAAAGTCCTAAAAAGACCTAAAAAATAATTTTAAATTGTCAAAAAAGCAGTGGCGTGCCATAATGTTACCTATAAGTATCAAGTAGGTAGCCCCCTGAGCCGCCACTGGAATTAATTTACCCCCAATCAAAGGAAAGCCCTTATGATGACAAATAAGCCTACCAAGTTTTATTTAAATCGGCTGAAAGGTTTTTGAGTAATTGATAAAAAAACTTTTTTTTTTAACCTTTACACTCTGTATCTAGAAAACGAAGCAAGTTAGGACATACGATTATAAGAAAAAGATTTCTTATTTTTGGCTGATAAACACGCCCTTAAAATCTTTGCACTCAATTTTCAATCACCCTGTATAACCACAGAGGTTATATTTATTGATGAATACGGGCCTAAAAGTTTACAGGAATGGAGATAATAAAGGAGATAAAGATGAAGTGCATATTTTTTCACGAATTGTTAATTATAAAATCAAGCAGTGCGCATCAATTTGTAGGCAAACTTAAGGTTTACAAGTACAACCTAAACGAAGGGATTCGCATGTTGACCACGGTGAAGTCAACACGCTAGTAATTTCGGAATTTTCGTAAGTGAGAAAATTAAACTTGGTGGTATACTAACAGTATCCTTGTGTAACCTTTTATCCTTCCAGTTAGGTAAGTCAACTTAAAAACATATTATGTAATTGCTTATCCGGATAAAATGGAAGAAAACGGAGATGTAGAAGATTGAACCAAGAAAAAAATTATTGCAAAGTATAGGTAGACCTGACAGCTTATCTCCATTTGAAGTATTTATGGAGACAAAAAAAAGACGGTAATCTACATATCGGAAAGTACATTCGTCTCTCGATGGCAAAAGAGCTATATAAAATGAACCTTAAAGATATTGTCAAATTAGAATCAAAGGGCACTGATAGAATCGATGTCAGATTTGATAATTATAAAGCGGCAAATAAGTTTTTTTGAAAATGAGAAATTAAACCAGCTAGGTTATAATGTTTACATTCCTTACCACATAGTCTCCTGCAAAGGGGTAGCTCTGAGAATAGATTTAGACATAGATACATCAGACCTGAAACAATATATAAAATCACCTATTGAGATATTGGACATAAAACGACTTAACAGACCAACAATCACAGACGAAAAAGATGAAAACGGGAAAAAAATCATTAAATACGAACCAACAACATCAGTATTATTTACATTCCACGGGACAACATTACCAAGACACATCAACATTTATAATTTACCAATCAGAATTAACCCATACATAGCCCCAGTCACACAATGCTTTTCCTGCCTACTCTACGGCCACACAAGTGGACAGTGTAGGGGGAAAAAAAGTGCCGATATACATGCAGATGAGTATCAGTGCGAATAATAGAATGTTTTTTCTGTAAGAGCGACAAACACAAATAAACCAGCAAAACATGCCCTGCATTTCAGAGGCAGAAGGAAATAAAAAAAAAAAAAACAATGGTGTATGAAAACTTATCATACTTTGAGGCATCAACAAAAATAACCAAAACATACCTCCCGAAACCACAGTTCAGACTACACCCGTCTGACTTCCCAGCTCTACCTGTCTACAAACCGCCTATTCCTCGCCAATCCCCATCAACAGTCATAAAATGCAAACGAACAAGAAGCACATTATCACCACCGAAGAAAAAAAGATAACACATGCAGGGGGGATATGACGTATCTTTACACCGGTCCTGCCTTGACACCCCAGATGGACATGAAAGAAATAACACAAACCCAAAAATATCAACAACAGAAAAATTTCCAACTCAATCTAAGGAAATGGAACCGAAAATAACAACTCATAAAACAAGCAAACACACTATGAACTTTAATCAAGTTGAAGAAATATTCCAACAGCAACAATCTCTCTCTCTGCAAGAAAATGAAAATGTAATAACAGATTATAGTAAATCACAAATCTCTGACAGTGAGCTATCATCATATTGATTTCTAGACAATGCACCTAAAAATTATTCAATGGAACATTCGAAGTGTAAATGCAAGTAAACATAATTTAATAATGCTGATGAGGGATTATAACCCTGATATAGCAATTTTAAACGAAATGTGGCTAAAAGCCAATCACTCCTTCAAAACATACAACTCTGAAATTATAAGAGCATACAGAGAAGACGGATACGGAGGAGTAGCAATACTCATCAGAGCCAATATAAAATTTACCTCAATCAACTCCGATACAACATCTCCAAGCAATAAATGCCAGTATACAGGGTGTCCCAGACTTAATTGACCAGGCCATATCTCATATACAGGTTGAGATAATCGAGCCGAATAAAAGGCATATTATTATAATTTTTCAAGCTGTATAACATGACAGCATGAAAACAACCCCCACTTCAACATCCCCTAAGTTGCAGCCCCCACCCTTAAAAAAATGAATAGCAGAGAAAGTTAAGATAAAAAGTCATGACCACCTTGATGATCTTTTTCTTGGTTATTTCTAAACCAATTTTGAATCTGAAAAATCATCTGAATAGAGAATCGAATACTGGTTTTGAATATACAAAAATATATACAGGGTGCTATTCATTTTTTTAAGGGTGGGGGCTGTAACTTAGGGGATGTTGGAGTGGGGGTTGTTTTCATGCTGTCATGTTATACAGCTTGAAAAATTATAATAATATGCTTTTTATTCGGCTCGATTATCTCAACCTGTATATGAGATATGGCCTGGTCAATTAAGTCTGGGACACCCTGTATAACATTCAAAATAAACAACCTCAATATTATGGGAGTCTATTAACAGACAAACTAATAGGAGACCTACTGATAATGGGAGACTTTAACGCTCATCATAGCTTGTGGGGCGGAGCTAGAGACAATTATTATAATGGAAGGTACATAGCGGATACAATACTAGAGGATAACATGGTAGTATTAAATGATGGAACAACAACTACACTACACAATCCGAATCACCACGGTGGCCCTTTGGATCTAACAATACTAAACTCACACCTAGCATTGAAATCAAAATGGGAAAGAATTGACGACTGTGGATTCAGTAATCACTATTCAACCATGGTAACCATGGACCAACCCCAGAAAATAACAAACACAATATACGTAACCAGAATAAACTTCAAAAAAGCTAATTAGTAGCAATTTGAGGAAACAGTTAATATAGCTTTTTCAAACACCGAAGAAATTCAAGAATACAACATGTTTTTTGACAACATGTTTTTTGAGAGACTAATGCCCGTATTCACAAACGATAATTTCCTAAATAATTACGTAATTATTTAAATGAGTGAGATGGAGATATGCAGTTTTTTTGCAATAGAATGAGATGGGGATAATTGATTACGTAATTATTTAGGAAATTATCGTTTGTGAATACGGGCGTATATGACGCAGCAGAAAAATATATACCCAGATACAAACAAAGGAATTTCGATTGCCCACGAAAAAAAGCTGCTTGGTGGGATGACTCGTGTCAAACTGCGATAAATGAAAGAAGAAACCAATTGGAGAAATTTAAAGATAGACCCACATTAGAAAACTATCTACCTACAAAAAATATAATAGCTAAAACAAGAAGACTACTTGGGAAGAAAAAAAAAGAAAAATTCAAATTATATATAATAGCTAAAACAAGAAGACTACTTGGGAAGAAAAAAAAAAGAAAAATTCAAAGACTTTTGCAGCTCTCTAAATAGAGAGACAGACATTTCGCAAGTCTGGAAAACAATTAGAAAATTCTCAAGCAAAAATACTCAGTCATTTAAGAGCCTATTACCGGAGGAAAATATAGCAAAAGAAATACTAAACAGAATCTGCAGCTGTAACATATAGACCCGTAATTCGAACTGGCAACACCAGAAGATCGATTCCCCCCAAAAAAATAAGTGAAATCAAAAAATGTATTAAAACATAAAAAGACACAGCAACAGGAACGGATGAAATCTCCTACTCAATAATAAAGCACTTACCGAACAACGCCATGTCCATCCTGTGTAAAATATACAACTCCTGCATTACGCACCAAACTATCCCAGAACCATGGAAAGAATACCTTGTCATACCAATTTTGAAGCCTAATAAACAGCAGAATAATCCAGACCATTACAAACCCATAGTACTATCATCTTGCATACTCAAAACTCTAGAATATATTATTAAAAATAGAATTGAATGGACTCTAGAAAACTCAGAAACATTTAACAAATACCAAACAGGTTTCCGGAAAGGTATGAGCATCTACGATAACATCACACTTCTAACATCCTCTGTAGTATATTTAAATTATTATCTGGAGTTTTTGTGAATCCTGTGATAAGGAGGTGAATTATTTTTAATACGAATTTCGAGATCATTATATATTTTGAACTGGCATAATAAAGTCATATTAATGGGGACTGCTGTTATATTATTTTTCCTCTGGAACTAAAATTATAATTATTATTAGAATGTGTGTGTGCAGTAATTAAGTAGATACACCACATCCTCAATACAACTCGCATTCTCCAAGAATGAAACTGTCTTAGCCTGTTTTATAGACCTTAAAGCAGCATACGATAACGTCAACCTATCCATACTACACGAATATATTAGAGAATTTAGAATTTCACCAAAATATGCTAACCTAATTTACAATATCTTAACTTACAGAAAAATCTACATCAAAGACAAAGACAACCAAATACATGGACCGCAAATAGCCAACAAAGGCCTAGCACAGGGATCCCCATTAAGTCCACTACTATTTAATATATACCAGATAAAGTAACACTGGTGTCATATGCAGATGATCTAATAATTTTTACACAAGGACAAGACATTTCTGACATGACCAGACAAATCAATACGGTACTAGACCTAATAGATACCTGGTTCGCTGACCATGATTTTACAATATCACCGACAAAAACAGAATACATATGGTTCAGGAAGGGAAAATCAAAAATTCCAGACCCTAAAATTAAAATAGGACCCGTCGAAATATCTAGAAAATCAAATGTACGATACTTAGGCATTACCCTCAACGAATCCCTTAACTGGAAACCTCACGTGAACAATATGATAAAAAAAGCTAATCAGGGTATTAACATAATTAGGACACTATCAGGAGTTGGGTGGGGCTCTGATCCGAAGATCCTGATGTTGATATATTATACCATGGTGAGATCACATTTAGACTTTGGAAGCATTCTGCTTAACCGCACACAAAAATCCCTAGAAAATAAAATGAACTCCACGCAATATAAAGCCCTCAGAGCCATTAAAGGATTAATGAAATCAACACCGACAAATGTTATTCTAGCGGAAAGTGGAGAACTACCCCTCCAGGAAAGACGCAAATGGCTGGCACTCACATTTTACAGCAAAATAATGAGATATAAAAAAAACACCCTCTAATACCAATCATAAGATCCATACACATAGAATTCAACTCAGGAAACAAATACTGGAACAACAAAAAAAAAGCCCCTATCTGGTAGACACCTTGTCAATAATAACAAGATATGAAAGAAAGCAACTTTAAAAGGGCCAACCTGCTACCTTGCTTCGAGACAGATTACAAATATCAGGTAACTGAAGTAGATATCGTTAACTTGAGACTTGACAAAAATGACCCGAACGTTGACAGCGAATTCATGCGACAAATCGAAAACTATAACCTAATATATACTGACGCATCCAAAATTAATGAAAGGTCGGGGTTGGGGATATACAGCACAGAATGACATCTCATTTTCCGCAAGACTGCCTAATCATTTTAAAACCTAATCTTAACTGATTCACTCAGTGCCATCAAAAAGCTTGATAATTGCCGACTTAATACAAGAGACGACTGTATTTTCTTAACGACAAGACGATTACTACTGCACGCCAAAGACAAAGGTTTCATATTTAAAATATGTTGGATCCCAGGTCACTCGAGAATCATAGGAAACGAAATGGCAGACAAGTTAGCCAATACAGGAAGAATTCTGACCGTTCCCCTAAACATCAAACCAGACATAAATGAAATATATCCAGAATTAAGAAAAATTGTCCTCAAAAACTGGGAAAATGAATGGAAACAGCAATTCAGAGAAAAAGGTAAATGGTACAAGTCCATCCAAGAGACCTTCCCCAAAAAACCATGGATCGCAACATGTAAAGTGAAAAATAGAAGACCCATCACTACAATAATCCGTCTAAGATCAGGTCATTGCCTAAGCGAAGCCCACCTGTATAGGATAGGCATATTAGAACATCCATATTACGAATGTGGAGGGTATGGAAGTATCACACATTAATTACTGGAATGTCCGATAAACAAAATAGCAAACTACGACTTATACTTTGACCTTGGTAACAATGGCCTTACACTACCTACAAATCTGCAATCAATACTACGGGAAATTAACAGAAAATGTCAAAAAATCATCCTTAATTTCATAGACTATAATAAAATCAAGGTATAAATTGGGAACCTAAACTCGATCATGTCTACGATGTGCTGAATACAACCAGTCTATACATAAACGACAGTTAAAATCAAATAAGAACATTCTATAAATAATTAAGACTGTGATTAAATAATCTATTTACCGCCTTTTGTTTACAGATCCCATCTTTATATCTCATAAGGGCTCTCAATCCTGAAGCAACTTTCGGGAATGTCCAAGTCGCTCAGCTGTTGCCCCTGAGCGTGAAGGGTCTTTTCCTGTGTTTGTGCTATCTGTCCCTACTAACAATAACCATCAAGTACCCACCAGTGGAAGATTAGGACACAAGTAAAAGTAAAGTAACATTACGTGAATATACTACACTCAACTCATTCAGGGGATGGACATCTCAGACACCCTGATGATTTCAAAAAAATCAAACACAGAATGGGCTGGTCAAATAGCTTTTAAGTAAGCTAAAGACCAAAAAGATTAAAGAAGAAGACTGTTTGATTTTCAATGATTTTTCCTTTCATATACCTAGGTCGTGTCAGCTAAACTGGATATGACATCATGTTTATACCTTTGACTAAATAAAAGATGGACCAAGACATAAACACTGTAAAAGTGTTCCGACATCCCTCTCTCTCCAAACAAGACTGATCAAAACAATGAATGCCAGATCAATAATAATACTGGCACTTACAATAAAAGAGCGCAACCTCTCCAGTGATAATTGGTGGGCTGTAAACATGGCTGGATTCCTTATACCCGTTTTACTTTGCTACATCTGGCAACATGAATGTTTACATCCTGTCAGACCGTTTGTTTACGTAACACCACAATAAGGGTTGGTGTTTTTCAAACAGTTGCAAGTTCCTTGCTATTTATATTTTTAGCTCTAGCTTTTAGTAGCGTGTGTGAGTCGGAAAAAAACCCGAAAATTGTAAATATTTTGAGCCGGAACAAGATTACTTCCCCCCTCCATTTTCGAGGATGCTGAACACGATGACGTTGTCAGAATTTCTCTTTGGGGTTGCGCAACCCCTCAAAACGGCCAAAAACCACCCCCTATAGAGATAAACCGCGCTTCAATCCATTTCCCTGCAAAAAAAAACCTTCCCCCCGTTTTCGAGGATGCTGAGCACAATGGAGGTGCTGGACATCGCGTGCGACCCCGACCAACCCCTCCACCGGCCAATACTCACCCCCGAAATGGGTGATTTTTTTTATGTATATGTAGGGCAAACGATGGACTTTTTCGAAAAACTTTTTGAAAATTCAAGTACAGAATCACAATGGCCATAATTTAAAATTATTTTGGGGTATAAAGAGTGTCCCATATGACAGTGACATATCAAAGTTATGTTTTTTTAAATGAAAAGCTCCTATGTTATTGCATTTTTAGATTGTCTGAGAAGAGGAAATAAGATTGACTTTTACAGTTGGTGTCTAAATTCACAAGTTTTTCAGTTATAAACAAGTGAAAATCGTCATTTTTGAAGTTCAAGGCTCTGTACAACGAAATCGGTTCAAGATAGAGAAAAACGGCTTACATGTCCCTATTTTAACTTTTTATGTACTATCATATGGTATAGTTTGTACTTTCTTTGATTTTTTTATTTGGCGACGCGTGGAGAAATCTCAGATTTTTTCAAATTTTTTATCACCCTGTATAAACATTTCATCTACATCATAGGATAGTACATGAAAAGTTAAAATAAGTACATGTAAGCCGTTTTTCTCTATCTTTAGCCGTTTTCGTTGTACTTGAACTTAAAAAATGACGATTTTCACTTGTTTATAACTCAAAAACTTCTGAATTTAAACACCAACTGTAAAAGCCAATCTTATTTCCTCTTCTCAGACAATCTAAAAATGCAATAACATAGGAGCATTCCATTTAAAAAAACATAACTTTGATATGCCACTGTCATATGGGACACTCTTTATACTCCAAAATAATTTTAAATTATGGCCATTGTGATTCTGTACTTGAATTTTCAAAAAGTTTTTCGAAAAAGTCCATCGTTTGCCCTACATATACATAAAAAAAAATCACCCATTTTGGGGGTGAGTATTGGCCGGTGGAGGAGTTGGTCGGGGTCGCACGCGATGTCCAGCACCTCCATTGTGCTCAGAATCCTCGAAAACGGGGGGAAGGGTTTTTTTGCAGGGAAATGGATTGAAGCGCGGTTTATCTCTATAGGGGGTGGTTTTTGGCCGTTTTGAGGGGTTGCGCAACCCCAAAGAGAAATTCTGACAACGTCATCGTGTTCAGCATCCTCGAAAACGGAGGGGGAAAGTAATCTTGTTCCGGCTCAAAATATTTACATGTTCGTCCGACTCACACACGCCACTATTTCACTCGTTTTAAGCTTTAATAATTAATTTTTCAATTAAGTTAAAAAAAAGTGGCGAAAACGTGTTCTGTTTTTGAGAAAACTTCGAAAGAAGGTAAGTCTGTCAGTTTCCTACGTAAGCAACCCAAAGCCATCAATCAAAACAAAGGATACATGGTCATGGGCGTAGAGAATTGTAGTGACAGGTAAGCATATATTTTTAAATGATATTCCTATTATTACCTTTTTGATTAGTTTTAGAAACGGTATTAAAATTCGCATAACTATCAGTTACGTTTTAAACATTAATAAAGATTAATTAATAATTATTAATAAATCCTCGAATAAATCACTCTGATTACTCATCAAGTCTCGTGTTGACCAGCCACGTTTTCGGCTTTAGAGGATTTTAATAATTTTATGTTTTATTTACTACTTAAATGGGAAATATAATGTTTGTTTCTCGGTTTGTGTTTATTGACAACAATTTTATTACTAATGAGAAATTTACTTCGACAATATAAATAAAAGATGGACGAAGCTATAAACACTGAATAATAGTCCCCAAATCCCTCTCTCTGCAAACATTGACTGTAATGCAACCACATTGCCATATTTTCATAACTGCACTTGCAATACACCCTGACAACAAGCAGGTATATCTTGGACATTCCTTAGATACTCACTTTACTTTGCAGTATTTGGCAACACAACCCCGAACCAATTTTTATATATTCCAGGAAATACGAAAGAAACCCGACCATAGAGTGACAGAACTTTCAGAGAACACTTCGTGTTATTCAAATAGTCGCAAGTTTCTTGTTTTTATATTTTTCTTCGTTCTATTATATCATTCCGAAAATAATTATTTTTTATTAATATTTAAAAAATGGTGAAGTGTTGTGTTTGTGGCAAAAATTCAAAAGATGATAAGTCTATCAGTTTCCATCGGTAAGTAACCAAAGACATTACTAATCAAAACTAAGGATTTATTTATTAGTCAAGGGCGTAAGGTATAATAATGAAAGTAGTAAGGCGGGTGCCTACAATTTTCCGAATAAAATGTATAGTAGGTACCTATACGTATATATTATTATTACGCGGCGGTTAGCCACGTTTTCGGCCAGAGAGACTTATTTTTTATTATCTGCAGTTTGATGTACATAATTAATGATAATAATTTTACTCTAAAATAATTTCAGTCGATAAAAATCATCGAAAAAAAGAAAACCTAATTAAACATTGATGCCACCAGTCCACGTTTTGAGGGGCCGGCAGAATGTCAAAATTTTTTTATACGCGGCGGTTAGCCACGTTTTCGGCCAGAGAGACTTATTTTTTATTATCTGCAGTTTGATGTACATAATTAATGATAATAATTTTACTCTAAAATAATTTCAGTCGATAAAAATCATCGAAAAAAAGAAAACCTAATTAAACATTGATGATGCCACCAGTCCACGTTTTGAGGGGCCGGCAGAATGTCAAAATTTTTTTATACGCGGCGGTTAGCCACGTTTTCGGCCAGAGAGACTTATTTTTTATTATCTGCAGTTTGATGTACATAATTAATGATAATAATTTTATTCCAAAATTTTAAATTAAAATTTTACCCTCAAACAACCGGAGCACACTTCACACTATTATATTAGAATTAGATGGAGATAATTGATTACGTAATTATTTAGGAAATTATCGTTTGTGAATACGGGCGATAGTTGATAATATTTTTATTTTTATTGTTGCAATAAGTTTGGATAAGATTTTAAACTTTTTGCTAAAAGCAATAAATTGAAGGTAGGTACATATTTACGTATTATTACGTCTAGTTTTCACCATCAACATTCTAATACCTACATTTCGTGAGCTTTGATAAAATTAAAAAATTTCAGATTTCCTAAGGATGCCACTCGAAGGAGTGTGTGGCTAACATCTTTAGGTTTAGATGAAGTCCAAGATGCTAAACTTACTGTGGTTTGCAGTGAGCACTTTGGCAGGAATGACATAACTGTCAAACCGTCTGGGCGGAAGCTGCTTAAAATAAATGCCATTCCTCAGTCGTTTAGTGTTCCTAAAAATCACCCTACACGAAGGTAATAATAATCATTAATAATTAATTCAATACCCAATAAGTTAGATATTAATTAATCGACTCAATTTGATCGGCTCGGTGCTTCTGTAATTTTTTATTTACTCAATTATAATAATATGGGCGTAATTAGACTCAATATCGAATAAAATTTTTAAATTTTTTAGAAGTGCTTCTGAAAGCCTCCCTACTGAAAGTGGTTCTCCAGGAAAATTTACCATTAGCAAGTATGTATTTGCTTAAATAAATGTATGTATATAAACCTGTTTTTTATTGGGATGAAACTTAGTTTAAAGTGATTTAATTTTATAGGAATGATTTTACTTCACCTATAGAGATAAAAGAAGTAAGTTCTAAACAAGAAAAATTGTCGGGGGACATTGCGTAAGTATTATCGATGTTCTTTTAGCAGTCTAGCAATAAATAAATACTTACTTAATTGAAAATATAATTTCACTTTAATAAAAAAAAAATTTCAGTGTCGATAGTGAGTCTACACTAACAGCAACCGAAGGAGGATCTGAAACGCTCACTGCATCAGATTTATCTGCGACGCTAACAGCCTCCGAGGTCTCAGGATCAGACTGTCAGCATGCCAGCTTGCTGTCATCGAGTCTGACAGCCTCTGACAAAGACAGTATTGTGACTCCAAAATTGAGAAAATCCGGAACATCAGGAGGATCGCAGTCTCGTAAAAGGTGTTTTTTTTCTAAATACAAAAAAAATATTACTAAAAAGTTACATCTTCTTAGGAAGCATTATGTTGGTGACGTCTCCAGCGAGGACTTTTCCACTCCGAGGAAGAAAGTCTTTTTCAACAAAGCGAAGAAAAAAATTTCGGAGCAAGCCATCAAAATTCAACGTCTGCAAAGAACAGTACGACGATTATACGGTCGTATTTCGACTATGAAAGACCTTTTAAAACATTTAAGAGACAAGTTGATGGTCACAGAATCATCCGAAGATATTATAAAGGTAACAGATATTTTTAAATATGTAATTAACAGCTGATACTGATTTTTTAAATATTTTTCCAGGCGTCAGTTCCAGATGAAAAGAGTGGCGAAATTTTGGGAAGATTTTTACAGGGTCCTAAGCATCAAAAGTACACCCCTGTGTTGCGTACTTTTGCTCTGACCCTGTCATTTTATTCTCCCAGGGCCTACAATTATGTAAGGAAGACGTTTAACAAAACATTGCCTCACCCATCAACAATACGCAAATGGTTTCGATCCGTAGATGGATCTCCAGGATTCACATCAGAATCTCTGAGATTGCTGACATTGAAATTTCAGCAGGCGAGTACTAAAGGTCAAGCCATATATTGTAATTTAGTATTCGACGAAATGTCAATCAGAAAGCAAGTTGAATGGACTGGAGAGAAATTTACTGGTTATGCAGATCTTGGAATAGGTTTGGATTCAGATCAATTGCCAGAAGCAAGAGAAGTCTTAGTGTTCATGTTGGTATGTTTGAACAGCAACTGGAAAATACCCGTTGGGTATTTCCTTTTGGATGGTTTGAACGCAACAGAAAAGGCTTCTCTTGTTATTAAATGTTTAGAATTTATACATGAAAGTGGTGTGATTGTAACCTCTTTAACCTTTGATGGAGCTCCGGTTAACTTCACAACTGTTAGCCATTTAGGGTGTGATTTTAGTAATCCTGCTAATTTGAAAACTCACTTTAACCACCCTGTGACAGGCGAAAAAGTCTACGTCATGTTGGATGCCTGTCACATGATAAAATTAGTCAGAAATTGTTTTGGTTCTGTAACAGGATTACAAGATTCACACGGGAAAACCATTGAATGGAAATATATCGAAAACCTGATTAATTTGCAATTAGCCGAAGGTGAACACCCTGCTACCAAGATGATGCGGAGACACATTAACTGGGCTAAGGAAAAGATGAGAGTGAAGATTGCGACACAAACTCTCAGTAACAGTGTCTCTGATGCCCTAATATATCTGGATGAGGACATGCATTTTCCTGAGTTTCAAGGTTGTGCAGCGACGGCCGAGTTTATATTAATTTTTAATAACGTTTTCGATATATTTAATTCAATGAATAATTTCGCTAAATATGAATTCAAAAAGCCCTTCTCCCCTAACAGCTGTGAAGGTTTCAAAAAATACTTAAATTACGCGAAAAATTATATTTTAAATTTAAAGCTATAGTAATGGCCATAGATAATATGCAGTGTGGGTAGGATAGGGCAATGCATTTTAAATGGGTAAAAAACTGACACCGTTGTCAGGTCGATGCAAGCAGTGGCCCAGGTTCGTATAAAAATATTAAAATCGAAAGGAAATTGACATTTCTATTCTCAGGATTTCTAGACAAAAATAATTGAGGTTCTGTTGAAATGTCAAAAAATAATAATTTTTGATGTTTCTATAACGTATAGACTGCATATTGCAATGCTTTTAGGTATTGTTTTTACATTTTAAGAATAATTTTTGAACACATTCCTTATTTAAAGAGGTAGGTAAAATGAAAATCGTAGTGCTTGTTAATAAAATTTTATTTCTTGCTATGATGACATTCATTTATCAAGGCTTCTCTATTTGGGAAGTGGCTATTATTTGATAGATAGGTATTATAAGTACTGCATTGTAAATTTATGTTATCGTTTTCATTTTTTGGAAAAAAACAACTCCTAAATGTAAATTTTAGAACTGATTCAACGTTAACTACACATTTTACAGAAACATTTTCTCATTTCTTAAAGAAACGTTCTAAATCTTTCCTGATTCTTCATTGTGCGATTGGTGATCGTAATAATGTATCTAATTTAATATATATTAATATATATTTAATATAATAGGTATAATAGATTAGTTATTAAAATATAAAAATAGGTACTTATTATTTGGTTAGTACTATTTAAAATAGGTGTTTTCTATATTCATGTGTGGTGTGTGTATCATTTACGAGTTTTACTCTTTTTTATCATCAAAGTGCATGAGAGTTACGTAGGTATATCTACACAGTACACAGTGGAAATCTGTTTTTGAGGCATATAGAAATCACATGCAAAATGGTCTCCGGTACGCGTTGGTGACCTGCTCGAGCTAAAATCTTTTTATTACTTTACCCCCTTTACCCTTGTCGCTTGTCTAATAATGAAGTATATTACAAAAAATGGCAGCTTATTTTGACAAAAGTTATAATTTGGACATTAAGCACGCATAGTGAGAAAATAAAATAAATATCATGGCGGTATTACCAGAATCAATTGTAAACTTTAAACGGGGTATGAACCTTTGTGTGCAAGCGAAACGTGTAATATTAAATGTGTTGAACTATCATTTGAACTTACAAAATGACGATAGCGTGTCTCTCACAGTGACAAATGTTTCTAAAATGTGCGGTGTGTCTGTACGCACAATTTATAACATCCGTAAAGAAGCCCTGAAAGGTGAACTAGCGCCGACACAAAAACGGAAGAAAAATCTAAATCAGTCTAATTCACGTGAAAAAATCTACGATGATGGAGTCAAGTCAAGAATTAGAAAGATTGTCCACGATTTTTTTCTGCAAAATCTACCACCAACAGTTCAGGGAATTTTAAATAAGATGAACAACGAAGAAGACCTGCCAGTCTTTTCGAGAACAACATTTCGAAGGCTATTAAGTGACATGGGTTTCAAATATGGTAAAAGAGGTCGAGATTCGATTATGATGGAAAGAAAGGATATCATATCGTGGAGACATAAATACCTCAGACAAATAAAAACACTAAGGGAGAAGAATAATGTAAACATTATTTACACTGATGAATCTTGGACCAACATTGGTGCTTCGGTTACGAAAGAATGGAAGGACACCACAATTAAAAATCCACGAGATGCTTTTATAAAAGGACTAACTACCGGACTGAAGACTCCGGCTCAAAGGGGACCTCGATTTGTTTTGTTACATGCTGGAAGTAAAGACGGTTTTGTGGATGGGGCCGAATTAACATTCTTGGCCAAAAAGGGAACAGCGGATTACCACGACGAAATGGACGGCGACCTATATGAAGATTGGTTTGAAAACACCCTGATACCAAACTTGCAGAAAGACAAAGAAAACGTTATAGTTTTGGATAATGCTTCGTACCATTCCCGCAAGTTCAATTTTCCGAAGAAAATATGGAACAAAGAGCAAATCAAGTACTGGCTAATGGAAAAGAACATTTTCTTTGAAGAAGACTATTTAAAAAGTGAACTTTTGGAAACTGCGGCCGCATTTAGAGAGCATTACGACAAATATAAAATAGAAGATATAGCAGAAAAGAATAACGTTAAGGTTTTGAGACTACCACCTTACCACTGCGAGCTAAATCCGATTGAAATGGTATGGAGTCAAGTTAAACGTTACGTGGCTTCGAACAACACCGATTTCAAACAGAAAACGGTAGAACGTCTAATTAAAGAAGCTTATCAAAATGTAACAAAAGATCAGTGGAATAATTACGTCAACCACGTCATAAAAGTCGAAGAAAAAATGTGGAAAGTAGATAACTTGCAAGAAGATATTGAACCAATAATTATTAATTTAGGAGAAGGGGATGACTCTGATGATGAAGATGATATCTGAAGAGAGCGCATGTCACCAAACCACGGTGTAAGATAACTAAGGTGTTGGAACAAGACTCCCCAGTGCGACCCGATATCGTCACCACTCGTCACGTTACATCGGTTTTACCCATTTGTTTTGTTGCTCTCGCTCGCAATGGTTAGTTCTGCCGTACTCTTCTCTCGGACAAGCGCACAAGCGCTAGCATAAATGATTCACGCATATTCGCTGATAAACGCGTGCTCTTATGTTCTAATTTTATTAATATTTAAATGTTAAAATGTGACTCGATGAAATACCCGTTATAGTTTCATCGCATCAACTTCTACAATTAGGCAAATCACAGTTTCTACCCATTTTTGCTTATCGCTTCTTCAGAAAAAAATAAAATTGAGTAGCATGACACCCTGATAATGGCAATTTGCATGTGTAAGAGCAAGAGGTCAGAGCCCAGCTGGCAAGACTCTCTCATACACTGAGGTTCAGGTTTTCGTCGCGCGCTTTACTGTTGAAATACGTGCTTCGTTCACTCACCTATATATCTTACACCGTGCACCAAACCAATGACACAAGTAAGATGCACAGGCATGGCAGGTTTGTGTATCTTTCACAGTCTGTATTTTTTAATTTGAAATACTTTTTGCAGTTTGTCTCCGGATTCTGTCTTTGGAAAAAAAACAGGCAGCTTCGTCACCACCGATGATGCCCATCGCAGTGTTGTAGACGAAACGCTCGGAGCAAATCGCTATGAAGCATAAAATTCTGGAATCACATATATTGTGCTTTCCGTTGAGGCCAGTCTCTGGAAAGCCCCCAAAATTATTGTTCAATCCAACATTTCACTGCTACTGGTGCGGAAAGTAGCGCGGAGGCTTAGGTTGCAGACTGTTTATAGGCCGTTGACCTTGCCACCGACTGGGTTCGAATCCTAGTCTGGTTGTGGTTGTTGTGTTAGTCTATAAAACTATTTATATGTACCTATCAGTACATACAAATATACATATTTATAGGTCGCCATAGCCAAACTGTAGAGTTTCGGTCAAACGATCTCTAAAGTGCAGCATGGCTTTGTTTGGTCAGTACTTGGATGGATGACCAATTATAGTGGTAAAAAAGTGGTTCCGTGACCGATCGTCCTCCGGGTGGTACGTTAAAAAGGGGGTCCCGACTGCTTCACAGCAGTCGTTAGGTTACGTCAGAGGCCCTTGAGGCTACTTGAAAACTTCTGACACTTGGACTTTACCACAGCCATCAATATTTTTTTTATATTGCCTATATTTAGATATTTTTGTGTGTGGCCATATAAGCTAGATCTCGAAGCCAAAATTACCAGAGCCGAGTGACTAATATGTCTTACCTACACAGTTAAGACCGATGTTCCCTCTTAAAAAAACATTACTCTTTGTCGTCAAAATAATTATTTACTAAATTAATTAATATTGGTTAAATAATATCTTCTTGCAAGTTATCTACTTTCCACATTTTTTCTTCGACTTTTATGATGTGGTTGACGTAATTATTCCACTGATCTTTTGTTACATTTTGATAAGCTTCTTTAATTAGACGTTCTACCGTTTTCTGTTTGAAATCGGTGTTGTTCGAAGCCACGTAACGTTTAACTTGACTCCATACCATTTCAATCGGATTTAGCTCGCAGTGGTAAGGTGGTAGTCTCAAAACCTTAACGTTATTCTTTTCTGCTATATCTTCTATTTTATATTTGTCGTAATGCTCTCTAAATGCGGCCGCAGTTTCCAAAAGTTCACTTTTTAAAGAGTCTTCATCAAAGAAAATGTTCTTTTCCATTAGCCAGTACTTGATTTGCTCTTTGTTCCATATTTTCTTCGGAAAATTGAACTTGCGGGAATGGTACGAAGCATAACTATCCAAAACTATAAAAGTTTTCTTTGTCTTTCTGCAAGTTTGGTATCAGGGTGTTTTCGCCGTCCATTTCGTCGTGGTAATCCGCTGTTCCCTTTTTTTGCCAAGAATGTTAATTCGGCCCCATCCACAAAACCGTCTTTACTTCCAGCGTGTAACAAAACAAATCGAGGTCCCCTTTGAGCCGGAGTCTTCAGTCCGGTAGTTAGTCCTTTTATAAAAGCATCTCGTGGATTTTTAATTGTGGTGTCCTTCCATTCTTTCGTAACCGAAGCACCAATGTTGGTCCAAGATTCATCAGTGTAAATAATGTTTACATTATTCTTCTCCCTTAGTGTTTTTATTTGTCTGAGGTATTTATGTCTCCACGATATGATATCCTTTCTTTCCATCATAATCGAATCTCGACCTCTTTTACCATATTTGAAACCCATGTCACTTAATAGCCTTCGCTATTATTTAAAATTCCCTGAACTGTTGGTGGTAGATTTTGCAGAAAAAAATCGTGGACAATCTTTCTAATTCTTGACTTGACTCCATCATCGTAGATTTTTTCACGTGAATTAGACTGATTTAGATTTTTCTTCCGTTTTTGTGTCGGCGCTAGTTCACCTTTCAGGGCTTCTTTACGGATGTTATAAATTGTGCGTACAGACACACCGCACATTTTAGAAACATTTGTCACTGTGAGAGACACGCTATCGTCATTTTGTAAGTTCAAATGATAGTTCAACACATTTAATATTACACGTTTCGCTTGCACACAAAGGTTCATACCCCGTTTAAAGTTTACAATTGATTCTGGTAATACCGCCATGATATTTATTTTATTTTCTCACTATGCGTGCTTAATGTCCAAATTATAACTTTTGTCAAAATAAGCTGCCATTTTTTGTAATATACTTCATTATTAGTTGGCTTCACCTATGATATGATGTCTACTCCAGCTGCATACATGAAACGTTTGAAGAAAATCTCCAACGACCACGTTTAAAAAACCTGACCTGGTAATTTAGGATAGTTTTTCATTTTAGTTTGTATAAGAAGTACCTACCATTTGCGCTGTATGTATTGAATGTAATATAGATCTATTTTATATGTATTTATTCATTTATTTTATAATATTGTGTATACTGGATTGTACGAGTAGTTCTCATCATTTCAAGATTTCTTCTATATATGACATATATCCGCATATAAGTGATAAATATTTATTTACCTAACAAATTATAACATTTAGTGCCTTCTTACTGTATGAAAATTTTTCAAATTTAACAGAAGTTTTTCTTTTACTTTACTTAGTTGCAGGTTGCGATTTTTTTATTATGGACTCATTTTATAGCATCTCGTCCATTAAAAAAATGGATTAGGAATATATTATAGTTTTCTATGCTGCTAAACAAAATCTTGGGGAGCTGAATGGAATATTGATTAAATTGGGATGCTATAAAAATAATTCAAATTATTATTTGGCGTAAATGTAGATTTTTAAGAAAGTTAAACATTACAGTTAAACATAAACATTAGTTAATAAGTACCTGGAAATGTATGTTATTTTAACATTAATAAGTACCTGATGGGAATGTATGTCATTCTAACTAAATACCTATTCGATAAAAAGTTGTGTTCATAAAATTAATCTCTATAGTTATTAAAAAAAAAGATCAGAAGTGTCAGTCAAAAACATTGATTGCTTAAAAAAATAACGACCTGCATATTCCAATATTGTAATCACGCGCGATGCATACCTAATTGTAATGAAATTATAAGTTCAGCTGTAATCTCTGTTAGGTAATGCTCACCATGAACAAAAACAAAGTTAAATGTGTGTTCAAAGTAGTCAACGGGAGTACCAATAGCTCACATAAGTAAACAGTGAATTAAATGATTTTAAAAATGATAAATTATGGTAAGCACTACGCTCCTGAACGCATACTTCCCAGAAGTACGACATGAGCGGCAACTATGTTCTCCATAAGACCGATACTGCATAATAACTATGGCCATTACTATAGAAAATAAATTGGTCGTGAATTCAAGAAGAAAAACTGGATTTTTAGGATTTTTGGTGTCGATTCATAGTTTAGTGGAAATGTACGATTTATATATAAGCAAAAAGAAAAGCTTGAGATATCTTCTGACTTATAAACTCTCACAAGATCATCTTGAGCTTTTCTTTGGTTCCATCAGAAGTAGAGGAGGTTACAATAACAACCCAACAGCTCGACAGTTTGAGGCTGCATACAAACGTCTTTTGATTCATTGTGAAGTCAAGGCCGCTGATACTGGTAATTGCATAAATTTGGATAACACGTTTATTTTATATTGCAGTAGTGGTAAGAAGCTGACAACTTCCGATGCAAATTTGGACATGCAAGAATCTGAAGAATATTCACAGTTCTTGGCAACTGTCAAAAATGATATGGTAGACAGTAATTACTACAATTCAGAGGTGTGGAACCTTACTGATTATGTGCAGGATGTGTCTTCCTACATAGCAGGCTTTGTGGTGAGGGCTTTGAGGAAGGTCATTACTTGCCATAAATGTTTACTTTTACTTGAAGGTGATGAAGAATCATGTCTTCAAGTAAGGAAACAATATAAAAAGTTGGTTTCATCTTCTGAATTGGTAATTACAGTTTGCCATGCAGGTGAAAAATTCTTCAGGTTCTTCCATAAAACTACTGGAATATATAATAAAAAAGTGGATAATCTTCTTGCTATTTTGATTAAAAACACAATGGAAACATTGCCAGTGTCAGTGTTTGATTGTTTCAAAGACCATTTATTTGATGATGATTGTATGGAGTCTCATTCATTGAAATTGATCAAGTTAATCCTGAAAACCTACTTCAATATCCGCATTCATCATGAAACTAAGAAACAATTAGACGTAGGTGCTTCTAACAAGGTTAGAAGCATTTTGTCTAAGACAATTTTATTTAAAAATCAATAGGTAATGTTTTGTTAATCTACATTGTTTCTTCATTTTCATATTTTCCTTTCTTACATAATATGTTCTGTATTATGTGTTTTAAAAGGTGATGTAGTTTATAAGTGTTGTATATTCTTAGTTCATTTTTATATTGTATGTTTTTATTTCTTAGATGATTCTTAACCTATAGGCATAAACTTGAGAAATTATAGCTTATTAGGTTAGGAAATATAAAATTAGTGAAAAAAAATTGTAATAAAAGTTTCTTAGTTACGGAGATTCTGGGAGTTTCCAACGAGAGTCAGTTAGCCATATCTCACGAAATACTTATATGCGATTTTTGTGAAAAGTTAAATTTGTCGGGAGTCTAATAAAAATATCTTGACAACGAGGGCACTTTTGGTTATATAGGAAGTGGCCATCAACTTCGTTATTTTATGTATCGTCAATGTATCACTAAAAATAATTTATGAATCTCATTACTTGTGTTATGATATCGTTCACCCATGGAAGATTAATAATTATCAGTTGTATTTTGATTACTTTATTACGTGGCTGAAACTTTGAGCTGAGTATTCATCCTGTCTTGAAAGCTGGCAACCTTGCAGTTTCTATTCATTTAGTACTACTAAACTGATCCCCAAAATAACAACAAATTTGACCAGGAGCCAATTTCCATAACGATTAATGTTGATTCTAAACATCTTTTTTAGAAGACTTTTCAACATATTCGCCACATAAAACGTACTTCACTATACAGAAAAATAGGTGTTTTGAGAATTCCCAAGGCATACTTGATTTTTCAAAACTGAAATTTAAAATAAGCAGTGCTGAACCCTACCATAATATGAAAATTCAAATTGATAACTTTTTAAGAAGGGTTGTTTCACCTATTCGAGGACACGCTGCAGATGATTTTATTGCTTGATACTTAAATAAGTTAAATTAACAATTAATTATGGAATAGTTAGAACGAAACCGAAATTAAACCCCCCTTAACATATGAACCTAAAAGAAGAAATTTAAAAAACTTTGAAAATTACTCAGTACATAGGAAAATTATTATGAGCCTTGCCATCATTTTGGGCAACAATAACATTTTGACATTTGTCAAACACTAAAAAAAAAAATTTCAAAGATTTGATTTTTGATTGTGATTTAGATCAAAATTGATTTCATTTTATGAAGCCTCAATTACTACTTGCAGAAGTTTGTTGCCAGGAAAATCCAAAGATTGGTACCATCAGCTTATGAAAACTACCCAACAACCGCTCGCCTAGCCAATTTGATTTTCACTTTCAATCCTCTTGTCAAGATAGGAAGTGACAATTTCATAGGAAGGAGAAAGAAAAGGACTTCATAGTTATTAATTGTTTAGTAAGCAATAAATTTGTACATAATCGGTGCGATTCCAATTATTTGCTTCAATATTACTGCATAAAATTTGACTGCAGCCATAATTCATTGTTGCGAGAAAAACAACCAATAATTGATATCTTTAATTTACAGGCGAGATATTGGCTTGCTTTAAGATAAGGTATTTCCATGTCCTATTAGTCGAATTTTGAAGTCAATGTACTTTTGGAACAGTTAAAGCTTTTCCATGTTGAATATCACTTTGACTTACAAGAGGTCGTTAAAACTAAACTTAAAGCAAAATCCAGTATGTCGTCCAAATTAAAGCAAGGCGATTGGAATCGTGCCGAATATATAGTTTTAGTCGGAGTTAATATAAAAGTTTGTCAACTTACTTTAAAATTTGTGATTAAATATTTCACTTCTAATATAAATTGAAGCCATCGGGAGTCTGCTTTCACTTCAGTGATATCTCTAGTGTTACGTTTTATTATAGGATTTGTTCCTCCCCACAGAATAGCAACACATATCAGGGAAACTAAAAAAAAAAATAGGTAAGGAGATATTCAAGCTAAAACGTTAGGTATATAAAAGTAAAAAGTTATTCCATTTATAGAAAGTAGGCCTTTACTGCTGTAGTCTAAATTCAGAAGAAGAAAAAAGCACACCGGGAGGCACTGCACTCAGTTTTTGGCATGCATTATGGCTGTCTGGGGTGTATCCTATGGTGCAAGCCGAACCCACCATGCCTTTTATTTTATTTTATTTTCATTAGATTCATCCGCTCACGGGATTACGTGATCAAAACTGTGCTGTGTGTTGGTAGATACATTGTACTGAAGAGTCCCAAACAGGACGAAACACGTCATTCATCTTTTGTCTAAATTCAGAAGGTCTGAATTTAAGCACAGATGGTTTGTCCATATTGGGACTGGACATCGCATGATGTTAGTCTCGATTCTTTCAAAGTACAAACGAGTTTGAGTCAAAAGGAGGCTCAGTTTTCTCAGATTGTTTCCAATTCTTTGCTGGGCTTTATCCTTGATACGTTCTGTATAGCTTCCAGAGAAAAGTTACACAATATAATACTTATTAAGAATCTGAAAAAAAATTGGAAAACTTCGGGCGTTGCTGAAATATGGTGAAAAATACTAAAACATTTAGATTTTTTATTTCATAAATTAACTAAATTTTTATTTTAGGTTCACATATGTCATCAAAAGCTATCCATTTGACATTACAAAAATTTTCTAAGCCCACTAGATCCGAGAATTTTCACACTTATTACTTGCGTTATCGGTTTTTTATTTTTCTATGGTATTCGGTATCAAAAAGTTGCTTTTTTTTATTAAAAAAGAATCAATTAAATTTTTTTATTAATGTTATTCATTTTTGGTTTCTTTGATTTTTTACTGAACATTAAAAAACAATATAAGAAAAAGAAAAGTTTACTTTTGTTGACATAAGTTGACTGAATACTCTGGAATCTTTGGAAATTTTTGAGGTGTCAGATGGATTATCATCTCCTGACGACTTATGCTAACCCACACAAAATCATCAATTTATTTTCAATACCTAATACTCCTAATAGAAAAGATATGGCTGAAATAAGAAATTTCGGTTTTTCCGTGTTATTTAAGATATTTCAGTAATGGCTGAAGTTTTCCTAAATTTTATTTCAGATTCTTCATAAGGTTAAAATTGTGCAACTTTTCTCTTTTAACCGACCTCGTATCTCTTACCATTACCAATATCCCAATGTTATCCCTCCATTATCTTGGACACACTGTATAAGCTCATGTGCTTACACTGTGTCCAAGATAAGAACGAACAGCAGCGGATCTCGGAAACCGTGGGAAATACAGGGTCGGTTAAATGTGGAAAAAGTTGGGCAACCAGAAGGACAATGCAATTATTGCAGAAAGAGATTTCAAAAATAACTTTTTATTTTCAAATTATTTTGAAAAAAAAAACAAAATTTGCAATTTTAGTTTTTTTTTTGTTGTTGATGTTATTATTTAAGATTGGGAAAAAATGAAGCCACATTTTCATTGCAGTTATTAACCAGCTTTTTTTTTTATATGTCAGTTTTTTCTATCTGAAGGTTCATATTTGTGAGGCCCGACTGAACTTTTTTTTTAATATGGCCATGGATTTTTTATTCAAAAAATTGAAAGATATTTTAATGCTACACATTTGATGATAGACATAATCAGTTTAATTTCATCTTAATACGGATCTGTGCTCTTATTAAACTTTTTGGACTTCTATTATTCTTACTCATCGTCATCAACAACAAGTTCAAAAAGTTACTAAAAGCACTGATCCGTTTTAAGATGAAATTAAATGGATGATGTCAATTACTGTAATCCGAAACATGTTTTAACCACTGTGTGTGGCATATCATTAAATGTAGAATTAAAATATCTTTAAATTCATGAACGTATTTGAAAAGTCCAAATTTAGTCCGGTCCTGCAAATATGAATTGTCAGATAAAAAAAAACTGACATCGCAAAAATAAAGCTGGTAAATAACTGCATTGATAATTTTGTTTCAGTTTTTCCTAATCTTCAATAATAATGTCAATAAATGAGAAAAACTAAAATTGAATTTTTTTTTTTTTTTTTTCTTCTGTATCTCCCACAGTTACTGAGATCCCCATACTGTTCATTCTGGTCTTGGACAAAGTGTATATTGCTGAGAAAAAAACGCGTTTATTTTGAAAAAATAAGTAGGGGATGATTACTTGGGGGTTGACAGGCGTAAAATAGTATAGAGGGTACAGCAACATATTTGAAATTTCCCAAATTTATTGTTTCCATTTCGAAACAACATGGATATCCCTTGATGAAGTAATTTTAGAACGTAAAGTATACCTAAACTACGAGACAGTATGGGTCTCTAAGAGTAACCCATACCACGGTAACACATTTTAAAGATGGCCACCGGAGGCAGTGCATCCTCAACTCTGGCTCAATTAACACAGTGTAAAAAGTGTAAGACGATTCCTAAATCGGGACCTGAATGTGTGAGATGTGGTACACTTTTTCATGAAAAAAAAAAAAAAACGGGCACCACAACAAAATTGTTATCAGCGTTATCAACAGCTGTTGAAGGTAAACAAAACAAATCAGATGTCCTTCCTACGATCGAGGCCAATGATGGAGAGGTTTCGAGGACGATTACTTACTTTCATGAATGAATCCATCTCAGCACGAATTTCCAGGCGTAAACATAGGGCATCAAACAGGATAATTGTGGGATCGAAATCGGAGGATAACAGTGACAAAATCAGAGCAGTTCCGAAGTTTTCTTTTCTACATGCTTATAAATTGCATCCTGACACATCAGCTGACGACGTCATGGATTATTTAAAAGGTGATTTTCCGGAGGTGAATTATTGTGAGAAATTACAGTCTAGATTTCCACAATATTATTCCTCCTTTAAAGTTACTATACTGGAGACGAATTTATCAAGGGCAATGGACACCACCGAGGAAAGCTACTTAGAGGACAAGAAACCTGAAGATGAAGGCGTTTCAGACTTTGTAGTCGTGAACTTAAATATACAGGGAGGACTGCTAAATAAAAGGTTGCCACTGGAGCTTATCCTTAATGAGCACAATGTCAGTATCGCTTGCCTGACAGAACATCACTTGGATGTGAACATCGAGAACTTCCACCTGAACCATCACACGGTAAGGGGTGCTTTTTTTAGAACGACTCTTTCAAAAGGAGGAGTATGTATCGTAACCAGGGAGGACATACAAACGGAAAAAGTATCCTTTAACAACAGTCGTGAAAGGGATTTTGAGATGTGCGCTGTAAAATGTTGTCTTGAGAACAATAAGCCTATAGTTGTATACTCGGTCTATAGATCGCCTGACGGTGACTTCGGGATATTCATCGAAAGGCTATCTGAGATGCTGGAAAAAAACTCACAATCCTCACTGTAGGCATGTAATATGCGGTGATGTTAATGTTGATCTATTACGTAACACTAGGCAATCCAGTGACCTAAAAAACCTGCTTCTTGAATATAATATAAAACCGTTTTTTTTAAAACCTACCAGAATATCTGGAATTTCGAAAACATGTAATTGATAATATATTCACGGATTATTCTAAATTAGACTATGAAATACATGATACATACTTATCAGATCACACTTATCAATTCGCGACAATAAAAGTTAACTCTATAAAACGCAAACCTGATGAAGATATAACTAGGGCTAGGATATTCGTCGTTCCTTCACATTTAACGCTGTACATGTCTATAATGAAGTTCCTTTGGATTTTAAAATGAAATCGCTAGGTTATTTTAGAAATCACGTAAAGTTGGCATTACTCGTTAAGCAGGGAAGTTCATAATATTGTTACATAGAGGACATTAAGTAAATTTGTTATTTGTGTTTTCGTATGTATACATCATTTTTGTTAATATTTGTGTTTTGCATTTGGTTGTTTTGGGGTCTTTTTTAAGGGGGTGTGGTGTGGGGGAGGGGGCTGTGGGATTTTTTTCCTCTGATTTAGGTTAGTTTATTATTAGTTATTAATTGGTTATTATTCAGTTGTAATGTTAGTTATTAATTAGGTATATCATATCGTGTGATCCACAAAATTTTTCATCAACTATTGCCTTGAATAAAATGAAGCATGTCTGCCAGATAAAACACAAACAATTGGTAGGTGTGTAAGTGAACTACTTCAATATCAATGATCTACAAATCATAGAATAATAAACAAAAATATGACTACTTGCATAGTGAACTTTGTTAGAGTTAGAGTAAAGAAACTAACCTGGAACAGTAACGATATCTGCTGAGTACGTGTGGTACTGAGTCTCTTACTAATTGCAGTTTGCATTGGTTGTATTTCAAGGTGGATGAACAACTCGAGCCGTTGTAGGGTATCTGTATTACCGACACTGACCCTTACTAGCTTTAGTGTCGGTAATACAGGTACCCTAAATCGTTGTTATGTCAGAAACTCAGAATATTCTTACTGAATGGGGATAAAACAATATTTCAATTTGACGTTTCCGTTCGAGTTTAGGTTTTTGAATGTTCCAATAATTATTATCATTTACCATTTTTTTAATTTCACTTCCAAAGCACAAAAAATAACAAAATTTATGAAGAATGGTGGTCAAAAATGTCATGAATCATAAAAAAGTGATAATTAAGGTAGGTGTTTAGTAACATACCAGTAATTTCATCACGTTCTTAAATTATAGTCATAAATTATTGTTTTCCGCAATATCTTTAATATTTTAATGAAACTGACAGGAATTGAAATTAAATATGACACGTGAGATTTTGAACTACAAAAGTTATTTCAGAATTATTTTAGTAAAATGAGCTCAGACATGACTGCAATAGTCATCTCTCTCTTCCAAGGCACTAGTTGATGAAAAATTTTGTGGATCACCCGATAGTTTTAGAATAGAGGAGGTTAAGTAGAATAGCTTATGCTAGACTTCGCCTCCTGCATAGTAATAGGTATTGTATATCACAATGCTTAGTACAGCTTGACAAGAATATCTTGGCGGTTGTTAAAGGAGAGAGAGGTCCTAGAACGAGACAGAAAATCACCCCACCACCTTATCTGTTTTAGTACTATGTAATAAATTTTGTAAAATGTATAGAAATTGATACTTGACATTTAAATTTTATTATGAGCTAGAAGCTAATTTGGTTGCGTTCAATTAATATGAAAAAATGAAAATCTAAAATAAACACGGGAGTTTTAGTTAGAACATTGACTGGTTTCTATCAGACTTCATCTAACATTGTTACAAGAATAATACCAGTAGGCATTTTTCTTGGTGTAAGCCATTTAAAATGCAGACTATGGATGTAAAATTTATTAAAGACTCTGCGACACTTTCGGGGTCAATACAAATAATTATAGGTACATACTAAATGTGCTATTCTCTATAAATACAGGGTGTCCCGTATCGTTATGTTCAAATTTTTTGAGCATATAGTAGGCCTAATTTTGAGCCCAAAAAACCCAAAAGTGGCAGGTCTATCTTTACTCGTTACGAAGTTACAGGCCTAAGAAAATTATATCTAGTAAATAACAAAGATTCAACTTTGAAGACCACACAACCACATGTGTTGTGGTTTTAATAATTTATAGTTATGGTGGCGACATGAGTAAATGTCACCAAAATAAACATTAGAAGAGGTTCTCCTGCTCATACAAAATGGCATTTGGATTCAAATAAATGGGACACCAGCATATTTCGGAATTGGCGTTTGTAACTAAATTCCAAAAAGCAATTATTATTGGATCATATTCAGCATGCTGGTCAAGAGATCGGTCGTGAAAAAAGACGAGAAATTAAAACTGTTACTTCTGCAATAGGCTTCCGAGCACAAGTTTGTATTCAGCAAGGAATAGGACATTTTTAACACATGATAAACTAAAGATGCGGTCAATAAAATAAGCTTTACGTGGTTTTCAAAGTTAAATCTGGTATTTACTAGACATTATTTTCTTAGGCCTCTAACTTCGTAACGAATGCGGATAGACCTGCCACTTTTGGGTTTTTTAGGCTTAGGAATAAGCAATAAGCCTACTATATGCTCACAAGATTTGAACATAACGATACGGGACAGCCTGTATAAATTAACAATTATTCGCAAACAAATAATTATGTAAATAATATGAGCATGACAAGAATGGATATACGTTTCATCCATGTACACTATATTTCTACCTGCTTTGGCTCTATAATTTCTCATATCCTTCTAAGAAACTGAAGACGCAATAAGTATCGCACTTCTTGCTTTTCCATAAAAATTTTTCTATTAGATCTTGTTTTTCTCTACCGAAAGCCCAGTTTATGGATAACCTTTCTGACACTTTCCCTTGATCCATTGTACTCGTTATCTTCTGTAAATTTTGCAGTGATCCTCTCGAACGTTTGGAGTAATTTTATCGGCTGTATGAAAATTGTGTATAATTCGACGCAGTAAACATTGATCAAAGTCATCCAAGTTGGTTTTTGTTGCTAATTTAGTTCTTTTTTTTTTGCCAGAAGAAGTAAATTTATCCGTTTGGCCATCGATGATTCTGCTTGTTTCCACCACTATCCTTTGAACAGTCCGTTCACTAATGCCTGTCGCAGCAGCAACCCGTTTTTGAACTTGATTAATTGGTAAAATACTACCACGACTTTTAGATTCACAAAGAAAATATTTATAAACGTTATTAATAATTTCACGGCTTTGACCGGAAAGGGTTTTATTAGCAACTTGGTTGTTAAAATTTGCCATTTCAAAAGCTTGCAATACGTTTGTAATAATTAACTGTCACAAACATAATAAAATATAAACGTCAAGTATCAATGTCAAAACATTGTTCAAAAATAAAAATTTATTACAGGGAATGTACTAAAACAGATAAGGTGGTGGGGTGATTTTCTGTCTCGTTCTAGGACCTCTCTCTCCTTTAACAACCGCCAAGATATTCTTGTCGAGCAGTAGTTAATAAAGGCCCTTCACTATTATTATTATTCAATAAAAATAACATGGAAAATTTAAAAAATTATCTCTCATGTGTTAACTGGGACCGCATATTTCTCCAAAACGAAGAAGATGGCATTGACAATGTTTTTGATATTATCTATGGGGAGATTAAATCTGCTTTCGATACTAATTTTCCCCTAAGGAAAGTGAAATTTAATAAAATAAACAAATACAAAAATGGATAACGCCGGAAATAAAAAATTTATCTGCTTTATTGAAAGAAATGTACCAGATTAATAAAACAATTGAAAATCAGATATACGATAGCAAATTTAAAGAACTTTAAGTCTTATTATTACAATAAATTAATTTACTGATAAGATAATGATATCAGATTAAAAGAGGCAAAAAATGTACACAAAGAAAGCTGGAATATAATAAAAGAAAATACCGACCGGAAATCACATAAACAAGCTGAATTAAACTTTGATAGTGCTACAATAACTGACGAGGGAGAAATGTGCGAGATTTTCAATGCTTATTTCGTTGATGCATGTAATCGCATCAAGTCTCCTCAGAGTAAGAATGTCACCGTAGATAGGTTCTCAGAGACAATGTTTTTATGCCCTACAACTCCAATAGAAATTGAGGAAATAATATCTAATACATGCGCTAGAAAATCATCAGGACTGGAGAAATGCCAGGTACCGTTTTCATTGCAGCGAAGAACATATTAGCACCGATACTATCAAAATTATTAAATATAAGCTTCTTACAGGGAACGTTCCCAAGCTCGTTGAAAGTATCGAAGGTTGTCTCTGTTTATAAGAATACGGGTAGTAGGCATGATGTGAACGATTATCGCCCAATTGAGATGCAGTGTCAAATTGCAAAAATTTTTGAGAAATGCTTTAACACCAGGCTTAACAACTTTCTTGAGAAAAACGCTATACTGAATCCGTATCAACATGGGTTTAGACAAGCGCATTCAACCCATACAGCATTAAATCTAGTTATGCAGCGAACTTCTGACGGACTAAATGAAGGTAAACATATAACCGGTCTGTTTTTTGACATGAACCGGGCTTTTGACACGGTGGACCATGAACTCCTTATGGAGAAATTGGATAATATGAGTGTGAGAGGAATAGCCAATGATTGGATTCGATCTTACCTTACGGGTAGGTATCAGCGAGTTACTATCGGAAATAAATGCTCTACAACACTGGAAATAAAAAGGGGAACCCCACAAGGCTCCTGTATTTCTCCAACTTTGTTTAGCTGTTTTATTAATGATTTGCCAACGGCGGAACTCAACAATATTATATTTGTTCTGTATGCTGACGACACCAATGCTTTGGTGATGGAGAAGAGGCAAACTGACCTAGCACTTGGCTCCACTAGATGTTCAGATTATGTCCAGAACTGGTGCACTAATAACGGACTGAAACTCAATGAAGATAAGACTGTTGCGATGGAAATCGTAACAAAAAACACCAGAGTAGACTCCAGTCTCCTTATCAAACTTGGAGGTCAATCAGTTCAAAATGTCAGCTCAACGAAGTTTTTAGGCTTATATATCGATCATAAACTGACCTGGAATGATCATACTGGAATATCACACATTCTACCCAAGTTGAGTTCCTGTTCTTTTCTAATTAGAAACATTCGAAACACCGTTTCATTGGATATTCTGAAGATGGTATATTTCAGTATTTTTCAGTCCACCATGTCATATGGTATTGTCCACTGGGGTTCGGCTGGTGGGGCATGGCGTGTATTTGTTGCTCAGAAGAAGGCAATCAGGTGCATGTCTTGCGCTCCCGGTAGGACACCATGCAGACCGCTGTTTAGGAAATTGGGGAACATGTCATTTCCATCGCTGTACATTTATCTGCTGCTAATCCATATAAAACAAAGCCCTTCAATAATCTCAAATAAGCGCTCATTCTTTCACAATTACGAGACAAAAAGTAAAGATACGCTAGCTCTTCCCTTTTCGAGACTCAGCATAACCCAGCAAAATCCCAATTATACAGGGTGTTTCATTAATCAGTGCAGAAAATTCAACTGGAGATTCCTTGCTGAATTTTAAGGGGGGTTTGTCATAAAAAAAAAATTTCTTAAAGCCTCCCCCTAAGAAGTTACAGCCCCTGAAAGTAGGGTAAACAATTCACATTTATCGAATTTTTTCTGAAATGACTTGAAATAAAGAAAAGACGGCTAGGTATTCGAATACTACTTCCATAAAGCCTCCATAATTACATAATTTTATGCACCCTTGTTCTCTGCAAGGGTGTGAATCATACATACTACCCCTAAAAGTTTTTTTTCCAGAACTTTTTTCCTAATTATATTTTTTTATCTTTAAATTCACACTTAGGAGGGCCAGTTCAATTGAAAAGAAATTTGTCTCTTAAAAATTTCACGAGAACTCAATACTTTTCCACTAAAGAAATAAAATAAGGACATGTATTTAATAAAATTGTGCCCATTTTGAGCACTGTCTTAAAAAAAATTTGTTAATTTAAATTAAATTGATTGTGTTTATTGTTGATTATGTTTTTTGTGTTATTTAATGTTTATTTATTTCTGTAAATATTTTACATAATACATATTTTCATAAATTTGTATGTAAAATCACACTGTTATAATTTATGTAAGTCCACTTGTTTTATTTCTTTAGTGGAAAAGTATTGAGTTTCCGTGAAATTTATAAGAGGCAAATTTTTGTCCAATTGAACTGGCCCTCCAAAGTGTGAATTTAAAAATAAAATAAAAATATTAGGAAAAAGTTCCGGAAAAAAAAACTTTCAGGGGTAGTATGATTGACACTCTTGCAGAGAACAAGGGTGCATAAAATTATGTAATTATGGTATATATTCATGGTAGTAGTATTCGAATACCTAGCCGTCTTTTCTTTATTTCAAGTCATCTTCTTAGGGGAGTCTTTAAGAAATTTTTTTTATGACAAACCCCACTTAAAATTCAGCAAGGAATCTCCAGTTGAATTTTCTGCACTGATTAATGAAACACCCTGTATAGGAATTAAGGTGTATAACCATGCTCTAGGTAATTATGGGTGTTTTGAAGAGACAGATAGCCTTAAATTATTCAAACAAAAAATAAGAGAATTTCTCCTAGACAAATGTTTCTATTACCTTGAGGAATTTTTTACTCACCCAAATCACTAGGCGGTCTATAGTCCGGGTTGGACTGAATATGATTAGTTTTAATTGTGATTTTGTTGTTTCAAAATTTGTATTTTACTGATTATGGTATATGTGTTTTATGTGTTTATTTATATATGACGAGCTTATAATGTACGGACACAATGCGCTAGGTACTGTATTATTTAAAAAGCGAACCTAATAAACTGAAATACTGAAAGTCTGTGGAAATAGGTAACAAGGGAGGTATTTGGCTGTAACTGCAAACTCCAGCCAAATGGCCCATTATCAGTTTGACAATTTTTGTGAATAATAATGTGAAAATTGCAGTGATATACAGGGTGTCTGCTTAAGGGTGGCCACCGGCTATATCTCGGAAACTAATGGGCCTAGACCCTCAAAATAAAAAATTTCCAGACATAAGTGATCACGAGAAATTCAATGAAAATATTTTCAAGATGGCGGCACTTCCGGAAATACCGGAAGTTGACACCTACTTCGTTATTTTAACGGGAACACCCTGTAAAATATTATATTTTTTAAATGTCTTAAGAAATCGAATACAGGTGGTTTTCACCATTGGAATTTAGATTGAGCGGTTTATGAGATATAAACAAGTGAAAATCGAAAATTTTCAACTTCAAAACAGTGAAGAACTAGAACGGCTCAAAATATCTACAAACGGTTTACATGTTCCTATCCTAACGTTTCATGTTTTATCCTACTATGTGGAGTAAATTTTAATACAGGGTGATCAAAATTATACGGTTTTTATCACCCTGTATTAAAATTTAAACCACATAGTAGGATACTATGTGAAAAGTTAAGATAGGGACATGTAAACCGTTTTTAGATATCTTGAGCCGTTCTAGTTCTAGACTGCTTTGAAGTTGAAAATTTTCGATTTTCACTTGTTTATATCTCATAAACCGCTCAATCTAAAAATGGTGAAAACACCTGTATTCAATTTCTTCAGGCATTTAAAAAATATAATATTTTACAGGGTGTTCCCGTTAAAATAACGAAGTAGGTGTCAACTTACGGTATTTCCGGAAGTGCGGCCATCTTGAAAATATTTTCATTTAATTTCTCGTGATCACTTATGTCTGGAAATTTTTTATTTTGAGGTTCTAGGCCCATTAGTTTCCGAGATATAGCTGGTGGCCAGCCTTAAGCAGACACCCTGTATGTCAGGCCCGTAATCTGTATATTTACCAAAATTTGTTTTCATATACCTAACAATTTTATTCTCTTATTTTTGTATGAAGGGAATTATGAATAAAAATATTCTCAATTTGCCTACCTAGTTGACTTCCAGCATTTTACAAACCTACTGCCCGGGCAATGTAATCTTTTCTATATAATTTATCATTTTGTCATATCCATTTGGAGAAATTTTGAATTGCGGGTGGCATTCAAATAATTAATGCCTCATTATTGACATTGAACTACTTTAGCAGACCCTGATATAGAGTTGTGACAGCTCTAGGTTAATTAATAAATTATCTGTCTACTAGGCCGTATCGGATTAAAACATTTCTAGATGTCAGTAGATTTTGTGCCACAGATATTAAATTGAGCTCTGGGAGGGTATGGAATACCCTCCAGAAACAAGGGGGTCCTCCCCTGGGGAATTTTCAGAATTATTGTCTAAAAACGTGATGAAAAGATCACCAAAAACATTTTTATTCTGTAAATAAGAGATGGTGCTTGCAAAGGAGCTCAGCTCCTCAGTCCTTGCGCCCTAGGCTCTAGCCTTATTACCCTACCCCATGGGTACATCAGGCCCTCTGCACTAGGACAAGTTCAGGCCCCAAACAATAATTGTCTTGGATTTGCAAAATAATACTTTATAGTTAGGGCCGCGGTGACAAAAGTGCCTTGCAACTCCCAAACGGATGAGAAGCACGGTTTTGTATAGTTCGAGTGTCGTTCTCGAAATCCGTGTTGTCGAGTAGGGGTCTGGCGTTCGGCGTTGGGCGGCTATAGTATTTTTTCCGAATTTTGCCAAGCGGTTCCAAAAATTATTTCCCAAACGGATGAAAATTACTGGAGGGCATCTACTTCTTCTTCTTTTGGTTCCGTCTTCACCTTAGTGAAGGTTGGCAACAATCTCGGCGAAATGGGTCCGGTCCTGAGCAGCGCGGAACAAGGCGTGTGAGCCCAGCCCAGTCCAGTCTCTTATATTCTTTAACCAGGAATATTGGCGTCTTCCTATACTCCGCTTGCCTCCTATTTTGCCCTCCATTATCACCTTTAAAAGTTTCATTCGGTCATTCCGGATTACATGTCCCAGGTACGCAGTTTTCCTCTTTTTTATGGCAGGAACTAATTCCTTATCCCTGCCTATTCTTCTCATGACTTCCCCATTGCTAATGTGGTCTGTCCAGGGTATTTTTAAGAGTCTTCTATACACCCACATCTCGAATGCCTCCAGTCGTCTCAGTGTCTCGGCTTTTAGGGTCCATACTTCACACCCGTATAGTAGAACAGAATGAATGTAACAGTCAACGAATCTCAATCGCAACTTCAGGTGAAGTGATCGGTTACAAAGTACTGTCCGCATTTTATTGAACACTGTTCTAGCCTGTTCTATGCGCGATCTGACTTCTGTATTAGGACTCAGATCAGATGTTATCCAGGCACCCAAATACCTGAATCTGGTCACGTTCTCGATTTGGGTTCCGTTTATGTATATATTTGCTGGTGTTGGGTTGTTTCTTCTATTGATGGTCATTAGTTTAGTTTTTTTGATATTGATTTTGAAACCCATGGACTCTCCGACTCTGTTGATCCTATCTAGAAGTTGTTGGAGTCCCTCCAGAATATTTGCTATGACAACAGTATCGTCTGCGAAGCGTAGATTGTTGATCAGATGTCCGTTTACTTTGATGCCGTGTTCCGTGTCTCCTAGGACTTCATCGAACACGTGGCCAGAATATATGTTAAATAGTAAGGGAGACAAAACACATCCTTGTCGCACACCTCTACGAACGGGTATATCTCCTGTTTTGTCCCCTTCGATCCTGACAGCTGCCATTTGGTCCCAATACAAGTTTTTCAGTAGTTGTATGTCACTGTTATCGAGGCCCTTTTCTTTTAGGATGTTAAATAATATCGTGTGTTCTACTCTGTCGAACGCTTTCTCGTAGTCGATGAAACAGAGGAAAGCCTCTTGTTGTTGGTCTCGGCATTTCTGTAATAATATTGACAGGCTGAACATTGCTTCCCTTGTACCCATTCCTTCTCTAAAACCGAATTGTGCGTCATCTAGATCCATTTCGCATTTCCTATATATTCGTCGGTGTATTATTTTTAACAGTAATTTTAACACATGACTCATTAGGCTGATCAATCTGAAATCTTCGCATTTATGGGCATTTGCTTTTTTCGGTATGGGGATGAAGTCAGACTTTAACCAGTCGCGTGGTACATTACCGCTTTTGTATATTTTATTTAGAAGTTTAGTGAGAATCTCTATATTCTGTTCATTAAACAGTTTGATCGTCTCTATATGGATTTCGTCTGGTCCAGCTGCCTTTCCTGTCTTGCTTGTTTCGAGTGCTCTCCTAACCTCTGAAGTTAGGATATCTGGTGCCTCCTCTGAATCTCTCCTGTTTCCAAAATTTCCAAAATTGAGGAAAAATTTCCTCATTTGAAGTTGAAATTTGGCAGGGAGATATAGTTCGTGTCTGAGAACATGTAAAAAAAAATTTTTTGCTCTATGTATCGCGATCGCTTTGTAACAATTTTTCAAAATTTAAATGGACCAAATTTGATAAAGTAATTCCAAGATGGATGAAAATTTGCCCACAGGTTCTTTGATACCTACAGAACATCGAAAAATTATTTTCATCCAAATTTGTTGCGGTCAAGTCCAGATCATCCATAATAATGCTCTGATATATTCATTAATACGGGAAACTGCAGGATCTGAATGTTCAATCTTTAATGTGGACAGGCCGATTACAATCAAATTGGGTATTATTGTCCTAAACATTGATGAGACTTTTTTCCTCTGATTTGACGATTATGAAGGGAACACTCCGACTTTTGGACCGTGTGAACGCTCCAAGCGCATACTTCATCCACAAATTAGCTAGTATCTCTTTACTAGCGTTTGACTCGCTTTGCGCGTGAATTAAATTTGGTTATTATATAGGCCGATTGATACCAAAGTATATATGTATAGCCACATATTTTCGGATATCAGACGAAAGTTCTGATGAAGTTCGGTACCATTCCTATGGAAACTGTGAAATTGGCAGTTATATTCTTAACCGACTTGAAAAGGGTCTCGTACCATTTGTTACAGAAAACATATGCGTGGCTCATCTAAATACTAGCCCGTATGCACACGATAAACAATTTAATGAGCAGTATGTACCGTGACGCGGGGCCTCGGGCGCATGCTAAGTTTGGGTGGCTGAATTGTTGTCGGTAGGGGTTTATCTTCCGAAACATAATAATGCTATGCGAACAAAGTATCCAAGATTACCGTGTAGATGAAGCAGTATCTCGAAAACTGGGAATCATCGAGCACAGATTCCTCCGTTGATGCTGCTCCAGGGGCCTCCACTGCTGGACTCTCGGGCTCGATGATTTCGTGTGGCTCTGCTCCGGTTACATGAACAGGTGGACCCGATTCAGAAATGATAATCGAGCTTTCCACTGAATCTTCACATTCGGCACTATGATGTGCTACTTCCGTAACTATTACAGGAAGTTTGATACCGTTATATCGTTTTAGGCATACTGGGTGATAACGGAAATCTGCTGAGTATGTCTCAGGTATCTCTACAGTAGAGTATACAGATCCTCTTGTTGACTTTTTGGTTTGCCTGAACTTATACACTCTCCGACAATGTTCGAAACTGGTTTGGTTAAAAGCTCGGAGCTTATCGTCGGTAATTTTTTTACAAAAGATGCACGACATGTTTAGTGGCACGAAACTAAAACCGAATCACGGAAACACGAGGTGTTGGCGTTGGTTAGGCGGGATCAAAAACAAAATCTAGACTGACAGTTTAAAAAACTTTTTTTTTAAACACTGCGGGGTTTTTTGTTATTTGGCATAATTTTGCCAGGCGCATTTTGGATGAAAACTTTTTTTTCTAATAACATAAATAATAACCATTCATATCAGTCTGGTTGCATCCCGTGCGGTTGAGTACCCATCGGGCGCGTCCCCAGGTGGCGGATAGGGGGATGGCCTTACAATGAGCGTAAGTGAGTAAGGTTAGCAGTAGTGATAAAGCTTGTCGGAGGTAAAATTCCAGACTGGCAGCTCAAAGCTCTGCCGCGGACCACCTCCCCTAACCTGGTTGTCGTGTCGTGACTAAAGGTCTGCACTAGGGGTAACGGCGCCAGAGATGTCCGACTGTGGACTATCTGATATACCGTATCATCTGTTGTCGTGGACATGTCTCGCGGACAGAATGATGTGGGGGTCTGGGCTTAATCGCCTGAACCAAGAGGAGACAACCTCGCTAAAAAACCTAAATCCTAAGGCGGGGGTCCAGGCTGATGGGATGCGTGACTGGATAGATGACCAGTCCCTACTGGATTCAACCTTGGGGCACCAGGGGGCACCCCACTGTATCAATCCCCTCACCTTTGCATGCGGGGCTCTGCATAGGTGGAACACCCTTCCCTTGCTACTCGTGGGATCAACCATGGTAAGAAATAAAAAAAACAAAAAATTGCGGGACATCACCGCAAAACAGACTGCTGACCGAGCGGGGCTTGTCACCCGTCATGACAGTCGGCAATCTAAACAATCCTTGAGCTCGAGACCACCTCGAACGCAAGAAGATAAGAAACCGGAGACAACATCCGGACCAGAAACCAGGAATCCTAGGAAACCTGGTAAGCTACCCCTCCCACTCCCGGGCCAACCAGGAGGCATTGACGACCCCAGAAGAAGGGGTCTAAGTGGGGCGAAAGTACGATGGTACCTGCGCTATCTTCAACAGGGCATGTCACCTGATGAAGCCAGGGATAAGGCCATCGGAAGAAAAGCTGAAGAGAAATCCGAAGCTACTTCGCAGCCAAAGAAGAGGGACGCCAGTAAAATCACCCCTCCTCTAGGACACAAAGTAAAAAGAGCTAAGACAGTGGCGGGACCCCACATCGCTACAGCATCAACGTCAGCAGGGCCAAGCACCAGCTACGCGAATGCTGTCAAAGCTATAAGGATAGCTATACTCCCAACAAGCTATCCAGAAAAAACGCTGACAACAGAGGAGCTTACCACTCTGGAGGAAGCAATTGTAGAGGAGATGTCGCTGGGAGCAGCATGCAAGCTCCAGTTCGGAGGAATCCACTTCCGATCAAGTATGCTACTGGTGGACTGCATCACACCAGAAACGGCAGAGTGGGTTAAGGAGCAGACTCCTAAACTCAGTACGTGGAAAGGAGAACAGTTGATGGCGTGCCTGGGAGAAGACATCCCAAGAGCACACAACATCACTGTCTTCTTCCCAAGAAGCCAGGGACAAGATCCTAAGAAGCTGCTGAGCTTAGTCGAGGCACAAAATATGGAGCTTCGCACCCACTTGTGGAAAATCCTCAGCAGCAAAGAAGAGGGTACCGGGAAAGTAATGAACATTGGCATTGACAATGACTCCCGGGAAGCAATCAAGAAAAATGGACACACTATCTTCTATAGGTTCGGGAAAATCCCCGTCCACGGCCTACAGAAGAAAGAAAAGGAAGCCATTGATGTGACGAATAAGGAGGCAACCCCTCCCTCAGATCCAACCATCGTCACCGATCAAGGTAATGTCACCGAGGATTCATCGGGAACATATGAAGAGCCTATGCTCATACAGGGGGCAAGCACCCCAACGCAAGAAGACCAATGTCCAGTATAAGCACAGCAAATGTCACCAGCATGGCCCAGTTCAACGCCCATCATGCTAGGGGGGCATCAGCCGTCATAGCTCGGGCGTTCGACAGGTCATGCCTGGGCGTTGTGCTTATACAAGAACCTTGGATATACAAGGGGCAGGTAAGGGGCCTACCACGAAAGGATTGCAAGACAATTTGGGATATCAGAAGTGATACCCCAAGGGCCTGCATCCTGATAAGAAACAACATTAAATATGTATGTCTTTCAGAATTCATGACACGGGACCTTGTGCCAATCCGGGTCAACATCACCGGAGGCACACACCGTAGCATCATAGTAGCATCAGGGTACTTCCATGAGAAAACATCAGTACCTCCTATGGAAGTCCAGAAACTAGTCGAGTACTGCAACGGGCATGGGCTACCGCTCCTACTCGGCAGTAATGCCAACGCACACAACATCAGCTGGGGCAGCAAGTATACCAACAAAAGAGGTGAGCAACTGCTTGAATTTTTACTTGAATCCAATTTAGATGTACTGAATGTGGGGAACACACCCACTTTTGTAACTAAAAGGAGTCAAGACGTAATAGACATAACGATCGGTAGTCCGAGCATATGTCAACTGATCAGAGACTGGAGGGTATCTAACGAACCCTCACTCTCTGATCACAGAATAATAGAATTCAAAATGAGGGGACTCTGGCAAGAGAACACCCTCATTAGAAATCCAAGAAACACCGACTGGGACACATTTCACACCAGCCTAAGAGAAAATATAAAACAAACAAATTCTAGAGTCAAAAACCATCTAGAATTAGAAGCAACATTAGAATCTCTCAACGGAGCGCTGAAATATTCATACGAATCCAGCTGCCCCATTAGAGAGAAAAGAAATTGTAGGAAAACTCCGTGGTGGAACGAACACCTATCCAAGCTCCGGGCAGAAGTTCGAAGGCTTTTCAATAAAGCCAAGCGCGATGGAGACTGGCAGGGCTACACCGCGGAACTGACAACCTACAATAAGGAAATCAGGAAAGCTAAACGGAAGAGCTTCAGGGACTTCTGCAGGGATATCACCTCAACACCTGAAGCATCCAGACTTCACAAAGCTTTAGCGAAAGGCATTGCCCAGGGAACAATGTCGCTCAGAAAACCTGATGGGAACTACACAGAAAATGAAGAGCAAAGAGCTCTACTTCTGCTAGAAACTCACTTTCCAGGCAGTGCACTGAAAGTAGGGAACGAGGATTCGTTCGAATCTGGTAAACCCACGAAAGAAGATTGGGAGGCTGCGAAAACCATCTGCACCTCCGAAAGACTGAAATGGGCAATTGGCACCTTTCAACCTTTCAAATCACCCGGGGTGGATGGCATATTCCCCGCTCTTCTGCAAAGAGGACTGGAGGATCTCATGCCACACCTGGTAAGAATATTCAGAAGCAGCCTGGCTATGGGATATATACCACAAGCCTGGAGAAAGGCGCAAGTCATCTTTATTCCTAAGGCAGGAAGAAAGGACACCTCTCTCCCGAAGTCATTTAGACCCATCTGTCTTACCTCCTTCTTACTAAAGACGATGGAGAAAATCATTGATAATTACATCAGAACGGAAACACTGAACAGGGGACCACTACACCCAAGCCAGCACGCATACAGAGCGGGCAGATCGACAGAGACCGCCCTGTATGAGCTGACAGAAAAGATTCAGGACACTCTGGAGTACAAGGAAACGGCCATTTGCGCCTTTCTGGACATAGAAGGAGCATTCGACAACACCTCTTGCGATGCTATCAAGAAAGCCCTAACTAAAAAAGGCATAAACAGCACAACATCCCATTGGATTCAACAAATGCTGTCCACAAGAATAATTGGAACCAAAGTGGGCGATGACACCATCCAGGTGAAAACAACAAAAGGATGCCCACAAGGAGGGGTGCTATCCCCCCTCCTATGGAGCCTGGTAGTAGACGAGCTCCTCGGGTTACTCACCGAGAACGGCATTACCTGCATCGGGTATGCCGATGACATCGTCATCATGGCCAGAGGAAAATTTGAAGGAACACTCTGCGACATAGTACAGAGGGGGTTAAAGATAACCTTGAAATGGTGCCAGGAAATAGGACTCAACATCAATCCTACAAAAACTACACTGATACCATTCACAAGAAAAAACAAGCTTCCAAACCTCAAAACCATCGACTTGAATGGAGTCGAGTTAGAATGGAAGGAAGAAGTAAAATATCTGGGAATAACACTGGATAAGAAGCTAATGTGGAACAAGCACTTAAGTGCAACAGTAAGTAAGGCCACATCCGTACTCATGGTGTGCAGGAGAATGGCGGGGAATGCATGGGGTTGTAACCCATCCATTTTACGCTGGATGTACACCATGCTAGTGAGACCCATCATCACATACGGAGCGGTCGTCTGGTACAAGAGGACCAAGCTAATAACAGCGAGGAAAACACTCGAGAAGATCCAGAGACTTGCATGCCTCTGCATCACAGGAGCAATGAGAACATGCCCAACAGCAGCGTTGGAAGTAATTCTAGATCTCACACCACTGCACTTAGTGATTGAGAGAAGTGCCGCGGAGGCTCAACTCAGAATGTCAAGAATGGGGATCAGGGGGGGACTACGGACCGAGGGGAATCAACCCCTGAACATCTGTAAAAACCTCCTGATAATGCCAAAAGACAAAACTGTCAAGAAATTCAGCTTCAAGAGAAACTTCATCATGGAACTGTCTACGAAAGAAGAATGGAGCAACACATCCATTCACACTTTCAAAGAAGGTACAATAAGATGGTACACAGACGGCTCAAAGGCCACCGAGGGAACTGGGGCAGGAGTATATGGGCCAGGCACCAACTACTCCGAGCCGATGGGAACATCCCCAAGCATACTTCAAGCGGAACTGTACGCAATAGAAGTATGCGCCCAAATAAACCTCGACAGAAACTATAAAAATAGGGAAATAGCAATACTGACAGACAGTCAAGCAGCCATAAAGACGCTGAGCTCTCCTATCATCAGCTCAAAAATGGCATGGAACTGCCTACAAAAACTCAATAAACTAGGCAGAGAGAACAAAATTCACCTCAAATGGATACCAGGACACACTGGGATTGAGGGAAACGAACGTGCCCACTCATTGGCAAGAAAAGGAGCATCGACACCCTTTATAGGACCAGAACCATTCTGTAGCCTTGAAGACACGTTCTTCAAGGCAGAACTTCGTAAGGAAGAAGAAAAACTGAGAGAAATCCATTGGAATAACCTCTCAGGATTGAGACAATCCAAGGAGCTCCTCGGGAACTTTAACCGAGAAAGGTCAAGGAAACTCCTGACCCTCAACAAAGGAAGTCTCAGAATGCTAACAGGATTCCTAACAGGTCATTGCAAGCTCAATGAACACCTGAGGAAACTTGGTATAGAAAAAGATGGCGTTTGCAGACTCTGCAGGGAAGAAAACGAGACTCCTCGTCACCTATTAATGAACTGCGAAGCCCTAGAACGTGAAAGAAACGATGTTCTGGGCCAACACCAGCTCAACGGGGGGGCTTTGCCCGGCCTTGATCCTCTTCAAATCCTGAAATTCCTAAGGGAAACGGAGTTGGAGAGGCTGCTTCAATGAAGGGAATATACTCCAAAGAAGCAGAGAAGAGGGGGCACAATAGATCTTAATAGGTCGCAGCGCATCTGACACCCTCAATATCAATATCAATATCAATCAATCAGTCTGGTTGCATGCATGCGGCTGATGATTTTTTTTCATTTCGGAGTCTGGGTCAATTTAATTGTACTGCAGGCTACGGCAAGGATCAAATCGGATGAAAATATTTTTCCGGTAATTGGGGGTTTGCGTAGATGCCCTCCAGTAATTTTCATCCGTTTGGGAAATAATTTTTGGAACCGCTGGGCAAAATTCGGAAAAAATACTATAGCCGCCCAACGCCGAACGCCAGACCCCTACTCGACAACACGGATTTCGAGAACGACACTCGAACTATACAAAACCGTGCTTCTCATCCGTTTGGGAGTTGCAAGGCACTTTTGTCACCGCGGCCCTAACTATTATACTCTCATAGTAAATACAATATGTGTCTTATAAACCAACACAGAGCAGGAGCATGCAGGGAGCCCAAAATATGGTGATTTAACACAACAACTTATCTCTATACTAAGTTGCACTCCTTAGAAGTTTTACGCTTTGCAAGTGGGATTTCAATAACTAAAAACATGTATTTTTGCAGTGGTGTTATTTTCAGAATCATCGAAAATTCAAAAATTGACTTTGAAATAATAGCATGTCAACTTTTTCTGTAAATGAAAACTTTCCGGCCATATTCAAAACACTCGGCAAATAACAATTGCTAAAATTAAATTATGGTCATTATTTACATCTGGGTATCCCACAGTTTCACTATGGCACTATAGAGGTGGAGGACGTACCGTAACACCAGGAAGGTACCTTTTAGCGACATCCTGTATAGACATATTTATTGCTTATTATAACTCTTATTACTGTTGATCAATGTTCTTGATACACTCACAACCTGTACCAAATTTGGTTTTTCTAAGCTCAAGTATACCTACCTAACTGATGTATTGATTTTATTTGAAATTTGCAACCTCAATTTCGAGGCCTAGAAGTTATCAGGGGGTGCAACTTAGTACAGAGATAAGTTGCGATAAATCACCATACATTGGGTTCCCTTACACACGCCACTGCTCTGTCTTCGGTTCTCATAGGAAACAACCTGTTCAAGAGTCGAGACAATTTTACATTGGGTAATTTTTCAAACATCCTTTGGGATTTACGAGGCCCCAACACAACAATGAAAGCACGAAATTTCTAAAATTGTTTCATACTTACGAATTTCATAAAACATTTTTATACTCAGGTTCGAATTTGTTAATTTTCAATCAATTTTCTTTCCATCTTGTTGGGCAAACAACTTAAAAAATATATTTAGTTTGGACAGTAAGGCTTACACAAAACACAGCACCAATAATAAATACTACTAAACCAATAAGTACCAAAGAAATCAATAATAAATAATCAGTGGCTTAAAAATGATTCAAAATAGTAGTAGTTTGGTTGTTAGGTTAGGTTAACAATAACAAATCAGAAGCTCCATGAAGTCATGGTTAATTTTGGCAGTGACAGTGACTACTGACAGTCAGCTAACGTTTTGGGAATTGAAAGATTAACGGAACTCTACGGGATTACCGGCACGCTCTTGTCAAGGATTCTGTATTCTGTATATAACTATAGGATTGCTCCATTCCTATGCTACTCATGTTGTCGCGTCCCCACCACTCCACGAGGCTGATGTGACGTCAGAGGAGTGCTGGGCCCGCGAACCTTGTATCTAAAGCACGTGCTGACAGTGAGGAAGTGTTGCTAAAGAGCTTTGTTTTTGTGCAAAAACCTGTGTAAAACTACAGTGAAAGTGTCTTTGTGTTATTTTCAACCCTATTTTAATTTAGTGTGGTAAGAATAATTATTATAAAACGTTATTATAAACAGTTACATGCACACACTGTGTGTAACCGATTGATATGTTCTTTTATCACCCTGTAAATTCTTCATTTATTGTGCGTTTTTACCTGATTTTTTTTATTACTGTTGCACGTGCTGGCTGGATCATTTGTATTTTAATAGCTCTAGAATCTACAGAAGAGGTAAAAATATAAAATAAAAATAATTTTGCGAATATTATAGGAGGTAAATGAACATGTGACTGTTTGAATATAAGGAACAATTATTATTATATTTTAAATTATTTATATTATAAATTGTTTAGAAAGTGTTTGTGCGCATTATGGAATTTTATTATGTATTTTTATAAATTTTGAAAACTTTGTAGGTTTTTTTAATACCTACCTACCCACCAAACTTATAAATCACAGTAGTACCTAACTACAAATAATATAGGTAAGTAACTGATGGTTATCAGCAAATTATATTTAATTAAGTATGATCTTGCAGTCAGTAATTATGAGGAAGTCGGCAGGAACTTTTCAAATAACTTTCCTTAATTAAAAAACTCAAAAATAAACTAGATACAGACTTTGCAGAAGCTAAAAAAATTAAAGTCCAGACCTATAATAGTATAAATTCAACTATACAGGGTGCATCATATATCCTTCTTTGTATTGCTATCTCGTAAACGCTAACATACAGGATCAGTTAAATTAGAGTGGAAGATGCTAAATTTGATGATTAATAAGAATCTGAACTTTTTTTTATTTTCCGTCGGTGCTGAAATATCCCGAAAAAACTGAAAAATCGAGATTTCTTTTTTTTGGAATATCTTTCTTGCTATTGGAAATTAATAAATAATTTTTTGTAGGCTTACATAAGTCGCCATCTGACGTTTAAAGCCATTTTCAAAACCGACTAATAAATAAATAAATAAACAAGGGCAGAGTTTTCAGTTAACTTTCGTTTTTCTTATGACCGCCATATTATTTTTTTATGTCGTTCGATATAAAAACATAATAGAAACCAAATATAAATATACATTAAAAAAAAATTTCAAAAATTTTATTCTTTTTTCGAAGAAAAACAAAAAAAAAATTCGCTGAAATAAGTCAATATGAAGTCATACTGCTTGCCTTATGGTTTTTTAATTTCTCTGTGATATTCGGTCAAAAAAATTTTGAAAAAAAAGAACAAAAATTTTTGAAATTTATTTTTTGGATTTTTTTTCCATTATTTTTTTCATACCGAACGACATAAAAAAACAATATGGCGGCCATAAGAAAAACAAAAGTTGACAATGAAAACTCTTGGGATCTAGTCGGCTTTGAAAATTTTTGAAACGTCAGATCGGTAGCTCTTGGCGACTTATGTAAGCCTACAAAAAAAACTATTTATAAATTTACAATAATAAAAAAGATATGACGAAAATAAGTAATTTCGATATTTCAGTTTTTTCAGGATATTTCAGGAATGGTAACAGATATCTTGTATGACTTGACGGATTAGAGATGACCATAAAATTGCGCATCTTTTCTCTAATTTAACCGACCCTGCATCTCTTATCAGTGTTCAGGAGATAGAAATATAGAGGATATATGGTGCACCCTGTATACATACTTTGCCAAACTGATTTTGGTAAACAATAAAAAAATCGAATACCTACCTAAAATCGGTTACCTAGGAAACAAAATCAAAATAACACATATTTTAAGTGGAAAGTTTTTAGAAATAAATTTCAATTAAGTATTAATATCGCTAGCTTTGAATTTGAATTGTTATTACAGACTTTTACTGGCCTAGAAAGACTTCCCAAAGAATTTCCCAAAAATATGCAACAATTAGGTAGGTACTCTAAATACATACCTACATCTCTCGGGAAATAAATAAACTGTTGACTTCAGTTGCCTATAAAATTAAATTTCAGATAAAATGTAACGTGTTACCGTCTGCGATGCAAACAATAATAATCGAGGAATTAGTCTCAGACCTTAGCCTTTATTTATATTGACTAAAAAGTAAAAAAAAGTCCAACAGATTCACAAAATGACTAATAAAATACACCGCAGCAATGCTTGAAATATATTGTAACCAGCACGTCCGTGACGTCACTCACTCCCACTCCGCTGGAGAAACTTTCATCGGATCGAGCTATCCTACACTATACAGTAGTTATATACAGAATCCTTGCGCTCTTGTGTCATGGAACGATTCGCTGACTTGGACTTAGACTAAGAAACAAAAGGAGTAACATACATGCGCGAGACCCGCACAGCACATTCACCTAAGCCTAATCACTATAAGAAAAATAATTACTCCCAACATCAACTTTACAAATACTATTCTTTACACTACCTTTAATAAATTCGAAAAGAGTGAAAGGGGAGTTTTAAAAACCGAAAATTTGAAATTCTAGAGGAATAAATTATTAGTATAGTTGTCTACTGGAAAAATATCAGTTCAATTCGGTTATAAAAATTTAGCCACCTTTTCCTACCCACGCCACTGGCTTATTAATAGGAATAATGCAAATTTTATTGCATTAACTCAAATCTCAAATAATTTTCTTCCAATCTTTTAATTTTTTACGAAATTTTTTCAAATCGCTAGCAACAATTTTTATAAGAATTTCTATGCCTAGAATAGACTATTGATATACCTACCTACTAAAAATTTACAGGTGCAGATAGGTACTTATACATCTCACCATCTCAGTTATGGCTTTCATACTTTTTTATGTTTACTGCTAACAAAGTGTTTCTTATTTTTTATTTCAAAAATGAAGTAAGATATGACAAAAATTAGGGAAACAAAAAAGCTCTAGGTATTTGTAATTGCTTAATCTAAGCAAAGAAATTTTGTTTTTTTAAGTTTTTCAAAAAATATTTGTTAAGGTGTTCCCAGGGACGCCACTGGATTTAATAATTTCAATATATTTTTGGGTACATTAGCCCCTTATTTACTACAGCAAACTAAACTGCAAAATTTCAACAATATCGAGTAAAGTATATTTAATTTTCGCAAAAGTGATTTTTTTAATAAAACTGTAACACCCTAAATTTTGGAAAATATACATTTCCTCATTTCCGGAACCTGGATGTTTGGCCCCATACTTAATTAACACCTTGTAGGTTGGAAAATGAAAGGTGTATCTTGATTACATACCTCGTTGTAAGAAAAAAAGGTCCCATTAACATGGGTTCATTAATTGTACGTTTTCGAGGTACAGGGGGTGAAAAAAACTTTCAGTTTTTTGACTACTTTAATACTTTTTTAAATTAAACTTTTTTTTCCAAAAAGTATAATGAAATTTTTACATTTTTTTTAATGTTATTGATTTTTGATTTCCATGATTTTTTTTTGTACCAAACGACATGAAAAAAACATTATGGCCGCCACAAGAAAAACAAAAGTTGACTATGAAAACTCTGGGATTTAGTTGGTCGTGAAAGTTTTTAAAACGTGAAATGGATAGCTGTTGCCGACTTATGCAAGCCTAGCAAGAATTATTTATTTATTCCTGACAATAAAAAAGATATGAGCAATCTAATGTGTAGTCTTCCAGCCGCGTGACGTCAGAAGACCGGAACGCAGCCTGCGCAGTCACAGTCTATTGTCTATTGGCATACCGTATTATACGTGTATGCGCACGTTCCTCCAGACACTCGCGCACAAAGACAGACTAGACTAGAGGACTTGATTGACAAAGCACTGTGACAGAGCAGAGAGCAGACAGCAGAGTAGAGGCCATTCTCACCGGTCACAGTCAACGTCAACGTTCGGTCTATTGAATAAAGAAGAAAACTAGAAAACTCTATCTATTCATCGGGCACAGGTAAATTGCACACCAGTAATCCTTTTACGACTTGGACATATTTAAGTACCTGTAATCAGGGATGGGCGTCTACACACCTCCCTTAATAATCTACACGTGCGTGTAAAATATAGGTAGAATATGTCAAATATGTAGACAATGTAGAATATGTAGAATTTACCTGTCAGCTATCAATAGTGTCAGTCAAGTCAACTACATTACAGAAACAGAAAGGTCAACTGTCAGGTTGTGTTTTGTGTTTTGTGTTTCTATACCCATTAATGGTGCCGAATGCGGAATATTGAAACTTAATAAGTAAAATGGTTTTTATCATTTATAAATAACAAAGTTTTTGTTATTGATTTTATTTGAAGGTAATAACAATGCCGAATAATGGAACTCTTTCACTTTTATACTTTTAATAAATTCCCGAAGTAGGTACTGGGTACTGGCACTTGGCACTAGTTCCTTATTTTATTTCATAAGGAACTATCCTTTACTATTATTTATATTATGATTATGTTCCATTTATTTTAGTCATAAATAATATTCATGAAGCAAGCCAAAACCAATTATTAATTACTTCTAGCCCTTGCGATAGAAAAAGATGATAAGGATAAGATAAGACGTGAAAATTAGGTACGTAATTATTAAATAATCATAACAATAACATAACATAATAACCTGCTGAAATTTCTCTCTTTTCTGCTAACTATAAAACTGAAGTTCGACATATTGACGTTTGACCGAGCGTTTGACATACAGGGTGTCCCAGCTTATTCGAAGCGGTCTCTGTAGGCCAAACGATGGACTTTTTCAAAAAACTTTTTAAAAATTCAAGTACCAGAATCACAATGGCCATAATTTAAAATTATTTTGGAGTATACAGAGTGTCCTATATGACAGTGGCATATCAAAGTTATGTTTTTTTAAATGGAATGCTCCTATGTTATTGCATTTTTAGAATGTATGAGAAGAGAAAATATGATTGGCTTTTACAGTTGGTGTTTAAATTTAGAAGTTTTTGAGTTATAAACAAGTGAAAATCGTCATTTTTCAAGTTCAAGGTCCTGTACAACGAAAACGGTTCAAGATAGAGAAAAACGGCTTACATGTCCCTATTTTAACTTTTTATGTACTATCCTATGGTATAGAAACATTTGTACTTTCTTTGATTTTTTTATTTGACGACGCGTGGAAAAATCTCAGAATTTTTCAAATTTTTTATCACCCTGTATAAGCATTTCATCTACATCATAAGATAGTACATGAAAAGTTAAAATAGGGACATGTAAGCCGTTTTTCTCTATCTTGAACCGTTTTCGTTGTACAGGGCCTTGAACTTCAAAAATGACGATTTTCACTTGTTTATAACTCAAAAACTTCTGAACTTAAACACCAACTGTAAAAGCCAATCTTATTTTCTCTTCTCAGACAATCTAAAATCGCAATAACATAGGAGCATTCCATTTAAAAAAATATAACTTTGATATGCCACTGTCATATAGGACACTCTGTATACTCCAAAATAATTTTAAATTATGGCCATTGTGATTCTGTACTTGAATTTGCAAATTTTTTTGGAAAAAATCAATCGTTTGGCCTACAGAGACCGCTTCGAATAAGCTGGGACACCCTGTATACGACGTTTATGAAAGCTCTGATATTTTCTACCTTTTATCTACATGGAAAACAATTTCTACATCTACACGATATTTTACATGTAAAATATAGTATTTTCTACACGACATTATTGACACGCCCATCCCTGCCTGTAATCTTATAGGTAAATTCCACACCGAGACCCAACAGGTAAAGATACTCGTACGCTTATATCTTAAAGTGGTATAGTCGACCAACAAGAGTAATAACGAAATGATCTAATTGTTAACTAAACTGTTTTTTTTTTGCGCCGGCAAGAGTAATAGTTGAGAAATAAGGCCTCACAGTATCATCCTTGCCCTAATACGTACCTACCATCGAACATAATATGCGCTCGAACAGGAAGCCCGCTCTCCACGAGACCGCAATACATAGTAGCTATACCGGTTCCGTCAGGTTTTTGGTCAAGGTAGGTTTTTTTTCATTTTACGAACATTTGAAGGAAAAAAAACCTACCCTGACCAAAGACCTGACTTACTGCAGCAAATAAGTGTTGTAAAGGATCGAATAGATAATTCAATTTCTATAATTATTATTTAATATTTAAGAATTTTATAAATTTAATAAAACTCTTTCAAGATGATGTAATCCAATTTAAGGAGAGTACGAATGTAGATTTCATTACATACGCAGACGGGAAATATAATAGAAGCGACCATTGAAGCGATAATTCTGGTAAGGTCAGCTTCTAGGAAACTAAATACGCCTGTGATCCGACGGCGGCACAGGAAGGTAAAGTCATTAATAACGACCCAACTCGAAAATAAAACTCAAGAGAACAGATTAGAATTATTTTCCCAGATTAAAAACTGCTCAAGAAGCATGTAGAGCCTTTTAGTAAAATGTTAATTACCAAAAACCAGATGGTCAATTGCGTGAGTACAGAGAGACATTGTTGAATTAATAGCCGCCAGACTAAACTATTGTATAAAAGATTAAGTTTCGGACGTGATCCAAACTGCGTTTTCGAAAAACCGCTGAGCGAGGTCAATTGGAACTGTGGGAACGAAAACCGTTCAACTGAAAAGGCGGAGTTAGTGAGAGGGCGGTTCCAAATTATTTAATGAGAGAAAAAGAGAAAAATATTCACTCATCGGCACTAGAACGCTGATTGGGAAAATAAGTAGCTTGGGGGTAAAACGTCTAAGCCAAGAATTAAGAAGTAGGCGGTAAAACCGACTAACTCGAAAAAGTGGGAATTAAAATTTTCGGAGAGGAAAAAGTCAGTCGTCTCTTAGCTATCGTGGTAATAGCTTGGGGAGCCGGGAAGTCTCCTTTCAGCTGTCGTCGTAACAGTTTGGGGAACGCGAAAAGTCTCTGGTACTTGACCAGATTTAATCTAATTGGCGTCGCGACGGTTATCCGCGAAATTAGTCTTGTTTTTAAAACAAAGTGTTTGTTAGCTAAGTAAAAATTAGTTACGCGAAGTAGAACCGCGAACTTTCTTAAAGTTGATTAAGAAAATTATTCTTGAATAATTTTTAGTTAAAATATTCGCAATTATTTGTGAGTGAATAATCAGTTATCCCGAATAGGAATAATAATTATTACACGGTCGCAATAAGGGTAATGTCTCAGTGAAGTGCCCAATATTTGGATTCTTTGGATACATTCGGATTTTCCTTAACCAGGAGAAAGGTCAGAGATTTTTGTATACTAATACTTATGTACTTTGGTATATTTTGCAACCTTAAGGGTTACTGCTGAATAAAGGTTAGATAAGCTGATAGAGTGTTGTGGATGAATAACCCACAGGGAGTTAATTAAAACACACATTGATTGTGTCATGTCAAAAAGGCATTAAGATTTTATTTTTTTATGTTTGTTATATACCAAGGTAAATAATTGTAATTATTTACTACTTGTCATGTATGGTTACTGTAATAAAGGATAAAGTATCAACTATTAATCAAAGATTGATTTTACCAATAAAGGGGTAAATAAACGTAATTACTAGGTATTATTATTATTAAAGGTAATAGTTTATATTATATCTCTCACAATTTCGATGCATCCGTGAGGGAAAATAAAGTGAAATCTATTGTAGGAACTTAGGTGTATATTATAGCTCTCAAATTATTTTAGTGTTTTGTACGTTTATATTATTATTTTATAAATAAAATTGATTAAATTAAATTCATGAATTTAATTTTGCTCACCCAGACATATTAAAATTAAACAAAACGAATGGTCTGTTAAGTGATATAAATAACATAGAGAAAATTTCATTGAATTATTTTTTTTCTATTTAATTTTCTTAATTTCAATCAGACCAACTAAACAAAAGAAAAAGCTAAGTTAGGAGTGTAAATAACTCTCCTAAGACACAATATAAAAAACAGGAACACTAATAGTTCCGAATCAGAAGAGAGCGCCTGGGCAGAGTCATTGAAAATTATTTTGTTTTTTTTTAAGGTACGTATAGATTTTTCTTATTGTTTGTCTTTGGTGAATTTGACACTCGAGATCGCCACGGTGTATGCCAGTGGTCAGATCCGGCTCCACGACTTCCTTTCAAAAACTTTAGTTCCGCTCGGCTAAAAATCAATTTGACTAGTTAACAGGTGGGCCGTAAATTTTGAGAAATCCCTAACAAGGGTCTTCTCCCCTGTTACATTGGTGTCTTGTGCGGGGTGCACGGTTACATACATTTGCGACAATTACGGGCCACCCTGTTACATTGGGTCAGGAGCGGGGTCTAAGAGTGTCAAAGAACGCTAAGAAAAACAAGTAGGAAAGGTTTTGAGTGTCAAAAAGACCTGCATAAGAAATAGGAAAGTGTCAAAATTCTCCTAGGATTTTTTTTTTATATAAGAATTTTTTTTTTAGTATAGGTACCTACCTACCTACCTACCTAGTCTGATTAAACAGAAATTAAGGTAGATAAAAACATTACTAAGTTAGGTCCCTAATTAACTCAGAAGGGTAGAAATTGATTGAAAGGAAAAAACTTGTTAATTTTTTTTATTTTAGATCAAGAATTATTAAGATTGAAAGATTGATAAATAGATCTGCAATTTATAAGTAAATAAATACTACGTTTGAGAGAGAACCGCTAAAATGAGCAGTACGTGCTGAAACCGTAATTACTGAAGTAGGTATTTGTTTATGATATACGGCGCCGGAATTCAGGCGCGAGCAAATATTAAAGCTAAAGCGGCGTTCAGACTAAGAGGAAAATTAAAAGTTGAGAGAATACCTAATTACAGTACCATAAATTACACAAGTGGCTATTTATTTTTAGTTGGCTTATTAACCCTTATATGCAAGGTATATTTTTTTAATAACTATTTTGATAATCTGCATAAATATTGGTCTATGGTTATATTGTTATTTTTGTGTACTGCGTTAGGCTTAAGCCTTATTTTGTTTTGCACTGTATTGACAATTATTGTGTGTCGTTATAGAAAAGGAAAAATGACTTGTGGTTGCAATGTTTGAACAGCTGTTATTTTATTGATGTTTTGACCTATTAGGTCATTTTGAATTTTTTGGGGCTGTTAAGGTTAATTGTTTCTATTTGGATTTGTTTAGAATGGTTTAGTATTGATAGGGGAATTCGATTGCTAAAAACTAGAATCGATAATGGCGTCAATAATTTTTGTGATTAGCAAACTGTTCTCTACCGATTAAAAAATTAAAGGAAACAAAATGCCGGAAGGAGACCCAGGGCCTCCTCAGGCAAGGCCGCACCGAATCGAGGTTACGGCAGTTGAGAAGGTTAGCTTGGGGGTTTTAGCCTCCACCTTCGATAGTTTTAATGGACAAGGCTCAGTAGTTGAATACTTTAATCAACTGGAAGCTAGAGCACGACTTGACAACTTAAGTCAAGTTGACACTTTGAAACTTTTCAAATTCAAACTAACGGGAGAAGCAGAACAATTCTTCAAGGCAGATGGAGAATTGGATAAGTTGTCATATAATGACCTTAAGGCAGAATTCGTACGAAAATTTTCTCAGATACGGATACCAGGAGAGGCCCTATTGAGATTATTACGATGTTCTCAGCGAACAGATGAGAGCGTGACATCGTTCTGTATCAGATTAAAATCATTGGGGGCCTGCGCTTTGACAGATGCCCTGATTGATGTGGAACATGCCACACAGGAGCAAAAAGTCGGAGTGAAGATGCATCATGGACAGCTGGTGCTGAATCAGTTCAAACGAGGATTAAGAAAAGACTTGATGGAAAAGGTCGGCATGACATTATTTGCCGAACAAAATTTAACTCTCGATCGAGCGGAAGAAATAGTCAAATTGCAAGAATTGACTTATCTCATGACGAGACAGAACTTCCAAGGAGAAGTTGTAAAGTTGTGCAGTTATTGCTCCAGGAAAGGACATACCTCAAGTGAGTGCCAAATAAATAAAGGGAAAGAATTCGAGAAGCCGGAAATCCATAGTTTTACAGGGGGAACACATGCCAAAGTATACGGGAATATTCCACTGATGGAAGAATTTACGACAGATGCCGTCCCGTATTTGGTAATTTTAAATGTAAACGGCACACCCAGGAAATGTTTATTAGATTCAGGAGCCTCTGTCTCTCTTATTAAGGAGAGCATTGTACCACGAAGGGCGGAAATTTTTTCTATGAAAAATCGATTGAAAATTTTAGGAGTGACAGGCCACTCCCTGCCCTTGAAAGGAATGACAAATTTAATTGTGGATGCAAGACCAAGGTCACACGTTCAAGTCACAACTCCCTTTGTTATTGTAGACGATGGAATGTTCGAAGATTCGGATGTTCTGCTAGGAAGAGATTTCCTGAAACGAAACAATTGTAGCATGCAGTATTACAAGACAGGGACATCACAGATTCGCTTGTGGGGAGCATCCCTCTCATTATTAAATAGCGAGCAAGCGGAATATCGAATGCAAGAGGCTGGAATATATTTTGTGACAAGCAAAAAATCAGGGAAACGTTCAGTTAATCGAGGACAACATCCCCGAAAATATAGCGACGTTGTAGCAGGACACAGTAGTTGTCAAGAATACCCTAGGTCTACGCCCCAGGAAAAGGAGCACATAAGAAAATCATCGAGGAAACCGATCCAGAAGGAATGGATAAATTCTAGAATAATTCAAAGGTCCAAGAAGGTAAGGCAACCTCGACGCGAGCCTTCACCAAGAACACAGGAATTCGAACAAACTCCGGAAAAACCAGAAGAAGGTTTGGATCAAGGGACAGCAACTCCGAAAAATGTAATATCAAGACCAAAAAAGAAGAAGAATTCCTCGAAAAATGGTTACGCGACAAACCAGAAAGTAAGAAAAAATTCTCATAGCTTGGAAAATTTGGAAAAGAAGATAAACAAGTTTTCCACAGGAAAAACTACTCAATCAGAATGGGAGGAATGGTTAGAATTTATTAGAGAATTCGTCTACAACTATGAATTTGAAGAAAGATTCAGGAAACTGAGAGGAAGCGAAAGGAAAATTTTGGAATGTTCTAGACCAAAGATAAATTCCGAGAAAAATACCGACGAGGAAAACATGCAAAAAGAACAACAAGAAATGCTTAAATTTATGGTAAATTTGGAAAAGGATGCCTTGGAAGCTATGATCAAGGAAGAAGAGCAGGAAGCAAAAAGCAAGCATGAACTGACCAACCAGGAAGAAGAATTACCTTCAGAGACACTTGTGACATTGAAAACAAGTGTAATAATTAAACCAAGAGGACATGTCTTACCAGGAAGATGCAAGCATCCTTTGATGGGAAAAATTTTAGTGATCGAACCAATCGAATTAAATCACAAAGGACTTCAGGTTGCAAGAGTAGTAGAAAAATCACAGCTGGATGTGTCTGTGATCGTACTAAATACATCTGATCAAGAAGTAAAATTACCGAAAAATACGAAAATTGCCATGGCATGTAGTGGTGAAGAATTACCTGAAGAAGTAATTGGCCAAGTGCACAAAGTCTCAGAAGCGCAGGAAGATTGCAAGGAAAAATTTAATTTGAAACATTTGAACGATCAAGATCGCGCTAAGTTGGAGAAATTTTTGTATAAATTTCGAGATTTATTCCAAGATGAAGGTGAAGCTTTAACTACCACTGGAAAAGTCAAACATCATATAACTCTTGAGCCAGGAACAAAGCCGATTTGCAAGCCTCCATACAGAATCCCGTTTCATAAGCGAGAAAAAGTTCAGGCGGAGATCGACAAATTGTTGCAGCAAGGCATCATTCGACCTTCAAGCAGTCCTTGGTCCGCACCAGTAGTGTTAGTCGTAAAGGAGCAGCCAGACGGTACAGAGAAACTGAGATTGTGTATTGACTACAGAGGATTAAATGCAGTAACGCAAAAGGAATACTACCCTCTGCCAAATATCGCTGATATCACGCAAGTTTACACGCCAGGTAAAGAAATGCTTTTCACAACAGTTGACATTACGCAAGCGTATCATCAAATCGAAATTGAAGAAAAAGACATTCCACTCACAGCTTTTTCAACTTATAATAATCACTTTGAATACATGAAAATGCCTTTCGGACTCTGCAATGCTCCGGCCACATTTCAAAGATTCATGTCAACCATCATGGCAGGATTAACAGGAGATATTTGTATGGTCTATTTAGATGACATTATAATATTCAACGCTGGTGGAATAGACGACCACTTAGACAGATTGGAAAAAGTCATGGAACGACTAAGAGAAGCAAACATCAAACTTAAGGCTGAGAAATGCGATTTTCTGAAGAGACAAGTAAAATACTTAGGACATATTATTTGTCAAGATGGTGTAAAACCAGACCCAGGAAAGATCGAGGCAATAAGCGAATTCCCTATTCCAAGAAATGTGAGAGGAGTACGTTCATTTATGGGACTTGTAAATTTTTACAGAAGATTCATACCAAACATATCTAACGTGTCGGCACCATTAACCCAATTAACCAAGAAGGACGTGCCGTTTAAAATTACAAACGAAGTACTGGAGGCCATCGATAAACTAAAGGTCGCACTGACATCGGATACTCTGTTGATTTTTCCAGACCTATCTCAACCATTCATACTCGAGGTGGACGCGAGCGGTACTGGATCAGGTGCCATACTGAGTCAGTCACGTGCAGGTCACGAGAAGCCAGTGGCGTACGCTTCAAAACAATTCAATAAAGCACAAATGAATTACACAGCTACTGAAAGAGAGTTAGCTGCAGTCATGTTTGGAGTCAAACAATTTAGATGTTTTCTGTACGGAAAGCCCTTTTTAATAATAACTGATCATCGCCCCTTGAAATGGATGATGAACATGAACGACCCTAGCTCCAGATTAACTAGATGGGCGCTACAATTGGGAACATATGAATATGAGGTAGTTCACCGACCAGGTAGAGTGCACTCAAATGCTGACAGTCTGAGCAGGATGCACAATAAGGAAGATAATTATCTTCAAATCACGTACGAAGAATTCCAGGAATACGCACAGAAAAATGACATTCCAGTGGCGAAAAATGTGCATCAACAACCTGGGAATTTATTCGACGCACCTGAGAATCATTCTCTGGCGCATTGTGTGTCGCTAGATTTTGCAATGGAAAAAGGAATAGCTGAAATTTTCAGAAGAAAATTTGGATGCATTAAGGAATTAAAAGATCAGGATAAAGTAATCGGAGAAGTCGCGCAACTTAATCTTCCAAGAAGGAATGTTTACTATTTAATTACCAAAGGAAAATTCCACCAAAAACCAACTTATAAAATTTTGTGGCTCGCTTTGTCTGATCTAAAGGAGACATGCAAAGAAAATAAGGATTCTCATATCGCGATACCTAAATTGGGATGTGGAAGAGATAAACTTGATTGGAAGGAGGTGAAAAATATGATTAATTTCATTTTCTATAATTCCAACATCGAAGTAACCATTTATGAAAATGAAGACTTAGCAACGGAAGAAGCAAAGGTGAATTTGCTAAGAACAGATTTAGATTGGGAACCTACATGGGATAAAGAAATTATTAAGAAATTGCAGGAGCAAGATGAATACTGTAGTGGAATACTACAGCAGTATCAGGCCGAGGAACCTGATATCCTCGAAAAATATCATGTGGACAAGGAAGGAGTTTTATATTTATCTCGTAATCAAGATCACGATGATATTCTAGTAATACCTAAGAAAATGATAGCCAAAGTTCTTTCGGAATTTCATGATCCACCTTTAATTGGACATCCAGGTCAGGAAAAAACACTTGGAATTATCAGTACCAGATTTTATTGGCCATCTATGAGGAAGGACATCATAGAATATTGCCAAAGCTGTGATCAATGTCAAAGACGAAAAACTTCTCCGCATTTGGGAAAGGCACCCATGAAGCTTTTTAATAATCCTTCAGGACCTTTTGAGATGATTTCTATGGACATTGTGGGACCCTTAGTAAGAACACATCGGGGAAATCGATATTTATTGACGGTACAGGATCTGTTTACTAAATATCCAGAAGCCATTCCTCTTGCTGATCATAAAGCAGAAACTGTAGCAAGAGCTTTAGTGGAACATGTGTTCACGAGACATGGGACACCAAGAAAGTTACTTACTGACCTAGGGGCAGAATTTACTTCAACTCTAATGAAAGAAGTGTGTAAGTTGATGGGAATAAAACAAGTACACACTGTTAGTTATTCACCAAATGAAAATGGCAGCATTGAAAGAATGCACAGAGATCTGAAAATAATGCTTTCTCATTACGTATCAAAAAATCAACAAGATTGGGACGAATATGTTCCTTATGTGTTGATGGCAATAAGAGGAAGAGTACATTCCTCCACGGGGCATAGTCCATTCTATCTCTTACATGGACGAGAGCAAAGGTTACCAGTAGATAATTTTGTAACATCTACCAGGTGGAGATACGACTATGATGAAGACTTCTCCTCAGAACTTTCAGAACGTCTAAGGAACGTGTATCGAGCGGTGAATGAAAACCTGGAAAAAGCGGGACTCCAGAGAAAAGCTCAATACGACAAAAACACAAAAAGGAAAAGTTTCCAGGAAGGAGATTTAGTCTATGTGAAAGATATGGCAGCCAAATTAGGACTGTCAAGAAAATTAAGCTCAACATGGGTTGGCCCCATGACAATTGTCGAAGTATTAGGAGAGAAGACATTTGTGGTTAAACAACAAGGAAAGAACAAAGAATATACTGTCATGATAGACAGGATGAAACCTTATGTCAAAAGGAGCGAGCTGTATGAGACTACAGAACAAAAAGAAGCTAAGGGCAAACCTAGGAAGGGCAATAGACCCGCACAAACCTCAAATAGGGAATCCGACAGTGAATCGGGTGAAGAATCGACACTGAGGAAGAAGAAGAAGAAGACCCAGAAGAGTCTTACGGACAAGAAAATAACTCAGGATCAAGGTTAAAACGCCGACAGCGTAGAACAAGGGAAGACTCAGAAAATGAGGAAAGTGAAGAACTCTCGGACGAGGAAGAGGATCCGGAAGTACGACGAGCCAGGAAGGAGGCACAGAGAAACGCGCAGATGTATTTGCCGTTCTGTCCACAGATAATGTACTATCCAACGCCCGCCATGATGGCGCCACCTCAGCCAATAGCTAGATTACCGGCTCCAATTCCCCCAGAAAGACCACTTCCGCGGAGATCTACCAGACTACGACGACCGCCTGTTCGGTTGGATTTGTAGAAGACGCGTTAATTGCCCGTGTCTGGCCCGGGTTAAGAATAGGCAGACCGCCATGCAGCGTGTCGTAAGAGGCGGCAGAAGCATAAAAATTTCTACCCCCCAAAAAAAACATTGTCAATTGCTTTGTTAGGTAGAACAACTGGCTTTTTGATCTCCAGTGGACCAGTTTTGTGTCCTTGGGAATTTAATTCCGAATGCCGTCTTCTCTCTTCAACTATAAAATTATTTTTTTTTGGACATCTTTTGATTCGATCCAGATGTCGAACGACGTTGTTTTTTATATATACAAAACTTGGGAATTTAATTCCGAATGCCGTCTTCTCTCTTCAACTATAAAATTATTTTTTGACATCTTTTGATTCGATCCAGATGTCGAACGACGTTGTTTTTTTATATATACAAAACTTGGGAATTTAATTCCGAATGCCGTCTTCTCTCTTCAACTATAAAATTATTTTTTGACATCTTTTGATTCGATCCAGATGTCGAACGACGTTGTTTTTTTTTTATATATACATCTTGGGATCATAAGACCATACATCGTAGTCGGCCCATGAATCGCCTACTACCAGTCTTTATTTGGGAGTCGAACGTCTGACCATTTCCACTCCAGGTCCCGTAGTTATTGGCACGCTACGGTTATATTCCGTGTCAACCCATATAAACATATTATATTATAAAATCTATACTTCAGGATATTCAGTAAGTTGCTTATCAAGTCAGGTTGTACCCGTCGTGTTCCCTTTAAGTCAGACTTCCAGCCAAATTTTACCTCTAGTCAGGTTAGCTGCTGGACTCTGACGACATAAATATTATAAATATCCATACTCACTCGGGCTTCTAGCCACATTTTACCTACAGGAAGGTTCGCTATTAGAATCCGAGAAACTTAATATTGACATTATAGATAATGCAAGATACTCTCAGAAGGCCGAGACTTGTAATTGTCTTTGAAATAATTGTCAACCAAGGGATTAACTCTATTTCGGAAACAAAGCGGGAATCATTTTTTTTTAGTTTGTTTCGTGAAAATGTGAGTTCCAATTAGGAACAAGGATGCACAGCGTTTGGCTGTTTTAATAGAACTCCAAGGAGTCAGGAAGCCTGACTAATAAGTCGTGGTTTTCAGAAATACGGTATCAAGAAGTCGAAAAAAACAGTTTTTAGTAGATTCAGGTAATTATTAAGGTATGCGATAGGATTAGTTTAAGGAATAGGTTGAGAATAGTATACAGGGCGAAATTTGGGCTTCCGGATCGTTGGCATTGGAGGGTCTGAGGTAGGTGTCACCCTGTTATCCGCTCAGTTCTCCGTGTGACGATGACGGAGGACCAAGATTCGACCTGGAAAATTACTTATCGAAATTAAAAGAGTATTTAATGGAAATATAATTATCAAGATAGGTTAGATAATTATCTATGATATTATACACCCATAATTAATAATTAGTCGTAGGAAGGCTAGAATTAAACAATAAGGTGAGGTTAAGGTGAAAGATAGAAGCAGACACCTGAATGATGAACAACAAAAGGTAAGGGTTATGATGAACTCTGTTCAGGTGATGCAACCAGCAACCAGTTTCCTTGTGACCTCGAAATATCTGACGTGCACAAATCGTCAGGAAATCATAGATAAATGGGAGGTAAGGGATAAATAATTTCCTCCAGGGGATGGAATTAATTCATTGAATAAGGTCAGGTTCAGACCAGGGAGTTAACAAGTTAAGTATTCCAGGAACAAAACCAATAATGGATAATAAAGATCCAAGGTCAATGACACACAATCAATGGATCAAAAATATTATTCACGAGAATTTAAAAGTTAAAAAATTTTGAATTAAGGAGGAAAATTTAAATTTTCAAACGTCATAATAGACGAGAAAATACGACCCAGTAAATGATGAAGCTGGAAAAGGCAGGATGGTTACTCCCATTGAGTAAGCATCTGGTCTGTTCGACAGAGATCGAACAATAATTATTGTCATGGTAAATTTTGATATGGTATCTTGTATTAAAACTAACAGTAAGGTTAGATTGTAGACTAACAGCAAGGTGCTGTAGAGAAAGCATTGTAACGAAGTCCGGAATTCCGGCCTTCGTTTTTGTCTTAGTGTCAGGGGTTGTGCCAGAGATTCCCAGTTATTTACGTTTTTCATTGTCTTTTGTTATTTTTAAATTAATTAAATCAATCAAATCATGAAGCAAAGTCGAGTCCCGGTTAGTTTCCCGATATTTAAATTTATTATTAATATACCTATCTACTTGGTTTTTTTATACATAAGCCGTAAAAATAACATTTTTAAATCGTCGAATTCATACACCGAAGCTGAAGACTCCAATCGCCGAGGAGATAACGCTACGCGATAACGGCCGCAATCGCAGGTAAATTGATTAATCCAAGAGAAAAACAATGTTTATCGCTAGCGTGGCTTCGATTCTTTTACAAATTTAATGAAAATTTTTAGTTTGCGACCGCGGTAGGGATACGGGCATATAAGGCCGGAACGCGAAGAATCTCTCTCTCTGCTTTTCTTGGTTTCATCCGACTTACGACGGTCTGCAATTAAAGTGTTAAGCATTATTGTTTCCGCCCCGTCTGGGAATAGTGACCGGTGTTACTCTCTGCTCTTCTGAATTTCGTTCGACTTAGTACCGTCCACGAAGTTTTTCTTAAGAATTATTGTTTCCGCCCCGTTCCGGGAATAGTAACTAGTGCTATTATTTTGTGTACACTTACGCAACCGCCTTAAGAGAGCCGCGACCGTCAGCAAGAGTTTTGAACCCGCAGAATAATAAGGTAGGTGCGAATAAAATATCGAGTTGAATTTAATTGTGCCCGTTTGTCGAGATTTTATTTATTCCCGTCCCTCACCGAGATTAGCGACGTACCCGATAGATTAGGCTCATTAGGTGCCAGCAACCCTGTCGTAGCGTAGAGAATTATTTGGCCCTTACTAGGAGTGCACTAGGCGGTGTGTGTACCTACGGACGCGTGATACCTGACTTTCCATGCGGTGTATGGCCCGGCGAGTCAGGGGTTAACGCCGAAGTAGTTACGCGGCCATATAGGGATTCACCCCGAGGCGTAGGTGTCTTTCCATGCGGTGTTAAGCCCGGCCGGATGCCGCACCTCAGGAGTGTCTCCGTGCGAAACTGTGTATCTCTACAAAATTATCGTCTTCAGCAACTATTAGCAGGGTTACCCCGCATCACACCTCTCGTTACATTTTTATTCCCGCGCACGGCCGAAATACTCCGCCGTTCGTCGTATTGTTAATTTTTTTTTGCGAACAAGAACCGTTGCCCGTACATTTTATTTTATTTAATCCGTATTACATTATTTTACCGACCAGTCGACTCGCTCAGATCAACCGCCGAACCTGCAATAAAATTAGTTTAATAAGGGACCCAAATAAAGTTTGTTTTCATTTATCTGTGAGTTTTATTTTGTGTGTGTACCGTTACCAATTACAACCGCCTTCTCGCCCACATCTTCGCTCCGTGAATTGCCCAGCGCTCGTGGCTCCGTGCCTAAAGACCACGTGGCCACGCACGATTTTATTTTGTTGATTTTTGCGTCCAACCAACCGACCCCTGGGCTAATTCCGTCTCCAGTGAGCTACCTTAGGGACAAGGGCACCACAACGGTGTCAATTGTGTGAACAGGTTCGACAGGGAATTCAGCGAGAGATTCCCCGAGGGAGTAAACCCTTCCAAAAATCTGGCGCCCGAGACATCCGAAGGTGAGTACCGCCAAACCACGAAACCGGATCCTCAGAACGCGAACAATCGTCACATAATTTTTGGCGCCCGAGCAGGGACCTGATAGACGCTTCGTCACCGAACCGAATTTTTTTTTTTTGCCGCCTCATTCATCTCCGAGCGTAGTCGTCCACCCTCCGTCCGTTTTGTTCAGCCAACATGTCGAAGGTGGAAGGAACCGTTTCCGAAGAAGGATCAGGGGCGTGCGGACCCTCCGGGCAGTCGACGGACAAACTCAACACCTTCTTTGATAACTTGGTCCATACAGAGGAAGCGCGTACATCCTGGATATATAGGTTGAAGAAGGACGAGCTGGACGCTGAGTTGAATAAACTGGGGGTACCATGTCCGGGAACCGTAGAGGAGAAACGTAAGGCATTAGCTGGCAAGATAAGATCCCTCTCTAGGTCACCGTCCAACGCGCTGGTCCCGACCAATCAAACCGGGACCCAAGGGCCTTCGATCGGTGGGGAAGCCATCGCGACTACGCAGGCCGCACCCTCGGTGCAGAACACGATGACCGCGATGCCCCCAGCGACGCACACATCGAGCGGAGCTGCAGCAAACCCGACGCAGCCCCGCCTGACCGCACCCTCCTTCGCGAACCCACCGGCGTTCTCGACACCCGGCCCGACATATTATGCGCCCCCTCAATATGTCCTCACAACGGGCCTGCCGACTTACCGACCGACCGAACCGATAGGCCCGCCCAACGTGGCCGCATGGAACCTGCGATACGACGGCCGAACCGACGCCACCGACTTCTTAGAGCGTCTGGAAGAGCTCCGGGAAATATACGGGGTGAGCGAGGAACGAATGCTCCGCACGATGCCATTACTGTTGGAGGGGGAATGCTTGGCGTGGTACCGGAACAACTCCTGTAGTATGACAACGTGGCCGAGTTTCTTGCTATCGTTTCGTAACTACTTCTTCAAGAATGACTACTCCTTCGAGCTAGAAGCCGAGATTAGCCGTCGTGTGCAGGGCCCGAATGAGAATGTGTTACAGTACATCACGGCCATGCAGACCTTGTTCAGGCGCCATGGTCAGATAGCTCCGCACCGCCAGCTGGACTGGATAAATCGCAACCTGCGCCCCGAAATCAAGCAAATGTTGTGGGGCCGGCGATACGAAGACGTAGAAACGCTGATGGGAGATGCGAAATCGGCGCAGGACGTGCTGAGCGAGTTGAGGGGCGCTCACGGGCTTTCTCAAGCAGAAACCGGAACACACGCATTTCACGCCCCCGCCTACGCCAAAGGCAGCGACACGCGCCGGGACAGATGGCAACCGCGAGCCCCAGTCCGACCGAACCCCCAGCCGCCCATACCGAAGGCTGACGGCGATACAGCACCCCGAAAATCGGTTCGGTTTTCGCCGCCGGAGAGCCCCCGAATCATGTGCTGGAGGTGTGGGGAGACCGGACATTTCCGTAGCCAATGTACAGGTCGACCCAAAGTCTTCTGTTCCCGGTGCAATAAAGCCGGCGTTATGTCGCGAGACTGTGACTGCGGCCATTCGGGAAACGAGATGAGGGGCGGGTAGACACGCCGGCCGTACCCGCCCCCACCGAACATTCACCGTCCGCATCAACCCTCGACCTCGATACTCGTCCCTTCCTGCGTGTGAACATCGCAGGGGAAACGTTCCACGCACTGGTGGACACAGGCGCAACACGCACATTCATCGGACCCAAAGCAGCGACTCTCTGCCGTCGCGAAAGCGTTCAAGTGCTTCGGTTGCAAGGGACGACGGCTCGTGTAGCGAGCGGAGAGTACGTCCCGGTCCTAGAAACATATTTGGTCAACATCGACGTTGAACAAGACCAGCTGAGGGCCGCCTGCTTAGTTTTACCGTCCTTACCGGTGGACATAGTGTTGGGGATGGACTTTTTGGGTACCGACGATTTTGCGATCGACACGGGAACGCGAAGCATCCGGATTCGAGGTAAAACGTACCACCTGAGTGTCCCGTCCGAACAGAAGGTCGAGGAAAGAGTGATGATCGAGCCAGAGGGGAGGAAGCGCCTCCCGAACCCCGACCGCAGCTGCCGTCCGGAAAATGAACAGGGACCGCGACGAGAATGTGAATGTGCAACAGTCACGGGGCCGAGTACCGTCCCTTCCTCACCCGAGAACGAAACGAGCGCCCGCTTACCGGCTGATGAGGCCACCGCTCCCGCGCCTCACGACCACTTAACACCGGAACGGCGCAGGCGGTTGGATGCATTCTTGAAGCGCGAAGTGCGTATACAGGGGCGAAGATATCCCCTACGAGACCAGTCCGCAGAAACGGGAGCCGGCGATGATCCCGGCAATAAGTCTTCCGCCCCCAGAGGTAGGTATAGACGTGACCAACTGCGTCCTGCCGAGACAGGCCTGGTCGAGGCCCCGTTTGTCTGCAAACCTCGCCGCCGGAGCCATCGACGCGCTCAAGTCCGCCGTGCTCGTCTGGCGCGAAACCAGACTGAACCGTCTGTGGCCTGCTCCGCCTCGAACGCGTACGCTCCTGACGCTCACGTTGTGGTGGACCCTCCAGTGGATGAACCGAGAATTCGCGGGAAACGGAACCGACTCCGACGTCCGAAAGTCGTAAAAGGACCTGCCGAGGTCCCGAGTCGTCCGCCCCGTAACCTGCGAAACGGAAGTAGACGAGTCCAGCGTCCGTCCGCTGTGACAGGAATTGTCAACGTCCCGAGTCGTCCTTCTAGCGTCCACTCCGAGAGAGACAGCTGTCGACATCATGGACGCCAAGCGCACGGAAGTGTCCGCACCGCAGTCGTCGAATTGTTACCCTGTGCCGAAGAGAGCCGTCCTTATCGCAAGAGGCGAAAGAAGAAGCAACCACTCCGACGTCCGTCCGTCGTGAGAGGTCCCTTTTACGCCCAAAACCTTCCTGCCAGGCGAAAACGGAGTTGCCACCGTCACCGCAAGTGCCGGGTAGGAGACCAAGTAATGAGGGCGGAACGTCATCTGTCCTCGGGGTTGAAAGGATTCGCCGCGAAGTTGACGCCAAAGTATTCAGACCCGTACACCGTGAAAAAAGTAGTTTCCCCCGTCATGTACGACTTGAAAGGGGAAACGGGCCGACGTCTCCGACGGATCCACGTAAAAGATCTAAAACCGTATGTCGCTAATCCGCCTTTCCCCACCGTCCGACCTTGATGCCTTCCCGTTGTTCGTCCACCCGTTCGGCGTTCAGCACCGCCATATTAACCCGTATGCTGTTAGGACCGCAGCGAAATGTTCGATCCTGCCGAGCGTCGCCGAAGGTGGTGGTAAAGCGACTCGATCGCGGACGAGGAGACATCACGTCCGGGTGCCGTCGAACCCAAAACGACGACATGTTGGAGGAAGTACGCGAGAGTGAGATCCGCAGAGGTTGATTTCTGTTTTTCTTTTTCAGGGTGAGTTAATTTTTCTTTGTATCCGAGTTTGTATCATATGAGATTCATTAGGTTAAATGCTCTTTTTGAAGTAATGGGGTGAATTAAATTTTTTGTGTGTATATAAATTTATTAGGGGGATTATTTCTTGTACATATTCATTGGATTAAATTTTAAGGTAGGGTTTATTTTATGTTCTTTTTGATTGATATTCTGTTTATTTTTGTAAGGTTTGAGCGAGCTGTCCGTCACGGTATTTAAGTTAAGTTAAGAAAAAAAAAACTTTTTGTTTTTTTTTTATCCGACGCGGGGGGGATGTAACGAAGTCCGGAAATCCGGCCTTCGTTTTTGTCTTAGTGTCAGGGGTTGTGCCAGAGATTCCCAGTTATTTACGTTTTTCATTGTCTTTTGTTATTTTTAAATTAATTAAATCAATCAAATCATGAAGCAAAGTCGAGTCCCGGTTAGTTTCCCGATATTTAAATTTATTATTAATATACCTATCTACTTGGTTTTTTTATACATAAGCCGTAAAAATAACATTTTTAAATCGTCGAATTCATACACCGAAGCTGAAGACTCCAATCGCCGAGGAGATAACGCTACGCGATAACGGCCGCAATCGCAGGTAAATTGATTAATCCAAGAGAAAAACAATGTTTATCGCTAGCGTGGCTTCGATTCTTTTACAAATTTAATGAAAATTTTTAGTTTGCGACCGCGGTAGGGATACGGGCATATAAGGCCGGAACGCGAAGAATCTCTCTCTCTGCTTTTCTTGGTTTCATCCGACTTACTACGGTCTGCAATTAAAGTGTTAAGCATTATTGTTTCCGCCCCGTCTGGGAATAGTGACCGGTGTTACTCTCTGCTCTTCTGAATTTCGTTCGACTTAGTACCGTCCACGAAGTTTTTCTTAAGAATTATTGTTTCCGCCCCGTTCCGGGAATAGTAACTAGTGCTATTATTTTGTGTACACTTACGCAACCGCCTTAAGAGAGCCGCGACCGTCAGCAAGAGTTTTGAACCCGCAGAATAATAAGGTAGGTGCGAATAAAATATCGAGTTGAATTTAATTGTGCCCGTTTGTCGAGATTTTATTAATCCCGTCCCTCACCGAGATTAGCGACGTACCCGATAGATTAGGCTCATTAGGTGCCAGCAACCCTGTCGTAGCGTAGAGAATTATTTGGCCCTTACTAGGAGTGCACTAGGCGGTGTGTGTACCTACGGACGCGTGATACCTGACTTTCCATGCGGTGTATGGCCCGGCGAGTCAGGGGTTAACGCCGAAGTAGTTACGCGGCCATATAGGGATTCACCCCGAGGCGTAGGTGTCTTTCCATGCGGTGTTAAGCCCGGCCGGATGCCGCACCTCAGGAGTGTCTCCGTGCGAAACTGTGTATCTCTACAAAATTATCGTCTTCAGCAACTATTAGCAGGGTTACCCCGCATCACACCTCTCGTTACATTTTTATTCCCGCGCACGGCCGAAATACTCCGCCGTTCGTCGTATTGTTAATTTTTTTTTGCGAACAAGAACCGTTGCCCGTACATTTTATTTTATTTAATCCGTATTACATTATTTTACCGACCAGTCGACTCGCTCAGATCAACCGCCGAACCTGCAATAAAATTAGTTTAATAAGGGACACAAATAAAGTTTGTTTTCATTTATCTGTGAGTTTTATTTTGTGTGTGTACCGTTACCAATTACAACCGCCTTCTCGCCCACATCTTCGCTCCGTGAATTGCCCAGCGCTCGTGGCTCCGTGCCTAAAGACCACGTGGCCACGCACGATTTTATTTTGTTGATTTTTGCGTCCAACCAACCGACCCCTGGGCTAATTCCGTCTCCAGTGAGCTACCTTAGGGACAAGGGCACCACAACGGTGTCAATTGTGTGAACAGGTTCGACAGGGAATTCAGCGAGAGATTCCCCGAGGGAGTAAACCCTTCCAAAAATCTGGCGCCCGAGACATCCGAAGGTGAGTACCGCCAAACCACGAAACCGGATCCTCAGAACGCGAACAATCGTCACAGCATAAAATGTATTGTAATGTAGAAATTAGTAATTAGGAGTGAATGCATAAGGTATAGGGTGAAATTTAACTAAAATGACGAACTGAATTAATAAAATGTGATTTTCAAAAGGTGACAACACGAACTGCAAGTGTGAGGACATTAGTGAATTTCAATTTAAAGACAGAAAAGTCATAAACAATTTCGTAAATTCATCCGCGATCGGTACCATGCATATCCTAACGTCAATAAGTTTTCTACTAGGGCTAGTTCAATGTTGGAGCTTGATAGCCTACGACTGTGAAGATGTGCGAACAAACATATCAACAGTTTCAATCAAGGATGTAGCAGAATGTCCAGAACCAGAATCAGAATACGTTGTGGAAAAGGTAGACGTCAGCGTCGTCCAGCGAAACCAGGTGAAACTCCAGAAGGTGATGACTTGTTTAGTAGAGATCATCCAAACCAAGTTCTATTGTGGTCACTTATCACATAGCTCTGTGGTCAGTGGTAGCATGTCAAGCTATGTATATCAGCTGGGAGCACAACAATGCCAAGAAGTACATAGATACAAAACCTTGCGCCTATTCAATCAAGTAATAGGACAAATAGTTATGAATGGAAGTACACAAGCTTCCTTGACAATACATGGAACCTTACACGCAAATGGGTACTGCGAAGGAATCAGCTACCAAGAAGCAGGGAACTTTTGGGAGAATATTGTGATCGTAGCAGCTATAACGATCAAGACGAGAGACTATTTTGCTAGCGTCAAAATTGAAGAAAATGAAATCAGCTTATTGGGCGGAATCACGTGTCCATATTTGGCTGAATATTGTTTTGACACAGTGTACGGAGAAACCGTATGGGAAGAAGAGAGAGAATCAGGGTGTCTAAACTTCTTTACCTTGCTCTATACCGGTAAAGCACGACAAGTCACCAGTCGAACCACGAAGGATAAATTTATGATCGTGGAAAGCAATGATAAAATCTTCGCCCTCACTATGGTGAAGAAAATTTCCTTGTGCGGCGACGAAGTGTGGCAGACAGAACACCCTAGGCTGGTGTTGACAATAAATAACACAGCCCTGACGCAAACTTCAGGTATGAAACTGATACCTCAGAATACTGACCTACTTATGTACATGAACAGTAAATTTCTGTACAGGGTGGGCCAATAAGCGAGGTAAGCGGCTGTATCTCAGAAACTAATGATCGTAGAGAGTTACGGTAAAAAATTTTATAGGTTAAGTGGGCAAGGGAAAATGCTGGAAATTATTTTCAAGTTTCCAAGATGGCTGCCAGAGGGCGTTTGCACCATCTTGAATTATATAAAGTTGCGTTTCTTGTGATTTTCCCCAATGAATGTAACAAAAAAGTATTTGCGTTTTAATGTTATCTTAAAGTCTAACATTTTTTATAAAAACAATTTTTCTCCATCTTTCGAAATAAAGTGGTGGGGGGTATTTGAATGTTGTTTTAAACAAATGCCTGTAACTTCGAAACGGCTTCAATGATTTGGATAAATTTGGTATAATTGGAAAGAGCATTTCTTGAGCTTTTAGGTTTCTTGTGACAATGACAGTTGTGATCTACACGGCCGCCGATAGAGGGCGTTATTCGACATTATAACCAAAATATTGGATTTTCTCAAAAAATTTAAATGCAATGATATGACTTTTTTTAAACTAGAAAATAGACAAATGATTAACCAATAAGCTTGCTCAAACCGCATCTTAATATCTTTTTCCTAACTCAAATTATTAAAAAAATACCAAACCAAGAAAATTCATATATCCCCATTTAAAAATGCATCGGTCGCTTTCGATAAGAAGGCAATTAGTAGGCCATGGAAACAAAAGCCAAACTCCTCACACGTTTTCGTAACGATTTTCCTTTTAAATAAAGTTGTGGCCCATTTTGAAAAAAGATTAATGCCTTCTGTGTTCAAATTGCCTTCCGTCATATTCCACACATTGTTCCAGTCTTTCTTGAGTCAGCAGAACCGCACCCTCGATTTCTGCCGCTGATAGTTGAGGAATTGAGTTTCGAATTCTGTTTTCCATATCCATTCGTGTTGTTGGTGGAGTTTGAAAAACAATGTCTTTTAAACGTCCCGAGAAGTAAAAATCAAGACATGTCAAGCCGGGAGATCTTGCCGGACAAGGAAATCGGCTTCCCCTTCCTATCCAGCGTTCTCGAAAGGTCCAGTAAATATGGTTTCGGACATTAATTGAATAATGTGCCGGACAACCATCTAATTGCAGAAGCATAGTTCTCCTAGTTTCGAGTGGCACATCTTCCAACAAAATTGGCAAGTCGTTGATCAAAAAGTCTAAGAAGCGGTTACCTGTTAAAGCTTGATCAAAAAAGTAAAGTTCAATAATTCTGTCGCCAATGATAACGCACCACACATTTAGGCTCCAGCGTCCCCGCTGCTGCACTTCTCTCTCTTAACCAACGTTGATTTTCAGCGGACCAATAATTCATATTATGAAGGTTTAATCTACCATCACTATTAAAGGTAGCCTCGTCGGTCCAGAGAATTTCCTTTAAGAAATTTCCGTTTTCCTCAAGTATGCCTAGCATCCATTATGACAATAATTTAATCTATTATCGAAAGCTTGTTTATTTAGCGTCTGGTGCAAGACTATGTGGTAAGGATGTAATATAAAAGTAGAAAACAACATAATCAGTAGTAAAAAATAATAAAACCAGAATAACACTGAATTTGTATTTGAGGGTATGTGCTAAGATACTTGGAATAAGGTAAAATTATTCACCTATAATCTTTCAAAGTATTTCTAACAGTTGTCCGTGCAACAAATTCCCAAGTCTAGAGACAATGTTCTAGTTTCTACATGTCTATAAAATTCTATGTAAGCCAAGACATTGATAATATTTTCTTCGGTCCTTCAATTGCGACGCCTGCGACGTTTAGCACAACGAAAACTTCCAGTATCGCGTAATCGCTGTACCAAGCGCGGAAACATTCTTCTCCCGTAATGAAGGCGATCTGCATGGATACCGTGCCGCGTACTGTCTTGCAGCTATAGCTACATTTTGAAAACACTCGAAATAAATCGCAATCATGTCAACGGCTTCATTATTTAATTTTGTGAGAAGCATTTTGATTAAAAAGTACTCAAGTTATATGCAATCAACAATAATAGTGGGCTGCGTGTGTGACAGAAGTTTGACGTTACTTGCCAATATTTAAGTTAGGAGTTTGTCTTTTATTTCCATGGCCTACTACTTGCCTTCTTATCGAAAGCGACCGATGCATTTTTAAATGGGGATATATGAATTTTCTTGGTTTGGTATTTTTTTAATAATTTGAGTTAGGAAAAAGATATTAAGATGTGGTTTGCGCAGGCTTATTGGTTGATCATTTGTCTATTTTCTAGTCTAAAAAAAGTTATATCATCGCATTTAATATTTTTGAGAAAATCCAATATTTTGGTTATAGTATCGAATAACGCCCTTTATCGGCGGCCGTATAGGTCACAACTGTCATTATCACAAGAAACCTAAAAGCTTAAGAAATGCTCTTTCTAATTATACCAAATTTATCCAAATCCATTAAGCCGTTTCGAAGTTACTGGCATTTGTTTAAAACAACATTCAAATACCCCCCACCACTTTATTTCGAAAGATAGAGGAAAATAGTTTTTACAAAAAATGTTCGACTTTAAGTTAACATTAAAACGCAAATATTTTTTTGTTACATTCATTGGGGAAAATCACAAGAAATGTAACTTTATGTAATTCAAGATGGTGCAAACGCCCTCTGGCAGCCATCTTGGAAACTTGAAAATAATTTCCAGCATTTTCCCTTGCCCACTTAACCTATAAAATTTTTTACCGTAACTCTCTACGATCATTAGTTTCTGAGATACAGCCGCTTACCTCGCTTATTGGCCCACCCTGTACATAGAGCAGGCTTACAAAGGAGAATTGGAAAGATTATATCTAGATGTTCTACACAGAAGATGTCTACTACAGAGAGAAATCCTGAGGAACCGGTTACTAATGGCTCCATTTTCACCAAACGCTGTCAGCCAGCTGTTGAAAAATGAACCAGGATACGTAGGAAGAGTTTTGGGAGAAGTCCTATATATTATGAAATGCACTCCCAAGGTAGTGATAATCAGGCGTACCTCAGAGTGTTATAATGAGTTACCCATCACTCTAGACGAAAAACCTTATTTCATGTCTCCAATCACTCATGTAATACAGGTTTATGCTGAACAGATAGAGTGCAACGGTGTCGCGCCTCCTCTATATGAAATAGATACTGAATGGGTAGGATTAACGCCTTATCCGACTGGGAAGAGAGATCCAGAGAAGTTGCCTGTGGAAGCCAAGCCGAAACTGACGTTCAAACCGATATTGCCATTAGGACAAGCAGGACTCTACACCCAGGAAGAAGTCAACAAGGTGCAGCGACTATTGACGTTTGGGATCGAACGTAAAGCCGTCGAAAACATTATCACGCGTCGTGTCGCGGGAATGCCCACAAGTGGACAAGGGTATTCCACTCTCGGAATCTTCAACCCGGAAGAGTTGAAGGAACTAACGCGATCTACACTCAAACAAACTTGGGGTTGGTTTGTAGATCTAGGAACTTTTATCAGTGGAGTTATCGGATTCTATATGGTCTTTAGAATCTGTAAATACGTAATTGGAGTAGTGTTAAATGGACTACACTTGTATCAAACTCTAGGTTACGGGTGGAAACTCCTCGCGTGCATCTGGAATTCGCTCACGGTAATGTTAGTGCAAAAACATTTGTGGAAACAAACGCGAGAAAGTGCCGACGAGAAAGAACTTGACACAAAAAAAGTGACCGAATCACACGTAAACGAAGCGCGTACCGAACGGGAAGCTGAAGAACAAGGTCAGGTGGTGCACGTGCTATATCCTACGTTGCCTCATAATGCAAACCCAACTCACTGGACAGACAAGGTCAGTGCCACGACCTAGGAAGTCATTAGCAAGTGCGGTTAATTACTATCGTACGTGACTTCATACGTAAGTGTCTTCGTCAACTATACCTTAGACTATATACATAAATGGAAGGAGGTGTCATCCTCAGATCATGTATAGGTATAAGCATGTATTATTAGCATAGCTTAGACTTAAGTTACTGTTAGATTAATTCCTACTACTAAGGGTAGATTATAATAGGGGTAGAAGGTTAACAAATCGACAAGTCTTGTAAAACATGAATCGATTTGACAAAAAGGGGAGTTATGTAAAGGATCGAATAGATAATTCAATTTCTATAATTATTTAATATTTAAGAATTTTATAAATTTAATAAAACTCTTTCAAGATGATGTAATCCAATTTAAGGAGAGTCCGAATGTAGATTTCATTACATACGCAGACGGGAAATATAATAGAAGCGACCATTGAAGCGATAATTCTGGTAAGGTCAGCTTCTAGGAAACTAAATACGCCTGTGATCCGACGGCGGCACAGGAAGGTAAAGTCATTAATAACGACCCAACTCGAAAATAAAACTCAAGAGAACAGATTAGAATTATTTTCCCAGATTAAAAACTGCTCAAGAAGCATGTAGAGCCTTTTAGGAAAATGTTAATTACCAAAAACCAGATGGTCAATTGCGTGAGTACAGAGAGACATTGTTGAATTAATAGCCGCCAGACTAAACTATTGTATAAAAGATTAAGTTTCGGACGTGATCCAAACTGCGTTTTCGAAAAACCGCTGAGCGAGGTCAATTGGAACTGTGGGAACGAAAACCGTTCAACTGAAAAGGCGGAGTTAGTGAGAGGGCGGTTCCAAATTATTTAATGAGAGAAAAAGAGAAAAATATTCACTCATCGGCACTAGAACGCTGATTGGGAAAATAAGTAGCTTGGGGGTAAAACGTCTAAGCCAAGAATTAAGAAGTTGGCGGTAAAACCGACTAACTCGAAAAAGTGGGAATTAAAATTTTCGGAGAGGAAAAAGTCAGTCCTCTCTTAGCTATCGTGGTAATAGCTTGGGGAGCCGGGAAGTCTCCTTTCAGCTGTCGTCGTAACAGTTTGGGGAACGCGAAAAGTCTCTGGTACTTGACCAGATTTAATCTAATTGGCGTCGCGACGGTTATCCGCGAAATTAGTCTTGTTTTTAAAACAAAGTGTTTGTTAGCTAAGTAAAAATTAGTTACGCGAAGTAGAACCGCGAACTTTCTTAAAGTTGATTAAGAAAATTATTCTTGAATAATTTTTAGTTAAAATATTCGCAATTATTTGTGAGTGAATAATCAGTTATCCCGAATAGGAATAATAATTATTACACGGTCGCAATACGGGTAATGTCTCAGTGAAGTGCCCAATATTTGGATTCTTTGGATACATTCGGATTTTCCTTAACCAGGAGAAAGGTCAGAGATTTTTGTATACTAATACTTATGTACTTTGGTATATTTTGCAACCTTAAGGGTTACTGCTGAATAAAGGTTAGATAAGCTGATAGAGTGTTGTGGATGAATAACCCACAGGGAGTTAATTAAAACACACATTGATTGTGTCATGTCAAAAAGGCATTAAGATTTTATTTTTTTATGTTTGTTATATACCAAGGTAAATAATTGTAATTATTTACTACTTGTCATGTATGGTTACTGTAATAAAGGATAAAGTATCAACTATTAATCAAAGATTGATTTTACCAATAAAGGGGTAAATAAACGTAATTACTAGGTATTATTATTATTAAAGGTAATAGTTTATATTATATCTCTCACAATTTCGATGCATCCGTGAGGGAAAATAAAGTGAAATCTATTGTAGGAACTTAGGTGTATATTATAGCTCTCAAATTATTTTAGTGTTTTGTACGTTTATATTATTATTTTATAAATAAAATTGATTAAATTAAATTCATGAATTTAATTTTGCTCACCCAGACATATTAAAATTAAACAAAACGAATGGTCTGTTAAGTGATATAAATAACATAGAGAAAATTTCATTGAATTATTTTTTTTCTATTTAATTTTCTTAATTTCAATCAGACCAACTAAACAAAAGAAAAAGCTAAGTTAGGAGTGTAAATAACTCTCCTAAGACACAATATAAAAAAACAGGAACACTAATAGTTCCGAATCAGAAGAGAGCGCCTGGGCAGAGTCATTGAAAATTATTTTGTTTTTTTTTAAGGTACGTATAGATTTTTCTTATTGTTTGTCTTTGGTGAATTTGACACTCGAGATCGCCACGGTGTATGCCAGTGGTCAGATCCGGCTCCACGACTTCCTTTCAAAAACTTTAGTTCCGCTCGGCTAAAAATCAATTTGACTAGTTAACAGGTGGGCCGTAAATTTTGAGAAATCCCTAACAAGGGTCTTCTCCCCTGTTACATTGGTGTCTTGTGCGGGGTGCACGGTTACATACATTTGCGACAATTACGGGCCACCCTGTTACAGTGTTTTAATATTATTTGTAACCAATGATGACACTTTAAGGCCTTATTTCTCAACTACTACTTGCCGGCGCAAAAATTCAATGGTACCTTGATATTTCTAGAGACACAAGCTATACGAAAGTAGAAGACAAATCGCCCTATACCCATGCCGCTCAAGTAAATATTCACCAAATGAAACTACTATTGTATCAGAAACTTTTTATCTCCATTAGATATTTTATATTCATTGGGAGAAAATGCAATGCTTATTGGCGTATTTTTTAACTAAAATGACGATTTCTTATTGCATGCATTAGAAGACTTGGTAATTGTTTACATCCGCGGCTCCTAAGTTTCATCAATTTTTTCGGGACCGAGGAGCGAAATAGGGGTGCTGGGTGGGTAAGAAAGTAAAAACAGCCATGGCAAACTAATATTAAGGTCACAACTAAGGCCTCTTTGGCACTACGGTCGAATTTCTATTTTTTTTCACTTTCAGGGCAAGGAAAATCTTCGAAAATAACAGTACCACGATTTTTATTTTGAATTTTGCATTTATTTTGAATTTATAATCCGAAAATCATTGCATCAATCCCTGTGCGGACTGAACACGTAATGAAAGCGGATATATCGCTCAGTCCGCCTCTGTGAACCTCTAACACAGAATAGAATGCTTGGCAATTATGGTGAAGTGGTTTTATCCGGGATCGCGGCATCTAATCGGTGCCTCTTGTCAGGACCGCACTCCCTCCGCACTCTCAAAACCATTTTTTTACACCGTTTTGTGGCTTTCCCTTTCATTTGCCCAGCAAATGAATACCTTCCTGGTGTTACTATAGGTATGTTCTCCACCCCTATATAAGTTCCATAGTGAAACTGTAGGAGCCGCAGATGTAAATAATGACCGAAGACTTATTTAACTATTTACAAGAAAAAATCTACCTATAGGTATCTTTATTCTGGTTCCTCTGTAACAGCATTAAATTATACTTCCTTGGTGTGGAAATTACCTATAAGGATTAAAGACCTTTTAAAGGTTGGTGTGCAATTTACCTCTGGGATTAGAGAGCAGGTAGTCTTAGTGTGGAATTTACCAACTCCGTATTCTGTGACGGTTATATTTTGTCACCTTCTAATAATGGTTACGGTGGTTATTATTTATTTTATTTATTGTAAATAAAAACAATGGGGTTATGTTATTTGTTTATATTTTGTTTATTATTTCTGATTTATTTATTTTAGTGGCTGTTATTCTGTGGTCTTGTCTTGTCAGTGTTGTTTGTCATTGTCATTATTAATGGTGGGAACTGAATGTTCTTTTTATTTTTGCAAGAGGAATCTTGATCCTGCTGACCGGAGACTATCAGTTTTTTTTATCAAAAAAGTTCGAACTATCTAATCACCCTGATTAAAAGTAGAAAAAAAAAAGGAAACTAAGAGGAAAAATTCAACAAAATTAAAATTTAATTATTAAAATAAAAATCCACTCAGAGGAGAACTTTAAAACCTTTTCTGGTCGTTAATAATTATTGAAACCCAGCTTCACATTAAACTCGTAGGGAGTTTCAACGTGTGTTGGAGTAGGAGAAGCTGGATTTCGCTAGGCCGACCGTGCAGGGTACTGGTGGTACGGTCATTCTTCTTAGAAGGATAAAAATTTATTACGGCAAGAAAACTCTCCAAGGATTGTTCCTTAAACGCCCTCCTTCTACATCGGAGGTGAGTAATTGCCAGTCCACTTTACTACGACACTTATTTTAGTTAACCAAAAAGGATATTGCTGGCACGCTTTGTGTCAGCCGAACTTTCCTATAGTCTCCGACAGCAGGCTACAGATGTTCTCTTTGCAGGGTTGTTCGTCCAGGGTATTTGTTCATCCACGGTAACTTTTCGGACGTGGTAACTGTCGATTTACTGATGTTGAAAACTGATGATTTACTTTTGCGGCACGGAGTCACCAGAGTAGAGTCTCCATCTTGTCTTTGGCACCGGCTGTCCCTGCCTGACCGAGCCCGACGCACAGTCGTTGGTGAGCGCAACCCGGCCCGCACAGGTATTTACTAATTGTCAATTACCTCCACTGCCACAGGAGCCCCATTGGCACCGAGTCCAGGACTTCACCAGTGTTTTATTTCATATTTTAGTTACTAATAGTGTGAACCAACAGCAGCTGCTCGCGGGGTAGATTATTATTAGGGACTTAGCGTAGACTAGAAATTAGTCTTTGTAATATTACCTTCGTGATATATGCCGATACGTACCTGGAAGGGTCGATGTAGCTTGTTTCAAGTTATAATATAAACTAGGCACTCCCGTGGAGCTGATTGTTTTATTACTATCTATTCTGGCCAACCTTAAACAACCCCTGTTAGGCAGAAAACCCTGCGGCCGTGTTTGCATTAGAAAATAACCATCTATTTGAACCATTGTTCGCTGGCAACAGTGGCAACCGTGGTGGTAACTATTTATATTTACTTGATTTTTCATCATAATAGTCATAAATACAAGATACAATAACACAATAATAGTAAAAAAATTATAAGCAACGCCACCGCCACCAGAAGTATTCTTTTATTATAATTAATCGGACTCGACAGGTGGCGTCGACAGCTAGGTGACAACTCGCCCCCTGAGCTAGCCGTTTTCGCCTAATCCACGCTCAGGCTCACGGTTCCGTGTGGCAATTTGGCGCCCAACGTAAATATTACCCGTTTTGTTTGTTTTACGTGTTTGGTGTTTTTTTCTTTCTGGTTTCTTCTTCCTTGTTGTTTCAGTTTTCTTTTTTGTTCTTTTCAGGAAGCCAGGGAGGGGAATAAATGTATAGTTGCTTAAATATATGCTTGTGAATACAATATAATTTTATTTAATTATTATTTCAACACATTTATTATTATTGATAATTTAGATCACTGCATGCCATAAACCTATTTTATTTACATTTTATTTACATATAGGTATTTTTTTTCTTCTCGTATTTTCTGGTATTTTTTTATATAGGTATTTACATTGATTTATTTGCTGGATAATTTACAATTAACTGTACATATTTTATTTGGGGATAAGGTATATTACATAACTATTATCGTCGACCATGGAGATAAATCGTTTGTTAGGTGACGAGCTAACCTATGAGTTGCTTGTGAGAGGTTGCGAACTAGGTACGACGGTGGCAGAAAAAAGGAATTTACTTCGACAGGCAAAACAGTCGGAAAAGCAGGGCTTACCACCTGTCACATCGCATAAATTTGATCCAGAAAAGGAGTTGGAGTTGTGTTCGGCAAAGTTGGAGGAACTCATAGGTTGTGTTCAGGAGTTTGTTCCAGCGAATAGGGACAACGAGTATCGTAGGATCAAGTCTAGGCTTCTTCATGTGCAGGGTAGGTTGGATAGAATAGAGCCACCGACAAATGCGCTACAGATGAAAAAGAATAATCTTTTAACGTTCTGCGCAGGAGTGTGTGAAGCACTCGAGGACGCTTTGAAGATTGCTAACCTTACGTCCAGGAGTAGGTCCGAGGCTTCCATTTTGGACGAGCCAAATTTGCTGTTGCCAGAGGTAACTGGGCCGGCGATCGGTCCTGTTCAGGTGGCAGCTAGTTCAGATCAGACATCGGGAACCACCTCTAGTGTCCCTACTGCTGATCTGATTGATTTTGGGATACCACCAGACAATGTGGTGGATCTGAGGCCGGATCATGCGGGTGCTTCCATGCAGGGCCTGCGAGCCGATTCAATTTCCCAGCAACTGAATCTGTTGCATTTCGCCCCGAGCGCAGGTTACGCTCCCCCACCAACTCAGTCACGACGAGTCTCATTTTCAACATCGTCGAACGATAGGCATGCCCCCCTTATAGAAAGCGTCCCTGACGACGTGCCTTCTTTTCCGTATCGGGGATCCTCCACTTTCGTTGAACCCCCATCACAGCGATCGGAATTTGCACCCGTAGGTAGGTCTCACAGTTTCCATCACAACTTCTGGAAATGGGGACTAACCTTTAGTGGAAAAGGTAGTGTGACGTCATTCTTGGAAGACATCGAAGAGATGGCGGAAGCTAGGCGAGTCACGACGGGTGAACTGTTCCAGTCTATATCAGAATTTCTGAAGGGCGATGCCTTACTCTGGTATAGACCCCGAAAACACACATTGGTGGATTGGATGGACTTCAAGAGGAGGTTAAGGGATACGTTTCTACCTCCTGATTATGAGATCAATCTCATGGACGATATTCGGCGACGGACACAGGGTCAGGATGAAAAGCTGATCCTCTATGTGGCAAGAATGCAGGGAATGTTCGCGAAGCTCACAGCTCCACCACCTGAGTGCGAACAAGTCCAGCTTATGCGGAGAAACCTTTTGCCCCACCTCCAGACTGCGTTGGCCTTGCAGGACATACGCACGATGGACGATTTAATTTCCGTTGGTCGGATCGTCGAGGAGTCGCAATGGAGAGCAAAGCAGTATTGCCCTCCAAAAACCGACGCGAACCTCCTACAAGAACCCAGCATGGCATATCAGCCGTCTAGTAAACCACCCAAGAGGCTGGCCGCTGTCCAGAGTAGTCCCACTGTTGCAGAGATTCAAACTCAGAACAAGGCCGTCATCTGTTGGGCATGTAAACAGCCTGGCCATGTTAGAATGTCCTGCCCGCAAGCGACCACGTTAGCATGCTATAAGTGTGGTACCAAGGGGTATACCACACGTACTTGTCCATCTTGTTCGGGAAACGGCAAACCGAGTCAACAGTAAGCCGGCTGTGTGACTCTGGTTCGGCTAAACCGGCTAGTTCCAAAATAAATCATGTGCTGGATTATATTCTGTCCCATTCTAAGGAAGATTGTCGCCCCTATCTAGAGGTATCGATCTTCGGTTGTAAGATGCTTGGTCTTTTGGATTCTGGTGCAACCGCAACATTTGTCGGTCAGAAGGGGTACACTGTGCTCAAAGAGCTAGGGCTGAAGTTGCAGCCGAACTCTACAATGGTTACCGTAGCGAATGGCAGCTCGTGTGCTTGTTTAGGAGTGGTTAGAGCTCCTGTTCGTTTGCTGGACCGTATTCACCTGATCGACATATTGGTCATACCGGAGTGGCCGCACACCATGATCCTGGGTATTGATTTTTGGATCGCAATGGATGTGGTGCCGGATCTCCGTAGTGATGTTTGGCAGTTTGGGAGCGGAGGAATCGGAAGACCGGCCATTTGTGGAATCCAGGCGCATGCTAATCTTAGTCCCGAACAGGAGGAACAACTAACTCAACTCGTGGACGAAAAATTCTCAAAAATGGGCACTGGACTGGGATACACCAATTTAGTGGAGCATGAAATTGTGACAGATGCTAAACCGATTAAGCAACGGTACTACCCAATGTCACCCATCAAACAGGCCATTGTAGATCAAGAGCTCAACACGATGCTGGAGCTTGATGTCGTGGAGCCCTCGAAGAGTCCCTGGTCTTCACCGTTGCTTCTCATCCCTAAGAAGGACAAAAGTTATAGGGTATGCATAGATTATAGGGCATTAAATGCAGTAACGAAGAAGGATGCTTACCCCATCCCGTATGTGTCCTCCATTCTTGAAAGGCTTCGCGGAGCCAAGTTTCTAAGTTCGATGGACATCAGGAGCGCCTACTGGCAGGTTGGTGTTAAGGAGTCAAGCCGCGAATATACGGCCTTCACTGTCCCTGGGAGAGGCTTGTTCCAGTTTAAGCGTATGCCATTCGGGCTTACCAATGCTCCTGCAACCTGGTCCAGGCTCGTCGATGGTGTCCTTGGAGCGGATTTGGAGCCGCATGTCTTCGTCTATCTCGATGACGTGATAATCATCAGCCCTGACTTTGAGACCCACTTGACAATCTTGGGTAAGGTGTTCGACCGCCTCACCGAAGCGGGTCTGACCGTTAAAAGAGAGAAGTGTAACTTCTGCAGACCCTCGCTCAAATATTTGGGCTATGTAGTCGATTCATCAGGACTGCACGTCGACCCAGAAAAGGTGGAAGCGATTCTCAATATCGAGGTTCCAAAAACAGCGTCTCAGGTACGATCACTGCTTGGAGTCTGTGGTTGGTACCGCAAATTCGTACCAGACTTCTCTTCGCTTGTGGCGCCTCTAACGAGATTGACAAAGAAAAATGTTGGTTTTGCCTGGACAGATGAGTGCGAAGCGGCGTTTAGGGCGCTGAAGGACCGGCTGGTCTCGGCCCCGATATTGACCTGTCCGGACTTTGGGCAGCCGTTTATTTTGCAAACGGATGCGTCGGCTTACGGGATAGGCGCCGTTTTGACTCAGTTGTTCGAGGGTGAGGAAAAGGTAATTTGTTATCTCTCGCGGTCCTTGACGAGGCAGGAGCAACGTTACACCACCACAGAGCGAGAGTGTCTTGCGGTCATCTGGGCCGTGGAAAAACTGCGACACTATTTGGAAGGGGTGCACTTCACGATCATCACAGATCATTACTCGCTGGTTTGGCTGGATCGCCAACAGGATCCTACGGGACGGATAGCACGCTGGGCTATTCGACTGCAACCCTACGATTATACAATCGTTCATCGGAAAGGGAAAGATCATATAGTACCGGATTACCTGTCCAGAAGTGTCCCTCAGATCGACCTCATCGACACAGCTGTTGAGACCTTTTCCAACGCCGATGATCAGTGGTACCAGAAACTGAAGGAAAAGGTAGAGACCAACCCTCGCAAGTATCCTCAGTTTCGTATCCAGCAGGGTGTACTTTATAAGTACGTGAAACTTCGGCAACCTGATGTCATGGGTACATCCGAGCATTGGAAAGTGGTGGTACCGAAACCGCATAGGCGACAGCTCATCGCTCGACACCACGATGATGTCACCGCGGGACATCTAGGAATCTACAAAGTTTATTGGAGGCTCCATGAAAAGTATACGTGGCCCAAAATGCAGGCAGATGTGGCGAAGTATGTTCGTTCCTGCCAGACTTGCGCAGCACATAAGCCTGAACAGAAGGCTCCGGTTGGTCTGATGGGAGGCGGGCATGATGTCAGTAGGCCCTGGCAGACGATAAGCCTGGATTTTGTCGGCCCATTGCCGCGTTCTTCTAAGATGAACACGCATCTCCTGGTAGTGAGCGACTATTTCTCTAAATATGTTGTCTTGTTGCCTGTGAGAGCAGCGACCGCTGAGGTGCTATGCCGACATGTGGAAGCTGGAGTTTTTCTCGTTTATGGAGTGCCTCGTAACATTATCTGCGACAATGGTGTGCAGATGAGGAGCAGGGTTTTTAAGTCGTTGTGCGACAGGTATCATGTAGAGATTTCATACACCCCACTCTACTATCCTCGGGCTAACCCCTGTGAACGAGTCAACAAAACTGTCAAGACCATGATCTCGTGTTATGTCAAGGAGAACCAGAGAAAATGGGATGACCAGCTACCGGCCATCAGTTGTGCCATTCGAACGGCACGAAGTGAAGTGACCGGCTATTCCCCATTCTTCATCAATTTTGGTAGGCCTTATGTTGGCGACGGACGGGAGCACCAGGACCCCGGAGGAAACTTGAATGACCCGTCTACTCTAGAATCCTTAATGGAAAAGCGTCGATTGGGATATCAGCGGATGTTCAACGAGGTGAAACAGCGTCTTATCATAGCTCATGAGCGTTATAGGAAAGTTTACAATTTGCGACGACGGCCAGTTCATTTCCAAGAGGGCGACAGAGTGTGGAAGAGAAGCAAGATCCTTTCTGATGCCTCCCAGGCTATTAATGCCAAACTTGCGCCAAAGTACCAAGGGCCCTACAACATAAAAACAAAATTAGGGAGATGGACATATGAACTGACAGACGATACAGGGCAGAGCAAAGGGGTTTGGAATGTCCAAGACCTTAAGCCGTACTGTGACGGAGAGACGATTGACCCAGGGTAGTCTGTCATCATGACAGGTCTCCGAGGTCACAACCTTTTGTTGCCTCGAAGGAAGGGGAGGGTGTGACGGTTATATTTTGTCACCTTCTAATAATGGTTACGGTGGTTATTATTTATTTTATTTATTGTAAATAAAAACAATGGGGTTATGTTATTAGTTTATATTTTGTTTATTATTTCTGATTTATTTATTTTAGTGGCTGTTATTCTGTGGTCTTGTCTTGTCAGTGTTGTTTGTCATTGTCATTATTAATGGTGGGAACTGAATGTTCTTTTTATTTTTGCAAGAGGAATCTTGATCCTGCTGACCGGAGACTATCAGTTTTTTTTATCAAAAAAGTTCGAACTATCTAATCACCCTGATTAAAAGTAGAAAAAAAAAGGAAACTAAGAGGAAAAATTCAACAAAATTAAAATTTAATTATTAAAATAAAAATCCACTCAGAGGAGAACTTTAAAACCTTTTCTGGTCGTTAATAATTATTGAAACCCAGCTTCACATTAAACTCGTAGGGAGTTTCAACGTGTGTTGGAGTAGGAGAAGCTGGATTTCGCTAGGCCGACCGTGCAGGGTACTGGTGGTACGGTCATTCTTCTTAGAAGGATAAAAATTTATTACGGCAAGAAAACTCTCCAAGGATTGTTCCTTAAACGCCCTCCTTCTACATCGGAGGTGAGTAATTGCCAGTCCACTTTACTACGACACTTATTTTAGTTAACCAAAAAGGATATTGCTGGCACGCTTTGTGTCAGCCGAACTTTCCTATAGTCTCCGACAGCAGGCTACAGATGTTCTCTTTGCAGGGTTGTTCGTCCAGGGTATTTGTTCATCCACGGTAACTTTTCGGACGTGGTAACTGTCGATTTACTGATGTTGAAAACTGATGATTTACTTTTGCGGCACGGAGTCACCAGAGTAGAGTCTCCATCTTGTCTTTGGCACCGGCTGTCCCTGCCTGACCGAGCCCGACGCACAGTCGTTGGTGAGCGCAACCCGGCCCGCACAGGTATTTACTAATTGTCAATTACCTCCACTGCCACAGGAGCCCCATTGGCACCGAGTCCAGGACTTCACCAGTGTTTTATTTCATATTTTAGTTACTAATAGTGTGAACCAACAGCAGCTGCTCGCGGGGTAGATTATTATTAGGGACTTAGCGTAGACTAGAAATTAGTCTTTGTAATATTACCTTCGTGATATATGCCGATACGTACCTGGAAGGGTCGATGTAGCTTGTTTCAAGTTATAATATAAACTAGGCACTCCCGTGGAGCTGATTGTTTTATTACTATCTATTCTGGCCAACCTTAAACAACCCCTGTTAGGCAGAAAACCCTGCGGCCGTGTTTGCATTAGAAAATAACCATCTATTTGAACCATTGTTCGCTGGCAACAGTGGCAACCGTGGTGGTAACTATTTATATTTACTTGATTTTTCATCATAATAGTCATAAATACAAGATACAATAACACAATAATAGTAAAAAAATTATAAGCAACGCCACCGCCACCAGAAGTATTCTTTTATTATAATTAATCGGACTCGACAGGTGGCGTCGACAGCTAGGTGACAACTCGCCCCCTGAGCTAGCCGTTTTCGCCTAATCCACGCTCAGGCTCACGGTTCCGTGTGGCAATTCATCAATGGTTCGGTCCGGTTTATATCTATATCTACCGAGTGACAAGTTTCAAAGCAGAACATAGGCGAATAGCATGGGAAATCACATATTTACAGTTTATTTCTCACCACTTTTATCTACAAGAATGGTAATGGTGCCTATCGAAAGAGAATTATTTTCTGAACATGCTGGTACCAAAATATACCTACTAATTAACAGTTTTATATCATGACAGAATATTTTAAACATTTTCAAATTTAAAAGATGAGCAGCCATGACATGCTAAATTCGGATAACTTTTTCACTGTCAATAAAGCAAATATTTTCAATTATTTAATTTATTTTAATTCTGATTGAACATCAATAAAAAATTACGAAAATCCTCATTTACCATAATTTTGTTTTACAAAAAATTGACTATGAAAAATAAACACGTAAAATAATTGAACTAAAACAATAACTACAACCAATATTTAAACAGTCCTTCATTTTGAAATGAATATTCCCACCCTTTTATAAATTGCGCTTCGAACTTGTCCGAGTTGTTGGTTATTAACGAGTGCACATTCGGTAATTACTAGGTCTGTAAATTTTGTTTTTAAGGTAACCCCAAGATCCCAAGAAAAGTCACAAAAGGATAAGGTGTTAAATCGGGAGATCTGGCCGCTCAGTTAAATAGTACCACGGCGATAAACACACGTCCCGCATTAGAATAGCTATTATTATTCATTGATACTCTTTTCAGGGAAACGTGTATTAGTAATTAAAAATGTATGTTTTGAGAGTAGCAAAATTATTCGAACTAGGCATATCATGGCTGCTCAAACTATTAATTTTGAAAATGTAATTAATTAATAAAATAATGTCGAGTCGAGATCAAGAAATAACGCCAGTGTCGATAGTGGATGATTTAACGAAAACCCCATACAAAAAAGGGATACATATTTTATGGAAAGGTAAGGTCTTTTTGGTATATTTAAATATCCCCATTATGTTACAATACCTGCTGACAGGTTGCAGCTACTTAGGTATTATTGCATTTTGCCATGCACTTATTATCATAACATAATATACTTAAATGTGAATTAAAATTAATTTGCTTTTACCTTACTTACTTTACCAAATAAAATTAGCGAGAAAATACATATTTGTGAGACTTTGATAAGATAAGGCTTTATTATTTAATTTATTTTATGCATAGGCACCTACTCCCGATCTTATCTTTGGTAGGTAGGAAGGTCTGTTTTTCGTGCTAATTTTTTTGACATTTTTTATCATTGGTTTTTACAAAGAAATTTAAGGAATAAGATGAGCCCAGTTAGGTATAATAATTTAGTCTCAAATCAAAGTTTAGGATTTATTGTAAATCTTGTAATTCAATTTCTATAAATACAGGATGGTCCATCACTTATGTCCACCCCCTAATTAGAGCTTAATTTTAAAGATAAAAAATTGAAACTTTGGTAATTCTGTTGTTTAGTCTTCCAAATCACCCCTCACATGCCCATTCCACTTTTTCCACTCGCGTCGCTCACAGCAGTCTTAGATTGCTGCATTAAATCAGGTCCTTGGTCAGGGTAGGTGTTTTTTATTTTATCTTAAGGACATTTAAAGGAAAAAAAAACCTACCCTGGCCAAAGACCTGATTTAATGCAGCAATGCTGTGAGCGACGCAAGTGGAATGGGCATGTGAGGGGTGTAAATTTTTAATTTTCAATGTATCACAACAAAGTATGTTAGGGATTAACACATTCACTGCCACTGGTTGATGCCAAAACATCCCCGAGGGCCGAAATTAGTTTTTTGTGTTAACCTCGGTGTTAACTATGTGTACATGTTCATAAATCATTAAAAAGAGATGTACTAAGCTAAAAACAACAAATCTGACTTAGTAGAACTTTTTTTCTATTCGACGCTTTAAAGCGTCAGTGGCACCGGAGTTGGTAAATTCCACACTAACCCATACAGCACAAGAATGTTCTATGAATGTACTCAAATGATGATTGGAATATTCTAGGAACGTTCTATGAACATGCAAAGTAGACTGTTTTAGATATTCTTAGAACGTTCTCAGAACATAACAAAGAATGTTCATAGAATATTTTGAGCACATAAAAAGAACCCATACAGCACGTCCAAATAAAATTACGTCTCTACAAGATAAACACTTGAGGAACAAAAGACGTTAATGTGGATCGAATTATTTATCTAGTAATGACATACACAAATGAGATACACCAATTTTTATATCGATATAATTATGTGATACAGTGTCTAATCATTGTATACTGTATGCAATTAAGATTCAAAACATTTTTATATGACGTAAAAAATAACTATTTAAATGATGAAATTTGACGTCCGTACATGATACCCACAACGTATAAGTCATATGTATCTGTGATGCTTTAAATATTATTTGTGCCTACTGTACGCACCATGTAAAAATGCGTCGTATACACATAATACAAAGCACCATATATACACTCCTTATTTGTGTTTCGTTGTGTCTACATTCGAGCAGATTGGTGTATGCATACTGACTGTGTATCTTGTGTCTACTGCACACACCCTGTAAACGTGCGACATTTACACATAATACAAAAAACAATATATACACTCCATAGTTGTGTATTGTTGTGTCTACATTGGTGCTCAAACATGCGCGCGCATAAGAGTCATCGTATGCACACCGACCATGTGTTCACGCATTTCTATAAAAGAGTGGTAAAGCAAAGCAGTGCCAGCAGCCATTTTAATTTCATTTCGAAGCTCGGAAGTGTTCTCTGTGTGAGTGTGCAGCTTGAAAAGGATTTTATGAGGTAAGTAAAGGTTTTTAAATACGTTATTACTCCTATATAGGATTATTATTATTGATGTTGAAACGTTTAATGTTTAATATTATTGTATGCTTTTTGTACCTAAAATTAATAACATTTTGATGAAACGATCTTTACGTTGTATAAACATTCGTTATTAGAATATTGTGATTTACCGTTCATACATCCATAGATACGCGTTGGATTATTACCTATAAGTTTTATGTACCTTAATTGTATTGGATTTTGGATTGTTAGAAATTTTAAATTTAACGACTTCCATACATTTTTCCAACAAAATTTCAGGCATATGAAGAGCCTATATAGCTATTAAATTTTGTGTATACACCACGTAAAAGTAATAGCACTGTGCATAATATGTATAAACAATCTGCAAGTGATAGTGTTTCTGATGATTTATAACATAAATCCGGACTTTTTATTATTGCTTAAATTGCAGAAAATTAATGAAAATTCTCGTCCCTCAACACTGAAATATTTTGTATTTACAGGCGGTGACGATCGGGGAAAATTAGAAAAAAAGAGGAGAATGGCTGAGAAGAGGGCTGCCGCAAAGACTGCCGATGTATAATACCTATATTTTTGCATTTTAACTATGTTGTTTTTGACAGATTTTGATATTTTTATAAAAGTTTTGTAATATTCCAGTGTTTTATTCCTACTTCTGTTTTTATTTGCATAAATAATAATGTTTTATAATAGTGTAACTATATAGGTACCTATAGAGTGAAATACAGAACTTCCATAAAGACATTAACGACATAAGATATATGGAAGGAAAAATGGAACAATTTTAAAACTACCTTTCTTGAGCTAGCTAGATACTTCTGGAAAATAAAAGTTTCGCAGTCCGACCTTTCGTTCCCAAAATAACAAAGATAATAGGTAACAACCAATAAATTCATTGGTAAAATACGAATACGAAAAGTCAGGCTGCAAAACTTTTATCTCCCTGAAGTACCCTAGTTCATGAAAAGTATAGTTTTATGTAGAGTGTGTATACACGGGACGAAAGTGCTACATATACACGGTATAGTACATTTACATTCAAAATTAATAGGACAAATACAATGTGTATGCAGAGCAAGTATAATACACAATCACTGGTAGCATACGATGACACATTGTAGATCACTTACTTTGTGTATATATAAATGGAATACTGTGACTACATTGTGAGGCGGACGTTTAACCTTTGTGCATACCTATGTACCTAAGGTGTGTAAACGTAGCACATTTACATCGTAAAATTGTGTCACCTTGTGTCTGCTTCTAGATACATTGTCACAATGCAAACACACCGTAATCGTTATTGGGTGTGCTGTATGGGAATGTTCATAGAATATTTTGAGAACATAAAAAGAATGTTCAATTGTATATTCTGGGTATATTCTAAAATCTGTAAAAATGCATTTGGATATTAGGTTAAATTAATTACAGATTTAGCTTGAAAAACAAGTTCACAATGATAATGCTTTCTGAACGACACACTTACTCCAACGGTATGGTGAAGACAGAGACATCGATGTTTCAATGGTTATTTCCATCTCATCAGTCTGTCACATCACCACCACTAGAGAAGTGTGCCGATCAGAAAGAAAATCAAAAGCTTTAAGCAAAATGATTTGTCGGAAACATAGTGACTTGCATGGCAAATGCCATCTGATGACTGAAAAGAAAAAAAAAACAAATCATTTTGCTTAAAGCTTTTGATTTTCTTTCTGATCGGCACACTTCTCTAGTGGTGGTGATGTGACAGACTGATGAGATGGAAATAACCATTGAAACATCGATGTCTCTGTCTTCACATTACCGTTGGAGTAAGTGTGTCGTTCAGAAAGCATTATTGTTTTTCAACAATCGGATTGCTGTAATTGATATAATAATTTATTATTATTCAATTTGTTTCAAAGTTCACAATGTATTAATTTTATTTTAAAGTAACATCAACATATAACATAAACATATTATTCATCCATCATGCTCGTTTTGCATCCCTTCTAACTTTGGTCTTGACCACCTAAATTTTATACAGGTAAGTCAACTTCTACATCTGCTATGGTTTGGCTCTTTTGTATTTTTGCTACTACGCCTGTAAAGAATAAAGTTTTCGATGAGAATCTCCACCAGGACAACTATTAATGATTTATTAACCTCAATAACTTTGTGATAATAAAGACACTTTTAGATGCATGTATATGTTATAGGCAATGCATATAATCAGGTATTGTATATAATACCTAGTCATTGTATACATTGCCTAAAATGTCCAGGCAATGTGTGAAATACGATTTATTTCATACATTGCCTAAGTATTGTATAGAATACCAGAAGCGCATCAGGCAAAGTGTATAATGAACGACAACGGGCAGCGAAACGTGCACCCTACTACTAAGGGCTAAACTTAATTTGCCCTCCAATAATTCATATTCCTATAGGTATAAGGTAGTCAAGTTTATTTATATTTTTCGTTAAATAAGTAGGTAGACACCAGTTATTACAACAGGTATAAGTACTTCCATTACCTACGCAGTTAGGTACGTGAATAACGCTTTCCTGATTGTTGATATCATTATCCAAAGGGACAGTCAAAGTTAATGACCTGACCTGACCTGACCTTACCAATTTGTAAAACATGTATACCTACTTAATTGTTTAAAAACTCTATTTCATACATTGCCCATGGTTCAACGGGCATTCTATACAGTGCCTAGGCATTGTATACATTACCTGGGTAATGTATGAAATAGTTTAAGAAATTAAAATCATTTCATACATTGCCTAAACGATCCCGCCATTGTATACATTGCCCAGGTATTGTATAGAATTCCTGCATTATACACATTGCCTATAACATATAGATACTTACCAATAATTCTCTTATTGTTTCTGTTTGATGGATCAGAATGAACACATTCAGATTACAAAAACACAATACATACACACACAAAAAACTAAATTAATATAGGTATTATTATTATTGTCACAATGCTGTTCGTCGTCTGGCAGCAGTTTGCATTGCCCATGTCCCTTATTGTCACATGTTGCCACCATGTTGCCAACCACAACAAAGGAACTATTCCTAATAACCTGAGCACATTCTGTGAATGTTCTAAGAATATTTTTAAAGAATATTCTTAAGTTGGTATATTTGTCACTTAAATAGAATATTCTCATTCATTTAATTGTTAATATGCTATGAATATTCTAAGAATATTCTGGTAGAATATTCTTAAATTGGTATATTTGTACCTAAATAGAATATTCTCAGAATGTTTTGTGCTGTATGGGAAGTCTACCTGCTCTCTAATCCCAGAGGTAAATTGCACACCAACCTTTAAAAGGTCTTTAATCCTTATAGGTAATTTCCACACCAAGGAAGTATAATTTAATGCTGTTATACAGAGGAACCAGAATAAAGATACCTATAGGTAGATTTTTTCTTGTAAATAGTTAAATAAGTCTCCCAATTCATGCAATAAGAAATCGTCATTTTAGTTAAAAAGTACGCCAATAAGCATTGCATTTTCTCCCAATGAATATAAAATATCTAATGGAGATAAAAAGTTTCTGATACAAAAGTAGTTTCATTTGGTGAATATTTACTTGAGCGGCATGGGTATAGGGCGATTTGTCTTCTACTTTCGTGTAGCTTGTGTCTCTAGAAATATCAAGGTACCATTGAATTTTTGCGCCGGCAAGTAGTAGTTGAGAAATAAGGCCTTAAAGTGTCATCATTGGTTACAAATAATATTAAAACACTTATTTGCTGCAGTAAGTCAGGTCTTTGGTCAGGGTAGGTTTTTTTTCCTTCAAATGTTCGTAAAATGAAAAAAAAAACCTACCTTGACCAAAAACCTGACGGAACCGGTAGCTACTATATTGCGGTCTCGTGGAGAGCGGGCTTCCTGTTCGAGCGCATATTATGTTCGATGGTACCTATTAGGGCAAGGATGATATCTTTGAGGCCTTATTTCTCAACTATTACTCTTGCCGGGGCAAAAAAAAACAGTTTAGTTAACAATTAGATCATTTCGTTATATCTCTTGTTGGTCGACTATACCACTTTAAGATATCAGCGTTACGAGTATCTTTACCTGTTGGGCCTCAGTGTGGAATTTACCTATGATTTTACAGGTACTTAAATATGTCCAAGTCGTACTTAAATGGATTACTGGTGTGCAATTTACCTGTGCCCAGTGGCACGACTGAGCGTAAAATTTCAGAGGCAGTGCACCTGACGCTTTTGAGCGTTCAATCATTTCATAAGTAAATTAGTGCTTTTCAGGTCAGATAAAATAAAAATATAAAATAAATAAAAACATTGTGTATTGCAACATCCTGATAACAAGGGCAAATAAAATAAAAATTATCAAAAACAAACAAATTATGAAAAACTGATTATTACCACATCATATTATTTATAAGAACAAAATTATGAAACATTCTATTCGTGAAAATAATGCAAAATAAAATAATTTTTAAATGAAAGTAATAAAACATCCTACTTGTGAATAATAACACTACAATTAAGACAAAATCCCGGTTGACCTGGACAAGTTTGGCTTTCATATATGGTATCTGTTCTTCTTCCCTCATTAGCACATAATTTACACCGTTTTCTCATTATCTGCTTTTTTCCTGGAGTGCGTTCATAATAAACGCCGTGTGAATGATAAACAACCTACCGGGCGAATTACCGAGCGTTCCTGGTGTGTTGTTTTAAAGTGAACGCTCTCAGAGAAGTTTTCGACAGTAGTTGTACATAACCTAATTTTTTTCATTAACAAATCAGTAATAAATACTTTTTCAATCACGCGAGTCGTAATTTCCCGTTCGACCTTGAATGTTGATGTTATAATTTATTTTAATTTATATACCGTGTGTCCCCGATAGGTGAAACGACTCTTATAAAATACACAAATTTTTTGATTTTAAATTTAATTTTTTGGGGTTCAGCCCTGCTTGGCTAAAGAGTAATTTCTAACAAAATTTTAGTTTTGAAAAATCAAGCATGCCTTGGAAATTTCAGAGAAACCGGTTTTTCTGTTGAGTAAAGTGCCTTTTATGACGTGGCAAATACAACAAAATGTTATTTGAAAAAGTGGTTCAGAATCAACATTTAGGTTCGTATACCAAATTTCAAAATCATAGGCCAACTTTGATTTTCTGCATTTATTTTTATGTTTAATTTCATAAATCAAAGAATTTAATTTTGTAACAAAGACTGCCATGGAAAAACCAAATTGTATCCATAGCAATAGAAATCTGACAATATCAGTCTTTGTTGCAAATGAAATTCTTTGATTTATGAAATACATAAACACAAAAGAAATGTAGAAGATCAAAGTTGGCGTATGATTTTTGAAATTTGGTATACGGACCTAAATGTTGATTCTTAACAACTTTTTCAAATAACATTTTGTCGTATTTGCCACGTCATAAAAGGCACTTTACTCAACAGAAAAACCGGTTTCTTGGAAATTTCCAAGGCATGTTTGCTTTTTCAAAACTAAAATTTTGTTAGAAATTACTCTTTAACCAAGCAGAGCTGAACACCAAAAAATGAAAATTAAGGCAATCCCAGAAGTGAAAAAAAGGTACTTTATGCATATGTTGCATACAAAATTTTATCTACGAGTGACTTAAATTAGAACGAAAATTTATTATTATAAAAAAAAACTTTCCAATGCATTCATATCTTATATGTATAAGCGTTTCTTTGAAGCTGTTAACGCTTTTTTCATCACGTCAGTTCATAAAGGTGACATATTGCTTAATATACACTTCTTTAGATTTTTGAGGTAGGTACCTAACAGATTTTGTGCAGCCATATATGATGGAATAAGAATTTCTTCTAGTGCGGAAGATATTTCATTCATGATTAAATGTAAACATAAAATATATAAATTATATAGCCACATTTGATTGAAAAATAATTTCTTCTGGGGTAGAAGATATTTCATTCATTGAAGCATCTACAATGTTATCCATTTTAGGTATAAACGACGAAAAACACAAAATATTAATAATTGTACATAGATCTGGCGCTCTGCTAATAAACTGCGACGTTTCTCTAGTATAGGTGCATGGTAATTATAAATCCGGATACAATGTAATTCAGCGTTCAGCGTGTCGTGTTTAGTTGTTGTTGCTATATGTAGTTGCGAACGCCCCGACTGCCGACTGAGCCGCTCCGTTCTCCGCTCACTACTTGCCAGTTGGCGAGCGTGCACTAACGTGACAGATTTAGCGTTAAATAATGAACCGCTACGGCACTTTATTACATCCAAACTACTTTATTTAACTCTTCAATATAATCATACATTTTATGAACTAAGAAACGTCTAAAAAAGTGCATTTTATGAATCACTCGTAGATAATAGTTATTTATGCAACAAATTGCATAAAGTGGTACTTTTTTCACGACTGGGAAGATTGACCGCATGAGCCGCAGGCGAATGCGGCAATCCCAGAAGTGAAAAAAAGGCACTTTATGCATATGTTGCATACAAAATTTTATCTACGAGCGACTTAAATTAGAACGAAAATTTATTATTATAAAAAAAAAACTTTCCAATGCATTCATATCTTATATGTAAGCGTTTCTTTGAAGCTGTTAACGCTTTTTTCATCACGTCAGTTCATAAAGGTGACATATTGCTTAATATACACTTCTTTAGATTTTTGAGGTAGGTACCTAACAGATTTTGTGCAGCCATATATGATGGAATAAGAATTTCTTCTAGTGCGGAAGATATTTCATTCATGATTAAATGTAAACATAAAAATATATAAATTATATAGCCACATTTGATTGAAAAATAATTTCTTCTGGGGTAGAAGATATTTCATTCATTGAATCATCTACAATGTTATCCATTTAAGGTATAAACGACGAAAAGCACAAAATATTAATAATTGACATAGATCTGGCGCTCTGCTAATAAACTGCGACTTTTTTTTTTATTATTATTTTTTTTTTAAAGAGGGAGTGCAACTAATAATATTTCATAATTTCATATTTAATAAATCACGCACCGCTCGTTTTTGCTACTGCGCATGACGGGCGTTTTTCATCCATATAATTTCTTGGGATGAAAAGTTGTCTACCGTGCGATCACACGGCGTTCATTCTGAACGGTGTACTTAACTGTTTACCCAATGTTATTATGAATGGTGACTTGAGAAAATTTGATTTAAACCTAAAAGTGAGATGAAAAATAAGTCTATCAGTTTATTTAGTTCTATTTCGGTTACCTTGATGGTTTGGTAAAACACTTTCGAATTTTATCATAATTTTTTGGAAAATCGATTTATTTTTCAAATTAATTGAGATAATATAGTTTTCGTTCAGGAAAAATGCAAAAAATATTATTTACTATAGTTTTCGATTTTCGATTACACAATAATAATTAACAATAGATTTTGTGTACATCTACAAGATAGATAGTTTAGTAGCATTTCCGTAGATCCATAATTTTATGTTGTGCTATATACAGTGTGACCCATTTGTTCTTGAAATACCCTGTAGAATCCTAATTTATGGTGCGATTTTAAAGAAATTTCTTTTAAATCATAGAGCTTGATAAACTATATTTTGGGAGCAAAAAGCGTCTCATTCCTACAAAATCCAAGGCCTACTAGATCAGTGTTTACTTGTAAAATCTCAAAAATTCATATTAGCGATTTTTTCAGAAAAAAACTGCAAGCTACTGGATTCAAAATAAAAATAAAAAATTTAGAAATTCATAATAATACTCAGAATTTTCATAAATTAATTTGAAAAAGGTCAAAAGCTATCATAAGTAAAAATTAAAATTAAAAAAAGGTAACAAAAAATAAAAAATAAACATTTTCAAAACGGTACTGTGCTAAATTTTATTGGAAATGTCAGAGTAATAAGGATCTAGGAGTTATTTTAGAAATTCATAATAATACTCCGAATTTTCATTAATTTATTCGAAAAGGTCAAGAGAGACAAAATAGAAATTGTACGTCTAGTTGGTGATAATGTAGGTCGAGTGTAGGTACTTTAATTTTTTAATTATAATTTTTTATTTATTTATTTTTTTTTTATTTTTTTTTTATTTTTTGTTACTTTTTTTAATTTTAATTTTTACTTATGATAGCTTTTGACCTTTTTCAAATTAATTTAATTCGGAGTATTATTATGAATTTCTAAAATAACTACAAGATCCTTTTTACTCTGACATTTTCAATAAAATTTAGTATAGTACCGTTTTGAGGGCTGGTGAATCCCGTGGCGTGCCCAGTTTTTTCTAAAAAAAATCGCTAGGAATGAGACGCTTTTTGCTCCCAAAATATAGTTTATCAAGCTCTATGATTTGAAAGAATTTTTTTTAAATCGCACCATAAATTAAGATTCTACAGGGTGTTTCAAGATCAAATGGGTCACACTGTATAATGGAATTTATGTTGTGTAGTGTAAACTACCTTTAAAAATTGAGATCCTGCATCCTGCGCAGTTAAATCTGTAATGTGGCCCCCTTAAATTGAATGACTGTTTGGATCCCCGCTCTGAATTCTTGAATGTTTGAATTTAAAGATTAACCCGCCCCGATTTCAAATGAAATGGCCGACATTACTTTACTTACGTTTTGTGATTGTCGTTTACCTTGGCTCGTGACATTACCTGGGCTCGCGTTTTACCTTTTGGCTCGTGACATTATCTTGACTCGTGTTCGTCTAGTTTTTCACTTTGTTTGGACCATCCGTCGTGTTCGTAGTAACCTCTTACCTTGTTATTGGTTCTTTTATACACAGACATGAAGCAAAAGGTGGGAGATTTGAGATTAGTGAAACAAATGCATTTTAAAAACACCTACTTTATTCTAAGAGAAACCTAGCAGTGCCTATACGCTCGCTGGGACTCCCGAGTAAAAAGAGCGTGGCCAAGAAAAACCTCGATCAGCATCCCGAAATGAAAAGAATCAACGGTGGCCTGAAAAGTGTAGATCAATCGTCTCGACAACTGTCACCAAAACTATTGAACCCTCATTCATGACTCATTTGCGCGAATCATCTTAAACAGAAGGCATTATCACAGAAATCTAGGTCTTCAAGATAACCATGAGAATGGGTTTTGTTAGTAGACACTGTAATGAGGTCCTGCGAAGGATGCTACCCACCTATAGTTGGAGGAGCCCCTGGTGCGAGGTCCGAGTGGTTAGGATGCTACCCGCTGGCTGTTTAAATGGCTCCCCTGGCAAGGACGAAAATGTTAGTTAGATTCACATAAGGCCCATACATTCTAGTCCAAAAGTTCGGTAAACAATTAGCAATCAGAATGATCCACCCTTTTGAATTGAGTTTGACGAAGAACGAGAAATGACCTTGACGTTGATTGGTTTCACAGAAAAATAAGAGAACCTGACTTTACAATTACATAGATCAATTTGAAATCAAGATAAACAATAATCAATTGGACAGTTTCGTTGAATAAATATGTTCATGAAATATAAATAAATAATCAAAATAGCATAAGTTAATAAACAGCAATTAAATCAAAAATGTTCAGTAGACAATTTAAATAAGACATCAATTAAATTAGCGATCAAATAAATGGTTAAATGAACGGCATGAAAAATAAGCATAAAGAACGAACATGTGACCTTAGAAAAATAGCATGACAAAACATAATAAGTAGGTACGTGGTTATAAAATGTGGACGGCAGCAATTGATGATTAGAGAATGGTTAAAACATATACAATAAAAATGAGGCGAGTCGACTAAATATTATTCTGGAGATACATAAAATGGTTGGTTGATAAATGGTTCAGTTTTGATACGTTCTCAGAAAATTATCATAAAGTAAAATGTAGAAGAATTAAATAAACATTCTGACACACACAGGTTAATAAATGCAGGCATGAATTCTAAAATAAATAAATAGAGCAGAGTCATGTGGTTCGTAAAATCACAATAAAATTAGTCATACATAAAATATAAAATATGAGAAAGAAATCCTTTATAGTTTGTTAATCCATTTCTGATAAGAACCATGCACGTGTATGAGAGATGTGATTAAAATAAGATCGTTAAAATATAGCCCTTCGTAGGTACCTACCTATCTACAGGAATGTGAAGTTAAATTATTCAAATAAACTTTACTTTAAACCAATTTAGAATTTACCCTTATTTTATAAATTATCCCTTAATCAAAACTCATTATTTAGAAAAGGTGAAATAAATTAATCAGCTAAATGAACTGCAGGTAAAAATAAGCATGGCATTTAAAACGTGAGAAGATTCATCCCTATTGTATTGAAAGATTAATAATTTTGCTCTTAGATTTTGGAGGAACGAATTAATCAATTATTTTACAGTAGATAGGTACTTACTTGGGTAAAGGGTTACATAGACATAAAACATTCAACAATAATAAATAACAGATGAAATAAATCGTACTTACAAAAATATAACAATCAAAGCTTTTTGTTCTGGGTTTGGAAACGGCACTAGAAAAACACGAGGGTAACCTTTTAAAATGAAAACGCTGCTAGTTCGATGTGGTCGTCTATCTCGAAGGGCTGCTAACACAAGATGATCTCGTTCTAAGGTCGTTACCCATATATATATAGCCTCCCTAGGTAATTATGTCGTTCGTTATTCAGTTACTCTTATTCGCACTCACCCCAATTCGCCTCCCTGCTCCCTTTCTTCCTCTTCGCGGCTATTGCACCATGTGTTTACAAGAAGGAGACTGACAGTGACATTTGACGTTTCTAGGTTTGAAAACTTGACAACTGACATATCGAATACACGGAATATCCGTGAATGGTAGAAACTCTACGTTTTCGATTTTAACATGCGCATTGACATTTGTAATCTGGCTATCTGGGTCACTTCAGTTGACTTAATATAATGGAAAACAACTCGATAAAAACAAATCGAAAATACTTACTGCAAGTAAATGAAGTTAAAAACATAGATTTTGAAGCCTTGGATACCTACCAGATCTAATAAGTAGTAACTATTCGCTGTTAATAAAACACTTGTTTTTTTGTACTTTTTATATTCCAAGAAATGCAAAATAAAAATATTAAAAATAAAAATAATTTTCAAGAAAAGATTAACTTTTATTCATTTTCACTGTCTTCCAGATTTTCTAGTTCTTCATCGGGAATATTATTGTCAGCTGTTTTGGTGCTTAATGAATGGTAGAATGACAGCCAATATTATAAAGGCTCATTAAATAGCTCGTTAACAAACGGGCTATTAGTCTTAATGAAAAATTAAGTTTCGATCGGGTATTATAAAGCAAAACATTCCAGGTCCTAACGGGCTATTAGTTAAAGACGGAAGTCGCCATATTTAATGAGGAATTTAATGAGTTTTTGGGCCGAATTCAAACGAATGGCTGTGCCTACGAGAGGCTACGGACCGAAAGGTTCCGATGCTGGTGAAATAATAGAATACTCCACGTCACGCGGTCGGGCCAGGCGTCTCTGTCACTGTGAAAAATAATAAGTTGGGTTAGTTGTCACTGTTGTCAGTGCCAGTGCGTATATCTACCTATGAGCCCGCGCTAACTGCAAGCTGCTGTTGTGTGTTGTGTTTTGTGTTATTATTGTGTTAAAAACTAAACAGACAATAATTTAAATGTGAGTGAATAGTTTGAAAGTGTCAACAGGACTAGATCACCTGTCTCTAGGACTTCTGAGACTCACCCGGTGCTGTTCCTCTTTGTCAGAAGATGAGAGAAATGAATGAGAGCTCAGACATTCTGAAAACACCATTTCATACCTATTTATTATTTTATTTCAATGTAATGTCAATCTGTAATGCATAATAAAGTTGTTTAATCTTAGCTGGTTTTATTATTTAATAATAGTACTTAGGTACTGTAGCAAAGTAAAGAAAAAAAGTTAAGAATACATTGGCTGATTGTGTTATTACCTACTTGAATTGGCTCCTACGGGAGTAATGATAATTATTTTTTATTTATTTTGGAAACACATTTATTACCTTCCTAACTTTTTTACCAAGAAGTAGGTAGGTGTAATTTGAGTAATAACGAAGTATCTAAACGTAAGGTAAGTATTGAAATTATTATTTTGGCTTACTTATAGTAAAGTTCATCAATGAAATGGGTGGGTGTGTGGTTTTATCAAGCTATGGGTACCTACCTACATACTATTCATAGATAGATATAATAAAGGTAGTGCTATTGATAAGAATGAAAAATTCAATTTTCATTATTTTTTCTCATTAAACCTATAAGTAATCATTCAAAAAGTATTCTAAATTAGTGGATTATTGAATAAAAACTAGATTCAGTCAAAATTGTATTTATTTAGAATGAAAATATATCAATCCATTTGACATTTCATTTCGTTAAGTCCCTTAATCGGTAGAATTCTGGTGATTAGTTATTGCCCCGACTTAACGAGCTACTTCTAACCTAAAAATGGTAAAAAATATCTTTATAAGACGCTTAATGAAGAAATCTGCCCATTAGCCTAACGATCTATTAGCCTAATGAGAAAAGTTAACGATTTCAGTTGTCAAAACCTTTATAAGACGTTTAATAGCCCGTTTGGACTTAATAGCCCGTTAAAAAGTTCATTAACCCGTTATAATACTCGCCGTTAATGATACATCAAAGGAATTAACGATTTTTTTGGATCTGTATGGCATAGTTCCAAAAGTCCTTTGAGTTTTTTGCCATCCATGGGCAAAAGATGAGTGTACAGTCTAGGTAATGTGTCACTCTTAGCTCTACAATATTTCACTTTTTTTCTATTTCGAGTGGTTTTTTCAGTCTCGATAGCTTGAAATTCCAAAGCTTCGTAACTGTATTTAAATAATATTCTGCTTGCATTAGGTGTGAAATTTATTTCGCGTACTTGACTAATTTTAAATTTACCTCCATTCTGTTTTCAACCAATTCTGTTTAGTCACCATGGGCTTGAAATCATAAAATTCACTTTGTTCCATCTCTTTTATTACGTAAGGTTTTCCAGAAGTTTTGGACAAGCGAATAAGTGAAACCCATTGATCAGGGGTATAAATAGGTCCATGCCGCTTTTTGGAATTTTCAATTACAGCATGCATGCTGTCACCTTCTGATTGGGTATGGCCTTTTACCAAGAATCTGTGAGTAATATTCAGAGACAATAATTTAGCCGCGTATTGGAACATAGAGAATACAAATCTGTTGCGATTTTGTCCTCCACAGTTGTCTGAATATAAATAAACAGTCTCCACGCACCGATCTTTTTGGGTTCTTAAAAAATGTAAAAGACAACTACTAGCAATTTCACTTGGTCCCCTTTTTGCTAATTGTTCATGCCAAATATAGCAAAAACCTTCCTTATTTCCCATGTCATACACTGTAAAATTATAAGGTGGCCAATTTGCTTTTATAGTAGAAGTTGCTAACATTGCTCTGAGGTGTTGGTAACACCTTCTGTAGGTCAAAACATGCAGCACATATACTTTTGTTTTCAATTGCACGTGTCTTGTCAGCTTCTTTTAAAGATCTAGCAATAGTCTTGTTATTCATGTGTTCCTTATATTGTTTACTCATATCATTTTTCGTTTCATCATTGGCGAGAGTGAAAGCTGAACATGTCTCACACTGATCTTTTTTAGGTTTAAAAAAACTTATATTGAACTCAGAGTTGAATATATCACGATATTGTCGAATGTTTGCTGGAGGAGTAATTTTGTTTATCTCAGCAAACTCTTTATACAGCTTATACATTCTGGATAGGTTAAGAGTTTCTTCAAGGTATAATTTTGACGAGTTTTTTCTGGTATAATGAGATGGGACTGTCGGGAATAAGTTATGATTTCTAACACTTTCTTTGGTGATTTCACTTATTGTATTTGTTCTTGTCGCATGTTTTCCTCTCATGTCTTCTCTAACTGTCCCTCCTTCAGTAATCCTATTTAGGGCAGTTGTAACCCACATTTCAGAAATTCCAAGAGTATTCAGAGGTTTTACAGACTTTCGTAGTTTTATTCAAAATTGTGAAGAAATATTCTCTTGAATATTTTCTACGGGATTCTTTAACAGTAGATTGTTTCTTATCTTTTATTCTCACATTCTGCACAATGAAGTCCCATTGCCTTGTATGATTTCCCAGATCCCAGAAATTTTTAAACACCAACTGCCGGTCATATTCAGCTATGTTAAGAGAACACTTGAGTCTGTACTCTTTCTTACAAATGGAACCTATTGTTCTTCCTTTTATTTGCTTGCCTGTTCTGTTTCGGTGCTCTAAACCACTATCCAAAGCTCTTTTTGATTTAACGTCAGTCCATTCTGCCAGTACAGCGAGTTTTTTTTCTACAAGTGCCCTCGCTAAATTGTAACTATTGTAAAAGTTGTCCATATAGACATGATGCCCGGCATTTAATTTTTCTTACAACAAATGCAAGACGACTTTTTCAGTATGGCCCTCGGTATGGCCTTTTCCACCTAAATTATCCAACATGCCAGTATAAATCGAAAATTTTTGGATCATTCCTTTGGGATTCGTCAACATATAGAGCTTTATGCCATATTTATGTCTTTTGTTTTTAATTTACTGGCGAAATAATAAGCGACCTCGCCAGAGAACCATAGATTCGTCTAACGATAATTCTCGACCAGGGTAGTATAAGTATATCTCACACATTCTTTGATTGAAAAAATTAACAACTGGCCTTATTTATACAATCGGTCAGCTATTTCAGGTTCACCTGGCTCTGGATTTCTAGCAAAGTGAAGTGAACGTAAAAGAAGTAGAAAACGATTTCTACTAACACTTGTTGCAATAGCCTTATTGTAAAACAAAGGGTCTTTTTTCCAGTAATTTTGCAACTTGGCCATCCTTACATTGCCCATATGTAAAAAGACGCCCAGAAATATTAAGAACTCTTCTATGCTCACATCTTTCCACTGACAAATCCGGAATTGTTCTTTGGTTACTGCTGATAAGAATATTTGTGCAGCATTGTAGTTGGTTTGCTCAGTAACTTGCTGAAGAAATTCGTGCTGTATGGACAAGAATTTTTTTATAAGCAAATTCAAACTGAATCGCTGTTGGATTATTTGTGAATCCTCCCCTTGAAAGGATGTTGGAAAAAAAAATTTCTAAGTGGTCCTGGCTTAGTTTATATGTGAGAAGATATTTTAAATGAGGTCGTGATTAATAATACCCTCTATTGAAGCCATATTGATGAGTAATCCCAAAAATCCAGTTTTCCGGGATGAAACAAAAGTATATTTTCCCCTTTGCAACCACTTACATTTGAAGTAAAAGTTTTAGCTTCAGCAAAAATTTTTTTGATGAAATTAAAATTATATTTAGATAAAGACTTTTTGTAAAGATAACCACTTCAAGTATTTCTAGTGTTCATAACATCAAAAACATCATTCATCATTAAACAAAAATCTGCAGTGTAATTGGCATTTTTAAATTGTTCTAATTTTAAATCATGGCAACAATAATTTAACACATCTGACACACTAACACTAAAAATTTGGGTGGCCAGCTCAACTTTCATTATTTCTTTCCTATAGTTCATATTATGACGACTGTAGTTGTTTGTAGGTACAGGTAAAATGATGAAACCAGTATTAACTATTATTTCTTTATTAAGAAGTAGCCATGAGTTATGAGCATGGCTCGGTGACATGCAACGACTGCCTGGTGGAGCTGTGCACGGTCTGGCGGTACATTGTTGCGCTGTCGTGCCAATTGTCCCTACATCTCCCCTTTTCAATTTTTAAAGAATAAAATTCTTAAATTAAATTTACAAACACGAATTATTCACAGTTTGGACTCACAGAATCAGTCACAATCTTAAAATTTAAGTAACTTTCGATGCAAAACTAAAACTAAATTTACAGAAATCACAATACAACACCTATCACTATCTTCTAATACAAGTCTAAACGTACAGGTATTTTGATAGTTCTACCCCTCATGGTTATCCTATTTCCATTTTTATTTAGAGAATATTTACAGTAGGGGTACCACCATCAACCATCGGATCTTCTGATCTCTCAGAATCACCATTAACCGGATCTCCCGACTTCTGCTTCTCAATTTCTGTGGTAATTTTATCATCTATTATTTCCGCATCGTTCTCCCCTAATTTAGTTAATCCCGTCAGGTATGAGTAAGTTTCCACTCCTGGTGTTATGTTTGATTGGCACTCCTTGACCCGGATATCAAAATTCACTTTTTTATGAATGTCAAATTTATTCGGTAGGCTTCAATGCCGAAGATTTAATAAATTTTCGATTTCGTATATACACTTTGTTATTATTTTCCAACTGAATTTTATATGTTCTGTTGGTAATTTTTTCAATAATTTTACCCTGTTGTCAAGTTTCTTGCGGTTTTAGTTGAACCAGTATTTTCGAACCAACTTTCAATTCTTTTCTATCAACCAGCCCTTTTCTGCGATTATAATCCAAACTCTGCTTCTTCCTAGAAGCTTTAATAAAATCATTATAGTCTTTTTCTGAAATTGCATGTGTTTTCAATTTTTTCACATTGAAATGTAATATAGTGGATTTCTTAAATTACGAGACATAAGAATTTCTGCTCAGGAAATTTTGTCAAATACTGGAGTATTCCTTAGCTGAAGGAGACCCAAGTGGATATCTTTATTTTCCTCCGCTAATTTCATGAGCATTTTTTTAACTGTTTGAAAATTCCTCTCTGCCAAACCATTGGATTGACTGTTATAAGGTGACATTACTATATGTTCAAAACCCCATTTATCGGAAAATTCTTTGAACTCTCGGAACTAAACTGAGGTCCACCATCGGAAACCAATTTCTTTGGAACGCCAAATCTGGCGAAAACATCTTTACACTTTTCTATAAACATTATTGGATGTAGTGTTGCCATATAATTTAATCAGTTCAACAAATTTCGAGTAATAATCAACTATTATTAAATAGTTTTTCCCATGTAGCTGGAATAACCTAACTCCTAACTCAACCTCGCAACCTAACTTATACCACGGAATTTGAGGAATTTCATTCGACTGAAGAGGTTCAGAACATAATGAGGTCGAAAATTTCTGACAAACCGTATAGTTCTCGATTAACTGTTTTAATTTGTTCCCTATTGTCGGCCAGAACACTACTTCTTTGGCTAACCGAACCGTAAACATCTTGAGTATCCCAGGTGACTGTAAAGAATTTTTTGTAAAATGTCTCTACCTCGGTCTCTAACCCTCCTCTACCCATAACATCTGGAACAACACAAGCATTGTCTTTGTAGATTATTCCATCATTTACAGTTAACTGACCTCTAAACTTGTAGTAAATCCTCAGTGCTCTATCGACTGTTTTACTCTCATTAGGCCAGCCTGATTGTATAATTTTATATAATTTTCTCAAATCATTATCTGAATGCGTTTCCTTTTTAATTTTCTGGTAATATTCCTCTGAAATATTTTATGGATTGATTACACAAATTTGGTCTGTCAATTCTAAATCATTTACCTCAGGGCTAGGATAATGTGACCTCGAAAGTGCATCTGCAATTACGATATTACGTCCAGGAGTATATTCCAACTTATAATTGTATTTTTGTAACTGAAGTAAAATGCGTTGCAATCTTGCAGGGGACATTTGTCTATAGGCTTTTCAACAATGTGAACCAGAGGTTTGTGATCTGTTTCAACCCTAACCTGACGTCCAAAAACATATTCGTGGAACTTATTCAATCCAAATAGGACTGCCAATAGTTCCTTTTCAACCTGTCGGTAGGTAGTGTGTCTGCGTTTCTGAGGGCGCTTTCGACGCGTAACAAACCGGCAAATTATTCTGCAACAAACAGGCACCCAATCCTGTAGAGCTCGCGTCAACAGATACATTAATCTCTATGTCCGGATTGAAGAATTGCAAGACCGGACTTTGCGTTAATTTATGCTTAATTTTATTAAAAGCCTCAGCCTGTGGCGCCCCCCATCTGAACACAATCTATTTTTATTAATATTTTTTTTTATTATTTTTTTAATAACTCACGCAGAGGTTGAGTGTCTATTGATTGAGTAATTTTCAATATATTTATTAACATAGTTCACAACACCTAGTAGAACTTGTATATTCTTTTTCGATTTTGGTTCCGGTATTTTCAAAATTGCTTCGAGTCTCTCCGGGTTTAGTGTGACACCTTTATTACTGATAACGTGACCCATAAAACGAACCTCTGTTTTTGCGAACTGACATTTTGATAAATTAAATTTTACATTTATTTTCTCTCCTAGCTATTTCTAAAACTTTTCGCAAGGTTTCGTCGTGCTCTTTCCTACTGCGACCCCATATTATTAAATCGTCTAAATAAGTGCTTACATTGTTAATACTGAAAATGTTCCTGAATCGCTCATCGAATACTTCTGGCGAACATTTGATTTCGTAGGGAAGTCTTTTAAATTTATAGCGACCAAATGTCGAGCCGAACGTACATAAATTGGCACTGGCATCATCTAACGGCACTTGATAAAAAGCCTGGCTAGCATCTAATTTTGAGAACCAGACCGCCCCCGACATATTACTAGTAATTTCTTCGAAAGTACGTAATTTTGAATGCTCTCTTTTAATTACTTTGTTCAAGTGTAACGGGTCTAAACAAATTCTCAACGATTCGTCTTTCTTTTTTACCAAAACCAATGGGTTAACCCAGTCACTCGGTCCATTGACCTTTTGTATAATTTTGTCTTTCCCTAATTTTTCTAAAGTTAACTTTAATTTGCTATGCAAAGCCAAAGGTACCTTTCTGATAGGAGTAACTACAGGAGTAGCATCAGGGATGATATTAATAATATGATAAGGACTGCCTATACTACCAATCCCTGAAAAAACATCTTTAAAATCTTTATAATTTTCGTTTCCTTCCTTACTTTCCATACCTTTATTTCTATCAGTAGTGACCTGATCAAGAGAACCAAAATTTTTATGGATTAATTCCATTTCGATACAAGTTGGCAATCCCAGAATTGCCTCTGTTTTATCGTCAACTACAAAAAATTAAATTTTGAATTTATTGTCATTATAACCACAATCTATTACGCAAGATCCAACCAATGGTAACTCATTCCCTGTATACGATTTTAAAACCACATTAGTAGGCTGAATTAAATCTCTAGATAATTTCAAATCATACAAAAAATCTCTCAAACTTAAAACATTAGCAACAGCTCCAGTATCTATTTTAAAACATTTTTGTCTGTAATTTATTTCTACAGAAACTTTCCAGAACATATCTGGTACTATTTTCTTTATTAACAACCTGTATAGTACCTATAAATAAAGAACCTATTGATTCAAGGCCATTTGTGTCTTTTTTATCATCACTCACACTATTCACTCCATAACGACACATTTTAACAAAATGATTCATCTTACTGCAGCCTGTACATATTTTATCAAACGCTGGACACTGTCTGGCAGCATGAAAACTTCCACACCTTCTACAGTTAAACCCTCTAGAATCTTGGTAGTTCTTATCTCCATTTCTAAAGCTTGACCTAGACAAACTTCTGTCCCTGTTACCTGACTGCTGTCTTCCTTGGTAGAATGATGTTCTATTATTCTTACGGTCGCCTGACTGCTGTCTGCTACCACCTTGATAACCTGTAGAATTTGGGTTACTCCTCTTCTGCAGAGCATCTACTTGCACCATTTCACCATCATTACCACCATTATTACAGCGATTAATTTTCCTGCTTTGTTCCTGGGACTGTTCGAGTACTGCACATAACTGGACTGCTTTTTCCAAGGAAATCTCATCTTGTTGTAGGATCCTTTCTCTGATCTCCGCTAATAAGTAATGCTTAATATTAGTTCATCGGCTAGGTCACCGAATTTGCAAAGTGAATCCTGCTTTCTGAGTTCAGTAATCTCGTCCATAATCAAGTCACACACAAGCACTTTATCTTCTTTTCTGAACTCATTTACCTTCATTTCAACTTTCTAGAGCTCGCAACGATTCTTGTGTATAGCCTGGCGAACCATCTACTGCCCGATACCATTTTTGAATGGTTTTACGATGTGGAAGACATTTGGCAAACGTTTTCCGAATATAATTGTAGGCTGAACTTGAATAGAAATTCAAGTACTTCATTAATAAACATGCATGATAATAAAAAACCTTAATCAGAATGAGTCTCAACAATAATATTAACAACTACTTCTAATAACCTTGACCAATAAGACCCTAAATGTTCTATTATATTTGTCACAGAAAATCATTGCACAGGAACAACTCCTCTGTTCAATTCCCTACTGGACCGAAATGTACCCACATAAAAATCTCCAGTTTTCTAGTATCATACAAATGCACATCACCCATGAATTTCAGACCCTCGTACAAATAAGCAGGAACCATCTTATTTCTAATCTTAGAAACAAGATCCAAAGTTCTAAACAAAATTCTCTGATTAATGTTCATCACATAGCCCTTTTTCCGAAAATTCATATGACCGCCATTTTGAAATGGCTGGATGGATTTAAAACAATATATTTATCACATAAATAAAAAAAGGCCATACCAAATAAATATCTAATATCAAAGTCTGAAACAGATATAAACGCGACATAAGTGAGACGACCCTTTTTTTTTTCAATTTTGTTACATTTTTCAAGAGACATCAATTTTTATAATTACATAACTATTTTTTGCATATTATAGAATTCTTCAGTACATTCTCTTTTTTGTACTCTAGGGAGAATTTAAAGTACTTGTTGAATACTTAATTTGATCAATAATTATAAATCTATTTGTTAATGTAGTGTTTTAATTAAAAATTTTTTTCAGCCTTTAGTACCACTTACATGCAAGAATACCGCCAGCTGAACCAGTAGCTGGCTTACCAGTAATTGGTAAGTCATTAGATTTTAATTTTCTTTAACTTCGGTTGGTTATGATTTGTTTCGTGTTTTGGCACCATAGACTTTGTATAACTTGAAAATTAACGTACTAGTGATATTTCTTACATGGCAAAGTTTTTACTATAATTTTAGGTTTGTAATTAGCTGAACACAGCTTTGTCATAAAAATACGAGCATTGTTATGTTTTATGTTCCTGAAGAATTGCGCGATTTTTCATATCCTCTATGCCTGTAATAAAATAATAGTGACAATTTATAGGAGTGTGTTAATTTTTTTCAAGTGTCGAAACATGCTATCTTTAGGCTTATCAGAAGCAAGAAAACATAAATTTTTTCACCTTGTATTGTATTTTATGAAGAAGTGTTTTATGAGATCACAGAGTGCCATCCAAAAAGTATGCACATAATTATATATTAAAATATTAAAATAAATATTAAATATTTAATAAAAAATAAATAAATATTTTTTTTAAGTAACGAGGATTACTTATTGTTTTTTTTTTCTAGCATAGGTATTATCATGTAGCTATGTATCTTTTCATTTTTTTTTCATATTTTTTTCTTACAAGTTACAAATTATTTCTTTAAATCATTTGCTGCCAGTCTCTGAACAAATGTTTCTTTATAAAAAGGAATACATTTGTCATAGATATTTTTCTATTCACTGATGATTAGTATTGTTAATTCTCATATCTTATAGTCGGGTCTTATAAGTCTATAAATCTTATAAAAAACTTATAAATTCTTGTATCCGAAATATAAAACCATGAAAGTTATAAACTTCTATAAGATTTTATTTTTTGATCTTTAAAAAGATTCTGTGAGACAACTTTGTAATAGTTTCTTCTTTTAAACTAACATCGAACTAAAACATCGATAATTTCTGATTATATCGTTTAATACTGTGTTCGGTTATTACTTCTAGGTGTAGAGCAGAGGGAGTAGATTTTAAAGTCACGTGACGACTTTGGAGCAAATGTCACCACGCAGGTTCGAATCCCACTCGTACCTTGTGTGTTGTGTTCGTCTATAGAACTATATAAATATATTTACAAATGTGTCTGTGTCAGTATGAGCTAGTTTTCGAAGCCAAATTACCAGACTCTGTCTTACCTACAAAGTTAAGACTGATGTTCCTATCTTAAAAAAAAGGAATAAAAAACGCTTAGCGAGCTTTTTGTGGGAGGAACCTCAAACAAACTTCAATTATGTCAATATATTGTCATAGTTAACACAAATTGGACCACTTTTCATTTTTCAGTTAATTTATTTGTTATTGGAATTTATTGTTTTGCCAAATAATAATAGGAAAACGACTAAAACGAGCGAGTCACCGACGAGTGTGCATCGTTGTTAACCTGCTCTTCATAAAATTGAAAGTCAAAGTGGTTATCCTTAGTTTTAAACAGTTACACCTGCACCCCACAGCGAAATATAGGTCACAGAGTTCGGCGGCGCCACTATAGGGCGCTCCTATTACTCCATAATAGGTATATAATTATTAACTAATTAATATATTCATACCAATAATCTGGTTTCGTTCTACCCGTTTATTGATACTTTATCTCTGTGATATTTTCGATAAACAACACTCGATAAACAACCGCTGACTCGAAAGTCAGGGCAGGCAACCAAAAATTCAAATATGTCGTTATCCTGGTTGCCAACAACACATAACTCATAAACCTCAAAACAAATCTTCGGCTGTTTTTGACTACAAGAACACCAATATGTCCGCAACATCAAACCAACCAAACCCTACTTCAAACCAAACCTCTAGCAGCATCACAAACGTCACAAGGAACTCATACTTAGCAGCCGCAAAAGCAACGCCCAAACCCACATTCCCAAAAAAGGACCAGGCCATTGTAATGCACGCAGAAAATAGCTTAAAATTATTCGACTACATCAAAGCCGTGGGAGACGCAGTAGGCCCCAAAAATATAACCTTTGCATCCAGTATCTCCAACAATAGAATTTGTATATACCTTAGCACCAAAGATACTGTGGATAAAATCATTGAATCACACCATACGCTGCAAGTTGGACACCTACATATTCGAAGATTGATATCTCCAACAAAACGAATTTTAATATCCAATGTGTGTCCGTCTATCCCACACGACTTTATAGAAAGCTCAATCAAGTCGCTAGGCATACAGTTAGCCCCAACGACGAATATAGTCATATTCTCAGCTTTCGACGTCAAACCTACGCTTTCCCCACCACTGATAATTTTGAAATACAAACATCGCTAGTTATCTCTCACGATGGAGCTGACCACAGAATTTTTCTCTCCACCGACAAAATGGAATCCATCTGCCCTAATTCTACCAACGTCAACCCCATGCTGCAGTCTACACCTAACGAAACACCTCAACAACCTGAGCCATACCCAAACGACACGTCAAGCCTCGAATGTCAAGAAAATCTCCCGCTTCCTCCCGCCAAGAGACCACGTTCGGAGTCAACAAGTCTCTCTGACATATCCAACATTAGAATCGAAGACAACCCTACTAGAGCTCCAACCAGCAACCCAGGAACCTCCCTCATGCCTTCCCCTAATATCCTTCAAGCAAGCAAGAACAAATATATCAAGAAGAAGGACAAAAAACGCAAAGTTGAAGAATCTGCAGAACTTGGACTAACAGAAACGTCTAAGAACAATATAAGAGAAGCCTACCAGAAGGACCCTGAAGCTTTCGTACTCCACATATACAGTTTTTATGCATTCCTCGAAAACACTTACGGAAGTAATAATCCATACCACGAAGCCCTAAAATTTACAAATCAAGTAAAAAATCTGCTGTTCAACATGCACGAAATCTACCCAGCCCTCGAGGACCGGGCATTAAAGAACAGATTTACTTAAAGAACAGATTTACCCGACTGACCAAGAAAATCAAAAAGGAACTCACAGCTGAAACGGGAAGCTCCGGCAGCGTCCTATCCTTAATAGATCCCAGCGATGAAGAAGCCCTTTTGGATTCTAGTGCTCTCTCACAACAATCTTTCTAGAAACCCTCAACCCCCAGACAAAAACCTCTATAATCTTTCACGATTATTCAGTGGAATTGCGATGGGTTTTACCCTCGCATAGAACGCATTCAGCAGCTCCTGTCTGAAATGTCAACCGAAATACTCTGTTTACAGGAAACAAACTTTAAGACCACTCACAATTCACAAATAAAAAACTACGTCGGTTACCATTATATAAGAGAAGATCCCCTACGAGCTAGCGGAGGCTCTTCGATATTTGTATCCAGCGACATATACTCCGAGAACTTCGAATTAGCCACCAATCTAGAGGCAGTAGCAGTAAAAGTATGGCGGCATCCTCAACCACTACTAATCTGCAGCTTATACATACCACCAAGACATAACTTAACAAAAACCGCAATATCTGCTCTTATAAACCAACTTCCCGCACCATTTATTCTCGTTGGCGATTTTAATGCTCATAGCCCAAGGGGGTCCAACTATACCTCTACTAGAGGAAAAATAATTGAGGAAGCTGTTAACAATTCCAACCTATGCCTTCTAAATACTGGTTGCAATACCCATCTCAACATATCAACAGGCACATTCTCCAAGATCGACCTCAGCTTTTGTGACCCCAGAACAGCCCCCTTGTTTACCTGGTATCCACTAGATAGCCTATTCGATAGCAACCACTACCACTACCCACTATTGATCTCAGATAACGCTCCCAAACCTGCCAATAACGTATGAAGGTGGAGAATTTCCCAAGCTGACTGGAACTCATTCAACTCTACGATAGTAGAAAAGATCGATGCTGTGAACCTAACTAACGACATCGATACCGCCGTACATGAGTTCACAATGCCTAACCTCATCAGCTGAAAAACACATAGGAAAGTATACTACAAGCTCACAACGAAAATTAGTTCCATGGTGGAACGAATCCTGTGCAAAAGCCGTCAGAGAAACTAAAACTGCCTTAAACAGATATCGAAGAACCAGACACATGGAACACTTAATCATTTTTAAAAAACTAAAGGCTCAATCCAAGAGAGTCTTAAAAGAAAGTAAAAGGAATTCCTGGAACAATTATGTCAGCACAATAAAATCAAGTACACCCCCTGGACAAGTCTGGAACAAGATAAAGCAAATGCGCTGTCAGAATACTACCTACAAAATACCAGCACTCCTCCTGCAAGACAAGGTCATCACAGATAGTCAGGCGATCGCCAACGTGTTAGCAGAGCACTTTCAGGCGAAAACAAATAATGGTAATGTCGTCGCTACCCAGCAAAACACCTGCAGCGACCTGACATTGCTACGGAATGCAGATAAGATAAACCAACCTTTCTCCCAGGAAGAACTTACCATCGCTCTATCTTCTTCAAAAAACTCCGCCGCTGGTCCCGATGATATCCCCAGCATATTCATAAAAAACTTAAAATCCGAACCGCTAACCCATCTTCTTCAACTCTACAATAGAGTCTGGCTAAGCCACCAGTTTCCTAAGATATGGCAACAATCAGTCGTACTTCCCATCAAGAAGCCAGATAACACTTCACCTCACCCTAAGTCGTACAGACCCATTTCACTCACATGAAACCTATGCAAACTGCTGGAGAAAATGGTCAACAAACGCCTGCTTTGGTTCCTGGAACAACATAATATCCTAGACGAAGCTCAATCAGGGTTTAGGCCGAACCGCAGTACCACAGACAACCTTATAACCCTGCAAGCAGAAATCACCGGTGCTTTCTCCAGCAAACAGGACGTCATAGCCGTAATGTTGGACATAGAAAGCGCCTTTGATAATACGCCGAGAACAGTAATACTGAATAAACTCACCGAAATAGGTTTAGCCGGAAATACATACTTCTTCATCAAGAACTTCCTGAGTAACCGAACCTTCAAGACGAAAGTAAACGGAAAAACATCAGACTCGTACTCCACAGACAATGGCGTACCCCAAGGATCAGTCCTCAGTACAACGCTATTTCTACTAGCTATTAACGATCTGTGCACATCCGTACAACCACCGGTGAAATGTTCACTCTATGCCGATGACCTAGTACTCTTCTGTCAGGGAAAAAACACCAGATCTACATGCACCCTACTACAGAACACCCTAGACAACCTGATACAGTGGACCACAAAAAATGGGTTTAACTTCTCGCCCTCAAAGTCAAAAGTAATAAAGTTCAGCAGGAGATCCGGCAGCACCCAAACTCCACTTATCTACATCCAAGGAAAACAACTCCAGATAGTACAGCAACTTAAATTCCTAGGTCTAATATTTGACAGTAAGCTTACCTGGAAGCATCATCTCCAAGAAACCAAAGGAAACTGTCTGCAAAGAATGAAAATTCTAAAATCACTCGCTCATCATCATTGGGGTGCAGAGGAACAATCCCTACTAAGAATATATAGAGCATTAATAAGATCCAAGCTGGACTACGGCTGTCAACTCTTTTTCTCTGCTCCAAAAACCCACATCAGGTCACTCGATGCAGTGCATAACACTGCATTACGAATATGTCTTGGAGCCTTCAGATCTAGTCCAACAGAAAGTCTCTACAGTGAATCCCATGAACTCCCCCTCTATCTCCGACACCAACAACTACTCCTCACTTACTCTGCTAGAATATCAGCTTGCCCCAAAAATCCAGCCCACAAAGTCCTGACGACCCCAGAACTAAATCCAAACCCTCATAATAACACCCAGACAACTCCAGAAGTCCTAAAATCGCTACTAGGTCACATCAAATTATCAGATACTGCTCTCCCAACCTCCAGCATTCCCCCTTGGACCAAAATACTACCAACCTTCAACACCACTGTTAGTAAATATAATAAACAAGACACGCCCAACTCTACACTGAGACAAGCCTTTTTAAAACTTCTTGGCAATACCAATTTCGACACCATCCTGTTCACCGACGCCTCCAAAAGCGAAGAAGGAGTAGGGTGCTCCGTTGCAACTTCTGAAACCGTGGTGAAAAAATCCCGTATATCTAGTAACTGTAGCGTGCATACAGGAGAATTACTGGGAATTCACAATGCTCTTCAAACAGAAATTCAAGACAATCAGTCAGTCAGTAGCAATATGCACCGACTCCCTATCCTCGATATACTCCATACAAAACATCTACACAAGCCACCCGATAGTGCAAAACATCCACGAGACATGTAATAGACTCGCCAATAAAGGAACTACAGTCACGATTCTTTGGGTTCCCTCCCATGTAGGCATTTGCGGCAACGAGCTGGCTGATCTGGCAGCTAAGGAAGTTTCGACATCTGACCTACCCATACAACACCTACAGCTCTCCAGAGATCTCAAAACTACCATGAAACATATTATTCTGAGTAAATGGTGTAACCAATTGAACCAAGCAAACGTGAGTCTCCGTGCAATACAACCATCAATCAACCACTCCGTTTTGCCCCGAATGAATAGAACAAACCAAATTATTATGCGAAGACTTAGAATAGGACACACACGCCTGACACATGGATACCTGATGAGCTCCAGTAACCACACCATGTGTCAATACTGCGTCAATTCACGCCTCACTGTACAGCATATCCTAATTGAATGCACCCACTACATAAATGCAAGAAAACAGTACAACCTAGTCCCACCACTGAAGGACATGCTTAGCGTATCCAACGAAAATAATAGTTGTAGTAACGTAATTGAATTCCTTAAAGCCACAAGATTGTATGCTATGATTTGGACAACTGTAAGAACAACTGTAACTCGTGTCAATGACCATTACGTAGTCGAGACACGCTAATTTTAATTTAAAAAATAAATTAATAATAATAATAATTTATTTATTAGAAATGCGATCTACAATACAACATAATATTATAACGACACCGCTCTGGAAAAATTCTAGTAATTGCTTCTTTAACCTGTAACATTCTAGTCCACGAATTTGCTTGTTTGTTTACATTCCCTTTTTTTTATACTGAGTAAGTCAATGACATGTTCGCGACAGTTCCAGTCACATGTCATGTGACACATCGACAGACAGACGTTAGTTCTATGGATTTCTGGAGTGGGTATGCCGAACAATCTGACATTTCCAGAATCCATGAATCGACGGCTGGTGCGCCGGTGCGACGTTCGAGAATGTACCTGCTAGAACGGAGTAGAACGTGACTACTGATGTGTCGGGGGACTATATAAGAGTAGCCTCGCGGTTGCGTAGTTCAGTTTAGTTGGGACATTGAGTGAAGTGAAGACAGAGAGCAGAGCAGTAACTAGTGGAAGCTGAACAGAGCAGTAGTGAAGTGAAGTGTGAAGTAAGGGAGCCAGTAGTGACAGTATAGCGAATTATAAAGAGAACAGCTGTGTTTAGTGTGTTTGATTATTTAGAATAATTATTAGAGGTTATAAGTACTTGTGGTGTTAACTGTTAAACAATAAAGTAATTTGTAAGACTTTTTTGGTGGTGATTTATTTATTGTGAGACCCGTAACAACTGGTGTCAGAAGTGGGATGCGGATTCCAGCAAGAAGATTGATTAGTTAATGGGTAAATTAAGAAGTGGAAAGGAAACTGGAAGCGACAAAATGTCTGAACAAATGTTGGCGGATATGATGTTACTGCTCAAAAACGGCCAGGAAGAGCAGAAGAACATCATGAAGAAGCTTGAAGACGGCCAAGAGCAGCAAAGGTTATTGATGCAGCAACAAAAAGAAAGTGAAGAGAAGCTGCTGCAACAGCAGAAGGATAGTGAAGAGCAGCTACTAAAAGTTATTCTTCAGCAAAGAGACGATTATGTGTGTGGACTAAACAAAGTAAAACAAGACGTTGATGGTGTTCGTGATGAAGTCAACGGTGTTCGCAACGAAGTCAGTGGTTTTCGCGACGAAGTAAAACTGGTGGAGCATAAAACAAAACTGCTGGTAGAAGAAATGAAGAACGACTTCGAGACAAAACTCAGAACTCTGGAAAGTTCTGAGGTGAAGCATTCTCCGGGTGCCGCACCGTCTAGCAGTTTTGGTGCGAAAGTGAAACCACCAGCGTACGACGGAACAACTCCCTGGACTGCGTACAAGATGCAGTTTCAGGCTGCATGCATGGCCAACGGGTGGAACGACGCAGAGAAGGCAACGGCACTGGTTCTTGCTCTTCGAGGGCAAGCCGTGGACATGCTGCAAACACTGCCGGTAGAACTGCACTCGAATTACAACCAATTGAGTGCAGCATTAGAACTTCGATTCGGCAATCGCCATATGGAGCAGGTTTTCCAAAATCAGCTAATGAGCAGAGTGCAGAAGCCGAACGAGTCGCTACAGGAGTTCGAAGCAGATGTCAACAGGATTGTCCATCAAGCCTACCCAGACTCGCCGCAGAACTTCAAGGAACAACTAGCCTCGCAAACCTTTGTCAATGGGATACGAGACACTGAAATACAGAAGATCCTGCGCATGTCACATTTGACAAAGTCCAGAGAAGCGTTAGTTAGAGCGCTTGAGATAGACGCAGCAATCAAGGCGTCCAATGGTAGGAACTTCTCCAAGGTACGAGCAGTGACAATCAATGAGGAAAAAGAAGAGGACGTGACTACCATATTGGAAAGGCTAAGTAAAATGATGGTGGATAAGCTCTCTGACCTGTTGAATAATGATGGGAAAAGAGGTTGGACTCCAAGGGACGAAAACAGGAAACAGTGCTACCGTTGCGGTTCCAGTTTTCATTTCATACGCAATTGTAAGGCTGGTGAGCAGACTCATCGAAGTAGTGGATCCCTGGAACAAGGACCAGACAGGGAAAGGAGCAGAACCAGAGATAGAGGTATCTATCGGGAACGGGAAGATCTTCGTCCGCAGCAGGAAAACTAATTTCAGCCAGTGTGGAGGGGCGAATACTGGCTGACGACATCAAGGCCCCTAAGTTCGGTTCCACCAGAACACCGCAGTGCCATGTGGACAGCCAAGACATCAGAGGGCGACAAGATGTTTTCAAGACATCTGGTTCGTGGCGAGACAGAAACGGGAGCGAAAGACCCAGCTTCCGAGTGGAGAGCAAAGGTTTCTCGAGGAGTGAGCGAGACTTCAGACGGGGCGGTGGCTGCTGGCGGTTTGGTGATAATAATGGTCATGGTCGCAACCATGAACGGAACTGGGACGAAGAAAGACGCCCGTTCAGGCGATTCGAGCACCGGAGTGACAGTCAGGGCAGTTTCATCAGAAACCCGCCACCGGCAAATGATGAGCAGGAGAGTAGGTCATCGGAGCATCATCAGAGGCCAAAGCTGACGTTGGCGCCTCGTATTAAACCGATTGAGGACAACCGGAAGGAAGAATGCGTTCGAAGGATCGTGATCAATGAAGATACGGCATGGACGATAGAAGCATGCAGGAAAGAGCAAGAAAAAGACGAAGACATCGGAGACATTTTAAAACGTAAAGAAGAGAATGGACCGAGACCAACGTGGGCAGAGGTTTCTCCACGTAGCCCAGAATATAAAGCTCTATGGTCACAATGGGAGTCGCTGCAAATCGAAAATGGTCTGCTGAAGAGAGCCTGGGAGAGTGCCGACGGAAAGAAGATCGTCATGCAGTTGGTGGTTCCAAGGAGTAAAGTTCCGAAGATTCTCGAAGTGATCCATGGAGGTACATCAGGAGCTCACTTCGGAGTGAACAAAACACTAGCGAAAGTTCGAGAGAGGTTCTACTGGGTGAACTGCAAGGACGATGTCGAAGCCTGGTGCCGTAAGTGCGAGAAATGTGCTGCAAGCAAGGGCCCAAGCAGAAGACTGACAGGCGCTATGAAGCAGTACAACGTCGGAGCCCCATTCGAGAGGATAGCCATAGACGTAGCGGGTCCTTTTCCAATCAGTGACAGCGGCAATCGCTTTATCTTGGTCGCCATGGATTATTTCAGCAAGTGGCCTGAAGCATACGCCATACCGAACCAAGAAGCTGCTACAGTTGCGAGAGTCTTGGTGGATAATTTAATTAGCAGATTTGGCGTACCTTTAGAGTTGCATTCCGATCAAGGACGAAACTTTGAATCCCAAGTTTTCGCAGAAATGTGTAAACTGCTCGGGATAAACAAGACAAGGACTACACCTCTCCATCCACAATCTGACGGTATGGTAGAACGGTTTAATCGAACAATGGAGGAACATCTGTCGAAGGTGGTGAGCAACAATCAGAGAGACTGGGACCAGTACCTGCCTTTGTTGCTGATGTCATATAGGGCAGCCATCCATGAGACTACAGGGCAGACACCAGCCAAACTTGTATTCGGCAAGGAGATTCGGCTACCCTGTGATTTGGTGTACGGTTCACCAAGCAGTCCACCATCGGAGATCAGAAATTATGTCGACGAATTAAGAAACTCCATGACAGAAGTGCATTCCCTAGTCAGGAGGAAGATCAAGTTGGCCAGCGACCGAATGAAGGCGAGGTACGACTTGAAGGCAAACTCCGGCGGCTTCACAGAAGGAGACAAAGTGTGGTTTTATAATCCAACTAGGAAGAAGGGTTTGTCGCCTAAGTTTATGCCATCCTGGGAAGGGCCTTACACAATTATTAAAAGGATAAACGACGTGGTGTATAGGATACAGCGGAGCGGAGCCCCCAAGTGCAAGATGAAGGTAGTCCACCTGAATCGTCTGGCACCCTACTGTGGAGACAGCGAATAAGTCCGTTCGAGCGGGACGCTCGAAAATAGAAAGGGGGCAGTATAACGACACCGCTCTGGAAAAATTCTAGTAATTGCTTCTTTAACCTGTAACATTCTAGTCCACGAATTTGCTTGTTTGTTTACATTCCCTTTTTTTTATACTGAGTAAGTCAATGACATGTTCGCGACAGTTCCAGTCACATGTCATGTGACACATCGACAGACAGACGTTAGTTCTATGGATTTCTGGAGTGGGTATGCCGAACAATCTGACATTTCCAGAATCCATGAATCGACGGCTGGTGCGCCGGTGCGACGTTCGAGAATGTACCTGCTAGAACGGAGTAGAACGTGACTACTGATGTGTCGGGGGACTATATAAGAGTAGCCTCGCGGTTGCGTAGTTCAGTTTAGTTTGGACATTGAGTGAAGTGAAGACAGAGAGCAGAGCAGTAACTAGTGGAAGCTGAACAGAGCAGTAGTGAAGTGAAGTGTGAAGTAAGGGAGCCAGTAGTGACAGTATAGCGAATTATAAAGAGAACAGCTGTGTTTAGTGTGTTTGATTATTTAGAATAATTATTAGAGGTTATAAGTACTTGTGGTGTTAACTGTTAAACAATAAAGTAATTTGTAAGACTTTTTTGGTGGTGATTTATTTATTGTGAGACCCGTAACAATATTAATCTCACCGACCACCTACAATACACAGTAACCATTTCACCCTTTATCCCATTTTTCACAATAAATTTCTCATACATTAAATTATTATAATCATTCGATCTTTTACTTGAAACGACCATAAAGCTCAATAAATTAATTATCGTAATCGAAAACTTGCTTGTAACTTGTAACGTTATTTTGGAGAAGCGGCAAGCAGAACACTTTCTTCGAAATCTGAAATGGAAGTTTTCTGCATGCCGCTTCTCTGAAATTGCTTTTTTAACGTATTATGCTAGAAAGTAATAAATTGGGGGAAACATTTTCTTTTGGTGGGCTGCTATTTAAATTACTAGGTAATCGGTTGAATTAAATTTTTACTTGTGGTCTTATTTTTTCAAGGAAATGGAAAGGCAGGAAGAAAGCAGGAAGGCGCGATTGAAGTTCGGTCGCCTGGTGAGCCCGAGCCTGGGCCTTCACAGGTATGTATATACATGGTGTCCAGGTATGAGTGTAAGAGCTACACGTGGCGACCTTCCTTGGACTATTTTGAGTAAAAAATCTTAATACAAAAATGCTCTAAACGTCTTCACGGTGCCACAGGAGGTCATCAAAGTTAGAGATTCTGGGTCACAAATATGCATATTATTGAACTTCTATTTCCTTTTGCAGTTACGGTTAACATTTTCAAAGACTTTTGCAAAGTCTTATTTCATTTAATTTTCGTAACAGTGCAATTATTAACTTTTTTAACGTTTCCTAAATTTTTTTTTTTTTTTAGAAATGTTAAAAAAGTTAATAATTGCACTGTTTCGAAAATTAAATGAAATAAGACTTTGCAAAAGTCTTTGAAAATGTTAACCGTAACTGCAAAAGGAAATAGAAGTTCAATAATATGCATATTTGTGACCCAGAATTTCTAACTTTGATGACCTCCTGTGGCACCGTGAAGACGTTTAGAGCATTATTGTATTAAGATTTTTTACTCAAAATAGTCCAAGGAAGGTCGCCACGTGTAGCTCTTACACTCATACCTGGACACCCTGTATAACCAGATTTCATTAATGCTTATTAGTTATTTGTGTTTATACTAATTCATGTTTTATAATATTGACATCGGATGTTATGTATATATGTAATAATGCCAGTGCCTAAACGGCTTATACAAAGTGTCCCGCAAAAGTCTCAGATCAAACGAAAAACCGTTTGAACGGAATCCAGAATGCCTTGAGCTGAGAACTCTATACTTGGAAAAAGGGGCCAAAAGCTGTCTGTACAACAAGGTCTCGACAACCTTGGAAAATACAGAGGGATAATGGAAATAGGCCTATAGCTGGCCGGGTCACCCGTGTTTCCCTTTTTATAAACTGGAGTAATTTTTGATTTTTTAATAGCTTCTGGCCACGTGCCAGTAAGGAATATTTCATTTGTTGGAGTAGTAAGGATCGGCAAGATCACTGGTGCTGTTGCCTTGAGAATCCTGCTGTTCATGCCAGTAAGCGCAGCAGATCGACTTAGTGACGCGATGACCCCATCAACCTCAGGGTCAGTCACCGGAGACAGAAAGAAGCTCCGACCGTTCGCCCTGGGATACGCCCTCGATCTCCGGTACCGGGGACAGAGTCGCCAGTTTACTCTCCGCAGCACCTGCAAAGTACCGGTTGAAATCGTCAGCCGCAACAGTCTCAGCTATCTTGTGCCGCGATTTATTTGTCCCATTTCGTGCGGAGTTGACAACCCTCCAACCGGCTCTACATGGATTCGATGCATTAATTATACACCGATCATATTATTCTGTCTCGCATCGATTTGAGTGCATCATGGAACCAATCAAGTCGGAAGGATGCGCAGCCCGTCTTAGAGGGAAGCACCTGGGCAGAAAGCAGCTGTATTTTTCCATCAGACAATCTGTCAGGCCGTCAGCATCCAGTCCCTCATGAAACCACGCCACCCCACCAAGCAAACCAGCCCCGGTGATTCTCCTCACATGTCGAGAAGTCTCAGTCACTCTGAGAGCCCCAACAATCACCTCCCCAAACCATCGTGGTCCGACAACGCAGGGCGGGGTCATCCATGTACTAGCGAGGTGCACAGGCATCGATGTGAAAGTATTATCAATGCATCGATCGCTCCTCGTCGGCTCTGTGTTGCATATTCTGAGGCCAAATAATGTTGTTGAAATGTCTTTAAATTCTCTGCTCATAATCGCTCAGAAAACTGTTGTAGAGGTAAAGAGGCAAGTTTGAGAAACTACATCTGAAAAATGCAGTGAGCAGCACTTCTGATGTCAATTTATTTAAGAGATAGCCATGACGGCCAGAGTTAATGATTTTAAAAAGAAACAAAGCATCATGGAGAAACCTTCTCTCTTCCATATTTAAACAGTTGAGTCTACGAATAGAAGGTAAAATATGCGTGTGGAGGAATATAAGTTATAAAGCGAGTACATATATTCTGCATCTTTTGAAGTCGCCGGTTGTCGGTTTGCCTGATACAAGGGCCAAATACCACGTCCGCATAGTTCGAAATGGACAGCACAAGGGATTCAGAAAGACTTTTTTGTCTTCTTAAATTCTAAATTTCGTTAGCCGGAAAGCGTGTTATTCATTATTTCGACTTTGTGTCAATTGGTTGAAGAAGTTCTTGTTCGTTACAGAGTGCTCTCTTAAATAGGCCAGTTCTCTGAAGTACCCCCACAGAAAAAAAGCTAACTGAATAAATAATCGGGGACCTGTCTCACGTGTTCGTAATCATTACTTCCAAGGAAATCCTTTTTTCCGTCACTTCCCTTGAATTTTGTCTCAAGGTCCCCCTGCGATGGCCGGTGTTCAACTCTCCCATTACCCAGAGGGGGAAAGAGTAGTTCCACCCATGGTTCGTTTTAATGGGAGGAAGCTTTCTCAATTTTGAATCTCACTTCGAAATCGTGTCTGTTCGAGTCTCGCATGCACCGATTCAAGTCTCGAGTAGACTGATCATGTTGTTCTCTTAATTAACGAGGTCTCGTCCTGTCTCGTTACGTTGCCGAGGGATATAAGTGAGAACTGACAAGTTCTCAAATCTTGTGTGTGTTCTTATGAAAGGGATAAACTTGTAAAGTAAATTTCCACGGATTTCTCGGGTTGCAAAGATAATGCAGTCAGCTTGTAAGTCAACTTTTTGCACTAGCAGGCTCCATTTTATTACATCTTTGTAAATTTAATTTTTCATGCTCTGATATCAGTATGGAAGTTACTGGGCTTTGAAAATACGACCACATAGTTTGTTGCAGATTTCCTTTGGAAACATCTCATTCTGTGGTATAACAAATGAGATTAATGTTAATTTTTAGAAAAATGTAAATATTAAACCAAATTGACGCCGATGAAGTATATTACTTTTTAATTTTTATTCAACAGGCATCTGAGAGCAGTCCTCGGCAACGGCCAGCCGAGATGGCGGAGGAAATGGAAACAGCAACCTCGCAAAGGCGGCGCTTCAAAAAAAGGAGGGGGCTGGTGCCGTCTGTGTAATTTTACATAATTTTTTTTTACAGTGTAACAAATAAGATTAATGTTAATTTTGTTTCAACAGGCATCTGAGAGCAGTCATGGCCAAAACGGCCGGCAGATGAAATAGAGCCGGCAGCAATGAATCGAGCCAAACAGGGAACTGATCTGAGGATCCTGATCCGAAGAAGGCAGATCAGGAGCCGGCTGAGGATCCCGATCCGAAGAAGGCGTATAAGGAGCCGGCTGAGGATCCTGATCAGAAAAAGGCGGATCAGGAGCCGGAAGCCGGAAAAGCCGGACCAGCCTTCCAAACAAAGGCTTCCAAGGGGGATGCCTTAGTTAAATGATAAGATTCATTTATTATAAAGATGAATAAATTATTAATTGAATTAGCTTAGTTTCATTTCGTTTAGTATTATTAATTTAACTTAGTATCAAGAAGTAAAATTGTTTATTTATATAGTTTTTTTTTTTTAATTTAACCAGAAAAGCATCTATATAGTAAAAGTGAATACCTGCAGAGGCAAGTTGCCTGTTTGCAGGTTTGATATCGAAACTAGGAATTCCTTGAAACTAACTAACGTTCCTGAACGGTTTCTTGTAGACTTATATAAGTATTATAACGAGACTGCTCTGGAAAAATTCTAGTAATTGCTTCTTTAACCTTTAACATTCTAGTCCACGAATTTGCTTGTTTGTTTACATTCTTTTTTTATACTGAGTTAGTCAATTACATGTTCGCGACAGTTCCAGTCACATGTCATGTGACACATCGACAGACAGACGTTAGTTCTATGGATTTCTGGAGTGGGCTCGCCGAACAATCTGACATTTCCAGAATCCATGAATCGACGGCTGGTGCGCCGGTACAACGTTCGAGAATGTACCTACTGTTTCGCTGCCCCGTCGAGGGAACTATAAAAGAGCAGACTCGCGGCTGCGTGGGACAGTTTAGTTTGGACATAGAGTGAAGTGAAGACAGAGCAGTAACTAGTGGAAGCTGAAGTGAAGTGTGAAGTAAGGGAGCCAGTAGTGACAGTTAGTACAAGTAGTAGTGTAGTCAGCTGTTTGTGTTTTGATTATTTAGAATAAATATTAGAGGTTATAAGTACTTGTGGTGTTAAACAATAAAGGAATTTGCAAGTCTTTGGTGGTGATTTATTTATTGTGAGACTCGTAACAGTATTAAAACAACTTTGAACCGTGGACTGTATAATTAACTTTATTTTAACTTTAAACTTACAACAACTTGCAACCTTCGTAACATTCTTTCTTCACCAACAGCTTCTCGGTGAATTCTACGAGACGATACTAACATCCCTCGTCTCTTGACTAAGCAGCGTTGCCGCATTACACAAATTATCATAAAACGTAACATAGTCCCCGACATTGAAAAGGCTAGGCACTTTCAAAAACCAGTAAAAAAGATACAATTTACATCTTAACCTAATCGTACAATAGTAAATAGTTCTCATTTCACTAACCACAAAACAAGTTTAATCTTCAAAGGCAAGACACAAATCTTCGAAAAGGTCCTTTTTGCAATCCCATTAACAGTTTGAATGGAAGCCACACGACACACACCGTCCGGGTCTGGATAAACAGCCTTGATGCGACCCAAACACCATTGTAGGGGAGGTAACTTATCTTCACGTAACAGAACTAAACTTCCTGGTTGGAGAACTTCATTTAAAGTTCGCCATTTTTGTCGCCCTTGGAGTTCCGCACCATACTCCCTGGACCACCTGGACCAAAAATGCTGATGTAGCCTCTGAAGTTGTTGGTAATGATAATGAATGACCAAGACTTGACTCCTTCACGTTCAACACATCTGGATCTGGCAATGCAGTAGCTGGTCTCCCAAGGAGAAAGTGGGAGGTGGTTAAGGAAGACAGGTCACTGGAATCAGCAGATAGGGCATTCAAGGGTCGGGAGTTTAAAGCAGCCTCAATTTCACGCAATACAGTCGACATATCCTCAAAGGTCAAACTTGCATTTGCTACACCTTAACAACACGATCACACAATTCAATAGCTTCCTCCTCTGATTCAGCTCCTGTTATCATATCGTCCATATAAAAATCTTTAGCCAATACAGTAGAAGCTCGATTATCCGAAGTAATGTGGACCGAACCCATTTCGGATAAGTGAAAGTTCGGATAATACGGAGTTTTTTACGAATATATAAAATAATGTAGGCAGGTAAGTTACATGACTTTTTATTGTTAAAAACAACTCAACATAGTAATAAATCTTCGTAATCAAATAAAAACATACATATTTGTGTACATATCTATATATGTACATATTACAATTTCGGATAATGCGGAGTATTTGAAGGCGCGCGTTTCGGATAACGCGAATGACTTGATTTTTCGTTCAAATTTCGGATACGGACCACGATCGTTCCGGATAAAGCGGCGGTTTTAAAAATCAATTTTGTTCCGGATAAAGCGGATTCCGGATAATCGCGATCCGGATAATCGAGCTTCTACTGTATATATGAAACCTTAGGATCATTAGTAGCACATTCAACCGACAACTCTTTTAAACAACGTACCGCGAGAAACGGAGCAGATGACTGTTTTCAACTCATATTCTTCAACTTCTTGAGTTGGTTCTGTTCTCCACAAGATTCTCTGTAAACACCACTGATCTTTATCAATTAGAATCTGTCTATACATTTTAATTATATCTCCACACATCACCACATTATGCTGCCTAAACCTCATTAAAATGGAAATCAACTCATCTTGAATCTTGGGACCTACACATTAGATGTCATTTAATGACACTCCAGAATCTGACTTAGCTGATCCATCGAACACCACCCTGAGCTTGGTAGTTGGACTTTTCTCATTTATTACTCCGTGATGCGGAAAATTTTACCATATGAGACAACGATTCATATTCCAGAACAAATTCACAATATTTTTCTTTGAATTCACGATTTTTCAAGAATTTTTTCTCCAAAGAATAAAGTCCAAAAAAACTCCAGTACTCGGTTCTAGTAACTCGCCCCAGTTACTGGCATTACTAGCCTAGTTACTAGCCGCCTTTATATAGGTAAAGGTACCTAGGTATCTAAGTACAGGCTTTGTATTTGTATTTTTGAGGGTGATTAAGTTACTGCGACCTAAAAGATCTATTTATCCCCTCTACTTTGCTTGGCCTGGTGTGGAATCCCTTTAGTGAAGCACCCTCTCCAAGTCCGTTTCCTTGAGAAACTTCAGGATTTTGAGAGGATCAAGGTCGGGTAAGTTCCCTGCCTCTAGCTGGTGATGGCCCAGAACATTACTTCTTTTGACTTCTAACGCATCGCAGTTGAGCAGTAGGTGACGTAGTGTCTCGTCTCCTTTCCCGCAGAATCTGCAGACGCCATTCTCTTCTATGCCTAACTTCCTCAGGTGTTCCTTGAGCTAGCAATGTCTCGTTAGGAATCCCGTCAGTGTTCTGAGATGTTCCTCTAAGATACTCTTCAACCTTTCTCGGTTAAAATTCCCGAGAAGTTCTTTGGCTTGTCTCAACCCCGAGAGGTTCCTCCAATGGGTTTCTCTTAGTTTTCTTCTTCCTCTTGGAGCTCTGCTTGAAGAAAGTATCTCCGAAGCCACAGAATGGTTCTTGTCCTATGAAGGGTGTCGATGCTCCTTTTCTTGTCAATGCGTGGGCATTCTTCTTGCGTTCGAGGTGGTCTCAAGTACAAGGATTGTTTAGATTGCCGACTGTCTTGACGGGTGACAAGCCCCGCTCGGTCAGCAGACTGTTTTGCGGTGATGTCCCGCGATTTCTTGGTTTTTTGTTTCTTACCATGGTTGATCCCACGAGTAGCTAGGGAAGGGTGTTCCACCTATGCAGAGCCCCGCATGCAAAGGTGAGGGGATTGATACAGTGGGGTGCCCCCTGGTGCCCCAAGGTTGAATCTAGTAGGGCTGGTCTTCTATCCTGTCACGCATCCCATCAGCCTGGACCCCCGCCTTAGGATTTAGTTTTTTTTTTAGTGAGGTTGTCTCCTCTTGGTTCCGGCGATTAAGCCCAGACCCCCATATCTCTCTGTGCGCGGAACGTGACCACGACAACAGATGATACGGTTTATCAGAGATTCCACAGTCGGACGTCTCTGGCGCCGTTGCCCCTAGTGCAGCAGACCTTTAGTCACGACACGACAACTAGGTTAGGGGAGGTGGTCCGTGGCAGGGTTTTGAGCTACCAGTCTAGAATTTTACCTTCGAAGAGCTCTATTCCACTGCTAATCTTACTCACTGTTGTATCAGACACACTACTCAATACCGGTTCAGTAGTTACGGTCAAATGACCTGCAGGAGTGGTCTGTCAGTTGGACATCGCCATTTGCTTCATCATCATAATTATTATTATCATCAACGACTTCGAGAGCTGGTGCTGGTGCTGATACTCAGTGTCTAGCAAGTAATTACTAATTTGTATTACATTATAACTTTGAATAAAGCTACTATACTTAAAACTAGACTCAGTGAATAATTACGTCTCTGAAAATACGTAAAAGTATCGACAACGCAATATTATTACACTCACTTCCGCTCATTGTAAGGCTTTCCCCCTATCCGCCACCTGGGGACGCGCCCGATGGGTAGTCAACCGCACGGGAAGTACAGACTTTAAAAACAAACATGAAAATTACCAAATAGGTATTCGCATAAAGATTCAGGGAATAAATCCCTTGAATTTTTGCCGACTTTTAAAAAGACACTGTGTGAATATAAAAATTGGCTGGTTTGAATAATTTTAGATTGTCTGGATCTCAGTCTTAAAAATAATTGATATTCTTAACTCTTCTCTCTAAAGCATTTAGGGAAGCCAATATTTACTAATGCGTACCTACATCATGGTTTAAATCAAACAAATCAACAAAGAAATTTGAAATTTTCTTTCAGTGAGTAGGTATGGCGGAAAATGTGGAGCCCATTTAAGTAATTGAAAACCTGCTTCTGTTGCCATAGTTACATTTTAGGCCTGTTACGACATTTCCGAGAAAATCGAGAAACAGTTTTCAATTTTTAACGTCTTTTCATTATTGCATTGACTTTTAACAATTTATTAAAAATGCCTCCAAATAACTCATCCGACGTCACAATGAAATTAAAATTATGTTTAATTAAAATTAAAACAACGAAAATTACACCATAAATAATTGAAAACTTCTTCCCAATTTTCTCGAAAATGGTTTAACAGACTACCGCTACAAAATATATTATTAAAAAATATTAATTAATGAAATCAATAAAAAAATAAAGATCGAATATTTGGAAGGGGTGTGGTAGAGTATGGTCCAAAATAAGAAAAATATAAATTCTCAATAAACACGGTCCGCAAATTGACATCAGTTTCGAGAAGATATGGAGGATTTTTTTAAACTCAATTTTAAGTATAAAATTTGCGTTTTTTTTATTTTTATTCAAAGGGCAGTTGCCCTTTTTACAAAAACAGATACAAAATACACTGTTCAAACAAATGTACAAAGAAAAAAAATACAAAATGTTCAATCAACAATTTAGCTACTATACTATTGTACCTAATCAGCAAATTATCACAAATATTTGAAAACAATTTCTTTTAACCTATTCTTAAATACGGACAATTGATCAAGGTTAGCAATATCATGTGGTACAAGGATCTTATTCCAATTTCTCCTAAGTCGATTGGAACAATGCACATAATTCCTTTGTGCACTCTGCTCCATTAAATCTCTAGCAGCCCTAAGTGTATAAGGAACATCTTTTATTTGAAACGATGCCTTCAACTGTTCACATTTTATTAAGTGAAGTTTTTTTTTTTACTATAACATTGCATAAGTATTATAGTTATGTTCAAATACACTCATGGGACTTCCACTCTTAAAAGACACATATCTTAAAAATTTATGTTGTATTGCTTCCATTTTTTTTATATCAATTTCATACGATGGTGACCAAATAGGTGATCCATACAATAACTAACTAAAGTTCTATATAAAATGGATCAATGTATTAGTACTTTTGAATTCTTTGGTTGACCTCTTAATAAAGCCTATAGGGTTTTATACGTTTTGGATGTTACATAATTTAAATGCAACTTAAATTCAAAGTTATTTTGATAGATAATGCCTAAATCTTTAGTATGTTATGTTCTACTGATTCCAGCTGATGATTATTCATTAACTTAACAGTCGTTAAGTTACGTCAGAGGCCCTTGAGGCTACTTGAAAACTTCTGACACTTGGGCTTTACCACAGCCATAAGATATTTATTTATTTATTTATTATTCATTCTATAGTCAGAGTGAAATTTATTTACTTTACTACGACAAAAAGAGAGGAACATACATTTATCAATGTTTAGCTTAATTTTATTCTGTAAAGACCTGTAAAACTGTTTGGTCACTTTTATGATTAATTTGATTGAATATCTTTACATGATTAGCAAAAATCAGTGTCTGACTATTTTCTAGTCTATCTATTTATCTAAAAAAAATTAAAAGATTCGGGGAAACACCGTTATATGACGCCCCTGGAACTCCTAAACAAGGGTGTGTGAGAACACTAAAGATGTCTGGTGGGTACTGTAGTTGGTAAGCATTCAAAGTGGTGAAACGTGAGTCGTTGGAATGTAGGAAAATCTCGATCTCCTCTAAAACAGATTGTCTCAGGCTATAGGGTGATCTGTGAAGAATATATGTGCGTCTCTCGAAGGGTCAAAAGAGTGTTGGTTAATCCTCAAATGTTTTCCGAAAACTGACTTATCGTTTGAGGTCAGTTGACTTCTTAGATACTCATCGATGCGAGTTTGTAGAGTACGACCCGTCCTCCCAACATACACAGCGTTGCAACATGGGTTTCCGCAAATAAGTCTATAGACTCCGCTTTGTGAGAGAGTCGGTGTTAACATATTTATTATGTACAAATAAATCATATAGTGTATTGGATGACTTGTAAGCCACCTTGTAACCAAAATTTTTAAAAACAGAACCCAAAATTGTAGAAATCTCCCCGAAATAACCAAGGCTAACATATCTAGGTTTTTCATTATCTTGCTGAGATGCACTATATGCTATGGACCTATTCAACTGCAGCCGTCGACTGTTCAAAATCCTCTGTACAAAAGTCCTACTATAACCGTTCCTTAATTGAAGCCAACGTAAAAATAGTATTCAATTCCTTCCCAAAATTTGTGTCTGATAACGGAACCAAAAGGAGTCTATCAATAAGGAAATTGATGCTCGCTCTGTTGTGTGAACCATGATGAGTTGAAACAGCGTCTATCAAATGGTCTGTTTGTGTAGAGGTTTTCTATAAATATCAAAACTTAACTTGTTATTGGATCTCGTCAACAGTAAATCCAAAGAAGGCAATTTGCCATCCTGTTCCACCTCCATAGTGAAATCAGCCTTTATGTGTAGCTGGTTGATAACAATAAAAAACTCTTGAAGCTCTTCTCGGGAACCGGTCCAACACACCACGACGTCGTCCACGTATCTGTGCCAAAATAACACCTTAGAGATAAGAGGGGAACCCATATTAAAAATTAGACTCAGCTCAAAGAAAGACATAAACACCTCAGCAAGGTAAGGTGAATAAGAGGGTTGCCCATCCCCAGACCATCCTGAAACTTGTAAAATTGATCATTGAAAGTGAAAAAATTTGATCAATGCAAACTTTGACAAATCTAAACAAACTCTTTCTTACCTCATCAGAGAGAGAAGAACCATGTAGAACATTCTTAAAAAGAACAAGAGTCTGTGCCAGAGGCACATTAGTAAAAAAGATTAGAAACATCAAACGAGACTAGTAAACTGTTGGGAGGAATCACTTTGAACATAAATTTGTTAAAACAGTTTCTAGATTGTTAAAAAAATTGTAAAATTTCTATTTGGACTTGAATAAATGCACATTATGAATATTTTCGTTTTTAAAATTTTAATAATCGAAAATTCCAAGTCTATTTCTGAAATTAATTTATCAAATTTATCTATTTTTTTTGTTAAAATATTTTTCTTTGTATAAATGCAAGTAGCACCCCTTATGAAAGATTTTCTGAGATAATACTTACTTAAATTAAAATTTTCAAAATTAAAAAAATTTATTTCATTTTCAGAAAACCAGTGTTCAGATAAACAAATAATATCTATGTTTTTAAATAAAGTGAATAAATTTGTATCAAAAAGGTCTATTTTTTTTTTAGATAATCCTTGAATATTTAAATTAATAATATTTAAATCTTCAGTAACATTCTTTGAAATCAAGCTAGAATTTTTTGGTTTTGTTCTAAAAAATTATTTGTAATTTTTGATTCTTTTAGGGCCGGTTGTTCGTACGTCAGTTAAAAATTTTGAGATAACTACTGATTTTAAATTGCAAATTTTGAAAATACGGCGAATATAATTAATGATTTTTAATTTTTAATCAGTAATTAACTCTTCTTAAAGCGAGCAGAATTAATTTTCAGAAATATCAGACCAATGGTTTGATAATACAGGGCATTTTAAAATCAGTAGTTATCTCAAAATTTTTAACTGACGTACGAACAACCGGCCCTTAAATAATTTTTATTTGATTAAGGGAAATGAAATTTGTTTATTAAAGAGCTTGTCGGCCAATTTTCTGGGAGATGGTGGAGTATAACTCACTCCGAATTTTGGGAAAATTTTTACATAAAACGTTAAGCTATGACCATTATAGACGATATCTTGAAAAAAATTTGCGGAATATACATAAAATATTGTGAAAAATGAGTTTAAAGTATCATAAAATTGACCAAAAATTACAGTTCAATTTCCATTAAATTCACTAAACTGACAGATTCGTAGAACTGAGAATGATCATGTTGTGCAGCGTTGTCATATCTATTATTTATTACTAACATCTTGTGAAATAAAAATATTTGGTATAATTTGCGAAGGTTATTGTTTTAATTTTAAAATTTCAAATATTTCTATTCAGAAATACATCAAAAGTTATAAATGGTCCATGCGAGAGGGCAAGGATAATATCACAGAGGCCGTCAAATAGATAATGGGCCATAAGACTGGTTATTAAAGTTATGTTTGAATATTTTCAGACTGATAATGTACCAATTCATAATTAACTAAATAAAACACATTTTTGATTTTGATTTATTTCCTCTTATAAAAAATCACATCATAAAACATGAGTTTTTAATTTTAAAATAATATATTATTGACCATAACAACGTGACAACGTCGCAAAACATTATATTTTATTGAAGTGTCCATGAATGGCATTGTTACATAACTACTAAAAAATAAAAATAATAAAATTGCATGTGCCTGAGTGGCTCCAGGGGGTGGTTAATTTGGTGACTGTTTGTGACTTTAGGTAAAAATAAACGTAACAAGTTCTGAGGTCTGTTTATTAACCACTTACAAAATAAGTAACATTATAATTAAGTGGTTAATTAAGTGACTCTGTTACTTAAAGGGTTAATAATCTTACTAGGTAAGTGAAAGCACGTTTAGCACGCACAAAACTGGAAATAATGGAGCGAGAAAACTGTTGATGAAATGAAAAAATCGAGTTAAAAATTCGTTTCTTTCAAAATTGTACGAAGGGTCCGCAAATTTTTTTGCTTAAATCGACTTGTTTTAAGGTAAGCTTCCTTCCTATATAGAAATTTTCCTAAAATTCGGAGTGAAGTATTCTCCACCAGAACCTCCGATCCATGAAAAGACTTATTTCCAATAATAATTCTGTTAGTTATTTCTGATTTAAATTCTTGATTTTGTTTGTATCTTCATTATTTTCTTTATATTCAATAATATTAGCTTTGGCGGAAGTAGAGTTTTCAATATTATTTTCTCTATTTTTTGGATTTCTTCTAATTAATTTATCATCATTCATTTTTGTCAATAAAGTTTACCAAATCAATATTCGAGTCTTTTAGAATATTTACTTTTCTTTCTAAATTTAATATACTTATTGCTTCTAAAATATTGTTGTCTTCTAAAATACCATCAATTTCCTTCTTTTATTGTGTCTTGAATTATTTTTGAAATTATGCCAGTAAAATATATGTCTTCTAAAAAATTTTTCACTTCCATACCTATATTTTTCTTTTCAGTCTGAACGAGTTGATTTTGACATTTCTTAATAAACTTCAAATTTATTATTTATAAGTTTCTCAATATTACAATTATATTAGCCAATTTCAGTCTATATCCAGTATATTTTTGAGTAGAAGAAACTTTAATTCTTTAGAACAACAAAGAATCAAATAATTTTTTTCTTTAAAATCACTATTTTTAAATATCAAAGTTCATACAGAATAGAGCATTGATTGAACTTTTTGACATTATTCTAGTATGCTTACTATATACTTCAAAATCATCACGTGGCTTGGAATAAAAAGCACCAATAATCAATCTTTTAGTAAGACTAGTTAATTCAATAAATAAATGCTCAATATTCTCTTCCTGAATCAGAATTTTATTAACAGCTAAGTTTTCGTTAACAGCTATAAGGATTCCACCACCATAAGGAGAATCACCAAAACTGTATCTATCTCTCCCAAATATTTTATAATTAGGTTACACCCAAATCAGGTTTGGGTGTTAGAATACCTATATTTCCAGTAACAATATCCAATTTCGTTTGTAATCCATTAACATTCTGATAATATACTATAATTTTACTATCCGTTGACTTTAAACGTTTTTTGATAAATTTAGATCACTATCACCAGCAATATCAATTAAGTTATCCAACCCTCCAGTTGCCCTCTTATCAGTTTTTTTTAAATTAACAATAGTGGAATTACCGTTAAAGAATTCTACTACTTTAATATTATGTTGATTTTTTTTCAATGCATTAAATTGTTTAACTTCTTTTTTAATTTTTCTTAAATATTCACGCTGATTAAGTATAAGATCAGCTGATACATGATAAACTACCAGGAATAAGTTTCCAATGGATAAGTATTTTCGTGACTTCTAAATGACTATTTAGTTTCACAACTAAAGGCCTTCTCAAATTTAACTTTGCTTTACCAATACGTAATACATTATCAAAACTAATAACAGTTTTTTGCCATTAATCTTACTTAAAATCTCTTTAACCAAATTTACATCATGATCATTATCAGCATTCTCCTCGCTTTCTGGCACATTCCAAATTATTATTCCCTCCTTCTCCTTTCTTCTATTTCACTAATAAGTAACAGTTATTACTTATTATATTGATAAAACATTTGACAAAAACGTTAAATTACTTGTTTCAAAAGTACATGTATATGGTCGATTTCCTTTGAATCATCAAGAAATGTTTCTTTGTTGGTTCAAAAGTAGCTTATCTACTTGGCTTCGTTTAAAACCAGCTCTCATGAAATGTTTCAGATATTATTCAGAAATGTTACAAAAAAAGGTTTTATTTTTATTTCAATATAACTCTATTGTTAGGATTCATGCGAATGGTTGCAAAAGAAACGATACATTATCCATTCCGTGACTATTCTCTTGGGATGTTACGGATGAAACAAAAACCGTGACAATTGCAACGTCTCATTTAGGTTCCGTGCGCATTGGGATGTGGGTAACTAAGACATGTCTAGAAAAACTATAATACCTTTTTGCTTAAATATTTATTTTTCCGTGATTGTAAAGCTAGCTATGAATACATTAATTATAGTAACTAAAAAGATACCCACAACTACATAGTTATCAATTTTTCTAGCGTTAGCGTGTTTTGATTTACCTTTCAAATCTAATTTTCCTTTGAAAATTAAAGCTACTCCTACAAAAATTTGTATTATTAAAGATACTACTATTAAAAATACATTAAAGTAAAAAGTAGAACTGTTTTTATTGAATTCAACCAAGTAGCGCAGTTGATTTGCGTTCGCTGTTATTAGAGCAATATCCATCATACCTGTGAAAAGAAATAAAAAATGTTTAAAACAAATATTTTAGGAGCGTAAGTAGAAATTGATTTTTTTAGTTAAATTACGCAGCAAAATCAGTAAATGGTAGTTTACAGGGTCTTAAGTGTTTACTTTCATTTATTTTAACTAGAGGCAAAATACCTTAGACTATATTAATAAATATGGACCAAGACATAAACACTGAAAAAGTGTTCCGACATCCCTCTCTCTCCAAACTAGACTGTTCAAAACAATGAATACCAGATCAATAATGAAACTGGCACTTACAATGAAAGAGCGCAACCTCTCCAGTGTTATTGCTGGGCAATAAACATCGATGGATCCCTTATACCCGTTTTACTTTGCTACATCTGGCAACATGAATGTTTACATCCTGTCAGACCGTTTGTTTACATTATACCATAATAAGAGTTCGTGTTTTTCAAGCAGTTGTAAGTTCCTTGTTATTTATATTTTCAGCTCTAGCTTTTACTCGTTTTAAGCTTAATTAATTAACTTTTCAATTAAGTTAAAAAAAAAGTGGCGAAAACGTGTTCTGTTTTTGAGAAAACTTCGAAAGAAGGTAAGTCTATCAGTTTCCTACGTAAGCAACGCAAAGCCGTCAATCAAAACAAAGCATACATGGTCATGGGCGTAGCGTAGTGTAAGTGTTTTATCTTTTAATTTGTGAAAACAAATTATTGTTTGACAGTTTTTTTTTCATTTTCGAAAGCATACTGAATACCTACTGAATACTTTGAAAAATGAAACTTGGAAAAATTATTCCATTTAAATAAATAAAAAATACTGACTTTTTGAAAGTATATTACCTATTATTATTGTCAACCTCTAATTTAAGATAATCAGAATATCTTAAGAGGGGAATAATATTCAAACAATATCATCAAAGAATATGAAATAGAAGACTTTGACCCGGTTGCACGAACGTTAAAAAAATTTCAGATTATTACTAATTTTAAGTTGCAAATTTTTAAAATGTGGTGAACTTTTTCCATGATCTTTCATTTTTTATCGGCAATTAATTCTTCTAAAATTGAGACGAATTCACTCCCAGCAATATCAGAACAAAACTTTAGTAATACAGGGCATTTTAAAATTAGTGATTAGGTATCTGACATATTTTCAATTAGGTTCGTTCAATTTATTTTTAGAATAAAATCAACTAAATATGTAAGAAATTGAAAAAATATTTTAGGTACCTACTGATGTATATTGCTTTCCGACTTTCCTATCGATTTTTTATTTGCTAAATTGTTATTACCTTTTTGTACCTTTTATTTTGTATAGGTAAGTAGTTTTTTTGTAACAAAAACTGCAAACAAAATAATAATATTATGAATATTATGATCATAATTATAATTTATGTATTATTACATTTCCTATAACTGAACTCGAGCGCGCCACTGCCGTTGCGTTCTGTTTGTTTACGTTTTACGTCGTTCCCCTTACCCCGCCAGAAACAGCATATGAGTGCGAGAGAGAATATCAACAAATCAAAACTGACTTCAAGCTAAGATAGGGAAGGCGCGGTCCATATTTATTAATATAGTCTAAGCAAAATACACTAACCAAATTAAAAAAAAAAAGAACAGAATGCTCAATTTATCTGAAGACATTAAAATACTTATATCAAAAACTACGCATCGGGTCAAAAAAGTGGGTAATCAAAGATGTTCGCCTTGAAAGGGGACATCCAATGATACCAAACTCGACCAACCTCCCCTCCCACACCCCATAGGGATGGGGGCAGCAACTTGGAAATCTTGAATAAGAACCCACGTATTTTATTACAGGTTTGGATATTACGGCTGAACATACTTGAACATGGAGGAAATCCTCCATGCAGAGGGATCGGTGGGGGGGGGGGGGGGTGTTTAAAACTTGAAATTTTAGTTAGGAACCCTTATGTTTTATTCCAGATAAGCATTTTATGCTAAAAATACTTTCAAAAAGATTGTTTATCTACGACTAATAGAGAGATGGTGACAAAAATGCCTTGTATCTCCCAAATAGAAGAAAAATAAGGTTTTTATATAGTTCGAGTCCCCTTCTCAAGAATCCGTCTTGTCAAGTAGGGGTCTTAGCGCGTTATTACTATGATCGGCTATGGCCTTTTGCCCAGATTTACCAGAGCGATTTCAAAAAGTATCTATTATTTGGAAGAAAATTACTGGGGGGCATCTAGACAACCCTCCAATTGAAGAAAAACATTTTCTGCCAATTTGCTCTTTACGTTAACCTCCAGTACCGCGAGGTGAGTCATTAATATGGTCACCGGGAATATCTCAGAAACTAAGCGTCGTAAAGCCTCAGGCAATTTTTTTCCAAAGGAAAGTGACCCTAAAAATTCGTTGGATAATAATTTAGCGACGCTTAAATAGCGTTAATTTTTTTTTATTTTGCAGTTTTGTGATAACTCCAGAAATAAAGTGATGGGGGACCGCCAAAACTTTGTTAGTTCAAAAGTCGATTATTCCGGTTAACCGGAATAAGAAAAGAGTTTCAGTTGAGTATCGATTTATTTAATCAAAAATTAATTGAAATTAGTTGAAGAAAATTGCCACAAATTCAAGACAACACGCCAAAAAATAAAACAGAAATGATAAAATGTATTTGCCACACCGCAAAATTTTGCAGTTTCTAAAAAACGCTTAATGATACGCTCTAGATAGAAGACAAGATAAAAAATTTGAGATATCAATTTGATAGATACAATAGCAGATTACTTTCGTTGGGTACACGAGAACATTTAGTACATTACTATAAGAATCAGACATTTTCTGGCGACATTTGAATTTCTGGGTAATTTATTAAGTAGGTAAATATTCCGTTATTAAATTTCCACCCTTTATTAAAACTTGTAATACTAGACCACACATATGGGGCATCTCCTTATTCAGAAAAATGTAAGCCATAGAATTGTGACAAAAAACTGTAGGGTTGCTATTTAAAAAAATGAGGATGAAGTGGTGGGGGTAAAAGGGTGGGGGCTGATTTTTTTTAACTATGATTAGAAGATAGTCCTTAATAAAATAAACTTTACGTGTCTAATAAAACGGGCAATATTATAAACGCTGGTTAAGTTAACTGGCCGATTTCTGTGGTCGTTTCTGGAGAAGATATAGACTATAGGTCGAAATTATTGCATTTCAATTACTCTTGGCATAAAGGGGATTACAAAAATATCAATAAAAGTTATTCGAGGTCAATATTAGCTTCAAAATCGGGCACAGAAATCTGCCAGTTAACTTAACCAGCGTTTATAATATTGGCCGTAACCTAAGCGTTTTCCACAAAAAACATTTTTTATTGAATAATGAATTTTATTCCATAAGTGAGATTCACAATCATATATTTTAAGGTTATTTTTATTTATACATTATCCTGTATACATATATTCAATCTCAACTCAATTATTCTTTAATATTATTAGGGTTTATAGAGTCATTAACATAAATAGTTCAGTTTATTAGCAAAGTTTTCTTTAAAAAATTAATAAAAAATTCTATAGACTATACCAAATAAATAACTATCGACCAGTGGAACTGCTTTCAGTAATTTCCAAGATTATGGAGAAAGCTATTAACCAACATCTTTTAAAGTACTTGGAAGGAGCTAATATAATCAGCGACCGCCAATACGGATTCCGCAAACAGAGGTCAACTGGTGGCCTCCTCACTTACGTCACCGAGCTGTGGAACGGCGCAATCGAACACCAGGGGGAGTGTCGAGGGGTTGCGCTTGATATTTCTAGAGCTTTCGACCGTTTCTGGCATGATGGGCTGTTTTGGCTTGCGAGTTATCTCGGAGATCGCTCATTACAGGTGGCAGTTGATGGAGTTCTTTCTGAGACCTTTTCCATCAATGCCGGTGTGCCTCAGTGATCCATTTTATCTGCGACTCTCTTTCTAATATTTATCAACGACTTGCTTGAAACAACAAAAAATCCAATATACAGTTTTGATAATGACAGTACACTCCATATCTTCTTATACCTCAGATGTGCGAACATCTGCCATCGACTCACAGGGAGCAAGAAGTTGCCATACTTAACAATGACATGCGAGACATTCTAGCTTGGGGCGATAGAAACCAAGTTCAATTTAATGCTGGAAAACCCCAAGCAGTCATCTTCTCCAAAAAGGCCAACGTTTTGGAGCCAGATATGGTGATGGCGGGACACTCTCTTACTTCGGCATTCTCTTCGTTTACTTGGAGTGAGCCTCGGAGCAAACATGTCTTGGCATGATCATGTTGCAGGTCCGGCGAAGAGTGCTTCTCAAAAACTTGGAACACTCTTCCGCACGAAGAAATTTTATACAATTTTCATTTATACACACAACAGCTTGTCCTCTTATACAAAGCTCAAATCCGACCATCCTTGGGGTACTGCTCACATGTTTGGAGCTCAGCTCCTAAACATACGCTGAGACTATTCGACTCGATCCAGAAAAGAGCCATACACTTGATTGGGGACCCAGATTTGACAAAAAATTTAGACACTCTCGAACATCGAAGAAGAGTAGCTGACCTGAATCTGTTTTACAGATATTTTTATGGAAAGTGTTCAAAAGACGTGGCCCGCTTGATCCCACCTAGAACAAGACCGGGTAGAAATACACGTGGAGCCGCAGACGCTCATCCGTATCAGGTTCAGCTCGTTACACCTCGTACCACCCTATTTCAAACTTCTTTTATGTATAGAACCGCATCACTTTGGAATAGCATTCCAAAGGGCGTATTTCCCGAAGTATACAACCTACAGCGATTCAAGGCCAACGTGAATCGACATCTTCGCTCATGCACCGCTCCCAGAGCGTCATAGGGATTTCCCTGCAGTGCATGTGCATTGTCAATAAAAAAATAGACTATAGACAAGTAGCTGTATGATGTACATCACCACCATCAACATAAATTTAATAAGATTACACACTATAGTCTGAAGCGAAAAAAAAATGGTTCATCGTTATCATTAAAGTATATAATATGAAATGTACTAATCTAATGTATGTCAGCATCAATCCACTTAAAGGTTATAAAAATGTTTTAGAATTATCACTATCACTAAAGTTATAATAAGTTGAAATTACAAACCTAAATCTTGAAGAGAGGCGTCTTTATACACCAATTACACCAGTTGAACTCCTCTCGAACAACATGCTCCAACAGACAACTTACTGTCTGTAATATTTTCAGCAAACAACCTGTAAACACGAATTGTTTACACCCTAACCGTTTGTATGTCATAAAACACTTTTGTACACACATCTTAAAGTCCCTAACGTATAACTATACCTTGTATCACAGCTATGTCAATTGTGGAGTAAAAGAACACCAAAGGATGCCAAAGTAAATATTCATATAAATCGTTGTCTTCAACAAAATTTCCCCACGTATAATTTATCAAATCGTATCGGTTTGGCATTGGTTAAACGATATAGAATCCATTTTATGAAAAAATAGAAGATTTAACGTAACACCCATAAAATGATGGAATAATGGTAGAGGGAAAACTTTATGTAAATTTTCTACAAGATTATTTGAAACTCTAATATTTAAACATACATTTTTTAATACGATTTCTTGTAAAGAGAGCATACTAACAGCACATGCAATAGCTATTAACTTATTACTTACTTTATTTATGTGATAAAGCGTTAATAATTATCATGAACGGATATACTAATCGGGGTACCACATATCCTACATAAATTTCATAACTTTATCTAATTTTAACTTTCTGTTCAAACTTCGAGGTGACATTTAACCACCTATTACACCAATAAAAAAATTCACCAACAAATTATAGTTTTTATAAGATTTTCAATTGATTGGACCATGTGAGTTACCTGCGCGGTTGGGTGGTGAAACATATCTCAAGTTTCGGCAGAATGAGCTGCCTATTCTTCTGGAAAATGTAAATTTACAAACATGACAACGGATGTTTCTCCAGAATGATGGAGCCCCATGCCATTATGCGTTAAATGTAAGAAATCAACAAAGCTTTCCTGACATGTGGATTGGGCGTGAAGGACCGATAGCATGGCCTCCTAGGTCCCCGGACTTGAATCCGCTCGACTTTTTTCTTCTTCATTCGAAGCGGTCTCTGTGGGCCAAACGATGGACTTTTTCATAAAACTTTAAAAAAATTCAAGTACAGAATCACAATGGCCATTATTTAAAATTATTTTGGACTATACAGAGTGTTCCATATATGAGAGTGGTACATCAAAGTTATGTTTTTTTAAATGGAATGCTCCTATGTTATTGCATTTTCAGATTGTCTGAGAAGAAAAAAATAAGATTGGCTTTTACAGTTGGTGTTTAAATTCAGAAGTGTGTGAGTTATAAACAAGTGAAAATCGTTATTGTTGAAGTTCAAGTACATCGAAAACGGCTCAAGATAGAGAAAAACGAATTACATGTCCCAATTTTAACTTTTTATTTACTATTTTATGGTATAGTAACATTTATACTTTCTTTGTTTTTTATTTGGCGATGCGTAGAGAAATCTCAGATTTTTTTTCAATTTTTTTATCACCCTGTAAAACATTATATCATACATCAAAGTAGTACCTGAAAAGTTAAAATAGGGACATATAAGCCGTTTTTCTCTGTCTTGAGCCGTTTTCGTTGTATAGGGCCTTGAACTTCAAAAATGACAATTTTCACTTGTTTATAACTCACAAACTTCTGAATTTAAAAGCCAATCTTATTGTTTCTCCTCAGGCAATCTAAAAATGAAATAACATAGGAGCATTCCATTAAAAAAAACATAACTTTGATATGCCACTGTCATATGGGACATACTCTGTATACTGCAAAATAATTTTAAAATATGGCTATTGTGATCCTGTATTTGAATTCCAAAAGTTTTTTTGAAAAAATCCATCGTTTGGCCTACAGAGACCGCTTCGAATGAGCTGGGACATCCTATATACAGTGTGTGTCACAGGCATGGTACACCCCTTTTTTTTCTTTTTTTTTATATAATTTTTTGAAATTTGGTGCGTCGCATATTCTCGATAGAGCGCACTTTTTAGCAGAAAATTTAATTTTTTCCCACATCCGCTTTTTCCGGAAATGTTATCAACTTTTTATTTTTAAATGGGACAGCCTATATATTATTATATTTTTGGATTATATACATTTGTACGAATCCAACAATACCACATAAGTACCATTTTAAATGTTAAATTTGTTTTTATTTTATTATTTATTTCTCAATTATTATAGTGTGCCATGACTATTTCGTTATACTCCAATTGGATCATCTAATGCTAAAAAGATCGAATTTTTGTTCAAAGTACTAAATTAAGTGATTTATGGATAAATTATACGCACCAGAATTATTTTTTGAGCTGGATTCATTTTTTTCAAATGGTACCATCTAATAGTACTCTTATGCCCGTATTCACAAACGATAATTTCCTAAATAATTACGTAATTAATTAAAATGAGTGAGATGGAGATATGCAGTTTTTTTGCAATAGAATGAGATGGGGATAATTGATTACGTAATTATTTAGGAAATTATCGTTTGTGAATACGGGCATTAATAAGGGACATTTTGGTGTATCCATTTTGCATCTGTGACGAACACAACTGAAGTCATGGCACACGATAATTGAAAAATAAAAAATTAAATAAAAACAAATTTGACATTTAAAATGGTAGGTACTTATGTGGTATTGTTGGATTCGTACAAATATAGTCGTATCCAAAAATATAATAATATATAGGTGTCCCATTTAAAAGTAAAAATTTGGTAACATTTCCGGAAAAACCGGATGTGGGAAAAAATTAAATTTTCTGCTAAAAAGTGCGCTCTATCGAGAATAATGCGACGTACCAAATTTCAAAAAATTATCTCAAAAAAAAAAGAAAAAAAAGGGGGTGTACCCATGCCTGTGACACACACTACTGTATGAGCTTAATAATGAAGAATATAACTTACGAAATCTTTTATAGAGGAACGTTCGTTCCCCTACAGTTATAATCATTAGATATCCTTCCGCATCTTCTGGGAGGACATCACCATTATAAATAACAAGGTCCCCGGAAACCTGGTAGTGTTGGAGGATGTCCTCCAAGGGGACCTCCAACAGAATAGTCTAGATAAGTACAATTCAATTATTATTATAGTTCTTAAATAAGATATTAATTTTTTACATAACTTCTGCCTGAGAATTGTGATAAATATACTTACGTGGAGTTGCCAGAACTGGCAGAACTGTTTAATATATTCCTTCGCTGTAAAAAAAATTGTATTCAATTATAAGTATTAAGTATTATGCACCTACACATCTTTTTGCAGCTAGAATAATATTAACCTTAACATTAGAGATTGTATGAATTTTAATAGTGAGGATTATCAATGTCTTTTCCCGCATACTTATCAATTATTTTAAAACCATATTTAATTAAATGCCATTTATATCAAATTATTAGTAATTGGTAACTCAATAATATAATATTTTTACTTTTCACATATAACTTAATATTTGGGGAACAACCACTCAGCATTTTTCCTACTGATCATTTAGATAATAATACCACTAATGCTACATTCCCGCCTTGATGTTAAAGGGTTATGGATCTATTAACATACCTAGACGGATTAACTAACAGTCAGCGCATCCCCAACACTTTTTTTAATGAAAAAATTGAATACTTTTTGACTATTTTCATAACATATGCTAAAATGTTCTATGATACAGGTGACATACAGGGTGGGCCATCGAAAACATAACAAGCCTGATAATTTGTAAAGTGAAGATGTATGCGAAAAACGCCGAAACATGTCAATTTTGTTTCCGAGGGGGGCATCTTTGGGTAACAAATTTAACCATCCAAGTTCATCCCCTTGGAAGGGGTGGCTACCCCTTCGTTTATCATCATAGGGACCAGATGTTGTGTGATACATCGTTTGAAAGCTACTTTAATTCTCTTTACAGTGATATCTCATTTTTTAGTGTATTTTTTAACAAAAAATACACTATTGAGGACGACATCACTTTCCAAAAATCACCCAAACTCATCAAATGTCCACCGATCATGACCCCCAGATTACGAAAAAGTGGTTTTCCAAAATTCACCTGCCCACGATATATATATATATATATATATATTACTGGAAACACTGGAATGAAATAAGATCCCATTGCGACATTGAGTTGGATGCGTTCCTGCAAGCACTAAAATTCATCTATGACAGCACCATTTTTACTTTTGAGGGGGATGTTTACCTCCAGGTCTTTGGCACCCCCATGGGTTCTACTATTTCACCAATTATCTCTGCTTTCGTGATGGACGATCTACTGGATGATGTCATACCCAAGTTGCCTTTCCAACTACCCTTTTTAAAAAAATATGTGGATGACATTATTTGCTCAATACCTGCAGATGCTCATAACATAATCCTTGAAGTTTTCAATGCCTATAACGAAAATCTACAGTTCACAATCGAAAAAGAAGTTAACAACTCCCTACCCTTCTTAGATACAAGAGTTATACGGGAAAATAACCAAACCATCTTATTAGATTGGTACCAAAAACCCACTAGTAGTGGACGGTATTTAAACTATCACTCGTACCATGAGGAAAAAATCAAAATCAATCTTATTTTGGGCTTGAAAAATAGAATTAAAAAAATCTGCCACCCCACTTTATTTAAAAAAAATTTAGACAAATTATACCAAATCCTAAGTGACAACTCATACCCCATTGCACTCCTGCGAAAGTTGTTATACAGCAATCCCTCAATCTCCGCGGATAGGAGAGGTAACTTGGACAATCATCCCAGTATCTCACCAACGGAGCCTGTGGGTTATGTGTCGATCCCCTGGATCAGGGGACTAACCCCTAAACTCAGAGACGTCCTCAGTAATTGTTTCCAGGACATTAAGATTGCAAGTAGGAATGTCAACCTTCTCAATCGCCTGTTTTCTAAAACCAAAGACAAAGTACCTGCTATGAAGACAAGAAACGTCGTTTATAGTATACCTTGTCAAGATTGTGATTCTTTGTACATTGGCGAGACCAAAAGGCAGCTCGGTAATAGGATCATCTCCCACAAAAGTGATGGTAGGAATAATAAGTTACATTGTGCTTTAGCCCAACATGCAGTCTCTAATAAACACACGCCTAACTATGAGGCTGCTTCTATCTTAGTTAATGAGTCCAATTACAAGAAACGCTTGATACATGAGATGATAGAGATCAGTAAGCAACCTAAAGCCCTTAACAAATGTTCCGATGTCAGAGGACTCAGCTCCATTTACTCCTACCTCATCTCTAGATTTTGTACTAACAGTAATACATCACAGGTGTAAAGTTGGTTGCAGCGCTAAGTCAGTAAGTTTGGTTACCTATTCCAATATTATAATTCACTTGTTTTTAAATTCGTCTTCTCCTTTGCTTATATGGCCTGCATCTTTGGTACTTACATCCCTAAATTTTAATAAGCAATTATTGCAATTGACAACATTGACATAAATGTCTTGCTCAACGCAATTAATTTCTTAATCCGTCATTGTCAACGATCTGCCATTTCTGTCTGTCCTTTTTGTATTTTCACACATCACTTGTCTTACCAGACTTCCCCTTGGATTTTGTTTTCGAATTTGTCAACTTGTCAATCACATGACATATAGTAACTTCCTGAAATAATTGATTAGTTTTATATCAATTTTAAAAAAAATTGTAGACAGCCATCTTGTTCTTTAAGATATCATGGTAGGCCCCCATGAGCTGGCTTCATTTGCCAGATTTTTAAATTTTAATTATTAATTTTTACCTCTTGATAAACGACACCACGTACTCATAATGGTTTTGTAACAATGTAGACTACAGTTTTAACCTGTTTTATGTCAGTCATGTGTGAGTTTTCATGTGTTAATTGTGCAATTTCTAATGTGACTAGGACCTTCAGTCCAATGTAATCACCCACGTTTTTATTCCATATGGGAAGGAATGAACCCTGTGTTAACTTTAGCTACTTTACTTTTAAACCTCGCTTGCAGAGTAAGTTTGTATCACAATTAATGATTGTTTGTTCTATTTCAATTTTTGTGGTATTTTTCCAGCCCTGATGAAGAAAATAAAGATTTTCGAAAGCTCGGTGTAGCAAAAAGAGTATTCTTATTTAAAGCCCCAAGTCAACGACAGAATCCCCAGTTCTACCATTCAATTGTTTTGTATATATATATATATATATATATATATATATTGTTATAAAAAGCTCATTACGCTTATTTACGTAGTAATAGTTTTTTTTTCTTTCATGAAAAATAGTCTTTAGTTTCTGAGAAGTTCTATTGGAAAAGAATATTTAGATTTGTTTGGGACAGTAGATTAGAAAATAATGTAATAATAAGGTGAAATGTCATAGAATAGTTTTTGTAAAATAATTAGAATAATAATTAGAATAAGTTAGCTAGAGTGTATGGGAGAAATGACAGCCATAAAATGATTAAAAGTCACAATTTAGAAGAAAAGAACAGCAACTCTAGTAGCAGGGAAATTGGCTGTTAGAAGGGGGAAAACATAACATATGTCCAAAGAGGATTTTGTGTGTTGTACTCCAGAAGAGAAATGAATTTCATAGATGTTGACTGGAAGGAAAATACAAAAATTATCCGCTGTCATAGTGAGAAATAATATGTTGTCAAGCAGATAACAATCGAATTTACATAGTTACAAGAAAAACTATAAATAGAAAAACAACGATTATCCGAGGAGATTCCTAAAACACAAGTTAAACAGTGTAGACCACTAAATCATAACCAAACATCGTGAAGATCTAGAAAATTTTCGAACATCAAGAATTTGGAAAAGAACAGAAGCCGTAGCTGACTACTAGAAGAAACATATAGGTTAGAAGGAGAGATTTGGTTAGCTGGTAGCTGACAACTGCAATTTGATTTGGATACAGCCGTGCAGAGATTTGGCTCGCAGGCAGCTGACAATTGCAGTTTGATTTGGGTACAGCCGTGCAGCGATTTGGATTCTGCGATTTTGACATAGAAGATAGAAAAACGTAGCAGCGAATTGGATATATCCGTGCAGAGATCTACATTGAAATTGCTGACACGCAAACAGCAAGGCTACTAGAGTTGACTTCAAGCTTTGTTCAACAGCTGATTCCGTGGGTTATTCCTTTCGTTAACCTACGAAGGACTTCTGTCAAGAAATAAGACAGAAAGTCGGTGACGAAGAAGATTCATCAAGGGAATAGAATAAGGGAACAAACTGTGAGTAATTTTAAGTTATTTTTAAGTTAGTTGTTGTAAGTGTTATTGTTGGGAAAATTTCTAATTGTAATAAAACCCAAACAAATTTAAAAATGAGTTTCAATAGGAATTTATAGGTTATGAAATTTTTTTTAAATTTATAAAAAAAAAATACTTGAATTCACTCTGAGTTATAGAGGTCTCATACAGACTAAATTTTTTAGTTAAAAAAAAGAAAGGCCCCCTAAATAAATAAATTGTTTATGGTAAGAGGGAATCGAAGACGAAAATAAATTTTCAAAAAAGAGTAGAGAAAGCACAGTTCCTGCGAACCATAACAATATCTATTTATATATAAGTTGAAAAGAAGTACCACCGTACTACGTTGAAATACAAATTTCTGGTTTAAGTGTATTTACGGTTCAATAACACTGCGGCGAAAAGTAAACTCTTTTATTCCATTACCGACGTTTCGAAGCTATTGTGCTTCATTATCAAGGTAGGAACAGTTGAGATTAATTGTAAAGTTGCATCACTTTCAGAAGTTTCAGACATCTATTACATGAATTTCTCAACAATTTGATATTTTTAGGGACATGGGAACATAAGATGGCGCTCCTTATCTAGACCATTTCTTGATATTACATTTCTAGCTGATTTTGTTGCTATTTTTTGGAGCTGGAGAGTTAAACTGGACTTATAAAACACGTCATTACACTTATTTAAAAATTACAAACTATTACACTACACTAGTGAGGAATAGAAGTTATTTATCTACATGGTTACAAATTAAAAATTAAAAATGGGTTTATACGACGAAAATCATGTCAAGATTGATAAGAAGAGTGCACGACATGATTTTCGTCGTATAAACCCATTTTTAATTTTTAATTTGTAACCATGTAGATAAATAACTTCTATTCCTGGGGAACATGGGAACATAAGATGGCGCTCCTTATCTAGACCATTTCTTGATATTACATTTCTAGCTGATTTTGTTGCTATTTTTTGGAGCTGGAGAGTTAAACTGGACTTATAAAACACGTCATTACACTTATTTAAAAATTACAAACTATTACACTACACTAGTGAGGAATAGAAGTTATTTATCTACATGGTTACAAATTAAAAATTAAAAATGGGTTTATACGACGAAAATCATGTCAAGATTGATAAGAAGAGTGCACGACATGATTTTCGTCGTATAAACCCATTTTTAATTTTTAATTTGTAACCATGTAGATAAATAACTTCTATTCCTCACTAGTGTAGTGTAATAGTTTGTAATTTTTAAATAAGTGTAATGACGTGTTTTATAAGTCCAGTTTAACTCTCCAGCTCCAAAAAATAGCAACAAAATCAGCTAGAAATGTAATATCAAGAAATGGTCTAGATAAGGAGCGCCATCTTATGTTTCCATGTCCCTAAAAATATCAAATTGTTGAGAAATTCATGTAATAGATGTCTGAAACTTCTGAAAGTGATGCAACTTTACAATTAATCTCAACTGTTCCTACCTTGATAATGAAGCACAATAGCTTCGAAACGTCGGTAATGGAATAAAAGAGTTTACTTTTCGCCGCAGTGTTATTGAACCGTAAATACCCTTAAACCAGAAATTTATATTTATATATATATATATATATATATATATATATATATATATATATATATATATTTATTTCTCCAAAATCACGATTTTTCGATTTTCAAAACGCTCCTGTAGCTTTATCTTTCAAGATTAGTGAACGAAATTTTGGATTCTTGTAAAGCTTTGGAATGACTTTAGATTTTCGTTGAAAAAATTTCCAAAAGTCACGTTACTTCTACAGGGTGTCCTTTCAAAATTCCATAAATCCGGACTTTGAGGCACGGTTTCTGGCCACAGTTTTCAATTTAGGGGGCTGAAATTTTTGTGAGAGTAAGATGTCCACAAGGAGTGGTCTGGTATTGCACTTGAGCAAAATCGGCCGAGCCGTTTCAAAATGGCGGCTATTTTAATTTTTTGGAAAATTGACTATTTTTGAATCCCTGTATGAGCAAGATGGCAAAAAAACTTTGAAATAAAATTAACAGGATTTGAAGAAAATTATTAGAAATTTGAGTTAATTCAATAAAATTAGCATATTTTCCATTAATAAGCCAGTGTCATGGGTAGGAAAAAGGGTGAAAATGTGTCAATTCTATAACCGTTTATGAGTCCATTTTTGAAGAAGTTGAACCGAAATTTTCCTTTTTTTTTGCTTTAACATATAATTTGATGTCTTAGCTTCAATTCGCCTCGATTAATGACATAACATAACATAACATAACAACAATCTTTATTTCCGATAGTCGCCACAGTTACAGAAGGTATTTAATCTACACTACAACTATAGCCACTAAATGAACATAGTGTCAAAAACAAGCCATTACCCAAGCTCCAAAGACTTTGGTACAATGCTAAAATTACTAACTAACATTTATATAATTAATGCTGTTCCCATTTGAACACTTATATCAAACATTTTTTACATTCAAAATGCATGATCCATGTACTCGCTTAGACTATATGGTTCAATGTCTAGGATGATTTTTCTAATTGTTTTTTTAAAAATATTTATTGTTGAAGCAGATTTTATTTCATCAGGTAGTTTATTGTACAACTTTATACACATGTAGTATGGGCTCCTTTCCGTCAAGCTAAGTCTATGTATAGGATAATTGATATCCAAAGTTATCGTATTGTAACCATGGTTTATCTCACTGAATTTGTCTCTATGCTTATACATGAACATTAGGTGTTGAAATAATTTAAGTTGGTAACTAAACTTGTCCAGTTTTAATTTACTGTTAGGTTGGCAATAGGCAACATGTTCTTCTTTTTATAATAATAATAATGATGAGTAGAATAAGAATGCATAGAGAACCACGAGTGTACGTTTATTTTAGTAAATAAATATAATTTATAAAATCCAACAAAGTAAATAAATAAAATATCACGACAGGTTATGGGTCTAGTACACGCTGGTCGCTGAGTAAGATAAAAATTAAAAAAAGCACTTGTTTGTCATGTTTGTATCAAGTGAAAAGAAAAATTAAGAGTAAAAACGTGCGCTGTGGTGGAAGTGATTCATTAATCAAAATGGCATCCAAAGTGGAAAATGAGGATATTCTAAGCATAACAAGATTAAAAGACAGTGCATCATTTGGTCTTTGGGACTTTGAGGTGAAGATTTTATTTAAAGCAAAACAACTTATGGAAATTGTAAATGGAACAACCAAGGTCGCCGACTGTGGAACTGATGCAGATAAAATTGCAAAGTGGAACATGAAAGATGCAATGGCTCAACATGTCATCTTGCGAACAGTAGACAAAATAGTAGAACCTCATTTGATGACCTGTACATCTGCCCATGATATGTACGAAACACTGAAGAAAATATATCTGAAGAAAACTGATCAAGAAAGACAACTGCTCATGCAGGAATACTACAACTTCAAGTTCGATAAAACTAAAGACATGCACATGAATATTAGTGAGTTACAAAACATTGTGGTCAAGTTGAAGGCTCTAAATGAAGAAATTTCACAAAACATGTTGATGTCAAAAATCTCGACAATTCTCCCCGAACAGTTTCAGCATTTCAGTAGTGCCTGGGATTCTACATCAGGAGATGACAAAACTCTTGATAACCTAATTTCAAGATTATCTATGGAGGAAGATAAATATAAACTAAAACATGAAGAAACGCCTGTATCATTCAAAGCAGAAGTGAAAAATAAATACAAACGAGAAGCTACCTGCCATGCATGTGGTGAACTGGGACATTTTAAATCTGGGTGTAAGAAGAAAAATGCAAACAAGGAGCACGAATATAAAGTGTCACATATGAAACCTTGTCCCATCTGTAAACAAATGGGCAAAATTAAATCAAATCATACCGCTCAAAATTGTTTTTATAAAGATAATGCATGCAAGTATTGCAAAAAGTTAACTCACAAATCAGAGGCATGCTGGTACAAGAACGAGCACGAGCAAGAAGAAAAGAGAAAATATAACAATAACAACTCAAACCAAAATAGTAAAGTTTCATTTTTTGCCTGTAGTGCTGAATCAATGTTCACTAAACAAGAAGATAAAAATGTAGAAATGGTGGTTGACAGTGGATGTAATAAAATGATGTGCAAAGATGAAGGTATAATATCCGAACTAAAAGAATACAATGACAGTGTGAAAATTGCTCAAGAAGGAGCATCTATGCCAGTAAAAGGGTGCGGTAAAGTTGAGTTTGAAAACTGCAATCTAAAAGAAGTATATTACGTGCCAAATCTATCACGTAATCTTTTTTCAGTAAACAGTGTGACAAAAGCTGATGGCACAGTATATTTTGACAAAGAAAAAGTATATATACTAAGAAATTCACTTGAGATACCGAAAGAGAGTATTGTAATTGAAGGAAGAAAAAGTGAAAATGGATTGTATGTGATAAATATGAAGAAAGATACTGGAAATGCTTACATAGCTGAAAAGTCAAATCAATTTGAAGAATGGCATCGAAAGTTTGGTCATCTTAGCTACAGTCAAATGGATAAGATTCCAAACATGTGTAAAGGAATATCTTTTGACGATAAAAGCCAACGTGTGAGTTGCAAAATATGCGCAGAAGCTAAGCAAGTGAGAATACCATTTAAAACTGTCAGAGCCAGGGCAAACCGTCCTTTGGAAATAATTCATACTGATATTTGCGGTGCTATTGATCCACCAACTCATGACAACAAGAATTATTTCATAGTCTTGTTGGATGATTACACACATTTTTGCACAGTGTATCTTCTAGAAACGAAAACGTCGGGTGAACTTTATCAATGCATCAAGAGATTTATACAAGAAGCGGAAGCAAGATTAAACTTGAAAGCAAGCAAAATAAGAAGCGATAATGGGGGTGAATTTCTGAATATTCTCCTCTCTGATTGGTGTAAAGAAAAAGGTATAGTACAAGATTTTACCATTCCACACACACCTCAGCTGAACGGTAAAAGTGAACGGATGATGTTGACCCTTTTAAATAAAGCAAGGGCACTCATTTTCGATGCAAATTGCGAAAAAGAAATGTGGGGCGAAGCAGTTCAAGTTGCATGTTACCTGACAAATAGAAGCCCAACTAGAGGAATGGATGTAACTCCTGCAGAAAAATGGTTTAATATGAAACCAGATCTAAAGTATCTTCAAGTTTTTGGAAGAAAGGTTTTCTCCAAAATTGTCAAACCATTGAAGAAACTCGACAGCAGAAGTCAAGAGGCCATGTTTGTTGGTTATGCCCCTAACGGCTACCGTCTATGGAATAGCGAAGAAAGGAAGATCTACATTAGTAGAGATGTAATCTTCACGAATGATATGTTCCATACAGAACCAATTAAGGAAAATTCTAATATAGATTTTCTGGAAGATGAAGAAGTTGTCGAAGCAGAGAATCAAGAAAACGGGGAAGAAGATGAAAGAAATGAAGAAATACCTAGACAAGAACCACCAAGAAATGAAGAATTCCCAAGACAAAGAAGACAAACAAAACTACCAGAAAGATTTAACGATTATGTGATGAATTTTTCAAAAGAAGATGAACAAGAAGAGAATGAAGCTCTACTTACCTATAACGACGCTATAAACTCAAAAGACAAAGAAAAGTGGAAGAAAGCAATAAGAGAAGAGAGAGATTCTTTAATGAAAAATATAACATGGGTCTATATAAATGAAGACCAAGCAAATGGAAAGAAAATACTCACCAACAGATGGGTATTTAAAGTGAAAGATAATGGCAAATTCAAGGCGAGACTAGTAGCAAGAGGATGTAATCAAAACAAAAACGACATGGAATATGAAAATATAGTAGACACGATTTCTCTTAGATTGCTGTTTGCTATTGCAGCCCATAATGAATGGCATATACAAACCTTGGACGTAAAGACTGCTTTTCTCTACGGAGAACTGGAAGAGGAAATTTACATGGCAGTACCTGAAGGGTTTGATCAGCCTGGAAAAGTCTGTCTCCTGAAGAAATCTATATATGGATTGCGCCAAGCTCCATGTCAATGGAATAGAAGGTTTACAACTTTTCTTAAAGATCAAAATATGTTACAATTGAAGTCAGATCAATGTATTTTTAAGTCTGTAAATGAAGACATGTACTTAGCCATTCATGTTGATGATGGTATAATATTTGGAAAGGATAAAGTAAAAATTAAACAACTTCTAGAAAAACTGAAAAATGAATTTGAAATAACAACTTATATGAAGAACCAAAATCCTATCTGGGAATTGAGATTGAGAAGACCGAAGGTGGAATTTTTATATCTCAAGAAAATTATGGGTTGAAAGTATTAAACAAATTTAATATGCAAGATGCGAAGCCGATGAAGACTCCAATCACACAAGATATTTACAAAAACGATGATGAAGATTTAGAAAAGAAAAATGATTTCAACTACAGAGAAGGAATTGGAAGCCTGTTGTATTTGGCATGCAAAACTCGGCCAGATCTGAGCTTTGCCGTGAATTTCAAGAGTAGATCCATGGAGAAACCGATGAATCAAGATTTTATAAATGTAAAGCGAACCCTCAGATATTTGAAGGGAACAAATTCATATGGGATTTTTTATGGAAGCTCAAAAACTAACCCAGAAGAAACAATACATTTATGTGCTTACTGCGATGCAGATTTTGCAGGTGATAATAATGTCAGAGAAGATGTAGCACAAGAAATTAGAAGAAAAAGCACATCTGGATATGTCATTACGCTATTTGGAGCACCAATTTCATGGTCTTCAAGACGACAAAGTATTGTAGCTCAGTCGACAATGGAAGCAGAATTAATTGCCGCCTGTGAGTGCGTTAAAGAATTGAAATACCTTATAGAATTGCTGAAAGAATTAACCAACCAAGAAGTCAAAGCTACTTTATATATCGACAATCAAAGTACTATCAAGCTCATCAAGGCAGGAAGACTTAAGAAAAGTCGCCACATTGAAGTGAAATATTTCTTTATAAAAAATGAGTACTACAAGGGACTTTTTGACATGACCTATATATCGTCTGAAGATAATGTGAGTGATGTGTTTACAAAACCTCTACCTTTTACAAAGTTCAAAAAGTTTGTGAAAGAACTGCTTACCTATTAAATGTGTAAAAATAAACTGTCCTGCGTTTACGGGGAAGTGTTGAAATAATTTAAGTTGGTAACTAAACTTGTCCAGTTTTAATTTACTGTTAGGTTGGCAATAGGCAACATGTTCTTCTTTTTATAATAATAATAATGATGAGTAGAATAAGAATGCATAGAGAACCACGAGTGTACGTTTATTTTAGTAAATAAATATAATTTATAAAATCCAACAAAGTAAATAAATAAAATATCACGACATTAGGCACTCAAATACATACAATCCATACACCGTCATCATCGCCTCTGTTCTGAACACACCTCTACATGTTCGCCTACCTCCAATATTTTTTATGATTCTTAAGACCCGTTTCTGCAGTATAAATATATTTTTCACATTTGTATTACAGCCCCAGAATATTATTCCGTACCTTATTAGTGCCTCAAAGTTGGCGAAGTACATTATCTTCATTGACTTTTCATTTAAATAATTAGTGGTTGTACGTATTGCGTAACATATCCTTGACAACTTAACACATAACATGTTAACTTGCTCAGACCAGTCTAGAAACTCATCAATGATCAGCCCTAAGAACTTCAATTGTCCTCTTACTTGCATATTAATGTTCTGAATCAAAATATTATTTGGAATATCTGCTTTACTTTGTTTTGTATGGAATATCATAATGTTTGTCTTTTCCTTATTCAGTATAAGCTTATTTCTATCAAACCACTCGCCCGTTTCCAAGAACATCTTTTCACACCGGATAATAGCCCCCTGAACGGTCTTCGCCCCTGTCAACACATTTGTATCATCCGCATACCCGGTAATCTGAAAGTGACCATCAGATAATGTGTATAGGTCATTGATATAAATCAGGAAAAGAACAGGTCCAGTGATACTACCCTGCGGCACTCCGATCCTGTTGGTCGCAATACCGGACCTGAACATCTCACCCTCTCTGTCTATTGTTACCATTTGTTTTCTGTCAGAGAGATATGATTCAAACCACTTGACAGCATTTCCCCTTATGCCATATCTCTCCAACTTTACCATCAACAAATCATGATCGATGCATTCATAGGCCTTTGATAAGTCGAGAAACACGCTCATACATAGGTCATTACTTTCTATATAGTCTACTATAACTTGTGTGAATTGGTATATGGCGGTATCTATCGATTTCCCTTTCAAATAAGCATGTTGTTGTGAGCTGAACAGTTTACATGTGTTCATGAAATTAATTACTCTATTGCACATTGCCTTTTCAAATATCTTTGAGAAACCCGACAGTAGACTGATTGGCCTGTAATTTTGAATTAATTTAGGATCCCCTTTTTTATATAGAGGCTTTATAACTGATAATTTAAGTTGATTTGGGAAGATACCATAGCGTAAGGAGTTATTCACTATGTAGCAGAGTACCTCCCCGATCTCATCAATGCATATTTTTATTATACTTGTTGGAATCTCGTCATACCCACTGCTATGCTTATTCTTTAACTTGGCCGTGATATCTCTTATTTCCTCGGATGTAACTGGTCTTAGGAACATTGACTGGTTGTTGTTTTCTATATCACATTCATATGGTAAATGTTGTATGTTCTGTAGTAATTCAGGTACAATGTTTAATAAATGTAGCACTTTAAACGAAAAACAAAAAAGTTTTTCGCTTGTGCAAAATTAGCTTACACTTATATAAAATTATTAAATAAATAAAGAAAAGAATGGTTCTGAAAATTAGAAGAGCAAACGCAACAACAATTAAATCACCTACATGCAGGTGAAAAAAGTATTCAAATTGGTTTTTTAATAACAAAGATACGACCAGTTTAAAAAATAAAATTTGTAGGTGTATAATAGGTACCTGACGTACTACATATACCTATCTACGCGATCAACACTACAAACTCGAAACCCACTGTGGTTCAGTTCATTACACCCATGTTTAGTAAACTGTTGGTGTGGGTTCGAAACCACGAGATGATATAATTCTTTTTTTTTGGTAGGTAGGTGGAGTTTTCCCAAAAAAAAATCGGATTATTTTTTCATTATATTCATTATAAAAAAAAAATAGGAAGAAAATATTTATTATTGAATCGCATAAAAATACATTATTTCTGCGATTGATGCGCAAGAAGGTTTTTGGTTTTGCGGTAGTTTTACAGGGCGAATCGATAAAAAAGGTATGTCATATTTATTACTTATTTTTCTTCGGAATCGTGCGCAGAGAGTAATTTATAACATATCTCACTTCACCAGTCACTATCATGGTTGCTATGGTTATCACCTATCATTATGATTGCCATGATTATCACTATGGTTTTCATGGGTTCTATAAATCCATGCAGTGATTGGTTAAAAAATTATTGCTTACAATGAATGCTCAAATTCTTACTTTTTGAGAAGCTTTAAGTACAACTGTTTCTTATTACGTAGCGGGTTTCATTCTGTTATCGCGGAATATCAAGGTAATTTTTTACTTCTATTTTCGATCACCTAACAGATTGTTTAATCAGTTCCACCTGGGAGGAAGTTTTCTGAAATTTTTTATTTGTGATTTTATTATTTTTTTTATATTTATATTATTTGATGTTTCATGTTTCATGTTTGTAAATATAATTCATTTGTTTTCAATAATAAAAAAGGTATGGCCAAAATAAGTTTAAGCTACTCTATGAATTATTGTCGTATTTGCACATAAACATTGGTTGTGAAGTTGTCAAAATATGGTTTACTCTATTGCGGAGAGAATTCAAATTAGGTACCGCTGTTTTTCGGAAATGATGAGTGTGGCAATCGAACTGCAGATTTATTCAATCCAGAGCATCCCGATAAACAGACAAGCAGGAAATACGTGTTGAGCCTGGTCAAAAAATTTAAAGAAACAGATGCAGTGGTGAATAAAAAACGTGTACTCCAAGTGAGAAACGAGGTTTCTGTGATTGAAGTTTTGGGACAAGTTGCTGCAGACCTAACTCTAAGTACGCGAAAGTTGGCCACTGTAACCAACATTCCAAGAACTAATATTCGACGCATCCTTAAACAGCATAAATTCCATCCGTACAAAATTCATTTAGTGCATGAACTGAATGAGGATGATTTCGATCGACGACAGGAGTTTTGTATGTCTGGGCTGGTATTTTCGGAGACCGCATAATTGGTCTCATTTTTGTTGGACGGAATCTGACGGGTGAGCTTACCTGGAAATGCTGCAAGATCTTGTCCACCCAGCTTGTTGATGTCGTTGAAAATGATGATCGTTACCTAGAAGATCATTTTTTGACTTTCCAACAGGATGGCGCTCCACCTCATTATGGGCTGGCTGTTAGGGAGTTTTTCAACAGAGTTTTCCCGCGACATTGGATGAATACATCTGGACTTTTTCTTGTGGGGTCATCTCAAAAGTAAAATTTACGCAACGAAACCAGGGTCTCTGGAAGAGTTGCGTAGACGCATAGTTGATGAATGCCGCCAAATTACGCCACAGGTCCTCGAAAATGTAAGGGGATGTTCCGAGCAGAATTTATTTTCTTGTATGTTGGTGGTGCACAATTTGAGCATTTATTGAATTAATAAAAGTCTCCCGTGGTATTGAATTTTGATGTTTCCCCTTTATTTCCACCTTTTCCTTTTTTATGGTAGATTTAACAATGGACTTCCTTTCAACGATATAAGCGAAGAATGTTTTAGTAATTTTAGAATTCGAAATTTTTTGCTATTTAGTATTCAGGGCAAAATGGGCTTTCAAGTCTAGTCGATTCAGTCGTAGTTCCCATGACAACCATAATGATAACCATGACAACCATAATGTTAACCATAGCGCAACCATGATAGTGACCAGTGAAGTAATATACCTTATAAGAATTACTCTTGCCGCTCGTTTCTGAAGAAAAATAAGTAATAATAATTATGAAGTACAATTTTTTATCGATTTATCGAATTTTAACGCAATTTTTACGCAAAACCCAAAAAGTGAGATATCGTTGTAAAGAGAATTCAAGTAGCTTTCAAACGATGTATCACTCAATATCTGGTCCCTATGATGATAAACGAAGGGGTAGCTTAGCTACCCCTGCCAATGGGGTGAACTTGGGTAGTTAAATTTGTCACGAAAATATGTCCCCCTCGATAACAAAATCGACCTGTTTCGGCGTTTTTCGCTTACATCTTCACTTTCCAAACTATCAGGATTGTTACGTTTTCGATGGCCCACCCTGTATTACATTATAATAGATTACATAATATAATAGAAGAGTATTTTGGAATGCGGTGTCATCACTCTGATTGCATCATGTACACTATGCACATCAGATATCTAAAAAATAGTAATTCATAATAGATGAGTGTCCCTTCATTTACGTTTTTTTTCCCATACAACTAAAACCACTTGAAAATGTTACAAAGTTCCAAATAACATTAGGTAACTATTTAAGCCTTTTTATATTGTTTTTCTACTCCCAACCTTTAATATGCATATTAAATATGAATCACCAGTGCTTTAATGGGTCTCATTAAGATACAAATTTTCATTAAAGCACTGGTCAAGCTATCCAATGGCAGAGGAGCATTTGCAATCGAATCGGTTCCTTTTCGCTAACAATCGGGTCGGCAAGCCAACCGAAGTCACAGAGTTGTCATACTCACGACATAAATTGCCTTGTGATATAAGTTCTGTATTTCTGAAAAAAAATTCTGAACGTTTATTTAATTTAGAACATAAGTAACATTCAAAGAAAATGTATCAAGATTTTATGTTACCTTAATTAATTTGATAGGTAGGTATATCGTGTAAAAGATAGGAAGATAAAGTATTATATTATTCGTGGCGCTCCATGATAGTATTCAAAGCGGCAACGCTGCGATCGTCGCGTTGCGCAGGTAAACAATATCGTAATTAATGGCTGTCGATGTTATTAAAATTATTAATTAATCTCAAAATCGAAGCGTAAAATTCGGTATTCGAACTTCGCATAATAAAAATTACGCAGTAGTGAGTAGTGCCCTTTAAACTTGATACTAAAACATGTCTCAGCAGAATAACCTTAGCGACGAAGAGAAAATTTGGTAATATGCGTAAACAAATAGCAACCTATCTTAACCTCAATGATCCGCAATTGTACACGGGTCATTGTTAAAATATATAATTTTTTAATCTTTTCTATGAAATTAAAAAGGGTCGTAGAAAAAATAGTGTATGGAACTCGTAGATAATGGCTATTAATACGCTCTTATGATGGTTAAGACACTCGCCTACGGCTCGTATCTTAACCATCATACTCGCGTATTAATAGCCTTCATTATAAGCTCGTTGCATAATATACTATTTTAGAAATTTATTCACATCATTAATATCGTTATCAAATACATTGGGATACCTATTACTTGACTACATTTTTATGAACAATTATTCAACGACGCTTTTTTTATTTCTAGGAATCTCATTCCACTCCATTCACTTGAATCTGTTATTAATGTTCCAATATAGCAATTGAACACTCCCGTAAATGTTGTGCTAAGATCATATTTGAGTAGGAAATAAAACCGTAGAATTTTTATAGTAAATTTTTTATTCACAAAAACTTTATTTAATTTTTGACATTTCTTAAGTAATTGAGTTTAACATATTATCGACGCGCATTTTATCAAAAATACTTATCTGAATCGCAGCTTCGTGGTTCTATACTTTTTATATTTTGTTGCCTGCAATATGGGGATGGCCTGTCGACTTCGAAGTCACAAAGTAAGAATTTAAAGTGCATCGCCCAACTTCTTGATCGCTTTCTCATGTGATTTCGTCACTATAAAAAATAGATCTCTTATTATAACTTTTTCCCCTTAGCTGAACACCTCATCAGCTATGAGGTATAGGTATGTACCGTACCGGGTGTCCCAACGCTAGTGTCCACCCCCTAAGTAGAGCTTAATTTTAAAGATATATAAAAAATTTAAACTTTTAGGATTTGTGTACTTGATATAAGACCACGGAATTTCATAATAATTAGTTTTATTAAAAAAATTAATAGCTTTTTAATAATCACCTTTGTCATGACTCCATAATACGACACTGGCCAGTGCAGGTTCAGTGTGCCGGCTAGCCCAGCAAGAGCCGTACTTCTATTTATTTTGGCCTTATTTACTTTGTCATAAAACTTAATTGCACCTACCGTTTTCAAATTATATTGATCACCCTATTGCACAACTCATAAATCAGTTTTCTACCACCATATTATAGTTTTTTATCGCTGGCGCCTGAACTAATTTTTTTTAATGAAACTGATTATGCCATTTCGTGGTCCTATATCAAGTACACAAATCCTCAAACTTTCAATTTTTTATCTTTAAAATTAAGCTCTATTTAGGGGGTGGACACTAGTGTTGGGACACCCGGTACATTCGTACTGTCAGATTGATATGCACGACGGCGGCGGCGACGATGACGACGACTGCCACGCCTAAAATCACTCCGTATCTAACAGAATTTTTTCACACAGTACAACGGGTGACGTATCTCTTATCGGTTTCATATTAATATTACTTAATTGTTAATAACTTTTAAATAAAACAGATACTTCTTATACGCTAAGTAAGTATCGGCTGTTCGCGGAGCGCGCGCCTCCTCGTGGATTTTTTCCGCACTTTTGTGCGGCACACTAATCCTTGACAGTTCGTTTCCATAAAATAAAACATTTAAAAAAATCATTATTTGGAAGTGTATTTCTAGATTTTTGAATTTATTATGACTACAATTATTATTATTAAAAGTCATTTCCAAGCACCCAGTCTCGACTGTTTTCGTTTTAAATCGTTGAGAAATGGGCGAAATCTCATGATGAGTTTTCGCATGAGCGATGTTAGAGAATACGTATACATGGAACTTTTCTTCAAGGAACCGCTCTTTTAGAGAGACTCCTGGTGCACACATAGCACCCGTAAAAATGAAAAAAAACCTATTATTGTCCCATTGTTAAGGTTTCAGGTGATATAATTGTTCCATTTAAAAAATATCACCTTTCTTATCAACATAATAAGTTCATATTTCATCTCATGTTTTCGAGTTTTTCATTCAGCTTATGTAAAAAGTCGAAGAGTCTTGCACATATTTTGCAACTGTAAAGCAGGAAAATGTTACTGTATACATTCCGCTGCTCAGAAACTGATTTATTGACCATGATTTAGAACCCTTCGCCTGAAATACAGCTCGAAAAAAATTATAGCAGTGCCTAGTTATTGTTTTATTAGTACGTATTAATTAAATGTCTTAAATTAACTTAATTTTTTAACTTTAATTTACTATCTAAAAAAAGATTCAGGAGTAATAAATGCGTATGTAATCAAGCATATAAGGTACTCGTGTACAACAAACCCTTCCCGATTTTTTTTATCCCTGAACGACCTCAAGTTTGCAATGAGAAATACATTAAAATGAATAGCGGGCACGCAGGACTTGCCGCATGAAAGTGTCAAATTTGCCTACGTGGTGGTGCCACAATAGTTACTTATTTAGCTTTTTCAAAATTATAATTAACTATTAATAATTCACCTACACTCTACATAAAGTTAATAATAATAGATTTAAACAATATTCGCGATTTTTATATAATTTTATATAATAATGGTATAGGAATAAATAGATATTGCATATCTTACTACACATAATAGCTATTGCTTAAACTATTGCCATGCTATCTTTGCAAGAAATTACATTAAAACTGTACGTTTAGATATTAGAGTTTCAAACAATCTTTTAGAAAAATTTACATATAGTTTTCCCTCTATCTTATTTCATCAAATTTTATCATAACTAGGTTAAATCTTCTATTTTTTTATATTTATAGATTTAGAGTTCTACAAAAGAGGTAACCAATAATTATAAATCTACACCTAGTGATTTGATGAACTCTGCAATCGACACAGACCGAACCATTCGAACGCCAATCGATTCAGTCCATATTAATCATCATCAATCGATCCGTTCACAATCAACACCGATTGTAAATCTATTACAAGCAATTAACACCTATCGGACAATTCTGCAACACAGACCGAACCATTCGAATGTCAATGAATAGCTATTACAGCCAATTAACACCTGTTGATGATCAAATAGTTCTGCTTATCAATGCCTATCGAACAGTCCACAATCATCACCAATCGATTCGTTCGCAATCAACTCTGATTGTACTCAACTGCAATCAACTGCAATCGATCCATTCGAATGTCGATCGAACATCTATCGATCCATTCCACAATCAATCAACACCAATTGAACATCTATTACAACCAATTAACATTTTTCGGTGATCGAACAACTCTGCACCGTTTGCAATCAACACACCAATTGTACTTCTATTACAAACCTTTAACATCTATAAGCGATCGAACAGATCTGCTATCAACTTCAATCGATCCATTCGAATGTCGATCGAACATCTATCGATGCATTCCACAATCAATAAACCTCAATGGAACATATTGTTACGGGTCTCTCAATAATAAATCACCACTAAAAGTCTGTAAGTTCCTTTATTGATACCACAAGTAGAAAGTACTTATAACCTCTAAATCTAACATCCAACTAATCAAACATTTAACTGTTCTCTTGTCTCCACTCACAGATATACTACTACACCAACTTGTCTATTCTTTATAATTCGCTATACTGTCACTACTGGCTTCCTTACTTCATACTTCACTTCACTACTGCTAACTCTCAGCCATACGCCGGCCCTTATATAGTCCCCCGACGTGTCATCGAAACAGTAGGCACCTTCTCGTAGGTTGTAGAACTCACACCGGCGCACCGGCCGTGGATTCTGGAAATGGCAGATTGTTCGGCGAGACCACTCCAGTAATCCATAGAACTAACAACTGTCTGTCAATGTGTCATATGACATGTGACTGGAATTGTCGCGAACGTGTCATTGACTAACTCAGTATAAAAAAAAGAAATGGAATGTAAACAAACAAATGGTGGACTAGAATGTTAACGAAGCAACTACTAGAGTTTTTCCAGAGCGGTCTCGTTATAATATATTACAACCAATTAACACCTATCGGTGATCGAACAGGTCTGCTATCAACTGCGATCGATGAGAATGATAACTATAATCTATAATAGCTCTAACGTTCCGATCGAATAAAAAATCGATACCCCTGCGATCAATGTGAATGATAACAATAATCACTCTAACGATTCAACAATAACAGGTAACCGATTTAAAAAATGGTTATTAGCGTTAACTCTGCAATCGACACAGCCTGAACCATTCGAATGCCGATCGAACTGCTTTATACCAACATTTTATACCAACGAGTTTCCACTGTTTATACTTTACATACACTGGCGCTCGGGGATTTCTGGTGAATTGCTCATTTTTGCATCTTACGAATTACCACATTTACGAAAATTACTTTTAGAGATGTCTGTATATGCTATAACGCCCATTTACTGCATACATGTTGTGTGTGTTAACTTGTGTACTATCGGTGGGATTTTTTATAGTAATGCGTTGATGCTTATTTCAACAATCTTAAGGTAGGGTTGATATTTATTGAAATCACTTTTTCTCCTAATATAACCCTTGTAGGTGTTACGTCATCCAATTACAAGTTGTTTTTCTTGAATGACAAACAAGTGATTTGCAGTTACTGCGGTCCTCGATGATCACATAGCGCGTTCTCTGTACATTTTATTACTGATCATATAAAATCTTCAACATTTTTTTATTGTTGTATGTCATATCGTGTGATCGATTTTCATCACCATCTGCCTAGCTTCTTTACGCCAGGATGTCATATCTGGCAACGCCGCTGACTTTTCTTCTTGCACGACACGTACGAGTGATTTGCGGTTCTCGATGATAACATAGTGATAACTATCGATTGCTGAGGGATGTCATATCGTGCTATCGATACTATTTTTTTACTGTTATTGATAACCTATCGATAGTTTTGCTAGCCTTTCGTTTCACCTAATCTCGGAACCTCTCGTTCGCCTTATCAGCATCTATCTTCCTCGTCACCACTAGCGCTATAACATTTACGGTCTTGCTCTGGAGTCCCGCTCCCTGCCCCCATAAGAAATAAAATGGGAATTTGAGCCAGAAGCCCCACTGTTAAAATCCTGTCATTATGTAAGCCATGCTTTTGTTTCTTGCTCTATGATAGATGATTGGACTAGCAGTGGACTAGTGGACTGCACACCTTCCAATTGTTTGTATTTTAGATGGCAGACATGCTTCATTTTATTCAAGACAATAGTTGATGATAAATTTTGTGGATCGCACGATGTATTTGTGTATTTTTGGTCGCGTAATACACGCATCGAGGTACCACTTACCAGTGATTCAAATGCACGCAACTTAGTATGCGGAGATGACTACATTTTCTCTTCAGGTTATTATTGAGATTTAATTTAGCAACTTTCGCCGCAATTTAACGGAGTCCGTCTCTCTTCTATTTTCCGAGATCTCAATGATGTAGCTCGCAGTTTTTTTTTTTTTTTTAATTCTTACAAAACACATACATTTAATGCAAGGTTATCTATTGTGTTTAATAGATTTTACAATAGATTTTCTATAAACTACCCCTATTTTAATGCCCTATGACAATTTCATTTCAAATCAGGGTGATTTAGTCTTCATCTGGCTAACTTCAGCAAATACTTATACATAGGTAGTAAGCCTGATTCGGAAGGCTTAGAGGATGACGAAACAGCATAATAACACATCCTATACGAGTGTCCTGCTTTGGGAAGAACCAAATTACAAACCTTCGGAAGAGACTTTCTCACATGCACCGGAGGACATGGAATTACCAATAGTATGATCAGCTTCCTTAAAGAGGCTGACCTGACCTGATGGGTTTAACGTAGCACGATTAGATGTGAGCCACAATAGACCTTCGGTAGCATCAGTGGCCCACTCACGAAAAATGATAGCATACATTGTAACAAGTTCCATAGTTTTTACCGAGAAATAAATTGTTGATGCTCAGGTGAAACCAGACGAGACGAGACGAGTTTGAGTATCTCGCGACCGAGACTGACCGGTCTCGTTTCGAGGTCGCGAGACATGAGAGATATTACCTACTTATCTGGATTATAATAATACTGTTAAGATATCAATGGCGACTGATCGGTCGAGTGGCAATAGCTGGTCCAGGATGTGGCATGAGGTGGGGCGTTTAGACTCCGCCTACTGCTCTTGAGTTGGCGAGACCATTGCGGCTGCCGGAACGTGTAGGACGTGTGCTTGGCCGTAAGTACGGCAAAGCGAGTTACATCTTCTCTAGTTCTACCTTCCTGTTAACAGACGCGATGTATAAGGAAAATTCTCGGCCACGAGAAGGAAAGTTCGAGAACTAACTTCCACATCTAATCTGTCAGAGTGTCTGAAAGCTGATACTGTTAGAATGATCCAGGGATGGAAGATTAGGAATTCCTAAAGACATTCTGGAGTTAGTTAGTTCTGAAAGGCGTTGTATAGAAAAACATCAGGGGTGTATATAAGCGGAGCTAGAAGCGGTGCTAGTCATAGTTTCGTCGGAGTTGGGGAGCGTACTGGACCACACCACTCGGGGGCAGGAATGCTAGAAGATGAACGATGTTGCCCTTTTTGAAACTGAAGTTGACGAATATACAGACTGGTCACTTTGAATTGGCTCATGAAGCATGAGAGATACAGAGTCGGTTAAATTAAAGAAAAGCTGCACAATTTTATGCTTAATAAGAATTCGAAAAACATTTCTGATTTTTTAACTCGTTACTGAAATATCCTGAAAAACCTAAAAATGGAGATGTCTTATTTTTGCTACATCTTTTTTATTATTAAACATTATTTTTGTAAGTTAACATAATGTCATCAAAAGCTATGCATTTGACATTACAAAAATTTTCAATACGAATAAATCTCAGAGTTTTCATAGTCAACTTTTGTTTTTCTTATGGCCACCATATTGTTTTTTCATATCGTTCGGTATTTAAAAAAATCAACCTAACAAAAAATTTATAAACTTCAAAAAAAATACAAAAACCAATTCAAAAATTCTCATGTTTTTTGAAAAAAAAAATATATTTTTCTTAGAATGCTTTCAGTATGATGTCGTATTGCTTGTCTTGGTTTTTCGGGTAATGGTTTTTGCTTTGTGACGTTACATTAAAGTCGCAACGCTGTAAAGCGACGCCATAATATGGGGAAAATATTATTTTCACAAAATTCGTAAAGAAATCATTTAGAAATTATTAAATAATTATTAAAATATTAAAATCCAAATAAAGAAATCGACAACCACAAGATATGGGAGATTTCTTATGTTCGTATCAGTTTTTAGTTTTTGTTTACATAAAGTGCCTCTATGAAGGAACAAAAACAAGACGTTTGTTCGAATCTGGTAAACCCACGAAAGAAGATTGGGAGGTCGCGAAAACCATCTGCACCTCCGAAAGACTGAAATGGGCAATTGGCACCTTTCAACCATTCAAATCACCCGGGGTGGATGGCATATTCCCGGCTCTTCTGCAAAGAGGACTGGAAGATCTCATGCCACAAGCCTGGATGAAGGCGCAAGTCATCTTTATTCCTAAGGCAGGAAGAAAGGACACCTCTCTCCCGAAGTCATTTAGACCCATCTGTCTTACCTCTTTCTTACTAAAGACGATGGAGAAAATCATTGATAATCACATCAGAACGGAAACACTGAATAGGGGACCACTAAGCCAGCATGCGTACAGAGCGGGCAGATCAACAGAGACCGCCCTGTATGAGCTGACAGAAAAGATTCAGGACACTCTGGAATACAAGGAAACGGCCATTTGCGCCTTTCTGGACATAGAAGGAGCATTCGACAACACCTCTTGCGATGCTATCAAGAAAGCCCTAGCTAAAAAAGGCATAAAAAGCACAACATCCTATTGGAGTCAACAAATGCTGTCCACAAGAATAATTGAAACCAAAGTGGGCGATGACACCATCCAGGTGAAGACAACAAAAGGATGCCCACAAGGAGGGGTGTTATCCCCCCTCCTATGGAGCCTGGTAGTAGACGAACTCCTCGGGTTACTCACCGAGAACGGCATCACCTGCATCGGGTATGCCGATGACATTGTCATCATGGCCAGAGGAAAATATGAAGGAACACTCTGCGACATAGTGGGGTTAAAAATAATCTTGAAATGGTGCCAGGAAATAGGACTCAACATCAATCCTATAAAAACTACACTGATACCATTCACAAGAAAAAACAAGTTTCCAAACCTCAAAACAATCGACTTAAATGGAGTCGAGTTAGAATGGAAGGAAGAAGTAAAATATCTGGGAATAACACTGGATAAGAAGCTAATGTGGAACAAGCACTTGAGTGCAACAGTAAGTAAGGCCACATCCGTACTCATGGTGTGCAGGAGAATGGCGGGGAATGCATGGGATTGCAACCCATCCATTTTACGCTGGATGTACACCATGCTAGTGAGACCCATCATCACATACGGAGCGGTCGTCTGGTACAAGAGGACCAAGCTAATAACAGCGAGGAAAACACTCGAAAAGATCCAGAGACTTGCATGCCTCTGAATCACAGGAGCAATGAGAACATGCCCAACAGCAGCGTTGGAAGTAATCCTAGATCTCACACCACTGCACTTAGTGATTGAGAGAAGCAGTAGGCTCCGCAGAGGCTCAAATCAGAATGTCAAGAATGGGGATCAGGGGGGGACTACGAACCGAGGGGAGTCAACCCTTGAACATCTGTAAAAACCTCCTGATAATGCCAAAAGACAAAACTGTCAAGGAATTCAGCTTCAAGAGAAACTTCATCATGGAACTGTCTACGAAAGAACAATGGAGCAACACATCCATTCACACTCTCAAAGAAGGTACAATAAGATGGTACAATAAGAACTGGGGCACGAGTATATGGGCCAGGCACCAACTACTCCGAGCCGATGGGAACATCCCCAAGCATACTTCAAGCCGAACTGTACGCAATAGAAGTATGCGCCCAAATAAACTTCGACAGAAACTATAAAAATAGGGAAATAGCAATACTGACAGACAGTCAAGCAGCCATAAAGACGCTGACTTCTCCTATCATTAGCTCAAAGATGGCATGGAATTTCCTACAAAAACTCAATAAACTAGGCAGAGAGAACAAAATTCACCTCAAATGGATACCAGGACACACTGGGATTGAGGGAAACGAACGTGCCCACTCATTGGCAAGAAAAGGAGCTTCGACACCCTTCATAGGACCAGAACCATTCTGTAGCCTCGAAGACACGTTCTTCAAGGCAGAACTTCGGAAGGACGAAGAAAAACTGAGAGAAATCTATTGGAATAACCTCTCAGGATTGAGACAATCCAAGGAGCTCCTCGGGAACTTTAACCGAGAAAGGTCAAGAAAACTCAACAAAGGAAGTCTCAGAATGCTAACAGGATTCCTAACAGGTCATTGCAAGCTCAATGAACACCTGAGGAAACTTGGTATAGAAAAAGATGGCATTTGCAGACTCTGCAGGAAAGAAAACGAGACGCCTCGTCACCTACTGATGAACTGCGAAGCACTAGAACGTGAAAGAAACGATGTTCTGGGCCAACACCAGCTCAACCGGTCTTTGATCCCCTTCAAATCCTGAAATTCCTAAGGGAAACGGAGTTGGAGAGGCTGCTTCAATGAAGGGAATATTCTTCAAAGAAGCAGAGAAGAGGGGGCACAATAGATCTGTAATAGGTCGCAGCGCATCTGACACGCTCATTATCAATATCACTATCATTATCAATATCATTATCAATGTCAGTTTTTGTTTACATAAAGTGTCTCTATAAAGGAACAGAAAACAAGACGAAATTCGGCGAGAATTATTAATAGTTATTTATGCAACAAGTGCATAAAGTGGTACTTTTTTGACGACTGGGAAGTTGGACCGCATGAGCCGCAGGCGAATGCGGCAATCCCAGAAGTGAAAAAAAGGCACTTTATGCATAATGTTGCATACAAAATTTTATCTACGAGTGACTTAAATTAGAACTAAAAGTTATTATAAAATTAAAAAAAAATTTCCAATGCATTCATATTTTATGTAAATGTTTCTTTGAAGCTATTAACTTAGCTTTTTTCATCACGTCTGTTCATAAAGGTGACATATTGCTTAATACACACTTCTTTAGATTTTTTAGGTAGGTACCTACCTAACAGATTTTGTGCAGTCATATTTGATTGAATAATAATTTCTTCTAGTGCGGAAGGTATTTCATTCATGGTTAAATGTAAACATAAAATATATAAATTATATAGCCGCACACATTTGATTGAAAAATAATTACTTCTGGGGTAGAAGATATTTCATTCATTGAATCATCTACAATGGTATCCATTTTAGGTAACTAAAAGACGCAAAACACAAAATATTAATTGTACATAGATCTGGCGCTCTGCTAATAAACTGCGACGTTTTTCTATTATAGGTGCATGATGTCAACAAGCATTAGGAGTGGTTCGCGTTTAGTATGTAATTCAGCGTTCAGTCCGAACAACCGAGCCGCTCCGCTCACTACTTCACTAGAACCGTTGATTGAAGCTAGAACTTGCACTCGGCGAGCGTGCAGTAACCTGTCAGATTTAGCGTTAAATAATGAACCGCTACGGCACTTTATTTCACCCAAACTACTTTATTTCACTCTTCAAGATAATCATACATTTTATGAACTAAGAACCGTCTAAAAAAGTGCATTTTATGAATCACTCGTAGATAAAATATTAAATTCAAGCAAATAAATACGAAGCCAAGAGAAAAGATAAGAAGTTGTTGTTTACGTCCAGTACCTGTATAAAGGGACGGAGATTTAATGAACGATTGCAGATTGCAGCTGGCCTTCCTGGAGAACTGATCTAGGATAGCCGGTCTGCCGTCTATAGCTCAACCCCCTTTCCCGGAGGCCCCGAGTACTGATCGGAACTCTCCTAGAGCGAAGAAGAAGAATTGACTCTTCCAAGCTCACGTCTTAACCTCCTCAACGCAAAGCCTGGATATCGACCGGGATTCAAGTTAGACTAACGCGAAAGATTGGAATTGACACTCTTTCGCCACCCCCTTATTGCTAAAAGCTAGTCAGATTCGAACGAGGACCCCGGTGATGCGAAGAATTAATTCGCATCCCTGATCCAATTATATTCTGATTAAGCATAGCATCCCCCGTGGCCTCCGAATGGGCTCGAGGTATTGACCACATGAAAGGTCAGCCTTCGATTGTGGGAGGGAATCGACCGTTATGTAATAGAAGACGAGCCTATTCAGTCATTTAATAGAAAAATCCGCGTTCATTACATGCGACTAGAAGGTGTCCTCTAGACCCAATTTATTAAATCAGTTAATCATGTAGATAAAAAGGGAATTTTTATTAGAATTTCAGGGGTATTTTTTGTTTGTTTCTCATTCCTGATCGAAACGATAAAGCCACAGTAAAATCATTTAATCCATTCGCAATGCACCGCATGGGTTAACGTTTTTATTTTTCAGTTAATCAATAGGACTACAAAAACTCGCTCTGCCTTGAACTTGACCTACTGACTACCAACGGCAGTAAAGGTAAAGAACCGGGAACTTATCATCTAGCCCTAGCGGTAGACGAGCGCTTTTTTGTCGGATGCTGGAGCCAGGGAGTGTTTATCATCTATACTGTGTTCACAAATTTAAATCTGCCGAGCAAAGCAAATTTATCAATTCCAATTATGTTATTTTATGAAGACAATAAATTTATGTCTTATATTTTAATGTTGTGTATAAATTTGTGCAAGTCCACCCCTTAGACTATTAAATAAAAGATGGACCAAGACATAAACACTGAAAAAGTGTTCCGACATCCCTCTCTCTCCAAACAAGACTGTTCAAAACAATGAATGCCAGATCAATAATGAAACTGGCACTTACAATGAAAGAGCGCAACCTCTCCAGTGTTATTGGTGGGCAAAAAACATCGATGGATCCCTTATACCCGTTTTACTTTGCTACATCTGGCAACATGAATGTTTACATCCTGTCAGACCGTTTGTTTACATAATACCATATTAAGAGTTCGTGTTTTTCAAACAGTTGTAAGTTCCTTGTTATTTATATTTTCAGCTCTAGCTTTCACTCGTTTTAAGCTTTAATAATTAATTTTTCAATTAAGTTAAAAAAAAGTGGCGAAAACGTCTTCTGTTTGTGAGAAAACTTCGAAAGAAGGTAAGTCTATCAGTTTCCTACGTAAGCAACGCAAAGCCGTCAATCAAAACAAAGCATACATGGTCATGGGCGTAGCGTAGTGTAAGTGTTTTATTTTTTAATTTCTGAAAACAATTATTGTTTGACAGTTTTTTTTTTCATTTTCGAAAGCATCCTGAATACCTACTGAATACTTTGAAAAATGCAACTTGGAAAAATTATTCCATTTAAATAAATAAAAAATACTGAATTTTTGAAAGTATATTACCTATTATTATATTGTCAACCTCTAATTTAAGATAATCAGAATATGAAGAGGGGGAATAATATTCAAACAATATCATCAAAGAATATGAAATAGAAGACTTTGACCCGGTTGCACGAACGTTAAAAAAATTTCAGATTATTACTAATTTTAAGGTGCAAATTTTTAAAATGTGGTGAACTTTACATGATCTTTCATTTTTTATCGGCAATTAATTCTTCTAAAATTAAGACGAATTCACTCCCAGCAATATCAGAACAAAACTTTAGTAATACAGGGCATTTTAAAATTAGTGATTAGGTATCTGACAGATTTTCAATTAGGTTCGTTTAATTTATTTTTAGAATAAAATCAACTAAATATGTAAGAAATTGAAAAAATATTTTAGGTACCTACTGATGTATATGTATTGCTTTCCGACTTTACTATCGATTTTTTATTTGCTAAATTGTTATTACCTTTTTGTACCTTTTTGTTTTGTATAGGTAGGTATAAGTATATATTTTCTTAATTTAATATCTATTAGTATTCCCATAATTTATGTTTTTTGTAACAAAAACTGCAAATAAAATAATAATATTATGAATATTATGATCATTATTATAATTTATGTAATTATTACATTTCCTATAACTGAACTCGAGCGCGCCACTGCCGTTGCGTTCTGTTTGTTTACGTTTTACGTCGTTCCCCTTACCCCGCCAGAAGCAGCATATGAGTGCGAGAGAGAATATCAACAAACCAAAACTGACTTCAAGCTAAGATAGGGAAGGCGCGGTCCATATTTATTAATATAGTCTAAGGTCCACCCACTATCCCGTCTGAAGGCATTTGTTAATTATTAATGAATTAACAAAAATAATTAATACGTCCTCTCAAAAAAAGGAGAGACATTACAGCTTATGACATTATTGGGTGAAGATTTGTTCCATTTTTTTCAAAAATACAAACTTTGAATTTTTAAACTTTTTTAATATTGCATTTAGTTTAGTTAATTTTTTTTAATGCCGCATGACATGAAAAGCTAATATGGCGGCCATAAGAAAAATAAAAGTTCACTCTGAAAACTCTAGTATCTAGTCGACTTTGAAAATTTTTATAATGTCAAATGACTACAAAAATTTATTAATAAATTTTAAATAATACAAAAGATATGACAAAAATAAGAAATTTAAATATTTCGGGATATTTTAGCAACAACCGAAGTAATCCAAAATTTTATTTCAGATTCTTAATAAGCATAAAATTGTGCAGCTTTTCTGTCATTTAACCCCCACCCCGTATCTCCTATGGTTTAGGAGATCCCAAATGGTGAGCCAGTTGAAAGTGACCACCCTATATATATAATTTTGAAGAGTAAATTTACAATTTTGAAATATTATTTTAAAATGAGGTTTGCCTGAAATTACGTTTTCAAATTGATCTAACTGGATTAAGAACTGTAAAAATTTATTTTTAATTTATTTATTATAAATGAATTATTGTTTATTCAAATTTACTACACTTCTATGCTAACTTATTTCTTCGGATTAAAGTTAATAAGTTTTTTAGCGCATTGCCTCTGAAAGACGATTTTTAAGTAGCTTAATAAAAGCCGGCGGAATGACGCATATTGCAGCCCTACAGGCAATACCGGTTCGCTTCCAAGCGTACAAAATATTCCAGCCCGCAACGAACGTTTTTTCTGGCCCTAGGGCGGACAGATTTAGTCGTTACCATAATAACTACTGTTATCAGTTAGTGATTACGAGGCAGGTGAGAGCTGGGCAGCGAAATTTAAGCACACAGCTGATAACTACCGAGACCACGATACCTACGCGCATATTTCAATCAAGTTTAAACGAGCTGGAAATATAATAATAACAGGTAGGTACCTATCTAATTATAACGATTAACGGGGTTACTAGTTTCTGAGGTTTCGTCAATAAAGCAACAAAATGAAAGCTAGACAGGAAAATGACACTGACAGTGAATTAATTTGTACGCCACCACATATTCGCCAACAAACTAACAAGCCAAAGTATTCTCAGTGTTCTAACGCGATGCGCTAAAAAATAGCGTCTATATCTCGGCCGAACTCGAAGTCCATTTAAGCTCGTATTCAATCGACTCTCGCTCCGCTACGCTCCGCTCGGCCCGATAACTTCATACTTGCCGAAATGAACTTCTTTCCGCCCTTGATATAGAATATACTATTGCTTACCTTGAGCGACAGTTTTCTTAGCAGCATAATTTGCAGTTTTTTGTTGAAGTTTAACGTCCAGCTCTGGAGCATCTTGTTCTTCATCCGGAACATCATAGGTACTCGTGTCTTTTCCATTTTCAAGATTAGAAATACTTTTCCTTGTATTTCCTAAAATAAATAAGTAGGTGGGTACTTAAAAAAAGTTTGAAATCAAAATGGCGGCCATTAGAATTTTTGTAAAAATTGATATTTTTTGAACTCCTGCGTATAAGCAAGATGGAAAAAACTTTGAAACTGAATTAACAAGATTGGAAGAACATGTTTCGAACTTGAAGTTAGTCTATAAAAAAATTATAATTTCTAATAATAAGCCAGTGCATGGCGTGGATAGGAAAATAGTAAAAGAAATTTTCAGACTTATACAGCTGATGTATACTAATAATCTTTAACCTTAAGAATTTCATGAAGCCAAAATTTAAAATTGTGAAGATATACACGTTTATTTTCAGAAAATTGAAAATTTTCGATTTACAAAATTCTATCGAACTTTAAGGTATACCTAGTGTAAAATAATTTTTAATATTTTTTTAAAATTAGTTAGCCATCAGCGTGGGTAGAGAAAGGGGCAAAATTTTAATATCCATTTTATAGCCCGTTTCCAAAGGAATTGAAATTTTTGACGGTAAACAACTAAGTAGATATGCTAATGACCTGACGATGAAAAATTTCAGAAAGCCACCCTAAAAAACCAGTGAAGATATTCGTAACTGAATCAACGCATAAAATATTTATGCGATTGATGCGCCAGAAGTTTTTTTAAAGGATATAACCTACCCAGTGAAAATTTTCTCTCATTTAACGAACCGACCTCGTATCTTTAGCTGTTTATGATATCCCTCTACCTACAGGGTGCACCATGTATCCTTCTCTATATTGCTATCTCTTAACGCTAACAGATACAGGGTCGGTTAAACAAGTACAAGAAGCGCAATTTTGTGGCCATCTCGAATCAGTCAAGACATACAAAATATCTGTGACCGTTCTTGAAATATCCTTAAAAAACTGAAAAATCGAGATTTCTTATTTTTGCCATATCTTTTTTATTATTGGAGATTAAAAAATAATTTTTTGTGGGCTTATATAAGTCGGCAAGAGCTACCCATCTGACATTTAAAAAATTTTCAAAGCCGACTAGATCCCAGGATTTTCATAGTCAACTTTCGTTTTTCTTATGGCCACCATATTGTTTTTCTATGTTGTTCGGCAAGACAACTTTTAAGACCGAATTTCATAGATAAATTAAAAATCCATCAGGCAAGCACTATTTCCGCGTATTTTACAAATGTTGACGTATTTTTGCGATTTTTCTTTGGTTTTTCTTTGAAAAAAGAAGAATAAAAATTGAATTTTTTTTTTTGAAGTTTATTAATTTTTGGTTTCCATTATTTTTTTCATATCGAACGACATAAAAAAATAATATGGCGGCCATAAGAAAAACGAAAGTTGACTGTGAAAACTTTTGGTTCTAGTCGGCCTTGAAAATTTTTGTAATGACAGATGGATAGATCTTAACGGCTTATGTAAGCCTACAAAAAATTATTCATTATAATTATTAATTTTTAATAATAAGCAAGATATGGCAAAAATAAGAAATCTCGATTTTTCAGTTTTTTCAGGATATTTCAGGAGCAGTCACAGATATCTTGCATGTCTTGACGGATTCGACATGGCCACAAAATAGCGCATCTTTTCTCTAATTTAACCTACCCTGTATCTCTTAGCGTTCAGGAGATAGCAATATAGAGAAGGATACATGGTGCACCCTGTATAATAGTCTCTCATTAATTTACTTCTAACTCTGTATAGTCATAATTATAAATCAAATAGATGTTAGGTAAGTAGGTACCTACCTGCTGTATCCATCTTCAATTTTGATTGTTCTTAGTTTTCAAAATGGAATTATAACGTTATATTCAATTAGTAATAATTAATATAATTAATTAATATAAAACAATATTTTAAAGGGCACTGTAAGTTGGCAGTTAATAAACCTTACCATCTAAATGTAAACAGTTAAAGGTAAATTTGAAGTACTTATCTATATTCTAGCAAGGTTGTACTCTCTATTAAAAGTTTTTTTTACTATTTTTTTCTCTTCAGTTCATAATAAATAATCTGGAACAATCGCCTACGCGCTTCCTAGATTTGTTTATAATTAGTAATTAGCCTAATTTGTAACCACATCCATTATTATAATAATGTTGATAAGAGTTGATCTTTAATGAAACAAAAATATGTAAGGTAATCTTTCGCATCTATCGAATAAGTAGTGTTATTTTTATGCGATTCAATTATGAATATTTTCACCGCTTTTAAAATTAGCTTTTTGAAATTTCCATTGTCAGGTCATATTAGCGTAGTGCTTTACTGAGAAAATTTCATTACATTTCGTTGGAAAACGTGCCATAAAATGGATTTTAAAATTAAAAAAAATCGAATATCTCCGCCATTGTTCTCATTTGCCTTTTCAAATTTTTGAGAGTTAAAGGTTATACAGTTGTCTACTGCAAAAATTTCAGTTCAATTTCTTCAAAAATGTGCTCATAAATATTTATACCTAGAAATTTAGCCATTTTTACCCTTTTCCTACCCACGCCACAGGCTTTATTAATAGAAATAATGGAATTTTTATTGCATTAACTCCAATTTCAAATAATTTTCTTCTAATCATTTGTAATTCGGTTTAAAAGTTTTTTTATATTTTGCTTATACAGGGGTTCAAAAAATAAAAATTATTTTTCTAAAATTAAAAAAGTCGCCGTTTTGGAACGGCTCAGCCGAGCTTACTCAAATACAGTACCAGACGCACTCCTTGTGAATATCTTACTCCCACAAAAATCTCAGCCCCCTAGATGGAAAACTGCGACCTGAAACAGTGTCTCATATACGTTTTTTTTTTTTTTTTGAAATTTAAAGAGACACCTGTGGAAGTAACGCGACTTTAGGAAATTTTTTGTAATCATGAAATCAAACGTTATCCCAAAGTTTCGCAAGAGTAAAAAATTTCGTTCACTTCACTAATCTTCAAAGATGAAGCTACAGAAGCGTTTTTAAAGTTTTCGAGAAATAAACATAGTGTAAAAAAATTCGAATATGTCCGCCATTTTTCTTATTTGCTTCTTGAAATTTTTAAAGCTTAACGGTAATTAGTATAGTTGTCTACTGTAAAAATTTCAGTTCAATTTCTTTAAAAATGTACTCATAAACGGTTATAGAAATTTTTACCCTTTTCCTACCCACGCCACTGGCTTATTAACACGAATAATGCAAATTTTATTGCATTAACTCAAATTTCAAATAATTTTTGTCCAATCTTGTTAATTTGGGTAAAAAGTTTTTTCTATCTTGCTTATACAGGGGTTTAAAAAATAGTCCTTTTCCCTAAAATTCAAAAGACTATTTTGTACGGCTCGGCCGATTTTGCTCAAATGCGATACCAGACCACTCCTTGTGGATATCTTACTCCCACAAAAATTCCAGTGCCTCATGGACCGCATTTTTCGAATTTTGAAAAGACACCTTGTAGAAATAACGCGACTTTTGGATTTTTTTTAACGAAAATTTAAATTGTTTCAAAAATTTCAAGGTGCAGTTTCGTTCAAATTTCAAAAGTATCGGCCAACTAATGAAATAATTATTGCAAAAAATAGATTTTCAACCCTTAGTTCAAGGGATAATAATTTTCCAGGGGGGTCTCGTAGGAATAAACGTAATAGCGATTTTTTTATTTATTTTTTACCCTAATCCGGGAGATTGCCGACATATTATGGGACATCCTGTATCAGGGTGCATCATATATCCTTCTTCTATATTTGCTATATCTCCTAAACGCTAAGAAATACAGGGTCGGTTAAATTAGACAAAAGATGCGCAATTTTGTGGCCATGTCGAATCCATCAAGACATACCTACAAGATATCTGTGAAAGTTCCTGAAATATTCTGAAAAAAGTGAAAAATCGAGATTTCTTATTTTTGCCATAGAATCTTTCTTTTTTTTTTTGGAAAATAATAAATTATTTTTTGTGGGCTTATATAAGTCGGCAACAGCTACCCATTTGACATTCAAAAATTTTCAAAGTCGACTAGATCCCAGAGTATTCATAGTCAACTAACAAAGCGTTCGTCGCGCCCAAACCTGTATAGTGTCGGTTCCATCTTGCCCTTCAAGGTAGTGTGCCTGTCTTACGTGTCTCACGCGGGCACGCGGGTCGTGTCGTTTACGTTAGCAATTACTGAGCACCTTTCTTTTCAGCTGTTTGCAGACGCCCTTATCCCATTCCTCTTTCTTGCCTACATTATAGATTATTGCCCAGTCCGTGTTCGGGTCTAGGGGGCTTTCCTACTTTCATTCCCGTTTTTGTCAACGCTTCTCCTGTCTATCTTGGTGTAAATAGCCTCTCTGGATTCCCGTCTGCTTCTATTGCGTCAAGGGAGTTCTTTGATCTCTGCCATCACGGTTAGTTCCGTCTGACATGGTTTTATTGTTGCTGCACTTTTTGGAGCATTGACGCATCCACTTGTTTTAGCTCTCTCTTTGGATTGTGGAGCTTGTCGGCAATATTCTTTATAGTCTCTCTTATATGTTTCTCAGCATTCCTTCTTATTAAGGGCTGTTGTCTTAGCTTGTACGCGCTCTCTTCTCCATCTGTTTGTTCAGCTCCGCTTGCAGTCGCGCTGGTTGCCGTAGCCTGTTTCTTGATACCTCCTCCAGCCTTCTTGCTCCTATTCGTTTCATTTTTTGGTGTTGGGGAGTCCCGCTGTCTCTTCTTTTTCCCAGCTTACAGGCTTGCTGGGCGCATGTTGCTGTCGGTGGAGTGTTCGTCTTCTGAAGACGAAGTGCTCAGTATGCATACAGTTCCGGAGGTTGTGTCTTCTCCTCTCTTCGTCCGGTTCCCACAGCAGGTGGTCAGTTATGTTCGACAAGGAATTGATTCTTGGCCGTCTACCTGTGATGTGACCGGCCAGATAGCGGCCCTCTGTCGATACCGTTAGCCTTTGTGCCCTTTTTTCTCCACCTCTTGCCCCCATCCATTGTGTCGCTTCCGTGGTCCTCTCTTAGTGTTTCTGGCTAACAGGTGCAAGCATAAACTGCAATGCAAACGGAGGTGGAACGGGCAGATTGTTTGCGAGATCGGGAAGGCATTAGGAGAAATACACAAGTGCTGGTGCTGATGTTACATCCAGTAGTCTGAATTATAAAATGGTAAGACGCGACGCATCGCTGGGCTTTCCTCTGATTCGTATTATTTTATAAACATTAAATCGTTACGTTATATTTAACAAGTCTTTAATTATCATCATCCTTATATTTTGTTGTTTGGAAGAAATATTACGACATTAGATAAAAAACATTCACATTTCAATACCTATTCTGCCCTCATTGCATTGAATGAATATTGCATTCTATATTTGATCCTTAAAGTGATAAAATTTCTTACAAAATGCCTCGCTTAATGAACACCATGCACCATGTAGGTATCTGTGATAATTTAATAAACACTTGAAGAAAACCTTCAAAACCTGAATAATTCATCCATGCACAAGTTAATATACAAATTCAAATTTTGCGCGCGCGCTTATGAGATCCACTGACGTCATTGCGCCGATTTGACGAAAATAGGACCGCTTACTAGTATCATATCTTGTAATGTCCGTAATGTCATTGTATCATGGAGGGTGGTGACTGGGTGATTAGGGAACCTGTATTACCGACACAGACGCTAACTAGGGTAGCGCAATCTCATTCTTACAAAAAGTTGGGAATGTCAAATTTGACTTCAAAAACGTTAGATTTTGCATGAACGTACAACTGTCTGAAAATTCATGTAATTTTCATGTAAAAAATTCATAAATTTGTTATTAAGTCCGCGTATTTAAAAAAAAATGGTAAACTTTTGCTGCGTTAGAGGATGTTTTAGCAATAAATAGAAAGCTCTTCACTTGTTTGCGTTGCCTAAAGGTAACCTTCTTAATATTTTAAACGCATTTATTCCTCTATCAATACTTACCTATTACTGGGAATTTCTGGACAAAAAATGCACCCAGCCCCAGCAGACAGTTATGATTGCAGAAAATATACAGGGCTCAGAATTTCCTAATATCTGGAAGTTTGTCAGGTCGGTTTTATTACATCGTGATAAATCTTATTTTTAAAGGATCAGTATGGGAGATCGTCATAGGGGTACATAATAAGATCACACTGACATTCGTGTGTCTACCAAGACGCTTTTTCTCAGTTCCTACACGTTAAATATCCAGTTAAAAAAATTATACCCAATACTAAAGTCTACAGCTTCGTTGATCCTATAAATCCGTAATATGTTTTTAATACACCCACCGCGAAAGAGGATTCCTCGATTTCTATTCGTGTTATTATTTTGTTTCACTTTTCATTTTTCAAACTTTGCTTTTTTCCACTTGATGCCTACGCCTGGGACCAAATGTGCCAAAAATATGACATCCAGCTGCTTAAACACAAATCGTGTTAAGTAAACGTCAACGAATGAGCCTTAGTAGGCGTTAGTGTCGGTAATACAGGTTCCCTAGTGGTGATGTTATGAACGCACACATTAGCGTGCCACTACCAGCACCATAGTTATTCTGACGTATGTCACTCTCTGCACTGCCATAAATGCCATTAAATCATCAACAACACATTCAAATAAAAATTATACAAAAATAATATTGTAATATTAATCAATTTTATTATTGTTCTGAATTCTGATTGAGATTGTGTCTGTGATATTGTTATTGTTATAACATGTCGTCGGTGTATAATACCTCATCCTCCTAAATCCTAATATCGTTTCTTATCAGTTCACCCAGCTGTGTTTATCAGTTGCATAGTGGCAGTGTGAAAAAATTCATCATTTACCAAATGTAAAAATAATGGAAATGGAATTAATAAAAACTCCCACCGTAAGTATGATAATACAAGAATTACATTTCTGTGTTATTTAGCCACTCTAAATTATGTACAGGTGTATAATGTTCGAATGTTGGATCGTTATTCAAAAGTACACTATCATGGAACCCTTTATTTAACTCCTACTCATTTAATATTTGGTGATCCAGATGAAAAAAAGGAGATATGGGTAAGTGGATTATTTGCTTATCACCCTATCAGATATAACTTGTAATCTGCATTTTTTTGGTTAACCTGCTGTTTAGCGACGGTTTTACCCCTACGCTGGCCCCCCTCCACTCTCTCTGCTTGCTAGGCTCCGACACGTTCTCAGCGTTGCCATATGCAAGCCCTTCTCCTACGTTCTGCAGACAATCCTGCGTGCTTCCTGCCCGCTTCCGCACGAGACCGTAATAAGTAGCTACCGGTTCCGTCAGGTATTTGGTCAGGGTAGGTTTTTTTTTCATTTTACGAATATTTGAAGGAAAAAAAACCTACCCTGACCAAAGACCTGACTTACTGCAGCAAATAAGTGTTTTAATATTATTTGTAATCAAAAATGACACTTTAAGGGCCGTAGGAGAACGGAGACACGGATTTCATGTGGCAACGCTGAGAGCCTGTCGACTCAGAGCTAGCAGCACGCTAGCAGAGAGAGTGGAGGGGGGCCAGCGTAGGGGTAAAACCGTCGCTAATCAGCAGGTTAACCATTTTTTTTAGATACTTCACATGTTAATAGCAAGTTTAGAAAAACTGCCCTTAACCACCACAGGATCACCTTTACAGATAAAAACCAAAACGTTTTTGAGTGTAACTTTTGTTATTCCTAAGGAAAGGGAATGCCACGATGTGTACACCACGCTGTCACTGCTGTCACAACCTGCCGATATGGAACACCTGTATTGCTTTCACTACACATCTGCCGATGATGACTTAGAAAAATCTTTGGGATGGAATTTCTTTGATTTACAGAAAGAATATCATAGAATGGGTGTACCAAATGAGTGTTGGTCGTTGTCAACATTAAACGTTAAATATGAGGTAGGTACCGACCTATGTATACCTAAAAGTTGGGGATAATTACTTAGGGGTGGAAAGACGTAAAGGGGCATTGAGGGTGCAGCTGCGAAGCCTTAGGGGTATGGTTGAAATTTTCCAAATTTAATTTGTTTATTTCTTGAAATAACGCGGATATCCCTTGATAAAGAAATCTTGGGACACCCTGTATAATGATAATTTTTCATAGCTTGGTGCAGACTCTAAACAATAATAATTATCCTGGTCATCAGTTAAATTAGTGTCGACATCAAAATTTTCTACTAGCTGACAGTCGATAGTTTTCATTTTTATTTTGCATGAAGTGCTCATTGCTAAAATAATGGTAGGTGTCTGTTCAATACAATTTGCCTCGAGAGAACGCGAGACACTTGTATGCAATAACAATTTTTTGTATGCTGCCTGGAATTGTTTTGCAGTAGGATTATTGTTATGTCCACCATGACTTCTTATTGCGCCTAAAAAGACCTCGAGATGATCCTGGCATAATTTATAAGCTGAAATGTACTTTAAATAACAACCATCACCTTTTTCAACGTAGTTTTCCCATATTTCCTTATAGGTAAGACTTCAAACTCGTTATCAAGCCAATAAAGCCAGTTTTCCTTGGACTTGTATGTAAGTGTACATCATTTTCTGAACATGTTAGATTTTTTAAATAATGAATTGCCTCGTCAATTTTATTAAAAACCCTGTCTTTGTTGTAGTGTTGCAGGCTTGCCTTAAAATGTTTGGCAAGTAAATTTCTGCTATTAAGAATGTCAAAAATGTCGTTCATTAATATTAAAAACCTTTCCGTTGCTTCGCTATTCTCAAAGTCTTTCGAGTACCCCGTTTCTCTTAAATATTTCAAAGCTTTAGCGACACTTAGGCTGAACGCCTGCGCTGCCAATTTTACCTTCATCTTTTCTTTGAACCAATGGATGTGTCTTTTAGTGATTTTTGTACCGAGATGTAGACCTTCTTTTTCTTGAACATCGACCAAATGTTCACGATAATCACATTTAATAGCCTCACAATTATTATCATACATAATTCTATATGTACCTAAAGTATTTCGGATAAGCTTGAGCATATGTGGGGGATCTAGCAAAATATAAATAGGTTGTTTGGTAATCGGGTGTGGAAAAAACGTTTTTGATGAATCAACTGACAAATCTACTCCAAGATTGGACGCCATAGTAAGATTTGTAGCTGCTCCATCAAAAGTGAGGCTGATAATGGTAACTCCAGCTTCGTGCAGTATTTTTAAGAAAATTTTAATGAGGTTGCTCTCTTGAATTCCCGTAAGTCCATTAATTAGAAAATATCCTACTGGTAACTTCCATCTATCATTTACGCTATTAATTAGAAATACTATTACTTCTTTTGCTTCTTGTAGGGTATCGCTTTGATGCATAGACCCTAAATCAACATAGCTAGAAAGAAAAAAATTGAGTTAATGTACATTGTCAAGTATAGTTGAATAATTTCTTACCGAAGAAGGGAAAAACTAAATTATGTCTTTACCCACTAAAAACCTACCCACTACCTATATGAAAAGGTAACTACAAGCCTATGCTTTTGGGAGGTATAGGTTTTAAGTTTTAAAACATGCAATTTGAGTATCTTAACTTGGAATAGCGAAATGGCATACCCGATAAATTTTTCTCCATCCCATTCTATCTTCTTGTGTATTGATATTTCGTCAATCATTAAAGAGCAAATGTAAGATTTACCCTTCTGTTTAACTTCCAACATTTTCTGTTTCAATACTTTTACTGACTCTGTTTGGAAACCTGGCTCACATTCTATTGTCTGATACCATTTTTGAATAGTTCGTGCATAGGGAAGCATTTTAGGGAAGTTAGTTCTAACATAAGAATACGCCTTTTTTTTTCTTCCTCTTTTCCTTCGGTCTTAACTGTGTAGATAATACAAATTCGTGCCACTCCGATAATTATTGGCTTATCCAGCCTATCCTAAGCAAGCTCATCCAGCCAGCCACACACTTGATAAATAGTTAAATAGATGAACACACTTACCTTTTAATCAGAAATTCAGGCCGAATCAGCAGGAGTCAAATAAATAACAGGGAACTTCGAAAATACAAAAGTTTTTTTTTTATTTTAAATTCAAAAACTTATAATTAGATGCCATATCAAAATACCTACCTAGTACCAGTACTAGTAGTACTACACTACCTATGTAATTATAAAGGAATTCCTACCGAGATACCTACCGCGGTTTGTTTTTTTCTGAATTTTTGAAAAATCATGAAAAGTAATCATGATATGGATGGTCTCGGTTCTGTCACTTCTGTCAGTTCTGTCATTTGGGAAGGTCTATTTCAGAGAGTTCTTCTTTTTGTTTTTAATACCGGTATAAAATGTCCTGGTATAATACAAAAAATACGTATTATACAAGTGTATAATACAACGTGTATAATACAATTCGCATCACTGCCTTGACTACCTACATTGTTAGAAATTAGACGAAATTACCAAATACCAACTGTTCTCGTGTTAAACGTTGCCAAATTTATTGTTCAATATTTTGCTTATATCTTTTAAAATGTAGCTCTGGATTTTTTAAAATTATTTTTCCCGTACTTTTATTTTCTTAATCCGTTATTTTCCCCGTTATTTTCTTAACACCCTGTATGTATAAACACAAGTGGTGATTCAGGTATATGAAAATACCTACGTAACACAATCATTAATTTGTAAGGTAGGTAGGTACCTTACCTACTGACTATATTCATATATTCAGTAAACACCTCTCACTACTGCCGAACTAAGCCGCTGATTTGAAAAATGCACACGGTAATTTATCAAGTAATTTAAAACATAAAAGATTAAATGAACATACTCTCTGTCCACTGAGTGTTGTCCGTTGTCATGCCACACTGATTCTGGCTAAACAATTTCATTTAATTCGATTTAATTCATACACTTATTTCTAAGTCGAACCAGATGTGGTATCGCAGTTCGCGTCAGTGGCGTGTGTCGAAAAAAAATGAATATCCACATCCAACAAATATATTATTTTTCGAGTTATTATGAAATGCATAGTGCCTTGAAACTTTTTTGATAACAAAAACATAAAGGGTAAGTTTTTTAAATGTTTAGTACCTACAGGAATGTCGTAAATTACTGCAGTTAAGGAAACCGTTAAATGTGGAAAATTGTGGCAGTTTTTTGAGCTGAAAAGAAAAGTTGCTTTCAAACTTTTGTTTTTTTGGAAATTCTATGGGGCTCCCTCATAGAATTTCCTGGTATTTGACATAAACTAAATTTTGCGATTTCTTTTATACTGGCCTATTCCTATTATTGGGATTAAAGAAAAATCGTAAATGATCGTTTTAGACAATTTTATAACCAATAAAATGGCTAATAAGTTTTCTAATTTGTCGTGTCATTTTTGAGTTATGACATACACTTATGTGTTTTTAGGTGTAAAAACCTTCATAACTTCTTTTTTTTCAGAAAAAAAAAAACCTATCGAGTTTTATATCATTATATTTAGAAAAAAAGACATATTAAATGACGACACAGTCAACTATGACGTACATTAAAAAACACTTTTTTTTTCACATTAAAAAAAAACATCAAACCTAAATCAATTCAAAGATGATCGGAGAAAGGACATAAGGGTTTTTTGGTTTTCTATTATTTATTTACATTCGATGAAGAAACTTCGTTGGTCAAAATTGAGTTTCTCAGAAAATTTAGATAAATACCATAGAACAAAAATTCATCGCTGTCGCTGATATCGCGTGCTTTCCGGCATGACTTGCGAACCTCAAATAACCTGCTTCATAGATCTTCGTCTTTGAAACTCGAAATGGGGAGGATTATGTCTCCATAGCTGGTCCTGGAGAACTTGAATTCCAGGTAGAAGAAAGAACAAAATCCAAAGGAACCAAAGAACAACTTAGAAAAGAGAAAATTCCTGAATCTTGTAGAAGATATTCTCAGTTTGATTTTTTATGGGAGAGGAGGTCTTCCGTCAGGGGTTCATTTTGACTTTACATTATGTAACACAGAATAACTCACAAAGACATGAAACTAACACAGGGCTAAGTGTTGGTTTTTTGGTCAAATCGAAACGAATTCTCTTTCCTCGTATGATCTGAAGCCGTTCGTTTATCCTCGCTATATCTTTCTCACCTCAGCTTTCCGCCAATCAAAAGGCTGCCTGCCAAAAGTCATCCGATCTGTTGCTACTGCGACATTTGCACAACGTTGTCGCGTTCGTTCTAGTTCCACACTTACTTGCCCTTTTAAAAGCTAATTCACCCATGTCCTTAATTTATCATTCTAGAGAAAAATGCACCTTCCGTCAACTGCTCGTACTTCGGACAACTAATATTAACGTATTATTAACAATCTTAAATGGGAATTTACATCCTAAATAGTCTGAGAGGATTCTTTATTTAATTTATCGTATTTATCGATACCATAAATAAAATACTGGACGAAACTAAATGAACTACGTATCAAAATACTCGCAAAATTTTTTGGAATCTGTAGGTACCCTTCACGTCGCCTGAAAATACAATTTAAAAAGAGAAAATTTTACTAAATACACACAATTTATAATTCGCAAATCTTGGATTCTTTATTGCTGCAGGTGTACGTTGGATTCTCTCTTTTGTAAAGTCAATTATTGGCAAAATGTTCAAAAATTGTACAGTCGTGCACCTCATTCTCAATAAAACTTATAACTTCCCTATCCCTACAAAACCGTAATTGATCCCTTCTTAAAATAGTAGCAGGCAGGGAATGCTACAATAAATAGGAACAAGAAAACTATCACGATAATGTTGCGATATTTTCAGGGTTAAGGAATGTGATTAATAGTCAGTAGCACAATAGAAAACAACATGCCGAATCTGCCTACTTTTATCGCGATATATCCAACCACTGGTAAGAAAATATGTTAGGTAGATATGTTATAAAGGTCCTGTGGATTCATCGCTACTGGAAGAATCTGTTTTCGAGTCTTCATCATTGATGTTGACACCAATGATCAATTCTTCAACAGCGTCGATCCGATGTTCTCTATGATACCGCTCTTTGATTAGGCTCTCAGTGTGTCGCACTGTCTCTGACCACACTTCCGGTGTGCATTGCTCCAAAGCTTTTCCCCACATAGCAAGAACTTTGTCATCACCATAACCATCATCTCCAATATGTTTGTCGTAATAAGCTTTAGTATGTGCCCATATTAGTTCTATTGCATTGAATTGGCAATGATATGGGGGCAAACGTAATACTCTATGGCCATGTTCTTCAATATATTGGTCCACTTTATACCTTACTGGCTTTAGGTTTCGTTTCATAATATTAAGAAGTTCTGGCTTAAACATACTACTATCATGTTCTACATTCGACGTCTGCAACCATTCAATTATTTGAACTTTACTCCAAGAAGATGTGGGCTGTTTTTCCAATTGAATACTGTGGTATGGGGCATTGTCCATTATAATCAAAGAGGGCTCTTCAAAAGATTTGGAATTAACCTTTCTTTCAGCCAATTCATAAAAATGTCTCCATTCATGTCGCCAATTTTGATTTTGTCGAGTAGATGAGACTAGCATTATTTACAAAGCCCTCATCGCTATTATCAGCATGTAAGATAATGTAACGTTTTCCTTCGTACCCTCCTGACTTGCGAACACTTTTTAAAGAATCGTCTTGCCAAGACCTCCTTTGGCTCCCTTTTGCAAAAACCCAGGTCTCATCTAAAAATACTAATTGCCTAGGACTATTAGAAATGCAATTTCCCATGTAATGTCTCAAAAATTCATTTCTTTTCAAAACAATGTTCGATCTTTCCATTAATGATTTCCTGTTGTCCTCCATTTTATATTTAAAGCCAATTGCAGTAAGCAGTCTGCTGATAGTTGTAATGCTTCCACTAAGGATATATCTGCGTGCTAATTCCTCCTTTAAAGTTCTAAGAGTAACTTGTTTTTCTAAAAAAATATGGCAAAAGTGATCAAAATGTTATACAGAAATTTGGTAGGTACTTACTTTCTGAATACATGGTGTACACGACGTTTCGAACCTCTCCTTTTTAGGCGTCGGACAAATTTACAGATTTCTTTTTTAATCTGAATATGTGTTTTCCCGGAGAAAAATGCTGTTCACGTCTTTTAGTTTTTGCATGAATTCTACCTACTGTTTTTGAGCTAATACCTAAAGCATCAGCGACACGCTATAACAATCATTTAATTTAATAGGTAATTATTTACATCCACGTCTCCTAAGTTTCATCAATTTTTTCGGGACCGAGGAGCGAAATAAGGGAGCTGGGTGGGTAAGAAGCTAAAAACAGCCATTGCAAACTAATATCAAGGTCACAACTAGGGCCTCTTTGACACCTGGAATTTCTATTTTTTTCTTCACTTTCAGGGCATGGAATATCTTCGAGATTAACAGTAGCACGATTTTTATTTTGAATTTTGTTACATCTGAGACTCGAGGTATTTAATCGGCGTTTGTGTCAGGACCGCACTTTCATTGCACTCTCAAAATAAATTTTTAAAGCCGTTTTTTTGCCTTCCCTTTCATTTGCAAAGCAAATGAATATCTTCCTGGTGTTACTATAGGTATGTTCTCCACCCCTATATAGATGCCATAGTGAAACTGTAGGAGACGCGGATGTATATAATGACCATTTAATATTAGGTTTGTTCCAACACGCTATTTTTGTACGGTCCCGGAACCGTCACAGAACCGGTTAGATCGATTTTGTGCGCAAGCGCTAATATTGCACGGTTTCGTAACCGTGCCAAGGTAGGCATGCGTTGGAACGGTTTTTGTGAACGCATCTGAGAGATCATCATCTTGAAACTAACCTTACTTTTTCATTTGCGTTTGTTATTGTTTTTCATTTTTGTTGCTTTCTACCAAACACCAAACTAAAAACAATTCTTCTACAATCAATTTGAAAAGGAAGAAGATATAGGATATAGGTATGCTTACATTTAAAATTGGTCTTTGTTATTAGTTGATAATCATGCAGAGGAGAATATGATGCAGGTATCACTAAGGTAACTTTTACACTTTTTATAATCTCATTAACTATTTATAAAAATACTTTTTTATAAGCAAAATGCCATAAAAATTTATGTTTTTTACAAAACAATGTATTTTTAACATCATTTTTTATAAACAGAGTAAAATTTTATAAGACAGTAAAATTTTGAGATTAGGTAGGTACAATAAATGTATCAAATGTATTTTTACACACTCTGTAATCTCAAAATTTACTGTTTTATAAATTAAAATGATGTCACAAATACATAGTTATTTTGTCAAAAACATCAATTTTTATGGTATTTTGCTTATAAAACTGTAATTTTGAAATTACAAAATGTCTAAAAATTACCTTAGTGATACCTGCATCATATTCTCCTGATTATCAACTAATAACAAAGACCAATTTTAAATGTAAGCATACCTATATCTTCTTTTATCTTATATTTCGTTTTTACAATACCTTTAATAAATAAATTGCGTTTATATATTTTTTTATTAATAAAAAACCATTCATTTTCCTATGCTGCCCGTGTTAAATTTAAACTTTTTGCCTACAATGATAGCTATCTCTGTCATTTGCTTTGGCTTCTCAATTTCGCCATCTCTCTTTAATGTTGTCACCACTTGAAAGCACAATTTAGTGTAGCGAGACTCTATCCAGTATCCAGTAGTACTACTATAAAATCTATGACAGAAACAGAGAACTAACCTAAAACAAATCCCAAAATCTAACAAACGGACTAATGCGCAAGTCAGTCCAGAGCGTACGAAGCTTGAAGCGAGTATCGATATGACCGTACGAAAATCGATCCGCGAATGGTCCCTAACTCTGTTGGAACGCCAACAGGGATCGTCCAGTAAATCGTCACGAGTTCGTTGGAACGCTTTTCTCTTTCTGCGCATGATCTGGACGGTACAATGTACGGTTTTCGCGTATGTTGGAACAAACCTATTATTGTAAACTATAATGCTTAGTTAAAAAAAAATCTGCATTACCGACTCTGACGAAGCGTTAGTGTCGGTAATACAGGTACCCTATGTTTAAATCCAATATTAAAACGCGCGTTTTTTTAAAGGTTGCCCTATAATAGCAGCATCAACGTTACCCTAGAAACAATGTCTAAATGTCAACTTTTAATTGTTTTGATTGGAGTACACACTGTTAAGCCAAATAAAATTATTAATGACAGATATTTGAAAATCTTAATTCAAATATTCAACAATAATTTATGATCTCAAAATGTACCAATTATAAAAACTATCGTAAAGTATTCGTGGATATCGGGTCTTAAAAACACTCGCTCTATTTCGAAGCCGTCGTGCTCGAAAACTCGCGCGTTTTTAAAAGACCTTAATATCCACTCATACTTTAATATACTAATAAAATATAAGTTCAAATAATTAGCATTATGTAATTTTTATGCTCATGATTATAAATATTATGGGAGAATTGATTAACTGTATTATAGTTGGTTTTATTCTGCTCCCTGATTTGTGCAGATTTAGTGCTGTTTCTAAATCGCAAAAATAGGTGAAAGTGGTATCAAATTGTAGATAGGGTGTGTGCCTTCAAGTAGGGATATATGGTGGTCCAGTTGATGATATATTATGTGGATGGATTGAACTTTCAATGCATGGAAACTAGAGAAGTAAATGCTTGGTTTTATCTACTGCTGATTTTAATAATCAGTGGTGAGTGATAAGAATTTAAATTGAAGAGAAATAATTTTGTAAAATTAATCTGAAAAAAGTGTAAATAAACAATGTGAAGTAAACAAAACTGTACATGGCAAGAAAGTGCAATAGAACTTATAGGAAATATGGGCTTCATGAGCTGTATGAAGGACAAAGCAGAGACTTTCCAGTGCGATAAGTGCGGGGCAAAGTAGTGTGAGAAATGTGTAGACAATGCAGGAATTTCAGCAACAGAAATAAGGGTTTTACAACTGAAAAGCAGAAAACTTATGTTTTTTTGTAGACAATATCTGGTAAATTATGATAAGCAGAAAGAGGCAGTTGCTTTACAGAGTACTAGAGAGGTGGCAAAAGTGCAGAGACTGGAGGAGAATGAGCTGCTGAAAAAAATAATAGCAGAAATGGAGGAAAAATACAGAATTCTACAAGAGAACATTACACTTGTGATGGGTTCTTTCCAGTCAGGGTAAACTTGCGGAACAAAAGATTTATTTATACAGAAAAGTTAAATATGTACAACACTTAAAACCTAAAACTAACAATAACATTATATACAGACGGTATTGTCTTCTTGTGCGGCTCCTATAGGCTCCTTGATCTTCAGCGCCGGCCAACAGATGCGTGGGCGTCCCGTCGCACCTCAATACGGAGGACGGGACCCAGGGTTGAGCTTCCCCTGATTTTCAGCGCCGGCCAACAGAACGATCCCGCCTCAATACGGCGGATCGTGCCATCTTTACCCTCAACGCAGGTGCGTGGTTAATAATTAACCGCTGCGTGGGTGGCCCGTCACACCTCATTACGGAAGACGGGGACCCGAGGGTTGAACTGTGGTTGAGCTCCTCCTGACCTCACTGCAGTCGGAGGGGCTCCAGTGATTTCTCCGAACCCTCAGTACGGGCGGAGAAATGTTAGGGCGCTCCATCTACCTCAATACGGTAACGGAGGGCCCCCCTGTTGCTGCCGTAGCTCAGTACGCTAGGCAGCCAGTGTGAGTGTCTCTCAGTCAGTACCTGATGGACACTGTCCGTTCCCTCGATGAGCTCTGTATATATAACCGGCCGGACCGTGATAAGACGGTTATCATGTTTTAAAAAACCCTGCCTCTTGATTAGTAATAAAATAATAATTAATTAATAGACGAGACCTTCGGATCTCGTCACATCCCGGTCCCAATGGAAGAAAAATAGTTACCCTAACTACAACTATTTTTCTCGAAGTTCCTCTCAGGGGTCGAACGAAGCTGGAACACTCCATCCACGCCGCGCTTGAAGCGCAGCCAAGTTGAAAACGTTGAAACCACGTTGGGCGCCATTTTGTGATGGGTTCTTTCCAGTCAGGGTAAACTTGCGGAACAAAAGATTTATTTATACAGAAAAGTTAAATATGTACAACACTTAAAACCTAAAACTAACAATAACATTATATACAGACGGTATTGCCTTCTTGTGCGGCTCCTATAGGCTCCTTGATCTTCAGCGCCGGCCAACAGATGCGTGGGCGTCCCGTCGCACCTCAATACGGAGGACGGGACCCAGGGTTGAGCTTCCCCTGATTTTCAGCGCCGGCCAACAGAACGATCCCGCCTCAATACGGCGGATCGTGCCATCTTTACCCTCAACGCAGGTGCGTGGTTAATAATTAACCGCTGCGTGGGTGGCCCGTCACACCTCATTACGGAAGACGGGGACCCGAGGGTTGAACTGTGGTTGAGCTCCTCCTGACCTCACTGCAGTCGGAGGGGCTCCAGTGATTTCTCCGAACCCTCAGTACGGGCGGAGAAATGTTAGGGCGCTCCATCTACCTCAATACGGTAACGGAGGGCCCCCCTGTTGCTGCCGTAGCTCAGTACGCTAGGCAGCCAGTGTGAGTGTCTCTCAGTCAGTACCTGATGGGCACTGTCCGTTCCCTCGATGAGCTCTGTATTTATAGCCGGCCGGACCGTGATAAGACGGTTATCATGTCTCTAAAAAAAACCCTGCCTCTTGATTAGTAATAAAATAATAATTAATTAATAGACGAGACCTTCGGATCTCGTCACACACTACTAAGGGAGAATACAAAATTAATGGAAGAGAACATGATAGCTGCAAACACAGGAACAAAAACAAAAAAAAATTATGAAGAAAATCATCCCAAATCGAAAAAACAACATACTGATGCATATGGAAACAAAAGGATGCAAAATCTACACAAGCCCACCAACAATCAGCTAACTGCTGCCTGTTCAGGACTGGAAACAATACAGCTGAAAAAACCAGATAATGATCTGGACAATACCATCCAACTGCAACGACAAAAAATGAGGCAGATTATAGAGCTGAATCAAGACATAAACCCACAACAAGAATCATACAAGGATATACTCCGAACTCAGGTGAATTCAAATGACCAAGAAGGACAACACTATAATGGCGGCAAACAAAAAGTGAGAAATATGGGAAGTTATGAATCGGATGGAGAGTCAGGCCAGGGTAATGAAACAGAGTTTAAAACAGTAACAAGAAAAAGAAAATGAAGACCAAAAAAAAAACAAATAGGAACGAACGACTTAACAAATCGGACGGAAACAGTTTTCAAGGGGGCAGAACGGAAAGTCTGGATATACAGGGTGAATTATAAAAAACGCACTCCCCCATGTGGTTATTCCATATCTTACCGCTCCTTCGAAATTGGCGAAGTATAGCACTCTGAGGCTTTGATGGTTCAGGTACTTTTTCAGAACCCTTGCGCTATAGCATATTTTATCGAGTTTTTTTGTTAATTGGTTGATATGGCTCCCAGCTAAGGTGTTCATTTATATAGATGCCAAGAGAATTTTGTGTTTTTAACTAAGTTTTGGGTGTCATTTCCGATTTTTATGGTACCAGGTGTCTCCAATTGTAATTGTTTTGTCCTGAATAGCATTAGACCAGTTTTTTCAGTATTTAAGAATAGCAAGTTTTTCATGTACCACTTCCGTGCATTTTCATATAATTTATTAGCTTTATTTATTAACTCTGGATATGTTTTTGCCCCAACTGGGAGGCTATTGTCGTCTGCATGTGTTGTTATACATTGATCGTCTTCGGTTATGATTTCATCCAGGTCGTTACAGAAAATAAGGAACAATATGGGACCAAGAATACTTCCTTGTGGTACACCTACATTGCTGTACAACACTTCAGATTTCACTGTTTCGTTATTTATGGTTGCCTTTACCCTCTGTGGTCTATCCTGAAGATATCCTTTTATCCATTTTAGTATACTTCCCCAAATACCATACCGCTCCAACTTCACTAACAATATCTCATGGTCCAGGGAGTCATAGGCTTTCGACAGGTCCAAGAGTATTCCCATTGCAAGCTTTTTGTCTTCGACATAGTTTTGGACAAACTGGAACAGTGCGGTTTGAGTTGATCTTCCTTTTAAAAATCCATGTGGGAAGGGGCTAAAACAGTTACATTCATGTAAGAAACCCAACACTTGGTCACATAGCGCTTTCTCAAATATTTTTGAAAAACTAGGGAGCAAACTGATGGGTCTATAGCTTTGGAATGTTTCGTGACTGCCTTTCTTATGTATAGGAATGATCAGTTTCGATTTTAGTTGTTTCGGGAATGTACCATGTTCGAATGAGTTGTTAATTATATGACATAATACCTCCTTTATCGCATCTACACTGTACTTCACGATGCTCGTGGGTATGTCATCATCTCCACTACTGTGTTTGTTTTTTAAGTCCTTGGCTATTTTTAAGATGTCATCGGGTACCAGTGTTCTGATGTGCATTGTTCTATTGTTTCTCATTATGTTACTGCCATCGGTCTTTTGTGTGGACCACTTTAGCCCTTCTATCATTTTGGGCACGAGGTTCAATAAATACTTATTGTAGTCATTTACTGTTTGCTTTGGATCACCCTGTATACTCATTTTATTTTCTTTTTTTTTTCTTACCTGTCAGTTCATTGTGGATAGTCCACATACTTTTACTTTTATTGTCAGACTTTTCCAGAATGCTTTCATATGTCTCCTGTTTAGCTTTACACAGCAGCGCCTCATACTCTTTTTTTGTGACATTGTATAAATCTTTGAATTTGCCATCATTTTTATGCAGCACCATTAGTATGTCTAGATTTTTTTTGCAATCCGTTAGTTCTTTATTATCTGGAAACCCTGTTTTTTTTTCTTTTTTGATATTAATGTAAGTGGAAAGCAGTGCCAGAAAATATTTAAGTATGTATTCATAAACTCCGACCACTGCATATCCACATCTGATTTACAGCATTGATACACGCCCTCCCAGGTTTGCGCCTGCAATGTCCTCACTAACTCTTGTTTGTAGTATTAAAGAATCTTTTAAAAAGGGGCTATGTTTTAAGTTCATTGTGTATTTTGAAACTTGTTTTTTTTGCCGAGTGGTCTGAGATATTCGTATTTAAGATATGTGAGTGGTACTCACCTTTAAAGTTTGTGAAAATATTATCTAGACAGCTTTTACATCTACTCGTAACCCTGGTGTATTCATTAATGGTTCCATTTAGTGAGAAAGACTGCATCAATGACACTAGTCTCGTTCTGTGTACATTTTCGTTGTGCATTTCAATGTTTATATCTCCTGCTATGAACACTGTGGTGTCTTCCCTGAAAATTCTAATAAATAAATCCTCCATTTTGTCAAAGAAAATGCCTAAAGTAGCACCACTTGGTCTATACAGGCATATAACAATGAAAGGTTTCTTATTTATTACACATTTTATACCCGTACATTCAAATTCACGTTTTAACAGAACTTTTTCCAATTCTTGACACACAGTTGCTTGCACGTCATCACTAACATATATAGCTGCTCCTCCATGTTCACCCTGTTGTCTACAAAAACTTGACGCCAGGTGAAATCCTCGTATGCCGTAGCACTCAAGCTGATCTTTTGATTTCCAGTGTTCTGTGAGATATAGAAATTTGCAGTTTTCCTGATCTTGTAGCATATATTCCAGTTTATCTCTACTGTTCTCTATAGATTGTATGTTCTGGTGTATCAGGCAGTATTTAACAAAACTAGAGTGTCTTACTCTTTGTTGTGTGTGTTTGGTTACCAGGTTGTTTTGGCTCATCATTTGGTTTCTTGTTACACTAAAAAAGACCCACCCTCTTGAAGAATGTTCCTATGTCTCGCGAAGTCAAACCTCTTTATACCCACACCAGTTGGCCACATGCTTGATGCGTACATTTGGTCCTTCTTTCCAAATGGTGCCGACACTACAAATCGTTTGAGTCTTCCCTGGTCTGAGGGTATTTCTTTCACATATATTTCATCACCTTTAAGTTCTGGTGTATCTTGTAAGTATTTTAGGATGCTTTCGCTTGTTGTGTCCTTTTGCACTCTGTACAGATAGAGGGTGAATTATAAAAAACGCCCCAAGCGATAACTCCGTTAATTTTGAAGATATGACAAAACTTTTTAATACAAAGTGGCGCCGTTTATCATCATCTATATGTTGAGATAAACGCTCGATCAACACAACTTCCTGTTTAACCGGAAGTAACATCAACTTCGGGTTTTTAAATAGAACACTTTTAAATAGATTCCATTAGATGTCTCTACACACAACATCCAATAGTGCAGGATATCCACAACACACATGACAGGCTGGTCTCCCGGGGAAGCAATCTAACACTGATATGGGTCCCGTCTCACATAGGCATAGCGGGAAACGAAAAGGCTGACGAGGCTGCCAAAGAAGCCTCATTATCTCCCACAGTCCATACAAATACTCAAATCTATAGAGACTTAAAAACCTATTTCACAAAAGCCACCAAGACTGCCTGGCAAAATCATTGGGACGGAATCACCTCAAAACTGCATGAGATCCAACCATCCATTGCTCGACTCGAACTCCCTCCAACTATGACCAGAAGGAACAAACTGGTGATTCGTCGACTACGTATTGGACACACTAAACTCACCCATGGGTTCTTGATGGCGGCAGAAAATCCACCGCTCTGTGAGCACTGTAACAACAGCCTTACTGTCAAACACATCCTCACAGGATGCTTAAAATTAACTAGGAGCCGAAGCAAACATAACATAGTAGGAAATATAAAAGAACTCCTCAGTTCCACTGAACGACTCTCTCAAGTTATCAACTACCTACAAGACATCAATTTGTTTTCAAAATTATAATTATACTGTCACTGCTATTTAAAACACCTGTCTTTAACAATTAACTAAATTTCTGGTATCATAATTATGTAATTGTATTGTAACTGTGTCAATGACCTCCAGCTGTCGAGACACTTAAAGCTTAAATAAAAAAAAAAAAAAAAAAAATAGAACACCCTGTAAAACTTTATATTTTTTAAATGTCTGAAGAAATCTAATACAGGTGGTTTTCACCATTGGAATTATGATTGAGCGATTTATTAGTTATAAACAAGTGAAAATCGAAAATTTTCAACTTCAAAGCAGTGTAGAACTAGAACAGCTTAAGATATCTTGTAAAACGGTTTACATGTCCCTATCTTAACTTTTCACATAGTATTCTACTATGTGGTTTAAATTTTAATACAGGGTGATGAAAATTATCAGATTTTTCATCACCCTGTATTAAAATTTAAACCACATAGTAGAATACTATGTGAAAAGTTAAGATAGGGACATGTAAACCGTTTTTAGATATCTTGAGCCGTTCTAGTTCTACGCTGCTTTGAAGTTGAAAAATGTCGATCTTCACCTGTTTATAACTCATAAACCGCTCAATCTAAATTCCAATGGTGAAAACCACCTGTATTAGATTTCTTCAGACATTTAAAAAATATAAAGTTTTACAGGGTGTTCTATTTAAAAACCCGAAGTTGATGTTACTTCCGGTTAAACAGGAAGTTGTGTTGATCGAGTGTTTATCTCAACATACCGTGTGTCCCCGGATAGGTGAAACGACTCTTATAAAAGACAAAAATTTTTTGATTTCGATTTTAATTTTTTGGGGTTCAGCCCCGCTTGGCTAAAGAATAGTTTCTAACAAAATTTTAGTTTTGAAAAATCAAGCATGCCTTGGAAATTTCCAAGAAACCGGTTTTTCTGTTGAGTAAAGTGTCTTTTATGTGGCAAATACGACAAAATGTTATTTGAAAAAGTTGTTCAGAATCAACATTTAGGTCCCTATACCAAATTTCAAAATCATAGATCAACTTTAATTTTTTTCATTTATTTTTATGTTTTATTTCACAAATCAAAGAATTTCATTTTGTAGCAATGACAGCCATGGAAAAACCAAATTGTACCCATAGCAATAGCAATTTGTCAATATCGGTCTTTGTTACAAATGAAATTCTTTGATTTGTGAAATAAACAGAAAAGTAAATGAAAAAAATTAAAGTTGATCTATGATTTTGAAATTTGGTATAGGGACCTAAATGTTGATTCTAAACAACTTTTTCAAATAACATTTTGTCGTATTTGCCACATAAAAGGCACTTTACTCAACAGAAAAACCGGTTTCTTGGAAATTTCCAAGGCATGCTTGATTTTTCAAAACTAAAATTTTGTTAGAAACTATTCTTTAGCCAAGCAGGGCTGAACCCCAAAAAATTAAAATTGAAATCAAAAAATTTTTGTCTTTTATAAGAGTCGTTTCACCTATCCGGGGACACACGGTATAGATGATGATAAACGGCGCCACTTTGTATAAAAAAGTTTTGTCATATCTTCAAAATTAACGGAGTTATCGCTTGGGGCGTTTTTTATAATTCACCCTCTATCTGTACAGAGTGCAAAAGGATACAACAAGCGAAAGCATCCTAAAATACTTACAAGATACACCAGAACTTAAAGGTGATGAAATATATGTGAAAGAAATACCCTCAGACCAGGGAAGACTCAAACGATTTGTAGTGTCGGCACCATTTGGAAAGAAGGACCAAATGTACGCATCAAGCATGTGGCCAACTGGTGTGGGTATAAAGAGGTTTGACTTCGCGAGACATAGGAACATTCTTCAAGAGGGTGGGTCTTTTTTAGTGTAACAAGAAACCAAATGATGAGCCAAGACAACCTGGTAACCAAACACACACAACAAAGAGTAAGACACTCTAGTTTTGTTAAATACTGCCTGATACACCAGAACATACAATCTATAGGGAACAGTAGAGATAAACTGGAATATATGCTACAAGATCAGGAAAACTGCAAATTTCTATATCTCACAGAACACTGGAAATCAAAAGATCAGCTTGAGTTATTTGGGGAAGTATACTAAAATGGATAAGAGGATATCTTCAGGATAGACCACAGAGGGTAAAGGCAACCATAAATAACGAAACAGTGAAATCTGAATCATTGTTGTACAGCAATGTAGGTGTACCACAAGGAAGTATTCTTGGTCCCATATTGTTCCTTATTTTCTGTAACGACCTGGATGAAATCATAACCGAAGACGATCAATGTATAACAACACATGCAGACGACAATAGTCTCCCAGTTGGGGCAAAAACATATCCAGAGTTAATAAATAAAGCTAATAAATTATATGAAAATGCACGGAAGTGGTACATGAAAAACTTGCTATTCTTAAATACTGAAAAAACTGGTCTAATGCTATTCAGGACAAAACAATTACAATTGGAGACACCTGGTACCATAAAAATCGGAAATGACACCCAAAACTTAGTTAAAAACACAAAATTTCTTGGCATCTATATAAATGAACACCTTAGCTGGGAGCCATATCAACCAATTAACAAAAAAACTCGATAAAATATGCTATAGCGCAAGGGTTCTGAAAAAGTACCTGAACCATCAAAGCCTCAGAGTGCTATACTTCGCCAATTTCGAAGGAGCGGTAAGATATGGAATAACCACATGGGGGAGTGCAAACGAAATGCAGAGAGTATTTGTTTCACAGAAAAGAATTGTTCGGGTAATGTTCAACATGGGTTTCAGGGAGTCATGCAGGGGTGTTTTCAGACAGAACACAATCATGACAGTGTTTGCGCTGTATATCTATGAGTGCCTAATGTTCTTCTTCAGAAATAGGAATATTTTCGAGGGGGCGGGGCGGTCCATGACTATGGTACGCGAACACGCGATATGAACTACCCAATCCATAGCCTGAAACTGACAGAAACAGGTGCGTACTATAATTGCATAAAACTATACAATAAACTACCCACAGAATATAAAGAAATCCTGACAGCCAAAAAATTCAAAAAATGCATTAAGACTATGCTGATTCAATTGGAACCATATAGTGTGAGAGAATACCTGGATCATAATAATAATAATAATAATAATAATAATAATAATTTATTGGTGTGAATACACATTTAAGTGTTTACACAAGTCAAATCAAAGTAAAAATTATTGGTACATTATTTCGAACCACAGCAATATAGCTCGATAGTAAAGAGAAAAACATCAATTACACAGTTGATTACAAACACGTCAAAAAAAAAAAACAAACAAAACACGGCTTAAAAGGCAAGACAATAAACTGGAAACACATTAATTGTCGATCCTCAGTCAGAGCCCAGCCCAATAGTCAGATATCATTTACATCATCAGTGAAGGTTGAGGAATAGTGACATGTGACAATTTTGTGTATATCTGTATGTAGACTCATAACGCTATTTCTTTTGTATGTATTATGTGAGGCAATGTTGTGCGAGTAGCACATTGTTTTGTGGGCATGCAGCAGAAATAAAGATTGTTATTATTATTATTATTATTATGGCAGTAGCCTACCTGCTGGATGGCGTTTAAAGAAATCATTGGACCTCCGTTTTCTTTCTTTTTCTGCAGTAAAATATTCCAGCAATTTCACCACAAGACTACGTCCTTGGGAGTGCAATCGTGTCCCAGGCATTTTTTATAGAATTTTGTACCTAGTTCTTTGCGAAAATATATCTTGTCAGTTATTTCAAACGTTAGAAAAACATGGCAATATATTTTTAGGATAATCACGCAATAAATAAGTTATTCGTAGTTTATTTTACAAAACTAACACAAGTAATAATTATGCTAATTTCGTTTTTAAAACGTTTCAAATCACAAACCTTATCAACTATATTTTGCGCGTCACTGTTACTATCCGGTCAGCTGAACGTCAATCTTATCGTATCTCATAATTTCTGAACTAAAGCGTATCAAGACGCAACTTGTACTTCCGTCTCACTCTCACTCATCTTTTTAGAATCGCCGACGATTTGTACGTTGTGACGAACTCCGGCTTCTGGGGAACTTCACGGTTACGGTCACGTCGGTGTTACCACGGGTTGCTCGGGAGCCAGCTTTTTTCTATAGGTGTGCTCCCCCGGGGAATTCTTCTCGCTAATTTGTATTCCCAATTACCTGAGGTCACATAAAACGATACGTTTGTCGTATCTTGGTCCCTAGGGTAGCTCAGTGAAGAAGAGAGGAAAGCCAGGGGTCGTTTGAAGTTATCGCCGGTGCAATGGTGTTCGGGAGAGCGGTCTTTAGGCCCCTCCTCGAAGAAATGCCGGGCTTCCCTTATAAGAGCGGAGCTGTAAGCGAGTTGATGCGGGATCGGTGCTGGTGCTGGTGGTCGCCGGTCGCTGTACCTACCTACGTATTCCTGCCGGCGGCCTGTGCCGGTGCTCTCGGCGTGACGGGCGGTTGGAGCGTCGGATACACGGTACTGGTGTTGGTGCTGGGGCTGACGGTAGGCACAGATGAATGAGGCTTATTTATGTTTATGCGGTGGTGCGGGGATCTCAGAATACGGAAGGTTTATTACAAAATATAATATAATTAGTAGGCGCGGCGTGAAATAATGGGGATGATTATAAAATGGTTCATTTACAATTAATAAGAATGCTTTATTCCTACAAAATAATATAAATTCTAACATCCAAAAATAAATGGTAATGAGATTCAAAAAAAGAAATCCAAAATAAACAATTTATTAAATCAAATAACTATGTGGGGGTAACTCAATGTTCTGAGGGGCTGCAGCGAAAAATCAAAACTTTACCAGGGATAAACAGATTGTGAGAGTGAGTGAGATCAACGTGGCTGGTTTGACAAAATATGAATTGATTTCACGGAACGAAATGCCTCTAATCGGGATACGGCTACCTAACTATACGGACTATGGTGCGGGGGTGTGGTGAGAGATCTGGGGGAGTTGGTTACGATGGAAATATCCTAGGTATGGGGTTAATCGCCGGTCTCAGCTTCCCAGTCATAGGGGAAACCGCTTTTACTGCCTATCTTACGTCTAGAAGTACTAGCGGACCTTTTTATGACCTTCGAGGGTGGCGATGGGCGTCGGGAATAACCGGAGAGCGGGTATGAACAGGATTAGGATATCTACGGTGAACTAATTGAATTAGATCGGGCACCTACCTCGGTATCGGTTGGCTGGCGGTTACGGGACGTACGAGGGTCTTCTTAATAACTCAAAAAAATCTACTTCTGGTTCACAGCGGGACTCTATTCTAGTTCAACGATTCAGCCTCTACGGTTGGCAGCTAGCGGGAACGTCTTCGGAGAAAGAGAGTGAGCGTTCAAATCTGCCCATATTTATACTCTCCCTATCTTATTTTCGGTGGCTATCGCGAAGAAAAAATGGTAATCGGTGTTTTTACGTTGCCTCTGGGTTGATTACTGTCGAGAATTAACTCTAAAATGCACCGAATTAGATACTACTAAAATTCGCGAATGCATAAAAAATCTCAAAACTTCGTGAATTTTAACAACAACCGGGCTTATCTATAAAATTTAATGCGTCTTTGATTTTAGTGAATGGATCGTAAATAATAATTATTGAACTTTTATAAAATTGAATCTATTTCTATTTACTAAATGCTGTAAAATGAAGGCGAAATTACACGACTTCATTACAACGTATTTCTGACAATACGTCCCAATTTAACTGGATTGACTATGCAATGCAATATAGGTGAAGTTTTCACACAGACGTGAAGTTTTAACAATAAATTCAATTTTATTTATCATAAAAAAGATTAGATAAATTTTCAAGAAGGGTTGTTTTGTTTTTGAGTCTTAAAAAATAGGTTACTTACTTATGAAATGATCTGTTTGATCCACTTTTATATCGAAATGTACACTTGTAGGCACTACACGATTGCACCATATTTATAAATAGAGGAAAACCCAATATAAAAAAATGTCCAGACATATAAAAAGACAGTTTTGTAAAAGTGTTAGACGTCACTCACTATGGTGGTTATGTTGGCTTCATCCCACTATTCACAGCGAGGTAGCATAGGGCGGGTCTATAAGCTGTAATGGTCTAAGGTTAGAACAAATATGAAATTACAAATTAAAGTCAAAACAATTAAAATCAAAAAAAAAAAAAAAAAAAACAGTGTCTACCTGTAACGTTGTGATCATGAATAAATGCTTCAGCCAAGGTTACTTTCCAGAGACATTGAAGATGGCTGTAGTGAGGCCAGTCTACAAGGGTGGAAGCAAAACCAATCCGGGAAACTATCGGCCGATATCGATCCTACCGGCACTATCCAAAGTGTATGAGATGTTCGTCAAATCATGTCTCGTAGACTACCTGGTAAAAAAGAAGACATTCACAGATAAGCAACATGGATTTAAAACAAACAGATCTACCATAACCGCCATGATCCAGTTGGTAAACAGTATGTGTGACAGTATAGATGAACGGAACGTAACACAGATAGCTTTCTGCGACCTTAGTAAGGCGTTTGATAGTATCTCGCACCAAATCCTCATCGAAAAGCTGGAATATTATGGTATAAGAGGAATACCGCTCAAACTATTAACATCTTACCTGAATGACAGGAAACAAAAGGTACTAATTGAACATGATGCTTCTCCATGGATGAGAGTCACTGCGGGTGTCCCCCAGGGCTCCATACTTGGACCACTTCTGTTCATAATATATATGAACGACCTCCCAGTAAATGTTAGATCCGAAGACTGCTATCTGTATGCGGATGATACTTCATTCCTAAACAAGGCTCCAAATTACGTAGCAGTGGAAGAGAAGACAAAAACATCTCTTGAGCAAGCAGAAGCATGGTTTACTGCAAATAACTTGAAACTGAATACTGACAAAACAAAAATACTTACCTCTAATATAAACCAAGGTGGAGAAGCAGTAAAATTCTTGGGGATTTACTTTCAGTATAATCTCAAATGGGATACACATATCACCTATGTATGTAAGAAACTATCCAAGGCCACTTACCTGATAAGGCAACTCATGAGTGTCGCTACGGCCGAATCCGCTTTAACTGCATATTATGCGCATTTTCATAGCATCATGAACTATGGAATTTTGATATGGGGGAGCTCGCCGAGGATACAACAGATCTTGTTGGCACAAAAAAGGGTAATTCGTCTGCTGGCATCAGCAGGTTACAGAGAGTCCTGTAGGAAACTATTTAAGGAAATGAATATTCTCACAGTGGTTTCCATGTATATAATGGCCTGTGTGATGTACGTACATGAGCACAAGGACAAATTTCAAAAAAACGGATTCTTCCATGCTCATAATACGAGAAGCTATGACAAGATCAGCATACCGTTTCATCGTATATCCAGGTCACAGCACGCACTGAACTACTGGTGTATCAAGTTCTATAACAAACTTCCACAATGTACAAAATCATACTCGCGGCATGAGTTCCGCAGAGCAGTGAAGTCGATGCTATTGCACCACCCCTTATACACAGTGGAGGAATATCTTAGCACGGATATGAACTCCAGACAAATGATTTTATAGGGCAGTTTAATGTGAGACTGACATAATTTTGTACTTGATAATATTGTATTGTATTTCTATTGTAATTTCTTAGGACTTGGCTGTGTAATTTAAAGCTCAATAAATTCTATTTCTATTTCTATTTCTATTTCGTATACCATAACTGGTGTCTTGTCTTCTTAGTTACATTTTAAAGATATAGTAGAGATCTTATAGTAGATAAAATGAAAACAATGTAGTTCACCTGACCATTGTCCTAATTAACTTGGAGCAGGATGGCACTTTGTACTTGCCACTAAAACATGTAAAACAAAATGTCTATGCCATATATGACAGCTATTTTTAACAAAACAACTAGAGAAAATTGTAAAACAAAAAGCATCTTTTGACTACGCTAAAAGTATGTAAAATGGGTCTCTTCGGAACCTAATACACCTGCCAGTCACATTTTTGAAACAAATGAGGCACCATGATTCTAAAATGCAGCTAAATGGGAACTTGTGCGTCTACTTAACTCAATTTGGTAACAAAACGGAAACAGTTTAGTAATGTAAAACATGGAAACAATGCGTCAACCAAGTGTCGACCCTAATGCAGTGACTTGTGTCACTGTTTCCAAGAGGACACAAAAGCGATGCAAATTAGGCACGTGTTTCTAAAAAATTGCCATCTTAGACGAATTCTTTTTTTGGGCACTGAATGAATTTATTGACATAATAAACTGTATGGCGCTGGCTTTAGTAATTTTATTTGTCTGTTCCCGCGGTCATCGTCTCTTCTTCCCTTCGTCTTCTCTAGCATTGTCTTCTTCTTGTCTTGTAGCTTGAGTTGACCAAAAAACGTATTTCGATGGGATGGGGACAGCGACGCTCGTCAGTTCAGGATTCTCTCTCCACCATCCAGTGGACCAGACGTGAACAGACATCAAGACTGTTGACTTGACCGGCTCTATTCTGATCTGCTCCAGCTGCCTGGCTGCTCGATTGGACTGGATGACTTGTCCATCTATGCCTGTGCTGGCCAGGCTGATTCAATCGCTCCGCTCCCAGAATGAATTTGACGAATCTTGAAATTCTTGAATCTTCGTAGGGTATAATGTTGATGTTTGTAATTGTTAAGTGTAATTAACGATCGAATCGAAGGACCAAAATCAATGAATTTATCGACATAATAAAGTGTATGGCGCTGGTTTTAGTAATTTTGTCTGTTAGTGTATGCAATAATGTAACAATGAAATTTTGCTTCTCGCGCTCACCGACATGCTGTTGCTTGTCTCGCGGTCATCGCTCGAGTCCCTTCTTCCTTTCGTCTTCTCCGGCATTGTCGGATCGTGCATAAAGATTTACATTTTTACGTAAACAGGCACAATTGGTCTAAAATGTGTCGACACAAAGCAGCCACAAATTTGAAGAATGGGCACAGTTTCCATTTAGACATTTACTTTCCGATTTGTGTCAAAACCATTTAGAAACAAAATGTGTCGTGTCCAAATTCGGGCACAAATTGCTGCTTGGGTTGCACCTTCAGTACTCATGCCAATAATATCAGTATCGGAATCAAGTGCGAAGCTTTTCAAGCGGTTTCCTATTAGACTTATAGTATGTTCCGCAGTGCACGAACCATACGTTCGTGTCAATCCCAGATTAAAGTGTTTCTCTTTGTGGTCTACATTTAGGTTCAAATATCGGTGATTTTTTTGCGAAGTCCATTTGTCAAAACTCAAGGAATATCTTCTTCCTTGTTTCATAAGATATTCGAACTTAATTATATCAAGTCGGCTTTAACGGTATTTGCAAAATTTGAAACTATAGATATTATGGTGTTTGGGTGAATTAGGAAGTTGAAATTCGCTTTTCGAAAACAAATATCTCAAATCTGGCGATGCAGAAAATAAACTGTCACATCATCTTTACAGACCATTCTGGAATAATCTTTTCCATCAAGTTTTCATTCTTGAAATAGCTGTCAATTATTGTTTTAGACTTTTTCTTGGGTAAAACTTCATCGGAAATGATATCAGCTGATACAGTTTTTGATGTGGATGGTTTAGGAGATGAATCAGAGTTGAGAGTTGGGAGTTCACAGACTTATCCTTTTGCTTTTTGTAGAATAATTTAATACAGTTATTTCACTGTCCCCACTAGAGGTCTCCTCATTCTGGCTTGCTTTCAAAAGTGACAAGTTTTGAAACTTTTATACCTTTTTACTTTTATACAAAAAAAAAAATGTAGGTACTTAAAATTTGCTCTAAATACAAGAAAAAATGTCTATTTACTTTAGATTTGAGTTCCATATTTGAGGAAACAGCAATGAAGACGAAACAAAACACACATTTGTCATTTGTCGACTCAAGCGAGTCGCTAACGCTATTGAAATGAAACTGACTAAACTGAGCATGTAGCTGTAGTAATACTTAGTTTTCTTGTTTATAAATCTTTATTAAAAGAATTACAAAATCGGCTTCCGAGAAAAACAACCATGCTCCTTCATTCTTTTTTTTTCTATATTATATTTCCTAGCTACTATAGTTATGTTTATTGGGTTGCCTAACATCACATTCCCTTTTTTTCTGTTAAAAGCTCTTTTTTTCATAAAACCACTCGCAATATAGGCAAAATGTTACAATAATGGTACACAGTACAATAAAACAACAATATTTCTATGCACAAACATAATCGTTTAAATAAGCTGGTTTATTAACCGATCGCTTAGGTGTTATGGTTGTAATCGTCACTCCGTATTTCTTGAGAACTTATTTCACTTTTGATCACTGGTTCACTAATACTTGTTTTTATTAAAGATCTATTATTATTCTCAAGACTATCATTATCACTTACATCATTTGTGGTAATGTCGTCAGACATATTAGCTACTTCAGTGTGCACTACCTGGTTTTGATTAGTTCGGCCATAACTAGTTTCAATGACATAAGAACGCGGTTCATGACAGATTTCTACTACTGTACCATACTCTCTTATGTCGATAATCCACACTGAATCACCAATGTTAAAAGGTTGCATGTCCTCGGATTTGTGCCTGGAGTTATAGTTTTCAGTTTGTTTCTCGTTTCTTACCCTTTCCTTTTCAGAAAAATTTTGTCTAACATCGATAACTTCGTTTAGCTTCCTAGGCAACTGGGGTAATTTAGTTCTTAATTTCCTGGACATTAATAGCTCTGCAGGAGAAAATCCTGATGCTAAAGGAGTACTACGTGATAAGAGAGCTAAATGTAAAATCTTGTTTTTTTTTTTTTTAATTAAATGTTTAGCAGTTTGAACAGTACGTTCGACGACCCCATTACTTTGAGCATGATAAGGGCTGCTAGTTATTATGTTCAAAATTATAATCGAAAGAAAACTTTTTAAATTTTGTGGAAAATTGCGGACCATTGTCCGAACGGATAACTTCTGGAATACCATACCTTGAAAATAAACTTTTCAGTATTTCTATAACGGAATATTCGTTCATACTTTGTAGTTCGAAAAATTCGAACCAACTTGAGTAGTAGTCTACTGCAACTAGGTACCATTTATGTAGTTTGAATAGATCTAGGGCTATTTTCTGCCAAGGTCTACTTGGTATTTCATCCGCAAGGAAAATTTCTTCGCCGCTCATGTAATTGCTAATGCTTCTTTCTCTATTTGCGCGTAACGCGTCTCCACTTGGCTCATAAGACGAGAAGAAAATGCAACTTTGTCTCTTGTTTTATCTTTATTTATTTCATAAAAACAAGCGTCTGCGCTTACGATTATAGTTTTATTAGGATCAAAAAATGATAAGTTTGGAGATTTTTCTAATGAATCTTTAATCTGTTTAAAAGAATCTTCTTGAGCTAAGTTCCATATAAATTGTATTTCTTTCTTTAAAAGAGAAGTCAGTGGCTCTAGAATCTGATATTTATTAGGAATATATTTTCCTGCAAAATTTACCATACCTAAAAATCTGAGTAGCTCAGTTTTATTTGTAGGTCTTGGGAAATCTCTGAGAGCCTTGACCCTGTCAGGGTCAAGGATCAAGTAATATGCAATTACGCATTTTTTTCTGTTTAGAGTAATACCCTCTGCATGAAATTTATCTAAAACATTTTGTAGAATCACATCATGTTTTTCTACCGTGTCCGCATGGATTAATACATCATCCATATGATATACAACACCTTCAAGACCTGCTAGTATTTTTGAAAAATTCATATGAAATACTCTGGTGCGCAACTAATTCCAAAAGGAAGTCTTTTGAAGAAAAATCTCCCATTTGGAGTCATAAATCGGTGGTTTTATGGCAAAAGGTGCCATCCGTGCAGATGACAATTTTTCAGGAGAGCAAAAAGAAAGTTTGAAGCTTAATAACAAGACTGTTTATTTGAAATTCTTTATTGAAAAATAAACTTATTATAATCTGCATGTGTTGAAAACAAGTACATCTCACTTGATAAAAAATAAGCACAGAAACATTAAAATAGAGTCTATTCTTTATAAAAGTGCTCCACATGGAACTTTTTGTCATGAACTGAAACTAACATTTTGCTAAGATGGTACATAAAACTTGAGACTAATATTAGAAATCCTCTAAATCAGCATGGGTATCCAATACAGAATTACTGTGTGGAAGACTTCTATAGAACTGGTGATATTCTTCTGGTATAACCCCTAGTAATTCTTGTAGATTTTTGTATTTTTTTGTAGATATTGGTATTTTATCTTTGTTTTTGATTTTTAGTTGTATATTTTCTTCTTCATTGTTGTTATATCTTATAACATTCAACTCTCTAAATTCCGGGTTGTCAATTTGCTGAGATAATTTAAATACCCCTGGCTTATCTCTTTGTATCATGATCCACCTATACCTTTTCAATGTCAAATTCAGAAAAAATTACCTCTATTTCAGAAAAAGTAAATTCAAATTCAGAAAAAGTAAAATCAAATACAGAAAAGGTAACTTCAATTCCAGAAAGGTAAAATCAAATTCAGAATAGGTAAAAGCAATTTCAGAAAATTAGACTTAAAGGTCTCCCTGTGAATAAATTATCTTCTGTAAATAAAAAACGTTATTTTTATTCTTTTGTAAATGCATTTATTATAACATAGGTGCATAATAATTATGCTTTTTATTTTTAAATTTTGATAATTTTTTTCGTTGTGATGTATGGTTTTTATTTACTATGATATTAGCTTTTTTGTAGGGCACCCCACAAAGGAATCCTGGTGCATGGGCGCAAGACCTCTGATGGAGCCCAAGATCGTGGGTTTATTATAACATAGGTGCATAATAATTATGCTTTTTATTTTTAAATTTTGATAATTTTTTTCGTTGTGATGTATGGTTTTTATTTACTATGATATTAGCTTTTTTGTAGGGCACCCCACAAAGGAATCCTGGTGCATGGGCGCAAGACCTCTGATGGAGCCCATCAGGTTCGATCATCAAACATCACACTATTTTTGAGATTAATTTTCGAATGTTTATGAAAAATATAATATGCAATCGATTGGGGGTGGTGGCCAGTGGGACTGCTGAGACAGAAAGGGCCTTGATGTAGCCGTTTGGAATGCATAACACCTTCTTCCCATACTATCACCATTTGTTCTGTTTCAACTTGACTTGATTCAATATGCGTTCATAAATTATTTCATTACCTTCAAACTTTCCCTACGTCTTACTGCATTGTTAATATTTCGATTCGTCATCACTCCATGATCCTTGTAATAATTTTTATTAAAAGCTTACGAAAATTGTACACACTTTTATGCAATTAACATAAAGTTTAAACACTTTAAATAATACGAAATGATGCAAAACATTTATCTACGCTAATATTTCTCTAAAGGGTAATATACCTACGCTTATAAAAAATTAGTACTTTTTCCTAAATTGGAATTACTTATTCTCAAATTGTTTTTACTTTTTCTGAAGTTGACTTTACCTATTCTGAATATGAGCTTACTTTTCTGAAATTGAAATTACTTTTTCTGAATCTGAATTAACTATTCTGAAATAGAAGTCCCTTTTACTGAATTTGATTTTACTTTTTCTGAAATAGCTGTTACTTTTTCTGAAAGTGACGTTGAAAAGGTATAGTTTTAGACCATTCTACAGGGTCATTGTTGGTAAGCTTCTGCCTTTTTATATAATACGATGATTTTGATGTATAAAGTGACTTAAAATTATAAAAATCGTCAAGTTTCATGTCATGAACTTCGAAAAATGGTTCACCCCCTTTCTTTTTGAGCATTCTTATCATCAGAGAACGGATTATAGGCAAAGAAAAATGCAAAATAGGCGCCTTTATTGGAACATTTTTTGGGATAAAAAGGCTTAAACTTGAACCAAATAGGCAATAAAATAGGCAAATTTTACTATCAAATTTTCAATACATAGAAAAAATGAGTAACACAAATTTACGTTTATAATGTGCCTTAAAAATTCCTGTCGATTTCCAGAAATTTACAGCAATTTTCCTAAGATTTTGTTTAACATCAAGCACGTTGTTTGATAAATAAAAAAATTACAAATATTACACTTTACCATTTTGCTACAAGCTCGGATGAAAAATATTGTGTCGCCATCCAAGAATTCAGGATATGGTGTAATCCACGAAGAAATTTTGCTTGATTTAGGTACTCATTTTTATGTATTAAAATTTTATGCCAGCAAATTCTGGTCTACCGGTACCTTCATATTCATTCATGAGAAGTAAGAAAGTAACAGATACATCTGGGATTCATTAAAACCAGATATGTGTAGTAAATGGAAACAATACTACCTAATTTGAGAACTTGAAAAGATATGCCTCAGCCTTCACCACAGGTGTCCGGGTAATCGGGTCAGTTATTATTTCCATAAGGGGTTATAGCTTTTGACTAAGGACCTATTATAGCCTATAGATAATAAATTATCTCAAGTAGGGTAGTAAAATTTTCAAATATTCTTTCAAAGTTAATAATTATTAGCATGAAATGTATTTTGAGGTGGATAAATTTAAATTCATTTGAATAGGCAAGAATAGGCATTTTTTATCAAAATAAGCACCAGATACTCAAATAGGCAAAAAAGGCACAGATAGGCACTTTGCCTATAATCCGTTCTCTACTTATCATAATATACCAATCTCTCGGGATGAATATGTCCATATCTTTTGGTTTGGCGCGCTCTATTCTTGCATGGTCAGAGTTGCACTCCATATGAGTGTGACCCACAACCAAAAACTTATGCTCAATGGTTTTCAAGTTCGGTTTTGACTTCAATGCTACAGTGTACATGACGGGCAGAGTGAAGTTGTGGTTCTGTCCTGTGCAGTTGTCTGAATAATAGACCACATGTTCAACATCTTCACTTAGACTCTGGATGTCTTTGAAGAGTATGGAGGCTACTTCATCTGAACCACGTCCACCTATGCTTTCGTACCATATATAGCTTGCTGCTCTGTTAGTAGCCAGATCATGCGTTGTCAAATTATACGTGCTGAGTTGCCTTTTATAAAATGAGGCTCCTGTAGTCAGAAGTGGTGTTTCTAAAACTTTTTGTAAATCAAAAGCTTTTACCACAATTTTCCCTTCACTGGCTTTTGCTTTAGCTTTGTCATCAGCTTTAGCTTTATAAGCTGCGTCCACTTTCCATAAGTGCTCATCTTTTTCCATTTCCAACTTTTTTCTGTTTTCTTCATTTAAACTTTTATTTTTGAGCTTTATATTTAATCACACACACGACATGTGTCATTATAAGGTTTCTTAAAAGATAAATTTTTTGTTTTAAAAATATTATAGTATGTACTATAACTGAGAGGCTTTTTATTTTCTGCATTACACTCTCCTGTATAAAGGTCGTGCATTTTTTTTGATATTCAAATCTGGATGCAAATATTTTTTTTAGAGTCCCTGCGACTGTAGTGACTTTCAAAACTAGAGAACTTTGCTATATGGTCATGAATTTTTTGAATGTCAAGATCATTACTCTTGTTTTTTGGCTCTTTTTTGCCCCGTTTGTCAGATACAATAATGCCGGAATGACCTGTATTATTTGCCAGCGTATCTACGTAACGTTTACCTATATCAAATGTAGCCAAGAATGTTTTTTTGCAAACTGTAGCATTTTTCACTATCTATCTTTAAAGAAAATGAATTTGTTCTGGTTTTTTTGCGCTTTTTAGTACCTAATTCGACTGGCTTACTTTTTATTAAAGAGATGATGTACTGACTCTGCATATTGTGATTTCCAATTTCCCAGAATTCCTCAAACAGTTTTTCTCTGTCTAAATCTTTCAAAGTATTACATTCAAATCGACAACCACTGCACTTTGGTCTCATTTGCCGAGCTGGCCTGACTTGCCCCTTTCTGTTAATGTATTCTTCTCCCATGTCCTTTTTCTTTTTATTTTCCAGCCTTAATTTTACAGTGACCTGGCTCTTCTAAAAATTTTTATCAAAAACACTTTGTAACAATGTGTCTAAAATGTTTTGTACTATTATTGCTTCATTGCAGGGATCATTGTCTATTATATTGTTTGTCTTTGTGGCCGTACGACTCTTTTTGGGAGGATTCAAATCAGTCTCAGAATCAGAAGATATACTCCCTAAAAATTGAAACACTAAAAAACCTCTAGTCACTCTAATAAAATGGTAATCATACCTTGAGAATCCTTATCAGAGTATTCGCTAAAATTGCTACAGTCTTCATTATCTACGGTTTTGTTGCTGTCACAATAATCATTATAATTTGATGCGTTATCATCCAGTACACAGCTTGAATTAAGGGCACTTGAATCACTCGCTGAAAAAGCAATCTTTATTACTATTTTACTCGATTATTCAAAGATTTTTAAAATATATTTTTGTAGGTAGGAATACATTTTTTAGGCATGGTTAAGTTGTTAATGAGAACAAGGTTGATTAGAGACTATACTTCGAAATTCTAACACTTATTTTATTTTATTCTTAGCATTTTTATTTGGTGTAAATAACCTTTTAAACACTGGCAGACTAAGATTACGCTAACAATAATAATTAATTAGAATATAGTAGATATAGGTACCTACCTTCAGGTACTAAGTTAGCATCATATCGCCTCAATTCTTCATTTAATGTAGAATCAAAGCAGTAATCTTCAGATGCTACTGTATTCACAAGGACTGCTTGTGGTTTTGCTAGAGCCAACTGTACAATCTTCCGAGCTCTAGCATCAGAATTAAGCCATAATGAGAACCTACTTATTATCCTAGTGTTTGATATAAAGGAAAAAATGTTAAATTTCTACACTACCATACACTTAACATTCACAGTAGTAGGTATCACACATTACTATAAACTACCGTATCACAACAGAAGCAGAAACTCCCTATAAAGTGAGGTTGGGTCACATGTAGCAAACGCGCATGTTATGGCAAAACGAGAAACCTGGCTCTTAGGGGACCATTACACGATTAAAATCCCGAATTTTCTTTCAAGTAGTGTATGGCAAAATGTACTATCTTAAGCAAAGAACTATTGGCCATGTAATTATAATCTGTTCACAAAACCTGTTTAATATTTTGGCAAAATGTGGTATCAGGAACATGGTACGTTTTGACATCAAGGTTAACACAATAAAAATATTTCTTACTTAAAATGTTTCTACGGAGAATAAAATGTTCATCGAGGCGCTTTAAAGTGGCCTCAAATGTTGTTGGTTCCAATCGAAACTGTAACATTAGGTCTTCCGATTCCTCCCCCAAATTATACATTAGCAAGTTTATCTTCTCGTTGTCTGGTTTATTAGTTTGGCCCGAGACAGAAATGTATTGTGCGAAACGTTTCTTCCAAGCTGGCCATCCCGATGGATTATTGAACGTGAATTTTTCAGGAGGGCATACCTGAACTGGTACTGTAGGTACCTCACTCATTGTAAAGTTTATGAGATATTTGATTATTTATGATCTGCATCAATTTTCGTTTATTGGTTAGGTAAGTGGTTAATTTTCCCGAAGCACTTTGGATGTTTAATTATTTAGCACCTGTTTATTGTGGATTATCACTGTTTATTTTGTATACCGCTGCTACCATGTAGTAATACTTAGTTTTCTGGTTTATAAAAGTTTATTAAAAGAATTACAAAATCGGCTTCCGAGAAAAACAACCATGCTCCTTCATTCTTTTTTTTCTATATCCCCTAGTGGCCTTATGTTTCCTAGCTACTATAGTTATGTTTATTGGGTTGCCTAATACCACAGTAGCGACAAGCTTTGCCGTGGGTGGCAGGTAAGGCACAGGGTGGGTCAGCTCAGCGTCAAACGAGTCGCAAGCACAATCACCACGCGTTTAAAGTACTTACAGCCAATATTATTAAGGCTCATTAGGCTAACGGGCAGATTTCTGTGCTCGTTTTTGAAGCTAATATCGACGTCAAATGACTTTTATTAACATTTTTGTAATTACTTTCATGTCAAGAATAGATAAATTTAAAAAATTTCCACTTAGACTCGATACCTTCTTCAGAAATGGCCACAGAAATCTGCCCGTTAACTTAATGAGGCTTTATAATACCCGCTGTTAGTTGGCTATGGCATTTACCATTACTCAGTGACGGCTCTTGAGTTTTGAAAGAGGGGACAAAACAAAACTTACCTAATTTTGTAGTAATATTACTTATTTAAAATACCACAACGGATTTTGAAAATTCGGATATACAGGGTGTTGTTTTACAAACACTAACATTTATTAATTTTTTGTAAGTTCGGGCCTGGATTTTTCTTCCGGCTATTATCTCACACGTTGGTGCAGTGAAATTTTTCACTGGTCAGACTTTTTTTTTTATAGTGGGGGAGGAAATGCATTTACGCACAACGTGTGGGGCTCTTCCTTCTCCGAGAGGAAACTACCCACTAAAAACTCCCATCACTTCATCAATCTTCATCAATGGTAGTGGACGGGATCACCTGTCGGCATGACTTCGTCCACACCTTCCTTTAGTTTCCAACGCTCTGCCTGATTCTCTCGTCTTCCTCTTTTTTCCTTCCTATCATGTTGATGTATTCAGTGACTGCTTCCCTAGTATCTACATTAATCAGCATATCTGCCGTATTATCTATCCTGAGTCTAGATCCAGTTTTCCTTTCTAGTTCGGCTCTCTCTTGTGTCCAGTTCTCTCACTCGAAATACGTGTGTTCCGCTGTGTCTCTCGTGTCGCAATAATAGCACTGCTCGGTCTCTGATCGGTGAAATCTGTGAAGGTATGCTCTAAAGCACCCGTGCCCCGTATGAGCTGTGTTAGGTAATAGCCTATCGGACATCTCGCTTTCCTCCACGCCCTTAAATCCTTTATTAATTTCCGTGTCCACACCGCTCTGCCGGTGTGGATCTCCCATTTTTGTTGCCACATGATTAACATGTCGTTTTGTGCATCTTTTGCAGGCCTACCTTCATATCTTGCACATCTCTCGTCCACCAGCAGTTCGAACGGAGGTATGCTGGTGATCGCTTGCAGGGTGGGCGCCTCGGTGGGTGCCATCCTGTATGCGCAGCAGATTCTCAGGAGCATCATCCGCTGTACCCTCTGTAATTGTTGACGTCGTGCCTTGACCTTTAGTGCTTGCTTCCAGACCGGGGCTGCATATAGCATTATGTTCTGTACCACCGAGTTCAGCACAATCCGTTTTCCCGTCGTTGGACCCCGTTGATTAAGCATCAGTCTGCATAGTGCACCGGCTGTTACGGTCGCTCTGCTGCAGATCTGTGTTATATGGTGTTTAAAGTTTAAATTTCTTCCCAAAGTCACTCCCAGGTACTGGATATGCTCCCGGCTCTCGATGTTGGCGTCCCCACACTTCACCGTGATCGTCTTTGTCTTGTATCTGCCTCTGAGGATTATTAACTCTGTCTTTTCTTCCGCCAGTGTAAGTCCCATTTCTTCCATTTTTTCCTGAATCATATTAATAGTGTGTTCAAGTTCCACGACCAGAAATTCCTCATTCTTCATCACTGCCACAATGGCGAGGTCATCTGCATACGCAACTAGGTCGATTCCGACAGGCGTTTTTATTCTTAGTATATCGTCGTAGCAGAGGTTCCACAGGGTCGGCCCTATGACCGAACCCTGCGGAACCCCGCATGTTATCTCCATCCTATCGGTGCCCCCGATAATGAGTGCACGATTGCTAAAATAACTTTGGATGATATTACAGATGTACTTGCTGATTCCTCGGTCTTCTAAGCTTGTGACAATTTTCCTCCAGGGGACTGTATTGAAGGCATTTTCTTTCGGGGTTGCTGAGCTTCTGCCATTTATGCGTAGTAGCATTTTCCTTCTCAGGGTGACACATATTTCTCTGTGCTCTTTGGTTTCCTCATTCCACCAATATGCATCTTTTCTTCTCTTTTTGGTTGTATTGGTGATCACCTCCCTGGTTATGTCTCTCATGGCTTTAGTGTATCTCTCGGCGTTATAGTTAGTACCGATGTCGGTGTTATTTCTGAGCAGGGCCACAAATTTCTTGGTGATTTTTTCAGCGTTATGTGCAGTTGTTAGCCATTGAGACGCTGCTTACCTGGGCCTATACAGGAGGTGACCAAAATACCTTAACACTCCTGAAAACCCTGCCTTGGTTCGTTGAACGATGGAGGAAAATTTGTATGGGAGGAAGCACTAGAGAAATGATACCAAAATTATAGTTTCCACTAGCCCTGTTTATTTAACATAGACTGACAAAAGTAGGAAATATTCAAATTTACAAAGTATTTGTCTATTTGTTTGATTACAGTTAAATCATTCCCTGGATTGAACATGCAGCATTTCATTGGCTGATAAATATTTGCAAGTCGTACCTGTTTGAAATAATTATTTATTACTATGATGAGACTACTATGATGAGACTCCGAGTTTTCCCTCTCTCATGTGATTAACGAATTATTCTGAGTGGTGGTGGTATGATAATCCCCTTTTGGAAGGTTTAGGAAGGATTGTAGGTAAATTGCGCATTTGCCGTAATAATAATATTTATAATGGTTTCATCGCACGTGGCGGCATCGCTGATTCAGCGGAATTGTTTGTTTTGTTTAAATTGTTTGGTTTGTTTACATCGCACCTGGCGGCATCGCTGTTTAGCGGAAATTGTTTATAATTTTTGGGCATGATAGCCAGATTGTACTATTTTATCGGTGTGAAACCACAGCTCGCGTATTACGTTGGGACATGGTGACGAATTTACTCTGGAGTAGCACTTTGACTTTAGGGTCTTCGAACAGGGACTGTCACCGGCGAGAGTTCGCAACACGGTGACAGATTTAGCGTGTTCGACCTCTAGAACACCTATCGTAATAGTCGCACGTCCGACGGCCTAGGGCATCACATCGGAGTAAGGTGCTCCTATCACCCTACAATAACCTAACGTGGAAAGTGAACGCTGACTCCGGGCGTACCCACTCGTTTCCCCGAAAAGCCAACTACTACCTTCCTTATCCGAAAATCGAATCATGAATTGTAAAAGAAAAGCTTCCTTGTTCCCCTAAAAACTTTCTTACTACCTATTTTGTTGTCAAAAAGCGGGGAGGCATTCACTCCCCCTGATAAAATGATTCTGAACTCCATCCAGCAACTGGCGACATTGGCCATAGGTAATTTTCATTCTCTGACAGAAAATTGTTGTAAACAGAAATAAAATATGACGTTGAAATATAGTTATCGGCAAGTCCTTTGTTCCAGGAATGCCGTTGAGCTTTGTTCCCATCAACTATACTGTTAAATTAAATAATAGGTTGGAGATAATAATAAACGAGAATTTCGTTAATTAAGATTGGATGAAATATGAAGTATAAGGGGAGATCAATCCCCGACAAGAGTTTATACCCTTCAGAAAAGTGCGTACTCTTCGGCTGCTTAGGGCAGTCCGACAACCTGTCAAAAAATGTCATGCCAGCGGTCCATCTGATCACCAAACTTCCACTGGGAAGTCGAAATTGCTGTGATTTCCCTAACAGGTGATGAGGAAGAATAATTCGTTAATTGCCTACAAATCCGCGGGCTGATACGTCCATAAGAAGGTACAGGTGTTTCTCATACGTGGCCTCACATTTCTCTACTACTAAGTACATGCTAACTACGCTACTACTTCCTGGTTGCCATCACAGACATACGCCTCTCGTGGAAAGGCCCCCGACTCAAATTATGGAACATATCAGTCCGAAAACCCTTGTTACTTTACTTCAACTCAAAAATCCTGTGCCGCGTAAATTGAGAGAGATACAAAAAATAAGATATATTGGGAAAACTAGGTCGTCTTTATAAGTATCGTTTGGTGAATTGTTTGTAACTTTTCATAGTTTACGAAACAAACAATCATGATAACAATCCAACAAAAAGTGATTTTCTTTGTCAGAAAATGCCTCAGCATTATGTTAATAAAATTTCCTTCAATTGGAAGGTGTCAAATTCAATTAAGATAATATTTATGAGTTCCCGTACTATGTGTCCTTAGGTTTCATTATCCTGGTATATTACCCAACTTAAAATGAATAGCTTGATTGCTTGAGTGAGTCAACTGGACTCTAGAAATTGATAAGACAGAAAATTCACATAAAATATTGTAAAATATTGCACACCACGATCCAACATCAACACCACACCCCCAAATAAAATATCAAAGTCATAATAGGCAGTTCAAATAAATACACAAAAAATCATCGATCGGAAAATAATAAAAATTGCATGATGGAAAATTCAAAAGGTCAAGAAATTGGTGTTTCCATATTATAACTGATGCCCTTTTACAGAAGGATTTCATGATCAATTATTATCATTTATTTGTACTACCAAACTCAGTTCATTTATTCATGTTAGTCATTAAGACGTTTTAAAATAACTTAGGTAGGTATCCTGCACTTCCTGAGCTTTTCAGGTTGAATATAATTCATGTGATCATTGGTAAAAAAGTTATTGATTAATTATTTATAGTTGGACTTATGGGCAGTGATAGATTAGATCTTTAGAGATCATGATGCTTGTGTTTGATTAAAACACGAATTTCTGAGACCAATAAATGTTTTTATCTGACCTGGTAAATTGTTTGCAGAGCAGAAGGGTTGAACTGCTCTGTTAACGGTAGGTATGCGTGCCCTCTTCGGTCGAAGTCCTTGTCGTCCCTTCACAGGTGTTGTCGCAAGAGTCGATCCCGCCGTCGCCTTCCGAGTCCTCCTTTGTTTCGCCGTCCCCGCAGATTCAGCAACAGTAGACATTTTCCTCGTGCGTCCCATTTTCCAGTACTCCTTTGGTTCCACAAACTCACAGCTTCTCGTGTCACAAAATGTCCCGGTTCACTTCTTAAATTATGATTGATCTGCTTCTAGTCCGTCCCGAAATTATTATGAAGGTCCTTTTCTAAAGTTCGCCAAATACCAACACGACGATTTATATAAGTACAAAAATTATTGAACACTGTCACCAGTCTGCACACGCTGACAAGTTCCGAAAAATTCCCGTGATTGTTTACGAAGAATCGAGTTCGATAAAAAAAACCGTCGCTTCAAATGTTTTATAATAGAAGTAGGTACACAAAAATATTATACAGGAACGCCACTCGTCTTCCCAGTTCGTTTGCACGGAAAATAGTCTAACCCGGTGACACAACAAATAACGATTGTCATAAGTATAAAAAGTAATTCACAGTCACGTAGTTTTCAGAGAAAGTCAACACTCACAAAAATTATCGATCTCGGTATTGACAAAAATTGTTCCGCGACGTCAAGAGTCTTTTCTCTTTGAAAGTTCAAAAGCAAGTCCCTTTTCTTGTGTCCTGTCTCCGCGGCCCTGAGTTGTCTTTTCATCCCGCCTCTTTTTCACTGTCCATCTCAATTTTCGAAACGTCATTCGTCCGTGGATTTTAAGTCATCCCCTTCTTTACATTTTTTCCTGGACTTAGTAGGCTCTGTGATCTTCTATTGGTGGGCACCATTCAACCACCGCCCCTCGTAGCTGCTCATTGGCTTTGGGTAATTTTGTCACTATCTATCATAGAGTCTGACAGTGCATCTTCGCAAAGCTTGTTCTCTTAATTGCCTCTGTCAAGCGAAGCAATTTCTAGTCCTAATTTATATGTCATAAATTTAACACTTCACAGTCAAAACTAAACCTTTTTGTTGTTTTCTGCGATAGGTCCTTCAGCTACTTGTTCGAACTGTCGAAGGTTACATCTTATCTAAACATTGGGACCTGATTTATATTTCCGTGCCGTGCATATGCAAGGTATTCGCTAGCCCTTCGAGGTGGTCCTTTCCTCCACGTGTTTCTTTCTTATGCATTTATAAAGATTTCAGGCTGATCGAATTGCACCCTTTTAAAGGCGCCAGATGTGATTGCTGTATTCTCCGTGGCCGTAACAAATGACCTACTTGGATTTTAAAATGCTCTGTTCCCAGAGATTGTATTTCATTGAAGGATTTATGTTAATTTTCCATTAATGTTAAATTAGTTTCTTGATAATTGGAAAGAAATGTAGCGAGATAAAAATAACACTCATGAAATGGGCAAAAAAATCTGTAGGGGTATGGTCGGGTTGTCTCACCATTTAGCTTGCCGTGTTCTGCTCCCGGGCACTGCTGGTCTATTATCTATTTTTTTGTGTGTCAGAGACTTGGAGAAGGCTATATACATGTGGTCACTAAGACTCTCTACATCTTTGAGGACTCACCATTCTTTGATTTTGGCAGCTACCGATCCCAATGTTAGATTAAGTATTGATTTGCTCTGGCCTCTCCTCCAGGTCGACTCGTTTCCCCTGTTTATCACCTCTAAGTTTGCTGCCGAGACGAATTCAACCATAAGGGACCCCCTACTGGTCTGTACACAATCCCTCCATAAGTATGATCTGGCGTTAAGGTCACCACATATAATCACTGGCTTTTCGTGTTTGCCCATGTTGGTGCCTAGGGCGGTAAGGTAGGCATCATACGTCTGGTCTGTTATGTTTGGTGATATGTAGCAGCCGTAGATTACGAATTCCTTCAATTCAACCCAGACCATTCCTTTAGACCTCTAGTTCTCGTTTGGTCCATATTGCTACGTCTACGTCTGCGTCTATGTACCAACTGTGGCGCTTGGTTAATTTCTTGTTAGGTTCACTGGCTATAACTATGTCACTGTCCATTTCGCTAGCTGTCTGTTGTGCCAATTTCTGGGCACCTCTGCTTCTTTCAAGGTTACATTGCAGATATCTGATCATGGGGTTTAGGAGGCGGTTGTGGGGGTTGCACCATGGCTAGTACTATTCAGGCGACTGAGACTACTCCTTGTTAGAGATCTCATGGTCGTTCTTTGCTTTGGGCATCCTGCCGTGTATGTTCGGTGTCCGGTTTTCTTGCATGTCAGGCAGAATTCTGGTCGCGCACAGTCGGCCTCTTGATGTGCTTCTCCCCCACATCTCCTGCATAGCTCCTTCCTGTCCGGGCCCTGGCATGTTCTTGCCATGTGTCCTACTTCCCAACACCTGTGACATCTGATGATTCTGATGCTCTCTCCAAGTCTGCAGCTATTCATCCCTATTCGTATTTCTCCTTCCTTTATTAGTAGTTCCGCTATATCTTTGGGTACCGTGACTGTTGCAGTCTGCATTTCTGCATGGCTCTTCCTCAGGGTTTTAATTTTGACATCTGTGTTCTGTCCACTCATTGTATTTATGGCTCCGGCTACATCCTCCTTTCACTGGTCAGACCTGACCTGACCTGGATTTTTCTTCCGGCTATTATCTCACACGTTGGTGCAGTGCAATTTTTTGTGAAAATTTTTCTTTTAACCAAATTTAAAAAATAATACAAGGTGGTTCGTTAGTTACGGCCTTCGAAAGAAATTGGCGATATCCACAAAACACCCTGTATCTATAGGATGTTTCATCAACTCAATTCTGAACTGTTCAGAACTATTTATTCGTAATTCTTTATCGCGCTTGCGTCAACATGGGACTCAAAAAGAACGGTTCAAGAACCATTGATTGATGAAACAATAATTCTGAAACCGATTAGAACTATTTAACCAGTCTTATTAAATTTTTAACCTAAAAAGGAGGAAGTGAAGACTTGAAGTGAAGAGTGAAATTACCAAACACTAAAACGTGGGGCACAGAAAGAAAAAAAATTATTATTGATGATGAAGATGACTATTTTAATCAATCATCTAGCGAGGATGATATTATGGAATTAGTGATTTATAAAACTAGAAACGAGAACTTTGTAGGTGAGGTGAATAAGCCAAACCTAGTGATTTTTTAATTGTTTTTTTAAACATTTATAGACAGATTAATTTAATTTCAGATGAAACAATACCGCATTATGACGAAAGAACGTTTTTTGAACATTTTAGAGTCACTAGAGGGTTAGCTGTTCAAATTGGAGACAGCTATGAAGCCAGTGACTTGTATAATGAGCAGTCAGGACGTTTTGGAAAAATTTCTGCCCGAAAACAAGTGCTGATATTTCTGTGGTTCGCAGGACATCAAACAGCAAGTTTTAATGATGTCTCTTATTACATAGAATAATACGAAGAATGTTTATATTTTAAAGCAATTTATCAGTACAGCTAATTACCTGGCCAAATTGGGTTGAAAAAAATCGCATTGAAGCCTATTATACAGATCAAGGATTCCCAAATATGATAGGAGCAATTATTGATGGTTGTCATATACCAATTGACAAACCGCAAGCTGATCCAGATTCTTATTTAAATCTTAAAGGGTATCATTCTGTACAAATGCAGGTTGTTTGTGATGATGAGAAAAAAATCTGAGATGTTTTTATCGAGTACCTACCTGGGATCAGTTCATGATAGCCGAGTGTTCAGGAACTTGCCATTATTTAATAATTTGGCAGAAAGACGTGGAAAATATTTTCTGCTTGGAGATAGTGGCTATCCTCTTCAAACAAATCTGTTAACTCCGTTTAAAGACACAGGAAGACTCACTGAGAGTTGGCAAGGAATTGTTATGTTATTGAACATTGCTTTGGGTTACTTAAGCAAAAGTTCATGCAATTGTATCATTTAAAGTTATACAACATTCGATATATTGTACACTTCATAAGGGCAGTCTTGTTCTTCATAATTTGGCAATTGATGATGATTTGGAGCTATTTGGTAATATGGAAAATGAAAATGTAGCTAATGTTATCCCTCCTATTGATAATTTTTATTTTTATTCTCCATACAATTATTAAACATTTAATTTTTTTTTAAGCAGCCCGTTTCTTTTCCCAAGAAGCTCAATTTTTTCTTCTTCCTGCTTTAGCCTTTTTTCTTGGTACTGTTTTCTGTCTTGACGAATCATTTCCATGACAGTTTTTTTTTGTTTTCAGTGTTTTTTTTTTCGTGTATTTTCACCATTTCTTCCATATTTCCCTTATTTGAGTTTTCGTTGATAGGCTTAACATTTATTGCTGCATCGGTTATATCTTCGGGTATATGTACTGTTTCAGTTCCTAATATCAGTTCTGGATTAATTGACTTTTTGCTACCTATCAACTTCTCCATATCGTCTGCATATTCGAACGTTTTCCGGCCACGACCAGTAGATTTGTTGTTAAGAATGTATTTTTTATAATTCCTTTCTAATACCTTCCACCTATTTTCACAATTAGCCCTTGATATTTGCCTACCAAGTTCTTCTGATATTTCTTTACCCTATTATTTCCCACTTGACTTTTTGATTTTTAATTTTGAATGTTCCCACTTTGTTTTTATATTTGGAAAATAAGTCAATGAGTGTTCTAGTTTCCTTTACTGTCCAACTTATTATTGACTTGTTTTCTTTTTCAGCTTCTTGGTTGGATCCTGAAGCAATAATAACATATTCTTAAATATCTAAAACAAAGCAAGCAAAAAAAATCTTGAAATAGGTGTTTGTATTTGTGCCATTATAACAGAATAATATTACGTGAACTTAACTTCGAAGCCCTGCATCGTTTTTTATACACACACAGCACACAGAAATGAGAACGAAGAATGAATAAGTGAATGAACAACCGAACAACCATGGCATGAGGCATGTCTCAAACGCGAAACATAAAATAGGTTAGGTGTCTAAAGCGTTCTTATGGATTCCTCCTTAGGTTCAAGAATCGTTTCGAACGATTCGGAACCGTTCAATTATTGCAGTTCTCAAACTTGATGAAATAGAGAACTAGTTAGTTCTCGGGACGAACAGTTCGATTCTGTGTCTGATGAAACATGTTTTTTTCTCTTGGGCATATGAGTTTATTCTATTACCGCTCGGAACAGCTTAATGAAACAAACCTTTTGTTACTAATGACGTGGGACCCATCAACCATGGGTTTTTTATAACCACCTCAATGTCTTCTATCCACAGTTACCGTTTGACCGTTTACCAATGAAACACCCTGTATATTTTTTTTTTTTTTTCGATAATTTTGTGCCCGTATTCACAAAGCGTTCTGGCCCTGTAATATCTTGAAAATAATTGAATGACTGAGATGGAGATGTACAGTTAATTTGCATTACAATGAGATGGAGATAACTGATTACATAATTATTTGGTAATTATCGTTTGTGAAAACGGGAATTGGTCTTTTAAGTTATTTTAAAAATTTTCAGTATTTTCTATATTTTTGGAATATTTCAATAACCAAAATCTTTACTTATTAACCATATTTTTAAGTAAATAAAACTGCATTCCATCAAACTTGAAGGCCCAGCAACTCCAGTTCCTAAAGTTTCCCATCACTCCATGTTGTTTTTCTATTTATATCTTTTAATGTTTACTTTCTGTTTACAGTTATGTGATACATATCCAAAGTATCTGTATGTTCCGTTCGTCGCCACGTCTTCAATTATAAAAGGCAGTTCAAGATTTCGATCAAAAGGACGATTTCCTGTCTTATCGTATTTGTACAGCAACAAAGCTTCAATTAGCCGATGCAGTCAACCCTTGTCGGGACTCAGTGCAAGGTGCATCGAAGACGAGAAAATGTTGAATACCTTCTTAAAGACCAATCCCAATGCTACTTATATGTGTGTTGTGGATACCAGACCAAAGGTAAATATTGCAAAATTTTCTCAATTATTGTTGAGCTTTTCAAATTGATGTTTTCTGTTGTCTAATTTGGTCATTGATTAATGATCACAATCATATGAGCCATATCGTCGTTGTTCTCGATATAAAAGTCACCATATAAGATCTTCATACACAACTGTGATTCCCAGATGTGTACCTTCGATCTGAGAATTATTGGGTGTAACTTCATTAGTAAAAAAGTAAAAAACTCTATTGGTAAAGTGCTGTCATATACACTTATTTAAGAAATGAACCTCAAGTATGGTGACATTTATTTAAACTGTTTTTCTGAAAAAATTATAATATTGGTCATTACAGCCATTTGTGGATCAGCGACGATATGCTTATTGTAATTTTTTTTACATGTTCACACTCCTTTTTCCATTTCTCAACTGTATGACCTGCATAAAACATTTCGCATAATTCTCTGCAGGGCTGTGTCAATACTGTCGAACTTTTTTTACAATTGAAGGTTTTACTAGGATTGATGCTTTCTGCATGAAAGAGTTTTCACAAGGTGGGGTTTGTATTTATTAACATAACTCATTCAAAGGCAGGGAACTGGTTGCTGCTAAAAACATGAGTGTTGAGATGACCTGTGAGTTGGTCGCTATGTTTGTTAAAGAATTGTCAATTATTGTGATGGGGGTATATTGTGCAGGCGTAAATTTTGGCAAAGTAGTGAAAGTACTAACTGATTTGATTTGTTTGTTTATTGAACCATTATTCTCTTGTTATTATAAAGATGTACCTATTTAAGGTTTATTGGGCTTTAGGTTCCTTTTTAAAAATATCAACGAGAAAACACAAAAAAGTTTGACGTTTCGGCTCCGATCAGAGCCTTGTTCACAAAACAGTAAATTACAGAACAGACATAGACAACCTATCCCAAATTTACCATACCATCATTAAATAATAAATCCCAACCCAAAGAAAAGAAAAAAAAAAAAAAAAGATTCACACAGTCACACACAGAGGGCCAAGCACGTAGGTACAAGAGAATAGCTATCACGATTCACAATCACTTCCTCTTCAGACAGTCAACACACTACAGCACCACTAACAATGTTTCCTAACTTAAAGCCACAGATGAAGAATTAAACAATAATATTTGTATAAAATAAAATAAAAGAATGAATAAAAAAATTGAATTAGAATGGAGTGTTTTGAGATGGAAAGTCAAGGTGAGTGAAAGCGAAATTGTATAATTTAGGGAAAACATCTGATACTATTTATATTGTTGCAGTTTAAATAAATTTTTTTGTGAACAAGGCTCTGATCGGAGCCGAAACGTCAAACTTTTTTGTGTTTTCTCGTTGATATTTTTAAAAAGGAACCTAAAGCCCAATAAACCTTAAATAGGTACATCTTTAGTACTAACTGAGGCATTATCATATTTAAATGATTTTAGAGACTGGAACAGGTTGATGATTGTTGGTGACTTTAACAGGGACTTTCTGACTGATAAGACTGATTCATTAAGTAAGGTTACTACCATCTTTAAGAACAAAGGTTCCGTTGACAATTGTGATGACTATCGCCCCATATCGATACTTCCCGTACTCTTTAAGGTGTTTGAGGCTGTTCTGAAGGATCAGATGATGGACTATTTTGAGGATGGGTTGTTTCTTCCTTGCCAGTTTGGATTTCCTACCAGAAAGTCCACAACACTTGCTATAGATCATCTGGTGAAGCAAGTAACTGAAAATTTTGAAGAGGGGCTTGACACATACGCCTCATTTTTTGACCTTACCAAGGCATTTGATTGCATGTCTCACGGTATCCTCTTGAAGAAGCTCGAGCACTATGGGTCCTCGGCGGATGCTGTGAGGCTGTTGGAGAGTTATCTATATGATAGGCATCAATATGTGGACTTTAAAGGTTGCTCATCTGTACCCAGAAGCGTTCTGCATGGGGTCTCACAAGGCTCTGAGCTCGGACCAATTCTGTTTTTGGTGTAAGTGAACGACATAGTCGGGTTCCATCCGAATGTTTGTCCAATACTCTTCGCTGACGATACTACTACATATCTAAGTTACAGACTACCAACAGATATTAGGGATGCTGTATGTACTGTGCAGTCGAGGGCTACTGACTGGTTTTCTGCAAATGAACTAAGCTTAAATGTATGTAAAACCCAAAATCTGAACTTCAGCCTTCGGAATATTACACCCCAGCTTCCGACATCTAAATCTGTCAAATTTCTGGGGGTGTATTTGGACCCCAAGCTTACATGGGGAGAGCACACAGGTCACTTAGTGACCAGACTGGCCAGTATCGTTTATCTGTTGCGTAACCTTGTCAGGGTAGTCTCACGGGAGGTCCTGATGGCAGCATATATCATGGCTACTTTGCATCAGTCATGACATGCATTGTTATCCTGGGGTCATTCGGCTCATGCTGCGGAGGTCTTTGGTGTCCAGAGGAGGTGTGTCCGTGTGATGGCTGGTCTCGGTTATCGTGACTGCTGTCGGCGGGCATTTGCTAGCCTTCGAATACTGACTTTGCCATCAGCATATATACTATTTTGTCTTATATACATTAAGCGAAATTTTAACCTGTTTACCCAGCATGGCGACATGCATAGCTACTCAACAAGGGGCAATTTGAATGTACTGCCGGACTATTTTCGGCTTGGGAGGGCCAGAACCGGTACATCATACTACTGCATAAAATTCTACAATGTTCTACCAGCTCACATTAGAACTTTGGATGAGAAAACCTTCAAAAAAAAAGGATTAAAAACTACTTGACATCTAAAGCATTCTATAGCTTTGAGGAATACGTCTCCTCAACCTTCACCGATGTATATAATATCTGACTATTGGGCTGGGCTCTGACTGAGGATCGACAATGTGTTTCCAGTTTATTGTCTTGCCTTTTAAGCCGTGTTTTGTTTGTTTTTTTTTGTGACATTTTAACGTGTTTGTAATCAAACTATGTAATTGTTGTTTTTTCTCTTTATTATCGAGCTATATTGCTGTAATAATTCGAAATAATATGCCAATAATTTTTACTTTGATTTGACTTGTGTAAACACTTAAATGTGTATTCACACTAATAAATTATTATTATTATTATTAGAAATGAGGCAATTATTTAGATCCTTTGGACTTGAACAATCTATATTTATGAGTACACAAAATGCGTAAATGGCTTGAAGACTTGCATTGACAATATTTTTGTGAGTTTTGATTATGATCAATTTAAAATCAATTCAACTTTTGGGAGTAAAGTAGAGAGTTGCTATAGGCGCGTTTACAGCAGTGTAAACCTTCAGAGGTTGAAGTTTTCGGTAAGTAAAGAAACTTGGTGTGATGTGTATAACGGCTCGAGTGTATCCAAAAATAGATACATTTTTGCATCACTTCAACAGCAGTCATCCACTAGGATGTTTTCGGTAAAACAAATATGTACACAGAAACACATGGTTAACACCAGAGACTAAACTAATGAGGGAGACAGCTACTACCGTGCAGTGTTAAACCCTAGTAACTCTATTTTACTGGTTTGGAGAAAATTAAAGATTCGTATAAATTCTGTAGCCGTAAGAATCTTGAACACAAATCATACAATATGTATATAATTTCTATGTAAAAAATTCTCATATTTCCAATGAACTTGATTTACATAAAACATAAAACGTGGCTGATAACAGAAAAAAACTGAGTTACTATGTTTTGAATTCGACAGTGAGGCGAAATGATAAATTATAAAATCTGGTAACTTGATATGCTAGGTTTTCACAGAGTTTTGGACTGTTTCAAATCTTTATTTTTCGTATAAGAGTACAAAGCTAGTCACTATTTGTTTTCGAAAACTTAAACAACAAAAATATTCTACAAAAAAATGCAGATAACGAAGTACAAATCAGATCTGTATTCATTATTTTTTATTGAAAACTTAAATATAATATTATAGAATACACCACAAAAATGACATCACTCTGTGGCTGATCGAAAACATAGATCAGTAACTTGATCATTTGTAGGTAATTCTCTCCAAAATTGCTGTTTTCGTAGTGGCATATGTTTACAAAGTTCTAAGATAATTCGCTCCTTTTTAGCGGTATTTATACCTCGATTATCTGAAGTGTAAATTTATTTTTCAAAAATTGTGATTCGTGAAAGTCTTGTTCATTGAATGATTAAAAAAAAAACGCAGAGATTTACTTTCTTTTCCAAATTCAGCTACCCTAACATTTTCTAGCAATGGAATATTTGTCTCTCCCAAAGTCAATATTCTACGAGCTTTACTCCCATCTTTAAATGAAATGAAATCACTGTGATGTAGCACAATTGGAGCATTGTTCTTAGAAGATTTTTTTACAACATGAACCATGTCATTCATGTCTAAAATGTTGCTTCTTCTTTTCATTTCTGTACCTATTTGTCTGTGCACCGAATCTACCTTCATAAACGAATGACCAGGTTCGAAGTACTTGAAAGTATACAGTAATATACTAATAATAATAATATAATAGTAATGTATACTAATCAATATACAGTAGAATTTTATAAAACAATTTACAATATTTACCATAGATGAATATAACGTCCAGTTTTTATTCTGGGCTGAGCAGTTATCCGCCCAGAATATGAAATGCATTAGTTCTAGTTTTGCGTTTGTTATGATATAATAATAAGTGGAAGTTATATCTGGACAGTTACGACCTTGGATTGCTTCATTCCACAAAAGGCATAGATTTTTAACATCAGGTAATGAGGCGAAAGTTTCATTAAAAACCACCAGTTTCGATATGAAGAAAATGATTCTTTATTGTCATTTTGGGAATTAACAAAACTCTTTGCATGTCTACAGTGAATACATTATATTCAGGTGGCCATTTGAACTTTTTTTTCTTTTCTGGCACAAATGTATCTTTCTTTATGCAATTCAAAATTTTGACAAATTTGACAATCAAACTCTTCGTGATTAGCCACATCTTCGTTATTGACTGTGTTAGCGCTGATATGTGTTAGATATCAACTGTGGGCGTGACGCCGCTTGTTTTCTCATTGATACCAATTAAATTATTGATATCTGGTATTAGTTAGGTCGTAAATCTAACTGTTATGATTAGTGTCAAATGTATTATTTAACGCTTTGGCATCATTTGATAATAAGCTAAGTTGTAGGTAGGTATATAAATTTATTGTAATTGTAATACGTAAATTGTATGAGTACACAACAGACTCTACTGCCTTCTCGGAGCTGAGAAGGTCGTGCTCGTATAAATGCACAAATGGTACTGGCTCATTTGCCCGCCGCACCCGCTCTCACCCTCTAAGAGCACTTCTATCGATGGTGGAGAGAGGGTAGGGCGGACACCATTGATGCCCTAGTGATTATTTTAAGAAGTAAAGTACATAAGCCGGCCCCCATTGAAATAACATATTTCAATAGAACCAACGTAATTACAACAAATAAAGGAGAAACATGAAATTGAAATCTATGTACATGCTTATTATAATACAATTAATTGAATAAAAAAATAAAAATAAACTAAACTAAAGAGAAAAATAACATAAAATAAAATAGATGATACATGGTAGACAATGGTAAATCACATAATTGTCAATCATTGTCATTGATAGTTCACATAATTATGTTAATCATTGTCAAGTGGTAATTCGCACAATTTAGATACACTTCGTTTAATTTCTCCATTTTTGGTTTTTATAGTCACAACGCGCACTACACCTAACGTGTCGGGATGAGTTGCTATTACTCTTCCTAAACTCCATCGAAGGGGTGGAAGATTGTCACATTTGATTAATACCATGGAGCCCACCATTATATTATTGGTATTGTTCTTCCATTTGCTGCGTTGTTGGAGTGTGTGTAAATATTCTCTGGACCATCGATCCCAGAAATGTTGTTTAATGTTTTCCAGATGCTGCCAGCGAGATAAGCGATTGATTTTTAGATGACGGATGTCTGGTTCGAGTGGAGTTTGTAGACAGTCGCCGATAAGGAAATGGCCAGGTGTTAAAGGGTTAAGATCTTCTGGATCAGAACTGATAGGAGTAATAGGTCGGGAATTGAGAATCCCTTCAATTTGAACAATCACTGAATAAAATTCTTCATAAGATAATATTGCATTTCCAATGACTCGTTTTAAATGAGTTTTAACTGACTTAACACCCGCCTCCCACAAGCCCCCGAAATTAGGTGCCTGTGGTGGTATAAAATGCCACGTTATATTGTTCATTGCTAGCTGATCAGCAATTAAATTAGAATTATTACGCAAAAAATCATTGATTTCCTTTAACTCTCGATTTGCTCCCACAAAATTGGTTCCATTATCAGAGTATAAATTAGAAATATGACCTCTGCGGGACATGAACCTTTTCAGAACATTCAAAAAACTTTCGGATGATAAATCCGTAACCAATTCGAGGTGAATGGCTCTAGTGGCGAAACAAATAAACAAGACGATGTATGCCTTCACATATTTTTTACTACGTCCTCGGGATTCCTTTATTTGAAATGGCCCTGCATAATCAACCCCTGTATTAATGAATGGACGAGCTGGCTCTACTCTTGTTTTAGGTAAATTACCCATCAAAGGAGTTTTACTAAAGGGTTTACATTTAAAACAGGTGATGCATTTGTGTATGATATTCTTAACATTACCCTTTCCTCCTACAGGCCAATAATGCTCTCGTATAGCAGATAATGTGGCAACTGTGCCAGCATGCATTAGATTATTATGAAAAAGGCTTATTATTAAATTGGTGACATGATTACCCTTAGGTAAGATAATGGGAAATTTTTTATCAAACGGAATATTTGCATTTTTAAGACGACCCCCAACTCTCAATAGACCGTCATTGTCAATAAAAGGATTTAATGAATTTAATTTACTATTATGACTGATCACCTCTTTACCCTGTGAACATATTATGTCTTGTTTGAATTCCGCGTTTTGTACGATCTTTAAAATGAATTTTTCCGCTTGTTTTAATTCTTCAACGCTAAAGACAGGTTGTTTTTTTGTATTTCGAACCTTTACATACTTTATAAATTTGAAACAATATGCTATAACTCTCGTCAATTTTTTAAACGATGAAAAACGTTGAAAAATCTTAGAAAAATAATCAGTATCTCCAGAAACAGTGACAAGGCAATTCTTGCGCTGCTCCGTGATATTTATATCCCATTTTGAATTAAGAGTTTCTTCGTAATGATTGTTTTTAAGAAAGTCAGGCCCTTCCCACCAAAGTTTACTAGAAATTAGCTGTTTGATATTTGCTCCGCGACTGATAATATCGGCTGGATTTTCTTTAGTATTTACATGATGCCAACCGGAAATGGCCTGATTGTTTAATATTTTTGTTGTTCGGTTCCCAACAAATACATTCCAATTACGTGGAGGTTGGGACAACCAAGTTAAAACAATTGACGAATCTGTCCAACAGATACATTTATTAGGAATAATTGATTTACCAAGTGAAGTAATTACCTTTTCCATTAATTGGGAAAGGAGCAAGGCCGCGCATAGTTCCAGACGTGGAATTGATATTGTTTTAATAGGCGCCACTCTTGATTTGGCACAGACTAAAGTACAATAGACTTGCTTGTCGGGTGTTATTGTCCTGAGATAGATACAACACCCAAAGGCCGACTCCGAAGTGTCGGCAAACCCATGTAATTCATAAAGGGACCCTTCATTGTTAGGAGAAATCCTTCTTGGAATTTTAATATTTGGAATGTCATTCAGGTCCGCTATGAATCGAGTCCAGCTTGTGTGAATATTAACTGGAACGAATTCGTCCCAGCCAAGTTTATGCGACCACAATACTTGTAGTAAAACCTTAACCTTGATTATAATCGGATTAAGAAGTCCTAATGGGTCAAATAATTTGGAGACATGAGATAATATATTTCTCTTTGTGACCTGATTTGTTGTCTGCATCGATTGTATTGTGTATTTTAACAAATCTTCTTGCGTGTTCCAACATAAACCTAATGTTTTTGTTTCGTTTTCCTCGAATAGGGAAATGTTTTCAGTGTGATCTGATAGTTCTGAGATTTTATTTGGAATTAATTTTTTATCATTCGAAGACCATTTTCCTAATTCAAAACCATGACTCTGTAAGATGAGAATTATTTCATCACGTAATTTTATGCCTTCCTCTATGGTTGACACACCTGTTAGTAGATCATCTACGTAGAAGTCATTAAGAATAACTTCTGCAGCCGCAGGGTATGTGTTTTGAAAATTGTACGCTGCTTGGTGGAGGCATCTAATTGCTAAATATGGCGACGATGAAATTCCATATGTAATGGTTGTTAATTCGTAAACCGAAATTGGCTCTCGGGAGTTATTTCTCCATAAAATTCGTTGATACTTCGTTTGCTTACTGTCAACTAGAGTTTGACGATACATTTTTACTATATCAGCCGTAATAATATACTTATGAATGCGAAAGCGCAATAATAATGAAAATAAGTCCGATTGTAAAGTTGGACCCACTAGTAAATGATCGTTTAAACTAGTACCGTTGCTTGTTTTTGCAGAACCGTCAAAGACTACCCGTATTTTATTTTGATCTTGTTCCTTAAAAACGGCATGATGAGGTAAATAATAACTCTCTCCTCTTATCATTTCAGTTGGAACCTCCTTCATATGATTGAGGGTAAGGTATTCGTTAATGAATCGCGAATAATTATCCTTTAAGCTAGGACACTTATTTAGTTTTTGTTCCAAAGATAGAAATCTTTTTGTTGCTATCTCACGTGAATCGCCTAAAACTGGCGGATCTGCTTTGAATGGTAAGTTGACGATAAAACGTCCCGAATCATTTCTCTTAACTGTATTTAAAAAATGTTCTTCGCATTCTCTCTCTTCTTTAGTGAATGTGTCTATATTAACAGCAATTTCCTCAATCTCCCAAAATTTTGTTAATTGAGTGTCAATGGCTGAATCAATCATGGCCGTATTACAACTGTGCACCCTAGGGCTATCAAAGTGAACGCGTTTCCCTAATGGTCCACTAATAATCCAACCAAAAACAGTCTTCTGTAGAACCGGGTTTTGACTTCCTAATTTAATCTGACCGACGCATAAGAGTTCCCAGAAAAGATCCGCGCCAATCAGGATATCAATTGGCGATTTTGTGTTAAAATTGGGATCTGCTAGCGTGAGATTTGTTGGAATGTTCAATTGGGACTTTTTTATCGTAATTAATGGTAATTCTGCTGTAATTTTATCTAAGATGATGCAGTCTAAACTGGCTGTAAAGTTATTTAATTTAGATTTAATAAATATATTTGCATTTTCAGAAACCTTAGTCACCTTCTCATTTATACCTGTTACTGACAGGTTTATTGCCTTACCTGGCAAAGCAAGCTTTCGTTGCGCTTCTCTACTTAGAAAATTAAGCTGGGACCCCGAATCTAACAAAGCCCTACATTCAATGAAACTACCCGTTCGGGTTTTTACCTGAATTACAGCTGTAGGTAATATTACTTCAGACTTGTCTTGTTTATTGCAAAAATTAGTTACAGATGCCGGCAATTCGTTCTGTGACTGCTGAATGTTATCTGACAGATGTAAAATAGAATGATGCCTTCGTCGGCAAACATTACAAGAATTCTTGGAAAGACATTTTAAAGTTTTATGATTTTCCCTTAAACAATTTTTGCACAGATGTAATTCAGATGCCCTTTCTATTCTATTCTCAACTGGAATTTCAAGAAATTTAGGACAGTTAACAATAAAGTGAGACGCTTTACAAAAACTGCATCTCGGAATTGGTGATATTATTGTATGCGTATACCTCTTATTCCCAGAATTTGTTTGCTGGGAAGGTTTCTTATGGTTGTTATTAATATGAAATGGTGTTTGAACAGATGAATTATTACCACATTCCAGAGACTCAAGGATACGAGCTTTGTTCGTTAAAAATTCAGAGAATTGTAAAAATGTAGGAAAATCTTCCTTATTAACTTGTTCCCATTCCCTTTTAGAAGTGTAATCTAATTTATTTAAGATAATTTGAATAATGATAGCATCCCAATGGTCTGTTGGCAATCCATTAGAACTCAGAACCTTGAGCTGTATGGTTACACAATCGATAATAGATCTAATCGCAGATGCTGACGCCTTTGTAATCGGATTGATATCAAAAATATTATTGATGTGTTGTTTTATTATTAAAGATTTATTTTCATAGCGTTTAACTAACGCTTCCCAAGCAATTTTATAATTTCCAGCGGTCATTGATAAAGTTTCAATAATTCTGGCAGCGTCCTCACTTAGACTGCTCTTTAAATAATGAAATTTTTGAATATCTGCTAACGATTCATTATTGTGGATTAAGGAGACAAATGTATCATAAAAAACACACCACTGGTCTTTATTCCCATTGAAGGAAGGAAGTGAGATAACCGGTAGCTTAATTGATAGATTCGGTTCAATTACCTTATTATTGCAATTATTCATAGAATTTTTACTTGCTTCACCAACTTCACCATTACTACCAGCGGATTGATTACTTGCAGGTACTATTATTGGCGTTGATAATAATTCGACCATTGTCATTGATTCGAAATATGTAAATTCATACTCGTCACGATATTTGTCGTCCGTTTCTACAATTTCTTCAATTTTATTTTGAATATTATCCAGCGTTTCAAAACATACTTTAATCTGATCTGCTTTAAGTCTTAACTTAATTCGATCTCGATCTGATAGATTTGGTAATGTATTTAAATCTCGTACATAGGTGTTAAACTTAGTTAATTTAGTTTTTAAAGGGATACGTTGTTTTTGTAATTTTTGAAGCAATTCTTCTTGTTCTTTATTCATTGTTAATTATTTTTAAATAGTAAATTTTAAATTAAAAGATCTACTAATATTATCAATTATAAAACTCGGTGCTAAAATTATGATTGAATATGCAATATATCGATCATTAGTAATTATTCAGTGATTGGCAAACAAGATTACGGATAGGAAAACAATGGATTTTTCTGACCTTTATTTTTCCTCTTGGATGGTTCTTCTTGTAGATTCCTTGGATGGCCTGGACTGCTATGCTGACTTACTGCTTGGAAGTTGAAGCACCTTCGGAAGTTTTTGATAATCACTGCACGTTGCACTTAATTTTATTGTATTTATTATCGTAATTATTAATAATACTTTATTGCGGTATATCCGGCTCGAAGGACTAAAATGTTAGCGCTGATATGTGTTAGATATCAACTGTGGGCGTGACGCCGCTTGTTTTCTCATTGATACCAATTAAATTATTGATATCTGGTATTAGTTAGGTCGTAAATCTAACTGTTATGATTAGTGTCAAATGTATTATTTAACGCTTTGGCATCATTTGATAATAAACTAAGTTGTAGGTAGGTATATAAATTTATTGTAATTGTAATACGTAAATTGTATGAGTACACAACAGACTCTACTGCCTTCTCGGAGCTGAGAAGGTCGTGCTCGTATAAATGCACAAATGGTACTGGCTCATTTGCCCGCCGCACCCGCTCTCACCCTCTAAGAGCACTTCTATCGATGGTGGAGAGAGGGTAGGGCGGACACCATTGATGCCCTAGTGATTATTTTAAGAAGTAAAGTACAGACTGTTTCATGGTTTTCATATACTGAGCATGTATTGTAATCATCTTGAGATGGTATGTCAAATCCAATATTCATGGAATCAAACACAGATCGATACTTCTCGTAAGAAACTTTAATGTGTGAACAGAAATCCTTCCACAAACTTGCTATACTTTGTAACAAGGAACGTACCTTCTTTTGGGCGCATGAATGAATTTGTAATGGGAAACAACCGGATTATATGAATTGATATGCTCCTTTATCTTTTGATCCAGTTCAATCTTTTTATTTTGCGCAATTTCTCTGGCAATTTTACCTCTCTCATCGGTCATCGGTTATCTTTACTTTACCATTTAGTTCTGTTTTTGATTTGAAGTGCGTAGTGATAAGTCCATCTGTTTTCATACCAAGTGTTTGCAAAAACATTGTCTTGCAGACAGTTATGTCATTCTTAGAAGCTACCTCTATCTGTGGTAAAGTGTACTTGTCACTATAACTTCGTTTTTGAGGGTCTTTTACATTAGTTCGTCGCATTTTCACAAATTCTGTTTTGATATGAGAATCTAAAAATAACCGTATTTGAGAAAAATTATAGCTCCAAAATTTGCAAAATTGCAAAATATTTTGGACAACACTCACTGGACAAAGCATACATTCGTCTTACTTATAACTTTTCACTAGTCTGACTGACACTCATCAGGAGTCGCGTTCTGTTTTTATCCCACATATGTAAGCAGCATACCTCAGTTGAAAAAAAAAGTATACAAACAATATAAAAATTTATACAGTCAGATGTTAAATGAAGGTAAACATGGACATGACTTAGAAGTTATAAGTAGTTCAGACAATAAATCTAAATCTATTTGGAATATTGTTAATAACACACTGGGTAAAACTAAAGGGCGTGGAAACTTAGATGGAAACCTTTTACCGCCGATGACTTCAATTCTCACTTTACTACCATTGTGGATAATGTGAACCAGTTTTCTTCAGGACAAAATACTGCTACCGACTTCCTTGGACAAACTGGCAGTGTGACAAGTTCATTTTATATTTTTTTTAACCAGTAACACCAGACGACGACATTAGCGTTATTTTGATGAGGGTTAAAAACATATTAGAACCATTATCTTTTGTGGCAAATAAGATCATAGAGGAAGGCTGTTTCCCTCAGCTTTTAAAGAGAACGAAAGTATTGCTGTGTCACAAAAGGGGTGAGATTGACTCCATCAATAATTATAGACCTATCTCCATTACGCCAATATTCTCAATAGTAATTGAAATGATTATTCTCGATCAGGTTGTGATGTTCTTGGATAGACACAGTTTACTAAGCCAAAGTCAGTATGGCTTTCGTACAGGCCTGAGTACAACTGATGCAGTTATGAATTTGTACAGGTTCATTATTTGGGCATTTGAGGGTAAGCGGTACTGCTATACTGTTTTTACTTTACAGATCTGACGAGTGCATTTGACTGTGTGGATCATGAGGTTTTGCTCTCATTGTTTGGATTTAATGAAATCATACTTACAAGACAGATCGCAATATGTGTATCTTGGTCAACAGGCCAGTGGGGAATGCAAAACACATGGGGGGTCCCACAGGGCTCCGTTTTGGGTCCTCTACTTTTTCTATTATAATGAATGAGTGTCAATGCCTTTCAAAGTCTGTATACGCGGTTTACTGTAAACGTTACTTCTTCTGAGTTCTATCCCATCGCAGTTGAGCAGCAGGTGACGTGGTGTCTCGTCTCCTTTCCCGCAGAATCTGCAGACGCCGTTCTCTTCAATGCCTAACTTCCTCAGATGTTCCTTGAGCTTGCAATGTCCCGTTAGGAATCCCGTCAATGTTCTGAGACGTTCCTTGCTGAGGTTGAAGAGTATCTTCGACCTCTCTCGGTTGAAGTTCCCGAGAAGTTCTTTGGCTTGTCTCAACCCTGAGAGGTTCCTCCAATGGGTTTCTCTCAGTTTTTCTTCTTCCTTTTGGAGTTCTGCTTTGAAGAAAGCATCTTCGAAGCCACAGAATGGTTCAGGTCCTATAAGGGTGTCGATGCTTCTTTTCTTGCCAATGAGTGGGCATGTTCGTTTCCCTCGATTCCGGAATGGCCCGGGATTCCCTTGAGGTGAATTTTATTTTTCTTGCCTAATTCGTTAAGTTTTTCTAGGCACTCCCAAGTCATATTGGACCTGATGGTCGAAGAGCTCAGCGTCTTTATGGCTGCTTGACTATCCGTCAATATTTCTATTTCTTTGTTTTTGTAGTTTCTGTCGAGGTTTATTTGGACACATACTTCTATTGCGTGTAATTCCGCTTGTAGTATGGTTGGGGATTTTCCCATTGGTTTGAGTACATGGTGTGTGGCCCATAGATTCCTGCCCCGGTTCCCTCGACGGTTTTAGAGCCGTCTGTGTACCATTTAATCCTACCTTCTTTGAGAGTACAGTTGGAGATGTCGTTCCATTCCTCTTTCGTAGACAGTTTCGTGATGAAGTTCCTCTCGAAACTGAATTTCTTAATAGTTTTGTCTTTTGGCAATGTCAGGAGCCCCTCACAGCCACCCAAGGGTCGATCCTCAGTGGCTCGGCATACACTCCTGATTCCTACTCTTGACATCCTAAGTAGAGCTTTTCCAGCTCTTCTCTCTATCACTAAATGTAGTGACGTCAGATCCAGGATTACTTCCAACGCAGCGGTTGGACAGGTTCTCATTGCTCCTGTGATGCAGAGACACGCAAGTCTCTGGATCTTCTCGAGTTTTTTCCTTGCTGTTGCTAGCTTAGTTCTTTTGTACCAAGCAACCGCTCCGTATGTGATGATAGGTTTCACTAGCATGGTGTACATTCTCCTGCACACCATGAGTACGGTAGTGGCTTTACTTACTGTTTTGTCCAGGTGCTGGTTCCACGGTAGTTTTTTGTCTAGTTGTTACTCCTAGAAATTTAACTTCTTCCTTCCTTACGGTGGTGATAAAATAAAAATGGTGTAAAATGCAATCGACAGAACAAGGAAAATTCTTTGCAACCAAACTAATTTGGTTTAATTCCGTTGAGGCTAACCGGAATAAACGATGTCTTGACATCCCCCTATCACTTTATTTTTGGAGTTTGCAGAAAAATTTTAAAATAAAAAAAATCCAAGTTAATTGGACATTTACGTTGATCATATTTTAAACACACCAATTGGTGAAAAATCCAGAGAAAATCAAGATTTTTAACTTGGTCATGGTTGTTACGCCCCCTAGTGGTCATTTTAGAAGCTCAAAACTATTTTCCAATGATTTTTTAGGACTACTTTCCTTTAAAGAAATTTTTGACGCCTAGTTTCTTAGATAATGCCGGTGTCCATTCTTAATGGTACCCTCTGTACATGGGGATCTTGGACCTAATAAGAAGAATCTGAAAAAATTTAGAATATTTTCAGTCGTTGGTGATCCTGAAAACTGAAAAATCAAAATTTATTATTTGTGCTTTCTTGGCCTCCATATTGCTTTTTTATGTCGACTGATAGTTGTCAGACTTCGGTTTCATGATGATTATTGCATCAACCACTTATTTTGATAAAACTAATTGAAAACGATCAAAATTATGAGAAAGGGAGTGATGTTTTGTTTTAACGAAGCAGTTTCTGCGTTTTAAATTTTTTTTAAATATGCTAGCGTTTAAAATCAAAGTAAGACTTACTTCTTCGTTTGAAATACCTACTTGTTTCTTTACTATTTCTATTTCATTCCAACTGTCAAATATCATTGTGTGAAAATGATCAGCAATAACCAAAATTATCGTCATTTTAGGGTAATTTAACTAACTTTGCATCACTACCCTCGCATACATCTTTCTTTTTTTCGTAAAATAAATGAAAGGCGAGATATTAACCATGAAAGATTGGCCCTGTCCCCCCTTCGGAAAATTTTCGCAAAGTAGGTGATCTTGTCAAAAATAAACCATAGAAAAATCTCTCTGTTGCCCGTAATAGTAGAATTTATTTATAAATAAATATGTGAAACTTCACCTCTTAATTACTGTCTTATCTTTTTTGGCAATTTTGAGGGTAAGATCTGCTTTTTGAATGGCTGAAATCTTTTACTCTATTGAAATGGGCTCATTCTTAATTTCTGTTTCAGTAAAACTGTTCATTCTTCATCTGACAGTAAAAGATTAATTTAAGTTCCTTTATCTTTTGCATATATCCATGCCTCTACTAGTTGTTATGTCCTCTATCTATCAAAACACTTGACACGGTCCCTTTCTTGATTTTAAAACTATAGGGCTTGGGGATTTTGTGTGAGATATAACTGTAAAGCAATTAAACAATGTTTCAATCGAACTCTTTGTTGTAAAAAACTGACTCTATCAGAATAACACAATTTTAAAGTGGCTTGAACATTTTCTTCATCGCAGGATTACAATAATTTACTAGAAGTGTATTTTTACGTTTCAGTTGAATGCTATGGCCAATCGAGCGGCAGGGAAGGGGTATGAAAATGAAGCTTTCTATGAAAATATAAAATTCAAATTCTTTGGCATCGAAAATATTCACGTCATGAGAAATAGCCTACTAAGAGTTGTTGAAAGTATGTCCGCATATTGTGTCATTTATTATTACAATATTTTTATTTAACCCGTGTTATCATTTTTCAGCTTGTGAACAAAAGAATTCGTCTGTTTCCGCTTTCATAGATGGTTTAGAATCCAGTGGATGGTTGCGACATATAAAATCAATATTAGACACTTCTTGGTTCATAGCAGAAACCATAGTTGAAGGTATTTTACTTAAATAATGTTATTTTTAAATTGTTAATGATCATTACTGTTTTAGGAATTAGTGTTATGGTCCATTGCTCGGATGGTTGGGACCGAACTGCACAAGTTTGTTCTTTATCGTCCATTCTTCTAGATCCTTATTACAGGACCATTACAGGTTTTCAGGTCGGCTCCATTTGAATCGCCATGTTGAAAATATTTTATGATGTAATTTTCAGACTTTGATTGAAAAAGACTGGCTTTCATTCGGTCATAAATTTAGTGACCGTTGCGGACATATTCAAAATGACGGTAAAGAAGTATCGCCAATTTTTACACAATTATTGGATGCCACTTGGCAGTTGACTCAGTATTTTCCCTCTGCATTTGAATTTAATGAATTCTTCCTATTGACATTGCACGACCACGTGCATTCCTGCCAATATGGCACGTTTGTTGGTAATTGTGAGAAAAATCGCCTAGATTTAAGGTAACACGACTTAAAGCTTTTTATTTTCCTTGTGCTTTTGTATAATAATAAATTTTAGATTGTCAGAACAAACCTATTCTCTGTGGGGTTATATGTCTAATTTATACAGTCAGTATATGAATCCATTATATTCTCCAGATGAAACATCAGGAGTATTGTCTATGGATATTTGTCCACAGAACGTCAGGTATTTTTGTTACAAAGCGTATTTTTCAAAGTTAAGTAATTCTATGTTCTTTCTTTATTAGATTTTGGAGGAAAATGTATTGCAGATTTGAAAGTGGTGTACATCCAAGAGAGCCGTTACCAGAAATTATGGTCACTGTACGAGATCATAGCATTGCTGTGGAGGATCACATTAAATACCTTTGCAAGGTAACTGAACTTTTTTTTGGAAATCTATCTAAGGAGATAAGTATTTGACATAGTTTGGGTCAGAGTTTAAGCGTACCTCTTGACACTCCTTATGGAATCAGTGATCATTTCACTAGCAGAGGCCCTGCAAGCTCTTTCATTTTCAAGCTTTCATAATGTTTGAGAAATTTATTTTGTAATGTGTGTTTTTTAACAAGAAAAAACTTTCACATAACGATATTGTGTTGTTCCTGATCCGTAGTCTTGAGCAGTATTAAAAAGGTTTAGTAAATAAATGAGATTATGAAAAATACAAAATGATTGAAAAACATTTAATTTAATTCCTAAGTTAATTTACTTTATATCTTTAAATTCAAAGTCTGGAAGTCCAGTAACACCATCAGCATCATCTTCTAATCCTTCCTGGCATTGTAGGTTTTAAAAAAAATCTTTACAATCTTGAGGAATCAAATTATTGACTTTATCTTTGTCTTGCAGTTTATTTTCTTATCATCTAACCACATGAAAAGAAAGGTCACATCTATAAATGTGCGCTTGGTCTGCCAGCCTGCTTTTTTTTTGATATCTACTTCAACATATGGCTCATCTTAAAAATTTTGCTTAAAAAGTATGTAAAATGGCTTTTCTTTATCGAGGTATGTTTCGTGAGTTTTTAGCCAGCTCATTTTTCTTTATAAAAAAAAACTATTGCCGTAGACTAGAAACTTCATGAAAATCTTCTGAAGTGAGGGATGAGATTCTAGTACAGTCTTCATCATGATAGTCATATCAATATTGCGGTTTTGACCTCTACAGGAATCGGACCAAATAATTAGCTTTCTTACATCTGATGAAACTTTCTCACTTCTGTGTTTTCCTAAGCACGAACCATTTTCTTGAGCCCTAAAAAGTTTTGCTTCATTTTCTAGCCATACATAAAAATTAGCTTTATTGTTTGAACCACTTATGTATACCAAAGTTGTAAAGCCAGATCAGACTTTTATAGAATAAAATTCTCGATGGGAGTCTTGGTAATGGCAAAGTTGTCTCAATCTCAAGTTCGAAAGAGATGCACTCAATCCACTTTGTCTTGATTTTTTCATGTCTTCTGTAATTTTTTCGCACACTTACAGAAACAAATTGATACAATAATAAATCATATCAATTACAGCAATCCGTTTATTGAAAAACAATAACGTTTTCTGAACGACAGATATGTTTATGTTTATACAGGCTGTTTCATTAATCAGTGCACAAAATTCAACTGGAGATGCCTTGCTGAATTTTAAGGGGGGTTTGTTATAAAAAAAAATTCTTAAAGCCTCCCCTAAGAAGTTACATATCCCCTTAAAGTAGGGTAAAAAATTTACATTTATCGTTTTTTTCTGAAATGACTTGAAATAAAAAAAAAACGACTAGGTATTCTAATACTACTACCAAGAAACCACCATAATTACATAATTTTATCCACCCTTGTTCTCTGCAAGAATGTGAATCATGCTACCCCTAAAGGTTTTTTTTACAAATCTCCCATTGAATTTTCTGCACTGATTAATGAAGCAGCCTGTATATTTGGTTTCTAACAAAACATCTACTTATGTAGATTAGATTTCTTTCTGTTAGGCATACTCCTCTGGTGGTGGTAATATGTCAGACTGATGAGCTGGAAATAACCAGACTTACAGATTTACGTGTATTGAATTTATTTAAAAATATTTGTCAATAAATAATAAAACTCACAGGGTCTTCACATTCTGCAGTATTTTTTTTTTATATAAATTAAAGGAAGTGTCAGGTCTGGTGGTAAAAGAATTGTGAATCGGAAGTCTGATGTAATGGATTTTGTACTTTGGAATTCCATCTGTTTAATTAAATACTATCTGTATTCTCTCTTCTTCATAAAATTTATGTTTTCGACCCTTACTTTATACCGTGTGTCCCCGGATAGGTGAAACGACTCTTATAAAAGACAAACATTTTTTGATTTTAATTTTAATTTTTTGGGGTTGAGCCCTGCTTGGCTAAAGAATAATTTCTAACAAAATTTTAGTTTTGAAAAATCAAGCATGCCTTGGAAATTTCCAAGAAACCGGTTTTTTTGTTGAGTAAAGTGCCTTTTATGTGGCAAAAACGACAAAATGTTATTTGAAAAAGTTGTTCAGAATCAACATTTAGGTCCGTATACCAAATTTCAAAATCATAGGCCAACTTTGATCTTTTAATTTATTTTTATGTTTATTTCACAAATCAAAGAATTTCATTTGTAACAAAGACTGATATTGACAGATTGCTATTGCTATGGGTACAATTTGGTTTTTCCATGGCAGTCATTGTTACAAAATGAAATTCTTTGATTTGTGAAATAAAACATAAAAATAAATTATAAAAATTAAAGTTGGCCTATGATTTTGAAATTTGGTATACGGACCTAAATGTTGATTCTGGACAACTTTTTCAAATAACATTTTGTCGTTTTTGCCACATAAAAGGCACTTTACTCTCAACAGAAAAACCGGTTTCTTGAAATTTCCAAGGCATGCTTGATTTTTCAAAACTAAAATTTTGTTAGAAATTATTCTTTAGCCAAGCAGGGCTGAACCCCAAAAAATTAAAATTAAAATCAAAAAAATTTTGTCTTTTATAAGAGTCGTTTCACCTATCCGGGGACACACGGTAGAATCTCTGCATACTGATGGATAATAAATCAAACACTAATGTTTTTAAAAATTCTACTGTACCAGATGTTCCATCGTATAGAATTTTCGCGAAAAAAAGGTATTTCTAATTAAAATTTTTATATGAAAATTTACATACATGGATTACAATAATAAACGTACTATGATATGATGTAATCATTTTTGGTAAATTAATTAAATGTGAATTTTGCGATTCTTGACATCGATTTTATATCGAAATACTAATCACATCTCTATGATTTTTCATACACTTGTAGAAAAAAGTTTCTTCTATAAGAAACAGTAATTTGTTAATCGATATCTTTACCCATAATTGAGTAATTTGCCATCAAATTTGGACATAAAATCGGAATAAAGTTTATGATTATGATTATAAACCCGTCACTACAGCAATAATTTACAACTTTAAGTTACAGTCACATGCTGTGATACAAGCAGCTTTGTTGTTATAAACAGGTACCTGAAGAAAGGTTTCTACCCCTATTTCAGAGAATTGGAGTCCGCCTTTGTAGAGGAGAATGCAAAATATTTATTCTCAACTAAGTCGTAAATAACTAGCACAGTTGGCCATCTTAGTACCTTTCACCACATTTAATAGCTTTACTAACAAAAATTCCTTCTGATTTGACATTATCTGCAATTAAAGGCATTTGCTTTATAAATTTTCAATTTCTAATTTCACAGGCGGATTTCTAATGATGTTTAGAATTAATTGATATAAAAAACAGATTTTTTTTGCTTCATTAGTTTTTTGCATTCAATCGACGATTCGATTGGTGCGAGCGGGTGCCTGATCTCACTCTGTTTAAATCTATCCATTTCGAAGTGGATAACCAGTATTAAATAATAGTTTTCGCAAGTATAGTGTAACAGAGTATAATCCATTTGACAAAAGTGCTGGATAGTTGTTTTACGATCTACTGGAGCTGATTGATGATTATAATTGCATTTCTATTTATTGCTTATCTACATTATTTGATATCGCAAACGGATAAAGACGGCAACTGAAAACCCCGCCGTCGCTTTAATGCAAACAACCAATTATTATTCACCAATGGCTTATTTGTAGTTGCAGGAAAGCGTATAAAACATGCAGGCTTCCGGGTTCTTCGACCCCGGAGGGGGCCAAAATAACACTCAACTGTCTCAAACGTATTCCAAAGCACTAAAGAAGTCCTCAAATAAATCAAATATGGTGTTTAATCTTCAATCGAGTAACATTAACGATCCACAATTCCCCAAGAAACAACAAGGTATAATAATGAATACCGCCGATGACACTACTCTCACTGATTACATTCAAAGTGTTGGGAACATAATAGATCCCAAAAATATCGTATTTGCCTCAAGAATATCCAACTCAAGAATATGCATATACTTATCCAATATGGCACTAGTAGACGACATTGTCCAAAACCATAGTGTATTCATAATCAATGATAGAGAAGTCACCGCCAGAAGACTCATAACCCCTGCCAAGAGAATTATCATTTCAAATGTCCCTCCCAACATACCACACAGCTCCCTTGAACCTATCATAAAACTGATCGGCTTTAGCCCCGTATCCAAGCTGTCATTCTTAAGGGCCAGCGTTACCGACGAAACCTACAAACATGTCTGGAGTTTCAGAAGACAAATATAAATACAACCAAAAGACGATCTAGAACTGCCCTCTTCTGTTGTAGTCAATTATGAAAACACCGACTACAGAATCTTTCTCACATATGACGAGCTGTGATGTTTCTCGTGCAAAGAAACGGGCCACATAGCAAGTCAGTGTCCGAAACTCAAAACTCAGGTTCCACACGAAGATAACGAAAACTCCCTCATCGAAGTTCCAATCGAAATTCCTGAAACACAAAAAAAACTCTCTCTCAGATGAAGATAGTCAACACATCGAGCGTCAGAACACTGGTAACAAAAGATCCGCATCAACAATTAGTGAATTATCTTGCGGAAGCCAACCTAACACTCCACTATTGGCCCGACAATAGCGGGAAATGAATTAAACCTCCAGACAACCTCCACAAACTTCAAAATACCTGAAACCAAGTCTAGAACAAAAAGAATAAAAAAAGTGAGTGAATCTGAAGAGCTTAACACTACTCACTGAAACATTAGCCCCAATAGAAGAAAGCTTGAATCAAGTAACACCTCCACTTTCGTTGAACTTCATCCAATTTTGTGATTTCCTAGAAAGTGTACACGGCAGTCCAGACCCTCTAAGTATTGTTAGAGAATATTCAAACGATCTCCCTACTCTAATCGACACACTCAAAAGAATCCATCCTCTTGTAACACAGAGCAATATAAAAAACAGAATCACACGCATAACTAAGAAAATAGAGAAAAACCTCCAAATGAAAAACAAATTTTCTGACGATACAGACTCCTCCCAAATGAGCTCGTACTAAATAACAACAAAATTCATACTTCAATGGAATATAAACGGGTACTATGCCCATCTAGATAAACTAAAACTGTTAAAGCAAACAAACAGCCCAAAAATTATTTGCTTACAGGAGACGAACTTCAAAGGTAACAAAGCACATCAACTAAAAGGATTTCAAGTGTACTTCAAAAATAGACCAGATGCAGATACAGCCAGTGGGGGAGTAGCAACCTACATAAGCGAAGAACATACAGCTACTCAAATTCCAATCACTTCTAACTTAGAAGTAATCGCCATAAGAATTCAGAGTCCAATAGAAGTAACAGTATGCAACATTTATATACCCAACAGGCAGAAATTCTCAAATGAACAAATCGACAACTTGCTTCTACAGCTACCATCTCCAAGAGTAGTCCTAGTAGTAATACTAGAGGAAAAATTGTGGCAAGACAGGCAGAAGAACATCAAGCGCCAATCCGTTTCAATGCACACACCGGCGAATTTTCAACCATTCAACTTTCTGCGACTGCTCTCTAGTACCGAATCTTCACTGGTCAGCTGACGATTATTTATATGGGAGCGATCATGCGCCGATCCATATAGAAAACGGCAAAATTTCAAAATCAAATCCAACATTTTATCAGGAAAAGTGGAACTTCAAAAACGCGGACTGGATAAATTATGCCCTGTTTATTCAAGAACAAATCTCACCAGGGAAGGAATACGGCACAGCAACAGAAATGTTACACAATTTCCAGTCTATTTTAATAAAGTCTGCAGAACAATACATAGGAAAAACTAAGCCTCCAAAACATCATAACCCAACACCATGGTGGAACAAAGAGTGTGAACAAGCCATGAGACTCAGCAAACATGCATATAATAGGTTGAAACGCAACAATAGTCCATCCAATTTATTAATAAACTTTAGACATCTCAGAGCAAAAGCACGCTTCATAATGAAGAAGAGCAAAAGAGATTCGTGGAACGCGTATACAGCAACAATAAATAACAACACTCCTATAACGGAGGTATGGTCGAAAATTAAAAAAATAAAGGGAACACATAACCCTTTCCGCATTACACAGCTTAGAACAGACGACCAAACTACTAATATTAACTGCTGAAAATTATGACAAAGAATTCCTTGAGTATAAAACTCAGCAAGAACAAACAGAGATAAAACTCGATGGTAGAAACAATGAAGATAACAGCATAAACCTGGTCACCCCCACATAGCTGAACTGATAAGATCTGGAACAAGAATACTGAATCTCATGAAAATATTAGCTAACCATCATTGGGGGGCTAGCAGTGATATGCTTATCCACGTATACCAAAGTCTGCTACGCTCCAAACTAGACTACGAGGCAATCTCGTACTCGACTGCAAGTAAAGTCAGGCTAAAGAAACTTGAAGCTCTTCAGAACTCGGCTCTTAGAATAGCTACAGGAGCATTCAGAACCAGCCCAGCACATAGTCTGCAATGCTTATCAGGTCAACTACCACTTGAGCTCCGCAGAATCCAACTCACATTGTCATATGCAATATCTTCGAAACACCATGCAACCCACAACACATCAAGAACAACAAATAGATTCCAAAACTGCTTCAGAAATAAAAAATTCCGCCAATTACCATTCAATGCCGGAGTATAGAGACTCCTAGCCGATATCAACATACCAGTCACACTGAAGACTTTGGAACCGCTGACTGGCAGAAGTCCCCCCTGGACCTTATCAGAACCACAAACAGACGTATCATTAACACAACTCTCAAAATCTAACACAGATCCGTCACTCATACGTAAAGCATTCCTCAAATACCCACAACATAAGTTTATCTTCACCGATGCATCGAAGTCAGCAGACGGAGTAGGATCAGCTGTTTTTTCAGAGGAACTCTCTATACAAATACGTTTGCCTCCAATTTGCAGTATCTACGTTGCTGAATTATATGCAATTTCTAGAGCCCTTGAGTATATCAAAGTAACCGACCTAGGTCATAAAATATTTTCAGTTTGCACAGAATCGCTCAGCTCACTACAAGGCCTTCAAGACATGTACTCATCAAACAACATAGTACAAAATATCAGAGAGCTAACGAAAGAGCTAAAGGGCCGCGTCTATCGGATCATTTTTATACAGGGTGTTTCTTAATAACATGCGAATATTTAAGGAGGTTATTCTTGGGTCAATTTTGAGAAAAAAACTTTATATGAACGTATGTCCTAAAAGTCTTAACTTTTGAACTACAGGGTGCTAAAATTTAAAGAAAAAAACTTGTTTTTTATTATAACTGTGATATTAGCCTAGATATTTTTTTGAAATTTGGTACACGCCTTCTATGCATCAACATGCATTTCATGAGGCGAAAACAATTTTAGTACTTTTACCAGTGGCGTCTGTACGGGTTTTGAATTAAATGTTTTTGAAGAAAAATATGTTACGCCACTGCTTTTTCTTAAAGTAAAAATTATTTTTGAAGTCCCCATCCCTTTCCAAGCAAATGTGGTCTCTTGATTTTTTTCCGTTTGACGTATAGTTTTTGCATAAAAAAATAAAACTCAATCTTTAACACCGCGGTAGACCACTTATAAGAACAATAACTTTGAACAGTTTTTTTAAGAAAATAATTTTTAAACTGTAAAATTATGAAAAAAAAGTAATCTACAAACATTTTGGAATAGTAACAGAACATTGATAACTAAACGCACAACGAAACAAATTAAATCAGGTGTTGGAAATGTCCACCTCCTGCAAGTATGCATGCCTCAGCTCTTCTTCTCATCGACTCGCGTACTCTTCGGAAAATACCTGGAGTGTTTCTAATAGTTTCGCAACAAACTATGATACGGTTTCTCAACTGCTCTTCAGTATGAATTGGTGTGTTATAAACCAATGTTTTAAGATGACCCCACAGGAAATAATCTAAACTATTCAGGTCCGGGGACCTAGGTGGCCATGCCTGTGGTCCGCTGCGACCGATCCAGCGATTATAGTAATTTTGGTTTAAATATTCGCGCGCCAGAGCACTGAAGTGGGCTGGTGCCCCGTCGTGCATAAACCATAGTCGATTTCGTACTAAAATGGGAACATCCTCCATCAACGCTGGCAATTCTTCTTCGAGAAACTGTCGGTAATTATGCCCATTCAACCTCTCACGAAGAAAATAAGGTCCAATTAAATAATCACCGCATATTCCAACCCACACGTTAACAGAAAATCGCTCCTGGTGATGGAATTCCAAGATTGAATGTGGGTTTTCTTCAGCCCAAAAATGATTATTGTGGAAGTTTTGGATGGCGTTTCTGGAAAAATTGGCCTCATCGGTGAATAAAATTTCAGTGTCAAATAAGGGATTTTCATTCACTTTTTGAAGAAACCATCGGCAAAAGTTCATTCGTAATGGAAAGTCGCGAGGCAGTAGGGCCTGAACCCGTTGGAAATGGTAAGGATATAATAAAAAGTCATGGAGAATTTTCCAAACAAGAATATGTGAGATATTCAAATTGTTCCCAATTTTTCATGTACTTAATCCTGGATCTTCCTCCATATTATTTATTAGAATTAGAAACACTCTAGGTATTTTCCGAAGAGTACGCGAGTCGATGAGAAGAAGAGCTGAGGCATGCATATACTTGCAGGAGGTGGACATTTCCAACACCTGATTTAATTTGTTTCGTTGTGCGTTTAGTTATCAATTTTCTGTTACTATTCCAAAATGTATGTAGATTACTTTTTTTTTCATAATTTTACAGTTTAAAAATTATTTTCTTAAATAAACTGTTCAAAGTTATTGTTCTTATAAGTGGTCTACCGCGGTGTTAATGATTGAGTTTTATTTTTTTATGCAAAAACTATACGTCAAACGGAAAAAAATCAAGAGACCACATTTGCTTGGAAAGGGATGGGGACCTCAAAAATAATTTTTACTTTAAGAAAAAGCAGTGGCGTAACATATTTTTCTTCAAAAACATTTAATTCAAAACCCGTACAGACGCCACTGGTAAAAGTACTAAAATTGTTTTCGCCTCATGAAATGCATGTTGATGCATAGAAGGCGTGTACCAAATTTCAAAAAAATATCTAGGCTAATATCACAGTTATAATAAAAAACAAGTTTTTTTCTTTAAATTTTAGCAACCTGTAGTTCAATAGTTAAGACTTTTAGGACATACGTTCATATAAAGTTTTTTTCTCAAAATTGACCCAAGAATAACCTCCTTAAATATTCGCATGTTATTAAGAAACACCCTGTATACACCCCATCACACATTGGGATAACCGGTAATGAACAAGCAGACAAACTTGCAAAAGAGGCTGCATCGAACCAAGAGATCACGGAAGAGAACATCATCACCAATAAGTCAATGGAACCAAACTTACACCGGCCTCTCAAATATCAAGAACTCAGTTCGTGGAAAACTCCAAAACTTTGAGCAGAGATGGCAGCAAGTGATTATCAACAGACTTCGAATCGGACATACGAGATTGACACACGGATACCTGATATCCAAAGAAAATGCACCTCAATATGAGAATTGCCAGTGCCACCTAAGTTTTAGAACATTTTCTAATAAATTGCCAGAAATTTACCGCCGCAAGAAACAGTAATTTCATTATGGGAAACCTGGCAGAGATACTAGGCGAAAACCATCAAATGTTAGAGAACACTTTGAAGTACCTACAAGAAGTCGGCATTACTGAATCCATTTAAATATTAATGTATAATACCACTGTAGCCGCTAATAGCCTATGTTGCTGATCATAGGCTATTAGCGGCACATCAAATTAAATTAAAAAAAATAAAAAAAAAACATGCTGATTAGTCTAGATTATAGAGAATTAAATTATTCATGAATGTGTCGCAAATAAAATACTCTAATTTAATTACAAAGTGTATTACAAAAAAAAAAAAACATAACAACCATACTGTTGCTATGTCAATTTCTCAATAATTTTATTCATTTACATAAATATTGTTACGGGTCTCACAATAAATAAATCACCACCAAAAAGTCTTACAAATTACTTTATTGTTTAACAGTTAACACCACAAGTACTTATAACCTCTAATAATTATTCTAAATAATCAAACACACTAAACACAGCTGTTCTCTTTATAATTCGCTATACTGTCACTACTGGCTCCCTTACTTCACACTTCACTTCACTACTGCTCTGTTCAGCTTCCACTAGTTACTGCTCTGCTCTCTGTCTTCACTTCACTCAATGTCCAAACTAAACTGAACTACGCAACCGCGAGGCTACTCTTATATAGTCCCCCGACACATCAGTAGTCACGTTCTACTCCGTTCTAGCAGGTACATTCTCGAACGTCGCACCGGCGCACCAGCCGTCGATTCACGGATTCTGGAAATGTCAGATTGTTCGGCATACCCACTCCAGAAATCCATAGAACTAACGTCTGTCTGTCGATGTGTCACATGACATGTGACTGGAACTGTCGCGAACATGTCATTGACTTACTCAGTATAAAAAAAAGGGAATGTAAACAAACAAGCAAATTCGTGGACTAGAATGTTACAGGTTAAAGAAGCAATTACTAGAATTTTTCCAGAGCGGTGTCGTTATACTGCCCCCTTTCTATTTTCGAGCGTCCCGCTCGAACGGACTTATTCGCTGTCTCCACAGTAGGGTGCCAGACGATTCAGGTGGACTACCTTCATCTTGCACTTGGGGGCTCCGCTCCGCTGTATCCTATACACCACGTCGTTTATCCTTTTAATAATTGTGTAAGGCCCTTCCCAGGATGGCATAAACTTAGGCGACAAACCCTTCTTCCTAGTTGGATTATAAAACCACACTTTGTCTCATCTTTTGACAGTTCTTCGAAGTCAACTTCCGGCAGGACAATCTTCATCTTCCTTGTATCTGCCTTCTCCTTGCCCTCCATCTTCTCGCAACAGCTGATCTTCTTGACTGGTACGCAAATTCCAAGTACGTCACCTTCCTTGATCCTAGCGCTGCCAGAAAACATATTTGCAACACGTACAGGAATCTCTCGGCTAGTGTTGACTAACGTCTTGGCTATTATCAGGTTCTTATTACTGTCTGGGGATGGCTCGACTAACCCAACGCAGCTTCCAAGATCTGCTTCCAGTCTGGCTGGGACTATCTGCTCGCTGAACCCTCGGATGGTGGTCGTTGAACTCGCAATGAGTCTCGTCATTACCTTCTGTGATTTTCTAGAGCTCAGTACCAAGTCTTCTTCACCCAATCTCAGGATACCTTGTTTAGGATCAATCAATCATTGAAGGTAAATAAGAAAAAGGAAGAAATTGTAAACAAACAGTTGAGATTTAAGGACCTCGGTGTAATGCCTCATAAGTGCTTTTTGTGTCCCAAAAAGGGTGCAACATTGTCAAGTGATGCATCTAAATGCACTAATTGTGGTGCTTATTACCATTCCTCATGCGCATTAAGGGCTAAACCTAATCGAGACATGGTCTTCTCGACTTGCTGCGGAAATGAAGAACTAGATGAATCGTCTTTTATGGAAGATGAAAATGATCTCAATGATTTAGTTCCTAGCGCCAAAGCATTGTACAAACTTTTGTCAAAGAAAATTGATTACAACTTTAAAAGGTTTTCTAGTGCTATCAACAAAGTGAAGTATAAGATAACTGATATTGAAAGTAGACTCGACATCATTGAGGATAATTCTCTTTTTCTCGCCGATGAAGTTATAGTTGAAATCCAAGATCAGAAATATCGTGAGAATAACGTCATCATTTATAAAGCAGCTGATTCCAAAAATGCGGACTCTACAGATAAAAAAATGGTTGGTGGTTTGGTTTCGAAATGCGGCGAAGTTCCACCATTTAACGTCAATGATGTTGTTGTCTCAAGATTGGGAAGTGAATATTCCAAAGAGTCCAAGCGTCCGCTCAAGGTCACTCTTCCTAACAAGGATGGTGTTCACTGGTTTTTCCACAATAAGAAGACAATTTGCGAAGGCGGCTTATCGATGTCAGCTGACCTTACACAGAAACAACGAGACTATCGTTCTCGAGTCGTGAAAGAGCTCAAGACTCGTAAAAGCAAAGGTGAAGAAGGTATATTTATCAAATATATTCGTGGTCTCCCTACCATTGTCACCGATAAATCTCAAAAGAAGAAAAGAACATCATCGAGCAGTAATCACGAATAGGAATTATCAAGCCCCGTACAAATTAATGTGTACTATCAAAATGCTCATAGTATCCGCGGTAGACTCAACGTTGTTCGGAGTGGTATCGGTCTGTTGGAGGAATACGACATCATTGCCCTAACGGAAACTTGGCTAAGCGAGGATATTAACGACGCAGAATTAGGTTTATTTAATTATAATATTATAAGATGTGATAGAACTTTGTTCACTAGTGATAAAAGGGATGGTGGGGGCGTCCTCATTGCCCTCCATAAGAAATTTAAATTTGAGAAAATTGCCATTAGTGATAATTCTTTTGAATTAACATTTATAAAAGTATTTACTATTGACTCTTGCTTTATTTTTGGAGTTTGTTACATTCCCACCGGTTCTAAGTCGGAATATTATTCTGAATTTATAGAATGTTTACAAACATCTCTCTGTGATATCCTAGTCAATGATAATACAACTAAGTTTTGTCTCCTGGGAGACTTTAATATTCCAGGATACGAATGGTTTAATGAATCTTGTTATTCTACCGCCTATGGCTATAATAAAGATGTCAATTTTAGAGAAGCTGCTCACATTATGTCTGAGTGGTGTAAATCATACAATATTATTCAACTAAATAATAATAAGAACGTTTTTGGTAATATTTTAGATCTAGTTTTTACTAACTTTTATAACTCCGACATTAATTTGTGTAATGACTTTTTGATAAAATGCGACGAGGCCCATCATCCCTTATCTATTTCATTCCAAGCATCAGCTATGACTTTATGTGAATGCAATGATGTTATTTTAGATTTTAAACATGCAAATTTCACTGAAATTTCTGAGAAGTTGAATGATATCGCTATTCCTGATGGCATTTCAGGTGAGATTCAGTTTAATGAATGTGTTACTAATATTGAGTTAATTTTTCAGACGTTAATTGATGATTTTGTACCTACATTAAAGACTAAATCTAGAACTTTTCCTCACTGGTACTCAAATGATCTGAAAGCGGCAATTATTAATAAGAAAATCTCTCACAAACTATACAAAAGGTACAAGTCCAGGTTTTTCTTTGATAGATTTAAAAGAGATAGAGCTTATTCTAAACTATTAGCTCATAGAGATGAAAGATTATATCTTGAATCTACGGAAGAATCAATAAAATGTAACTCTAAAAATTTTTTTAAGTATGTTAACAATCTCAGTTCTAATAATTCGATACCGTCAACCCTTCACCTAAATGATCAAACGGCTGATAACGGTCAAGATATTGTCAATCTTTTTGCTGATAAGTTTAGAAGCATTTATCGTAATGTTGATCTTAGCAAAACAGCTGTACCTTTCGAGTTTAATGACTCTATCGGCAGTATTGTGTTCACCTTGGAGGATATTGAAACGTGCATAAATAATTTGAATTCTGGCCAAAGTCCTGGTCCAGATAAAATTCATCCAATTATAATTATTAATTGCAGTGAAGCCATCAAACATTGGTTACTGAAATTATTCAATCTTTCAGTTAAACTGGGTATTTTCCCGCAAACATGGAAATTATCTTACCTTTCACCATTTTTCAAGGGAGGGGATCCGTTCGATGTGAACAATTATAGACCGATTAATAAATATAAAGTTTTTGCGAAGATGTTGGACTTTCTTATGTACACTAAGTTACTTCCGTATTTTCGTAAATATATAGTTCCTCATCAACATGGATTCCTCGAGTCTAGATCTACAGTTACAAACCTATCAGTTTATTCCGAGTACATTGCATCCCAGTTGAATTGTGGCAAAGTTGTTGATTCTGTATATATAGACTTTACAAGAGCATTTGATCTCGTCAATTTTAATTTATTGCTAAAAAAATTGGAGGCTTTTGGTGTTTTTGGCAATCTCTTAGTTTGGTTTGAATCCTTCTTAAATGGACGCCAACAAATGGTTAAAATAAAAAACTACATATCAACTACTATTGAAGTTCTTTCAGGAGTTGGCCAGGGAACACACATGGGCCCTTTATTATTTTTAATTTTCATTAATGATATAGTATATTGCATCAAATATTGTGAGATCTCTCTTTTTGCAGATGATACAAAAATTTTTAAGTCTATCGAGTCATCAACCGATGCTATGAACCTCCAATTAGATATTAACTCCTTTGAAAGGTGGTGCAATCTTAATGGACTTCAGTGTAATACAAAAAAGTGCTTCACCATTAGATTTGGTAAATCCCATCAGCCTATTTACGATTATTCTCTTGGAGGGAATATATTGGAGAGAGTTGATCATATTAGGGACTTGGGAGTTGTCTTTGATTCTAAGCTTTCTTTTAAGTTTCATATAGACTACCTGGATATTAACGTTCGTAAAAAAATCTACTTTGTTAAGAGGTTTTCTTTTAAATTTAGATCTATAAGTACTTTCCGCAGTATATATTTTGCTTATATTTACTCAAAACTGATGTACGCCTCGACGATCTGGAGACCAAGTGAGAGAGGTGACATAAAAAAGTTAGAATCTTTAAATACTTTGTTTTTACGTTATGCGGCATTTAAAACTGGAAATGCACTTCATTTTACTGATCACGATTTTTCTTCAACTTATAAATTATTCCAAATTTCTACTTTAGAGTCTGCCAGAAATAGAGCCGATATTATATTTGCATTCAAATTACATAACAATCTCATTGATTGTCCAGATGTGCTTGGGCATTTCGACTTTTACTGTCCTCCTAGAACTTTAAGGCATAACAGTTACTATTTTTTAATTCCAACACTAAGAATGGGACAGGGGAAGTCGATTGTCTATAGGTTGTCTGAGCTTTGTAACGAAAATACTGCTTGGTTTGATTTGCATAACTCTTCTTTATATTGTATTAAAAAACTCTCAAAGTTAATGTTAAAATATGAATAATTAAATTGTAAAACACCTGTATTCGATTTGAACAAGTCATGAATTTGTAAGCACTTCATATGAAAAGTTATTGTTTAATTGTATGGGGCTTGCCCTGTTGAAATTAGAATAAATAAATAAATAAATAAATCCGCAGTCCATGCTGTTGAATGATGTCTAGTCCCAGAATAAACTCGTCTTCAATCTCGGCTACCACAATTGTATGATGCAGTTCCAGGGCTCCAAGCTGGATTCGGCCATCTACTTCGCCGATGATATCTGCGATTTCACCTGTCGCTGTCTTCAACTGGACCCGCCTCGATGGATGCCGAATTACAGCAGGACTGACCATGTCCTTCCTTACCAATGAGATCGATGATCCGGTGTCGAGTACCATGGCAACAGATTTCCCATTTATCTGCCCTTCAACGACTAGGCTGTCTACGTGGCGTTGGAGTGTTCGAATGGAAACGATCTTGGGGGCCTTGTTGTTGTCAGCCAGCATTCGCCCCTCCATACTGGCTGAAGTTAGTTTTCCTGCCGCCGACGAGGAGCTTCCCGTTCTCGAGAGACACTTCTATCTCTGCTTCCGCTCCTGTCCCTGCCTGGTCTTCGTTCCAGGGATCCACCACGTCTCGGAGTATCGCTAACTTTACAGTCACGAATAAAATGTGAACTGGATCCGCAACGGTAGCACTGTTTCCTGTTTTCGTCCCTCCTCGGAGTCCAACCTCTTTTCCCATTATTAAACTGCTCAGAGAGCTTATCCAGCATCATTTTACTCAGCCTTTCCAATATGGTAGTCACGTCCTCTTCTTTTTCTTCATTAATTGTCACTGCTCGTACCTTGGAAAAATTTCTACCATTGGACGCCTTAATTGCTGCGTCTATTTCGAGCGCTCTAACTAGCGCTTCGCTGGACTTTGTCAAGTGTGACATGCGCAGGATCTTCTGTATTTCAGTGTCTCGTATCCCGTTGACAAAAGTTTGCGAGGCTAGTTGTTCCTTGAAATTTTGCGGCGAGTCTGGGTAGGCCTGATGGACAATCCTGTTGACGTCAGCTTCGAACTCCTGTAGCGACTCGTTCGGCTTCTGCACTCTGCTCATTAACTGATTTTGGAACACCTGCTCCATATGGCGATTGCCGAACCGAAGTTCTAATGCTGCACTCAATTGGTTGTAATTCGAGTGCAGTTCTACCGGCAGTGTTTGCAGCATGTCCACAGCTTGCCCTCGAAGAGCAAGAACCAGTGCCGTTGCCTTCTCTGCGTCGTTCCACCCGTTGGCCATGCATGCAGCCTGAAACTGCATCTTGTACGCAGTCCAGGGAGTTGTTCCGTCGTACGCTGGTGGTTTCACTTTCGCACCAAAACTGCTAGACGGTGCGGTACCCGGAGAATGCTTCACCTCAGAACTTTCCAGAGTTCTGAGTTTTGTCTCGAAGTCGTTCTTCATTTCTTCTACCAGCAGTTTTGTTTTATGCTCCACCAGTTTTACTTCGTCGCGAAAACCACTGACTTCGTTGCGAACACCGTTGACTTCATCACGAACACCATCAACGTCTTGTTTTACTTTGTTTAGTCCACACACATAATCGTCTCTTTGCTGAAGAATAACTTTTAGTAGCTGCTCTTCACTATCCTTCTGCTGTTGCAGCAGCTTCTCTTCACTTTCTTTTTGTTGCTGCATCAATAACCTTTGCTGCTCTTGGCCGTCTTCCAGCTTCTTAACGATATTCTTCTGCTCTTCTTGGCCATTTTTGAGCAGTAACATCATATCTGCCAACATTTGCTCAGACATTTTGTCGCTTCCAGTTTCCTTTCCACTTCTTAATTTACCCATTAACTAATTAATCTTCTTGCTGGAATCCGTATCCCGCTTCTGACACCAGTTGTTACGGGTCTCACAATAAATAAATCACCACCAAAAAGTCTTACAAATTACTTTATTGTTTAACAGTTAACACCACAAGTACTTATAACCTCTAATAATTATTCTAAATAATCAAACACACTAAACACAGCTGTTCTCTTTATAATTCGCTATACTGTCACTACTGGCTCCCTTACTTCACACTTCACTTCACTACTGCTCTGTTCAGCTTCCACTAGTTACTGCTCTGCTCTCTGTCTTCACTTCACTCAATGTCCAAACTAAACTGAACTACGCAACCGCGAGGCTACTCTTATATAGTCCCCCGACACATCAGTAGTCACGTTCTACTCCGTTCTAGCAGGTACATTCTCGAACGTCGCACCGGCGCACCAGCCGTCGATTCACGGATTCTGGAAATGTCAGATTGTTCGGCATACCCACTCCAGAAATCCATAGAACTAACGTCTGTCTGTCGATGTGTCACATGACATGTGACTGGAACTGTCGCGAACATGTCATTGACTTACTCAGTATAAAAAAAGGGAATGTAAACAAACAAGCAAATTCGTGGACTAGAATGTTACAGGTTAAAGAAGCAATTACTAGAATTTTTCCAGAGCGGTGTCGTTATAATATGTCTGAAGATGCTACTTTAAAGTAGGGAAACACGTGTAACATTTATAATATTATCCATCAGTATACAGTAGAATTTTTAAAAACATTAGTGTTTTATTTATCATCCCTCATTCTCTTCTTCAATTCTTTTAGTGTATTTTTTTCCTACCTTGATACTTTTCTCGTTATCAGTGATTCTGGTTGTAGGCAATTTTTTTAAAACCATCTTCACCCTTTTGATTGAGATAACTAAAGTCTTACTGAAAGTCTCGCGACATACCCCAATGTTATTTATGAGTAAAGTATTGTCTTGAAAATTCTCTAGACCTTATAGAGCAAGAACCCATGACTATCAGACTTTCGTTATTTTGTAAAAGCTGAAAGTTTCTCTGCACATGTCTCCAATAACACAGGTGGGAACGATTCAGCGACTATGAAGTTTGGCTTATCAAACTTTATAGTCGCTGCATCGTTTCCACCTGTGTTGGGCCATGCACAGAGAAACGTTCCGCTTTGTGGTTTTGGCAGATAACATTTGAAGAATGTGTATAAAATCACTTCTCAAAATCTTGAAAGTATGAAGGGTAATTTTTTAAAACTTAAATAGGAAATAAAAACATAAGCGAAAAATTTCCTGTACACATGGGTCGTTGGAGCTTTAGTTTTCGAGATACAAGGCGTTAAAATTCTTCGAAAAATTTAATAGTTTTTGAATATCTTACCAACTGGCTGATCAGAATAACTCGTCTACTAATTGAAGTACATGATTTGATACTCCCAATAAAAAATTATTTAATCCAGTGGCAGAGATCTGGGTACGCTGTTACCTTTTTTAAATAATACGCCACTGACTTTAATGGAAATGTAACATTTTTGGTAGATACCTCGTGTTGTTGTTAGAGAAAAGTCACCTTCCATTTTTTGAGTAGGTACTTCCAGAAATAATTGATCATTTTTGTGGTCACTATTGAAGCTGCATTACAAAAAAACTTGCATGGGTGCGTACATTGTGTAATATCTTGAAAACAGGGCGTCCTACGGAAAAAAAAGGATTAATTTTCTCCTCTAAACAATTGAGGTATCCATCGAAAACGTCATATTTCCATTAAAGTCAGTGGCATATAAATTATTAAAAAAAAGTAATGACATGGGCAGACCTCCGCCACTGGATTGAATAAGTTTTCATTGTATTACATCATGTTCTTCAATTGATAAAACAACTGTTAAAAATTTCGAGCTATTCTGATGAGCTTGATAGTCATACCTGATAGTGATAGCCATAGCTTGATAGTGATAACTATAATAGGGGTACTAAAATGTTTACATATGACTATAGTCCCTACTACTAGAGTCAAGTCCTTTACAGTCGCCACTAGTTTCCAGGGGAGCCCTCTGGTACTATTAGAGATTCAAAATTAAAAGAAACCATAAAGGGGAGCTATCCAGAGGAAGCTAAGAGTACTTCGGTCACCCTGGAGGTCTTTAGCAATTACTGAGGACTTTATCTATACAGGGTGTTTGGGGTTCTTATCACAGACGCAATTATATTTTTACGACCTGTCTAAGACGCCGGCGGTAGGGTACAGAAAACAGCTTTAGTTCCTGTAATTCCCAATAAACGCGGATTAATGAATAGTGGCGGTGTAGCGATAAATGCGGGTAAATAATTATATATTGATAAGGATAAGAAATAATTAGGAAAAACAAGCGGGTACTTACAGTTTGGATAACAACAGCGAGCGTGCGAATATAGCGGAGCGCGGAGCGATATTTTTGCGTGCGACCGTCTCGAAGTATATCTTGAGTCTCTCTCCTGTCCACCTGTAGGTTCTTCCTTCAGGGGTGCGGGGCGAGTATCGATGCGTCGTATTATTGCACTCTGCCGTCCGGACCACAGGCGGGTGTAGGAACGGGAAATGGGGACGGAACATTACCGCCCACCAAAATTACAATGTAATTTTCCGAAAAAAAAGTGAAAGCGAATTTGCGAATTTGAAAAATTACTATTAAAATAAAGATTTACTTTGCAGCACTTGCGTAGCGAATAATAAGCGAAGAATGCGAATTAAATGTGAATTTCTTAAAACTTACAGCAGTTGCGATATTTACAAATTATAAATTGATAAGAGGCTGCTCATTACTGACAGGGTAATGGGCAGAGCTTGACTAAGGGTCTTCGTAGAACCTTGTCGGCGAGTTTGTGTTTCTGCGGAAGTAGATCAGGATGCTTGGCTTCCATAGACAAAGGGGAATGAACCAAACGACCACCTGCTCGAAATATCCTGTCAGCGTCAATGAAAGGCGAGAATTTCTGTAAATATTTTGGGCACAATTGTCCCTTGCGTATCTGAGCAATTTCAGATTTGAAATATGAGGACTGAACGTCCTTGACCATGACCATTAAGGCTTGGTGTAAATCAGCATCAGTTAAAGTGAGTGATTTTCGATCGTGTCCTCGAGCGTTCTGGACAAATCGAAAACAATATGCCAGGATGCGTTGTATTTTTAGTAGCGAAGAATGTTGAAGAAGTAAATGATCTACAATAGAAGTACTTACTTCTGCGACTAAAGAGACGACCTTGCCCTCAGGCAGAGAGTCAGCGGAGACAGCGGAAACGAGAAGATCGTCAGGCCACATGGATGGCGGTTCTTTAAGCCAAGGAGGCCCCGCCCACCAAAGGGAACATGACAACAACAGCTCTTGCGAAAGACCTCGAGAAGCGGGATCAGCGGGATTGTCAGCTGACCTGACATGGCGCCAAGAGGCGTCGCAGAATGCGTGCAGTTGACACTCGACGAAAGATTGCGGTCTAAGACACCGATTTATCTTTACGTGAGACAGCTGCGATAAAGAGGCCTTATAGTTCTGCCATTGAGAACATATTTCAGCCGGCGGTAATTCATCCCAGCCCAATGCCAAAGACCATAGGCGCTGGATGAGATGTTTAGCGAAGAATGTTAAAGGTGACAGAAACCCCAGAGGATCATAGATACGGGTAACTTCCGATAAAATAGATCTCTTGGAGCATTGTGTGTGGACGGCGTTGACATGAAAGGTGAAAACGTCCGGATTGGACTGCCACTGGAGGCCAAGAATTTTAAAAATCATTTCTGCGTCTGGATCAAAATTAGACGAACTGGTCTGACGATGATCCTCAGGAATACCATCCAACACAGCTGCGTGATTAGACGCCCACTTATGGAGCTCAAAGCCACCTGAACTCAATAACTGGACAATCTCGTCCCTAAGTTTTATGGCGGAAGCGATGTCATCGGCACCCAATGCCAAATCGTCCACGTAAAGACTATTATTAATGGCACGAGAGGCTAGCGGGAATTGATTTTGACCTTCTTTTGCTAATTGTAGCAAACAGCGAATCGCCAAGTAAGGACTACTTGACACCCCATAGGTGACGGTATTCAAGGAATAAGTCTCGACGGGGTCCTGCGGCGAAAATCTCCAGCGAATCATTTGAAATACGCGATGAGGCGGAGAGACTAAAATTTGTCTATACATTTGGCGGATGTCGCATGTAAAAACATAGTTGTACAGGCGAAAGCGTAAGAGTATAATTGAAATATCTGATTGAAGCTTGCTTCCAGTGAGCAAACAGGCGTTCAATGAAGTTCCGTTTTCGGCGTTGGCAGACGCGTCGAAAACTACGCGTATCTTTGCGGTGCTGCCTTCTGTTTTCAGAACGCAGTGATGCGGGATAAAATAGCAGTTATCAGGCGGCGGTGGAGTAGAAAGCTTAGTCATGTGACCAGCATCTAAGTAGTCGCGCATAAAGTTGTGATAAAGATCACGTACCGAAGGTTGCTTCGATAGTCGACGTTCAAGTGCCAATAATCGGCGATCGGCCATTTTGAGTGACCCAGGAAACGACGGCGGCGACGACTTAGACTCCTTAAAGGGGAGACAGACTCCGAAACGACCAGAGGGCGCACGGTAGTGCGTATTTGTGAAATGATCCTCCGCCTGTTTATCTTCAGGCGACAGGATTGAGCGATTGGGGATGTCCTCCAACTTCCAGAATTCTCTCAACGTGTCATTAAGACAAGATTCGGTCGAGACAAAAAAAGAATGCACCTTATGCGTTGTGCTGGAAGAAGTGGGACCTAAAAGTATCCAACCAAAGATTGTGTTCATAGCAGCAGGTCTCGTACCATCGCCAGATATGACACCCTCTTTGACTATGCGAGAAAAGACTTCAGCCCCGAGGAGCATATCCACGGGACCGGGAGAATGCCACAAGGGATCAGCGAGTTTCAAGTTTTCGAAACAATGAATATTGGAAAGCGGACTAGTCGGTAACTCCGAGCAGATAGAGGGTAACACCATGGCAGCGACACCCAAATTGGTAGAAGATCCATCCGGACGGATTGAACAATTTACATATCCGTGCGCAGAGGAGATAGCGGAATGACCCACTCCAGTTATGGACGATGAAGATGGAATGAGTTCAAGAGCGAGACGCTTACGACATCTTTCTGTCATGAAGCTAGTTTGACTGCCCGAATCACAGAGGGCTCGAACAGATTGGTAATTTCCCCACTTATCACGGACCTGGAACCGCACCGTGGCCAGTAATATCGATTGAGGAGTACCTAAAGCTTCGCCAATGGAAGACATGGCAAGTGGTGGCGAAGAATGCGTATTAGAAGAACTTGTTGCGGAAGACTCATTTGGAGTTTGAACTTCTTTGTTAGAAATTCTGTCGTCATTTTCCTTAAAGAAATGTAGTAAAGTGTGGTGCTTACTTGAGCAATGTCTACATGTGGATGTTGAGCGACAAGAGGAGAACGAATGCACCGAACTCAGGCAGTTCGTGCATAGGTTAGCGGATTTGACAAATGTAAATCTATTATGAGGAGATAATCCTAAAAATGCGGTACACCTTTGAAGTGTGTGCGAATTGGAGCGACAATGCGAACAATAAATAAACTGAGCGGCGTTGGGAGACTCGCGAGTGGTAGACACCATCATCACGTGAGGACTACGTCTGTCCTCAGTGCGCCAGTTCACCTTCCCCTTATTGGAATGTGATGGCTGTTGCTTGAAAGAAGATGTGGCTGGAGTACTCAAGGCATGTGTCTCCAGTGCTCGACACTGATTGGTCAAGAAAGTAAAAAGATCCTCATAAAGAGGGAAGTCTTCTTGCGCGAATTTTAATTCAAATCGCTTGCGAGTCGAGTCATCGGTCTTCTGAAGAAGCCAATTTAGCATAGTGAAATTCCACAAATCAACTTGCGGGAATTTCTGGAGCGCGGCGGTATTCTCGGTAAAAGAATTGAGAAGATCTCTCATGGAGCGCGTTGAGTCTGGACGACACTTGGGCGCATTAGCAATAGCATTCCAATAATAGGTAGCTAAGATTCTGTCATTCTGATAGCGATCGATCAAAGTACGATAAGCGATGACATAATTTTCTTCGGTTAAAGGCAAGTGACGAACGAGATCCAGAGGTTCCTTTGACAGCGTAGAAATTAGATATTGGAATTTATCTATTGAGGATAAATCGGAATTATTATGGATAAGCGAGTTAAAAATGTCATAGAAAGAATGCCATAATTTGAGGTCTCCATCAAAACGGGGAAGATCAATTTTAGGAAGACGCACATTGCATCGAGTTCCACCCACTGACTCTAGCGACCCATTTGAACCTCGCCCATCTGGCAAGACAGCGTCAGGTGTCCCAACCAAGGAGTCAGAATCTTTAACCTTAGGTTCTGATTGCGATAGACGTAACTGAATACCTTTAATTCCAAAATATACCCCATCAATTTGAGCGATTTGATCGCAGAACAATTTCCACTGATCTGATGTTTCATCAACTAGCGTGTCTGTAATGACTAAATGAAACCCCCTGTATAGACTTTCTGCTGAGTCTACAGCCGCGAGAAATTTAAATTTTTCGTCAACAGCTGTACCTGCATTCGAACCTAAATCTAAAATCGACTGTAGCCTAGACAACATAATTTTGCCGGTAGACAAAGCCTTTTCCATTGTGAGAGACATAGCGAATTAGCAAATTAATAAAAGTTTAATTTTCTCAATTGAAAATGCGAGTTAAAGAAGGATGATGCGTGAATAATAGAATTATTCTTCTCTGAACTTATAGGTATATAAGTATATACCTACCGACACCAACACCAACTCAGCTTGAAAATAATCAATAATTTTCAAACCAGTACCACCTCGACGTAGGTATATTATTTCCGGACACCGGGATTAGTAAAATTGATAAAAGTTGCCTGCACCGCAAGGTGCAAACACAGTAGCGAGAGAGAATAGAGCGTAGTGGTGTGAGGTGAGACGAGGACGGGTTTTTATTACCCCAAGCCAGACTACACTTTTCAAGCAAGGGGTGTGGGTACAAAATATTCACCAAATATTTTTCAGCAATACGTATAGGTACCTAATTAATTAATATCGATCGAATAGTTATTACATGCGGTAAATTATTTTCTAGAATGCAATATTCTAAACACAATTACAATAAATTAAAGAACGAGGAAATTTACAATTTGTAGCAAGTTAACAAATGCTGTAATTTCGCGATGAAGTTATTTAATTAATAACTTCGTGACTTCGAAAAAATGAAAAACAAGTATCTATAGCTTATTTTTGCGAATAACAAGTGCGGAAAGTAAATAATCAATGCAAAGTAACTTATTGCATTGAAATTTCGACAAAGTGAAATGCGAATGATTTTTTTTTGAAATGTGATTAATTGATCTGATTTCAATTAATGACTTACATCCGGCTCGAAGGACCAATGTTTGGGGTTCTTATCACAGACGCAATTATATTTTTACGACCTGTCTAAGACGCCGGCGGTAGGGTACAGAAAACAGCTTTAGTTCCTGTAATTCCCAATAAACGCGGATTAATGAATAGTGGCGGTGTAGCGATAAATGCGGGTAAAGAATTATATATTGATAAGGATAAGAAATAATTAGGAAAAACAAGCGGGTACTTACAGTTTGGATAACAACAGCGAGCGTGCGAATATAGCGGAGCGCGGAGCGATATTTTTGCGTGCGACCGTCTCGAAGTATATCTTGAGTCTCTCTCCTGTCCACCTGTAGGTTCTTCCTTCAGGGGTGCGGGGCGAGTATCGATGCGTCGTATTATTGCACTCTGCCGTCCGGACCACAGGCGGGTGTAGGAACGGGAAATGGGGACGGAACACAGGGTGTCCGGAAATTATGAGCAAAAAATTAAGGGGGTGATTCTTCTTAATGAAATATTGCCAAAAGTATCTATATTTTTTTTCGAAAACTCAAAAATAAGAAGTTATAAGCCTCCAAAGTTGATTTTTTTAAATCAATATTTTTTTATAAGTTTTTTTCTAGTGTACGGATTTTCTTAAAATTTGACACACTTGCCACTGATGTTGCTTTACATCCTTGTTCCAAATTAGACTTGAATCCCTCGAAATCGAAAGGCCTTAACTGCCCTTGACCTTCAAAAAAGGCCTATAACTTTTTTCGTTATATTTTTTTCTGAGTTTTGAAGACGCACAATTGAAGAACATGAAGAAATATTTGGAAAAGGTCCTCTTTGTCTATCACGATAAATTGACCTGTTTCCGAGTAAAACTGTTTTAAAAATTTGCTTGCACTAAAATTGATCACCATAAACTATGAGCATTCTGCAACAATACCAAAGCATGCTTTGGAAACAGCTGCAGGGTTGCCTAGGAAACAAGACGTTTGCTTTGGATTTCATTTTGACAGCAATTTATTTATTTTTTATTAAAATTCTTTTATTATTTTATAAAAAAAAAGATTAAATTTTTTTTTAAATTTTCAAAAAAAAAATCATTTCCAAGTCCATTTATATACGAATGTCTCTGTTTTGTACATAACTAGGCAAACCCCGCAGCTGTTTCCAAAGCATGCTTTGGTGTTGTTGCAAAATGATCATAATAATTTATGGTGATCAATTTTAGTGCAAGCAAATTTTTAAAACAGGTTTACTCGGAAACAGGTCATTTTATCGTGATAGACAAAGAAGACCTTTTCCGAATATTTCTTCATGTTCTTCAATTGTAAGTCTTCAAAACTCAGAAAAAAATATTACAAAAAAGTTATAGGCCTTTTTTGAAGGTCAAGGGAAGTTAAGACCTTTCGATTTCGAGGGATTCAAGTCTAATTTGGACCAAGGATGTAAAGCAACATCAGTGGCAAGTGTGTCAAATTTTAAGAACATCCGTACACTAGAAAAAACTTATAAAAAAATATTGATTTAAAAAAATCAACTTTGGAGGCTCATAACTTTCTTATTTGTGAGTTTTCTAAAAAAAATACAGATACTTTTGGCAATATTTCATCAAGAAGAATCATCAAACCCTTAATTTTTTGCTCATAATTTCCGGACACCTGTATATGACTTAACTTTGTTGTGGTCAGGAACGCTCATTAAATGCATGCACTAAATTTATGAAAGTAGAAATGTACTTACATTTGCATCATCCTAATGCTTATTTGTACAACCAAAAGCCAAGTACAAAAATAGTGGGGGTTTCAGAACTGCGAACAGATTTTGTTCCGGAGAGTCAGTTCTCTCCAAGAGTTGGAGTCACATTCTCTCCAGAATAGGATTCACACTGTCCTTTTATTACCTTTGCTGATTAGGTCAGCAAAGTCGATAAATTATTTTGAATTTCCACATCATGTAAGCAAGTTTGTATTTCCCAATGAATTTTGAAATATCGGTTGTTCAAATAATAATTGTGCTGACTTGAATTGCTTGCTAGCAGTGATGTTTAATAGTTAGGAATTCTTATTACTCAAGTGCTCTGGTTTTTATGCCTACTTGACAAGATCAGTAATGAACATGAGCCTAGAACCCAAGAATTTTCTTTTTATTATAATATTTTTCTCGAGAATTGTAATAAAATAAGAAAATTCGATTTTTCAGTTTTTTTTAAATGGACATTTCATGATTTTGGGTGATATACGTTAAGTCGGGGTGTTTGCAATACACAGTCCTATGTTTTAATAAAAAATATAGTATATGTGGTGCAAGAACGGGATAAATTAGCATGTACATTTATCCCCCTCTTGTACAAATCAGTGGCAGAGTATAAGTGATTTTCTTTTATATCTCAGTTGGTATTCATCGTATACATCCCATTTTTGAACCAGTCAAGAAAAGCACCAATATCTGCAGTAAAATGTGCACATATTGCATCAGGGTCTTCAATTATTATTGTATTGTATTTCATATCTCCTGTTAGCTGACCACAAAAGTATGACTAATTCTATGATTTACTTTACAGAAAATGTCATCTTTGAAAGTCATGATTTCAAAACTTAATGAGAAGAGAACGACTAAACCAACAAAACACGTTGAGAATACGCAGTTACTGGATAGCAGAGTCATGTATGACAAAAATATGTCGAAAGACCTGAAATCATCAAACTCAAACCATCCGTTGAAACTTAATAGCAGCGATAATGAACAAAGTTCATCTGGCAAACCTTCGGAGTTGTACGATTTTCAATCTGTCGCTTTAGATTGGAAAGCTTTGAGAAATTCTAGTGAATGTAGTTGTTCCTTGCCATTTGATCACACTAGTAAAAAGGTAAGGAAATAATCATATCACGTAACTAATAATATATGGTGTATGTATAAAGCCTTCCCTGTCCTTTAATTTTTGAACAATAATATTGTAAAGTAGTAGAGGGGTTTGATACTACTCTGAAATACTTGACCATATTACAAAACTAATGGCAACTTTTGATCGAAATGTATCAAAAAATCATCTGACCTCATTCTTGTTTAGGCTTTCCTCACATTTCCTGTCCCATCTAAAAGGGACATCATCTCGAAGCAAATAATTTAAGGGATAAAGTATTGTACTTGCATTTTCCAAAAATCTACTGTAGTAATTTATAATAAGTCCTAACATCGCCTGTACTTCTTTTTTGTTAAGCGGCCTATGCATTTGATCAATAGCTTGAATCTTGGATGGTGCTTTATGAACTCCTTGTTTGATGGTGCTTTATGAACTCCTTGTTTATCAATTTAATACCCGCAATAATCAATTTGATCTGCAAAGAAGGTGCTCTTGTCCAAATTAATTTTTAAATTAAATTTGTGTAGTCTCTCTAGGACTAATTTAAGACTGTGCTAATGAAATGCATCATTCGGCTTCCTAATTTTGATATCATCAAGAAAAACTGAAACACAAGGTGCAACATTTTCTCAATTTCCCGCTGCCAAATAGTTGGAAAGCAGACGCTACTCCGTACATCAATCGTGTAGCCTAATATATAACCCCTTCAGTGTAAGCAATTTCCGATCATCTGGATGTACTTCCAGTTGTAAATAAGCTTTGGACAAATCGATTTTTGAAAATTTGTTCCCACCAGCCATTGTTGCTAACCACTCATTTAATGGTTGGCAAATGGTGTTCATCTACCAGCAAATAAGGATTAATGGAAACTTTAAAGTCACCGCATATTCTGATCTGTCTGTTATGAAATAGGTGAAGCCCATTCTGAAATTATGTAAGTTTTTCTAGAATACACTCTTTAACTAACGAATCTAGCTCAGTAAAGCAAAGGGTACTTACTGCTGGTCTTGCCTTAAAAAATACCTTCACATTATCCTTCATTCTTAGCCTAGTTTGAATTCCGTTAATTTTCCCTACTGTACCGTTAAAAACTGGGCCAAATCTTTTTATCAGCTTTTCAATTTCAAAGCGTAGGTACAGAATTTCGCACCGCATTAATTTCAAGATTCTCAACAGGAATCTGCAATTTCAACTCCCTTATCCAATTTCTCCCAATTAATCTTCGCCCTTGTCCGAAACTATATGAAGTGGCAGCATTCTCTGTATTTCACCCGACCTAACAAGTACTTCTGTCACCCCTATGACGCTGGCAATATGACTGCAATTTAATTTCAGATCTTTTGATCTCTGCATTCGGAAATAATCCCTCAAATTTTTAGCACCCATTAGAGACAGCTGCACTAGCTTCGTTTCTACCGGAACTTCATTTAAAAATACTTTTATAACTTGAACTTACCAGTGTCTGCATGCATATCCAGTAAATTTACCTTTCATGCCCTTATTCTTTCTCATACAAAAAATTTTCAAATTACCTTTTGTGCCACAAAAGTTACAAATGATATCCTTCTTTATTACATTTGTTTGCCTTATGGCTTGAAGAACCGCATCTGAAACAAGATTTTTGATTATTGTGTTGATTTTTAGTATAATGTACTTTTTATTATTTCTAATTTTCTTCTTGTCCTTCACTGAAACTGCACCAATCTGACCAGAGCGATTATGTAGTAGAACTGCATCTCTTGCCCAAAGTTCCATGCTTATGGCAATTTCCAGTGCCTTATCGAAGGTGAGGTTTTGGATTTCCAGCAATCTGCTCTGTATCTTCTCACTCCTTAGCCTAAAAACTAATTGGTTTCGCAACGGAGTCTTCAAGTAATCACCAAATTTACATTTGACTGACAACTTCTGAAGGGCAGCAACCCTATATCTCGGTAATGAAGCCGAGGAAAAAATTTTCTTTTTAAATTTACAGTCTTTCTGAACATCCTCTACAACACTCTGTATACCTACCGTGTCTGCCATTTAGGGATCATCCTGTATTGTTGTTAAAGGTCAGTTGAGTAGTTTGACTCCATTTTTAGATTGTGATGGAATTCTTAGAGTAGGTGGTCAGTTGCAGAACTCAGAATTGGAGTTTTTTTTTTTTTTTTGTAAATGACACATTTGTCTAATTCACGCAGGGCCACAATTATTGTTATTTTCGTCTATTCGAGACGCATATTGGCGTTGCAAGGTGGAAATTTAGCAAAAAAAGTCCATAGATGTCTAAGATGCTTCAAAACTAAACCTAAGGCGAGGCACAGTTGATGGGAGCGTTACCTGAGCTAAGAGTAAAGTCACAATCGCCATTTTCCAAGGTGTGGATTTTGCTGGTCCACTATTAATTAAGGAAAAAGGTCGTCATAGTAAGCCCAACAAATGTTATATTTCTGTATACATTTGTTTGTACACAAGGCAATCCATTTGGAGATCGTTACAGCTTTATTTACTGAAGCCTTTATAGCTTCGTTTCATAGGTTCACTTCACTGAGGGGTAAACCGCAGAATAAGGTGTCCCAGCTCATTCGAAGCAGTCTCTGTGGGCCAAGAGATGGATTTTTTCAGATTTTTTTTTTAAATTCAAGTACAGATTGTTTTTTACAGTTGGTGTTTTGAGAATTTTGTGAGCTATAAACAAGTGAAAATCGCAATTTTCGAACTTCAAGGCCATATTCGAACCCTGGGGAACACCACCTGAAGTAGGTCTGAAATTGTCCGACTTGACTTCATTGTATGACACATACTGGAGCCTCGCGGAAAGTAGGAGTCAAAGAACAACTCAAATGAAGATACAAATCCAAAATCCACCAATTGCTAAGGAGCACCGAGTGATCGATTCGATGAAACGCCTTCAAAAAGTCAATGTAGATGACATCTACCTGACCCCCAGGCTGATCTATAACATCAGTTGTGAACTGACTGAAAGAAGCCAAATTGGTGACCGCGGGTCTGCGCTGCATGAAGCCATCTTGAAAAGAAGAAATCAAATATCTCACCGACGCAAAAACATGGTTATAAATGAGTATTTCAAATACTTTAGAGAATGAGCATAAGAGAGAGATCGGTCTGTAATTCTGAACCTTAGTAGGATCTCCTTTCTTTAGTATGGGGCATATTTTTAGAAGTTTTCCAGCAATTTGGAAATATATGAGTTCGAAGTGACAGATTAAACAGGATAGACAAGGGGATAAGAAAAAATAATAGCACAATCTGGGCTCACTTTGACCATATGCCCCAATGATTGGTATTCCTTAATGAAACTGGTATACATATCTTTTAATTCAGGTTTTTATTGAGTTTTGATTCTAATGACTTTAATTGATTCAGAGAAATTTGCCTTTTATCGCCCAATTCAATTGGTTCCTTAAAGGGATTATTTACAAAAAATTGACCATCTACATCTCGTCTGGCTTGGTATATTTCTTCCCATTTTTTATCATCATATGATAACAATGGCTGAGAGAAAGAACCATCTTCTAGCTCCCAAAATTTGCTAAGTTTTTAGATACAAAATTGCAAACTGACCTAGAAAGATTTATGTTGTTGGTAGTATAATTAAATAATGTCGCCACAATTGGCACATTTCAACCTAGTCTAGTTTTTTTGCAGTAAGAGATTACTATTCTCCATCTGAAATTAACCTACACACAACAAATTCCAAAATATTGTTACGGGTCTCACAATAATAAATTTACCACTTAAAAGTATTGCAAATTACTTTATTGACTAACCCAAGTTAAAGTTATAAGCAAAGAAAATGGTGGACTAGAATGTTAACCACTTAAGGACCCTATACAAATCAAAATATGCGTAAAAAATTCTGATTTTTTTTTCCAATGAATACATAGATATGTTATTGGACATTCTTAAATTCAATAATTTGTTGATCAAATTTCGAAAATTTTGAAAAATGGATGGAAAAATGAAACTACTACATTCCAGTTACATAATATTACGGTCATTTAATAAAAATAGCAAATATTCAAAATTATTATTACATTTATGATACGTAAGGTTTGGTAAAACATAAAAGTAACAAAACAACTAAAATAATACATTTCACCATACTATAACGAACAAACGACAGTCAAAATTCAAATTTTGTATGATATATGCGGAAGCAAGGACTTACGCACAGGCCAACATCGCAGTCTGGACATTGGTATCGTGATTCACGCCGAACTTTTTTGCCTCTGTTGTCACGCTTGTTAGCACACATAACACAAATGCGTGTAGTATTCGCTTTTTTTGCAGTAGGTAGCACATAATCTGGGAAGTGACGTTCTACCAAGCGAAGAGGGTTTGGGACAGATCGACGACGACCCCTAGACTCTGAAACTTCACTTCCGTGGGCTTCAATAATTTGTTCTATAGCTTTCATGCGAAAATCCAAGTGAGATAGTTTGTCATCACATTTGGTGTACAACACATATGCATTCCATACTGCAAACTCCACAAGGTGAAAGAATATTTTTTTGTAATATTTCTTACCCCTTTTTCTAATAATAGGGTAATCAGAGAGATGCTGATCTACCCGATCGACTCCACCCATTGTAAAGTTGTAGTCTTTTACAACGCATGGTTTTTTCTTAGTTCCAGTCGGTTCACCTCTCGCTGTTACCTCAACCATGTGCGTGCTGTGTACTGTTGACAAGAGACTGACATCCTTTTTGTCCCTCCACTTTAGAGCCATCACTTTCCCACGTTGATAGGCAGCAGTTTCACCTTTCTTCAGTTTTTTTTTCAATAATTCTGGTGGCATTTCTTTTCTTTTCAATTTTACGGTTCCGTAGCTATCAGTTCTTTTTTTCAACAATGCGTCTGAAAGTGTTGGGCTGGTGTAAAAGTTATCAATTGTAAGGCAGTACCCTTTGCCAAACAAAGGTTACATCATAGTCAACACTATTTGCGTAGAAATCGGCTGACCCACATACTCTGCATCAAAGGTTGTTCCCTTGCCAGTGTAGATTATCATAGACCAAATATATCCTGTCTTAGATTCGCAAAGCAAGTACGATTTGATTCCGAACCTAGCTCTTTTTAGCGGAATAAACTGTTTCCATCCCAACCGTCCTTTGAACATCATGAGGCTTTCGTCGATTGTTACATCTCGGTCTGGTGTATAGAGCTCTCTGAATTTACTGCGTAGCAGATCAAAAGTTGGCCAAATTTTACAGAGCTTTGGGCATGGATGCTGGGCAGGATCGAAGTTAGTCTCATCATAAAAATGGAGGTATTTTTTCAATAGTAAAAACCTTTTTCTTTTCATTAGTTTACCAAATATTGGTGTTTCGATTATATTTCTTTTTGACCAGTATTGGACAACAACTGGCTTTTTTACAAAAGATATCAGCATATTTATAGCAATAAACAAGAGCATTTCATCCTTATTCGTTGGCAGCCATGTACGGTCATTTTTTTTATCAGCGAATTTGTTGGTCTCCCCAACAACAATACCCAGAAAACTTTCATCAAGAAAAAGCTTGATGAACTGCACGGGATCTGAATTGTCTTCAACATCAAAATTCAAGGAACTAGCTGATGTAAATTCAAATCTAGGAGGAGCAGGTTGAGGAGAAACCACGCTAACAGGATACCATTTCCTGGCCGCACTTAGGTCAACGCAATCCTCCAGTTCTGCATCAGAGTCATCATCTACTTGCCTCACCCTCAGTAGTGGAGTCCGAACTTTCACTACTTGACTCTAATACATAGTCTAAATCAGACTCGCTGTCGTCGGAACTCATTTTTATTCTTTATTTTACGTGTATTTACCACCTAACAGATGCAGCGAGCAACAGCCTACCGTGTTCCAAATATAGACTGAATCCTCCCTCGTGCTTGTGCTTGACTGCTTGATGCCTTGTATTGCAATACTACAAGAACATGCGTATGCGTACCTAATACATATGCCAGAACGCTGCCTCCCCACCACGATAATTCTCAAGCACGAGGAACAAGCTCAAACAGTCCTGTGGTACTGTAGAACGCCGCTACGAGTTAATACGGTCTTAATAAAGCCAAGCAGACTAAAAAGTAGTGTGGCCCGTAATATTACGGAAGTGGTATATTTTTCGCTACGAATGAAGACCGTAATATTACGGAACTGGTCGCGAAGTGGTTAAAGAAGTAATTACTAGAATTTTTCCAGAGCGGTCTCGTTATAATATGTTAGCACTTAGTAGAAAATCTACTTCTTGTGGTATATTAAACTGAGGATCAGCTGACGACCAATTGTTTGGGATTTTTAACTGAGAAGTATTGAAACTTTGATTGGGTATCATATCACACACTTGTGGTAAAATTAGGCAACTTATCGAAAGACATGTTTTCTTATTTCTTCTCATTAACTCTAGATCTGCATCTTTGACTAGGCCACTGACTACATCTGATGTTAATTAATTTTATCTCTCTTTCATCTCCTAATCTATTAATTTATTTTAATTGATTTGTTTGTTTCAGAATCACTGCAGAAAATGTGGTGATGTGTTTTGTATGAGATGCATAATGAAGCAACGCAAACTCCCAGGATTTTCGTCGTCAGATTTAGTCCCAGTTTGCAAGTTTTGCTTCGAAGGCCTGTCAAATAATCACGCAACGCACGGCTTGATTCCAATATAAGTACCAATATAATAATGTTAATTTAATTTATATTTTATGTCTTTAAATGCAGCATGTAAATAAAGTAATGCACAGAAAGCAGCCTAGCTTCATTTCGATAATGCAAAAAACTTGCAAAAATAAAATCATTCAAGGTAAATTTTTTGATGGGCAAAACATTTGACTGCCATTTGGATACCATTTGTCAAAGTCTTTAAATTGTTTGGAAAAGTTTTGATAATTTTATATAGTAATGTTTGATTTTCTTGATTAAATCATATTGTAATATGAGATCGCGGCACAAACAAGATCTGCAACTTTACATCGCCATTCTCTTCAGTGTAAATCATGTAACAATAAGTTTGCTTAACCGAATCGTTTGGTGCCGAGACACCGTAATAAAATAAAGACATCATGGAATTGTCCACGAGGCAAGTATCAAGAAAGGTAACAGACCAGGAAAGATGAATGGTAAAAATTAAATTCTGAAGGATTACAAACGAATGTTGGAAGCAATCTACTAGATCAGAACATTTCAACCGGCTGTGAAGGTTATTGTCAGTGCAAGCAGAGACTTTTTGTTTGGGTTGTTATGTCCGGGTTGCCTCTAGTTTTGGTAATTTTTTCGTTGACTTGTTCATTTTGCATCAGCAATTCATTAATTTCGGAATATAAAATTTAATTCTTTCTTTCGAGTTCATGTAATCATTCACTAACATTAAGTTCAAGCTTCAAGCTGGACAATTTGACTGCAACCCTACGATTGTTCATCGAAAGGGGTATAACATTCAATTCCACCCAAAGCCAATTTAGGGGAGGTAAAGAACGCTATTCAGCAGCCAGCTAGCTCAAAAAAGAAATTTGCTTATTGTTTTGGCAATGCACACAAATGAATAATATCACATGTCGAAGAAAATTCACAGGTCAATTTTAACAGTTTTTATTATTAAATAGAATAATAATATATAATAATAATAATTTACATAGTAAAAAAAAATGCAATATTAAGACAAATAGATAATAAAATATTTAAATAAATAGAACAATCCTAAATATCACAAAGAATGAAATATTGATAAGATGGTAGAAAAAATACAAATGGTGTCACAGGTAGGTAATAATAATAAAATAATAACTTTATAGAAATGATCAATAAATAAATAGGAAAATAAAATACTTATACACATAAAATACACATTGAAACTTACAAGATGATGTGTAAGGGCGATACTAATAATTATGCTTTTTGAATAAAAGAAAAATACAGAACTATTGCAGATTTTTAAAATTAATTAAAATAATAAACAATGCAATGAATAATCAGTAATTTAAGCACCATGTTCCATGTCTTACAAACGGGTTCAACACAGCTCCACGAGGATCTGCCTGAGGCGCTTGTGAACGGTGGTGCTGGTGCTAGCCGGTTAGATGGTGCATGGCACGGCGCGCTGCCTCGGGGTCTGGTGTTCTTGGTAAATGGTGCTACTGGTACTGGTCCTTCATGTCGCTTGAATCCAGATGGACAAGGCATCCAGGGAAAAACGGGCGAACCTTAAAAATAAATCAAAGAAACACAGTATGAAATAAATCAGCGTTAATCCTCAAGAGTGCTTGGCGTCGAAATAAATAATTCGGCCACTTCATATGATTTAAGAAATTAAAACAATAAGTTACTTAAACTTCCAAGCTCTCGAGGTCCCACCATAAATAATTCAATAATAAAATAATGTAGAATTAATAGTTTATTAGGTAATATTCAAAAGAAATAATAAATTAATGAAACATGAAAAATTTCATCAGCCATCGTGACTTTGGCACGCCACCGGTGTCGCAAATGTTATTTCGGACGTTTTTGGGAATGTTTTTAAAAACGATTAAAAATAATTAAAGACACAAGTTACTTTAAGCGAGTTTAATTCTAAACTGAAAACTAAAACATTACATTTTCTCATCATCCCATGATGAGTTGTTTCATGGGTAAATATAGAATACGCTGATTCGATGGAAACTGCTGCTCGAGACGATCCAAGGAATCTAGCTTTACATAATAAAGTATAAAGTATCTTATTATTATACAGGGTGATCGAATCCTAGATTCGTAACTCGCTATAACAAGACGTAATTACAGAAGATAACATACTTACCTCGACTGAGCGGATGGAGAGGTGCTTAGCTGCTGAACATTATTAGTGAAACTAAAATAGAACGGTGGCTTGTTCTTGAGTTTTAGTAGGAATTAATTAACGTTAACCATCCGACTGATGCCTTCTTTAAAGCCTTTCTTTCTACCTACCCTACCGAGAGTCGAAACGAATCGAGCCGAATGATAATATCGCCGTACCTACACAACCCACAGTTCTATATAGAGTGCTCGACGAAATTACTATACCGTGCGTCACGGAAATACGCAATTAATAAAAAGGGTAACGACTGGAACGGTTATGGAAACTGTTGAAAGAACCGTTACACGGGAAAGATCACCTAGTACCTCACTGCATGTCCAGAAGTGTCCCTCAGATCGACCTAATCGACACGGCTATTGAGACCTTTTTCAGCGCCGATGATCAGTGGTACTAGAAGCTGAAGGAAAAGGTAGAGACCAACCCCCGCAAGTATCCTCAGTTTCGTATCCAGCAGGGTCACGTACTTTATAAGTACGTGAAACTTCGGCAACCTGATTACATTGGTACATCCGAGTACTGGAAAGTGGTGGTACCCAAACCGCATAGTAGACCTCTCATCACTCGGCACCATGATGATGTTACAGCGAGGCGCCTCGGAACCTAAAAAATTTGTATGGATAACTGTAAATGGTAAATTTTCCCGCTTGTAGTCTTCAAAGATTTTTTTACTTTCAAGGCGAAAATAGGGAAATTAATTCCCAACCATAATTTACTTATAACGGACTGTGTGGTTAAAAATAACTTTGAAGTTAGAAATAGGTAAGTAATTATGGTCAAGTAGCCCTATGTAAAACCCTATTTCCACCCTTATGGTTAATCTGACCATTAGAAATATTTATTAGACAAATTAACCTATTATTTCCTATAACATTTACTTATTAGTTAAATGTCTTCATAAAATCCTTGAAAGTCTAAACTTAAGTAAAATATAAGTATGTTTGACTAAAATAGGACAGAATTTCTTAACCTTCATAGAAATTACCATTTTTGCTAGTTGGGTAGGCTCCCTGAAATATATACATGGTCCAAAATTCAGGCAGATGTGGCGAAGTACGTTCGTTCCTGCCAGACTTGCGCAGCCCATAAGCCTGAATAGAAGGTGTTTTGGTCTGATGGGTGGCGGGCATGATGTCAGTAAGCCCTGGCAGACGATAAGCCTGGATTTTGTCGGTCCATTGTCGCGTTCTTCTAAGATGAACACGCATCTCCTGATAGTTAGCAACTATTTCCCCAAATATCTTGTCTTGTTCCCTGTGCGAGCGGCAACCGCTGAGGTGCTATGCCAAAATGTCGACACCTGAATTTTCCTTGTTTACGGAGTGCTTCGTAACATTATCTGCGACAATGTTGTGCAGATGAGGAGTTGGGGTTTCAGAGCGTTGTGCAACAGGTATCATGTAGAGATTTCATACACCCCACTCTACTATCCCCGGGCTAACCCTTGTGAAACAGTCAATAAAACCATCAAGACAATGATCTCGTGTTATGTCAGGAATAATCAGCGGAAATGAGACCACCAGCTACCGGCCATCATTTGTGGCATTCGAAAGGCACAAAGTGAAGTGACCGGGTATTCCCCGTTCTTCATCAATTTCAAACTCCTGTAGCGATTCGTTCGGCTTCTGCACTCTGCTCATTAACTGATTTTGGAAAACCTGCTCCATGTAACGATTTCCGAATCTAAGTTCTAATGATGTACTTAATTGATCGTAATTTGAGTGCAGTTCTACCGGCAGTGTTTGCAGCATGCCCACAGCTTCCCCCGAAGAGCAAGAACCAGTGCCGTTGCCTTATCTGCGTCGTTCCACCCGTTGGCCATGCAGGCAGCCTAAAATTGCATCTTGTATGCAGTCCAGGGAGTTGGTCCATCGTACGCCGGTGGTTTCACTTTAGAGCCAAAACTGTTCGCCGTTGCGGCACACAGAGAATGTCACCTCAGAACTCGAGAGTTTTGAGTTTCTTCTCGAAGTCGATCTTCATCTCATCTACAAGCAGTTTTGTTTTCTGTTCCACTCGATTTTCCACCAATTTCACTTCATCGCGAACACCGTTGACTTCATCACGAACACCATCAACGTCTTGTTTTACTTTATTTAGTTCACACACATAAACGTCCCTTTGCAGCAGAATAACTTTTAGCAGCTGCTCTTCACTGTCCTTCTGTTGCTGCATCAGCTTTTCTTCACTGTCTCTCTGTTGCTGCAGCAGCTTCTCTTCACTGTCCTAACTTGTCCCCTTTGTACAGCTAGGTTTCCGTTCCACCAGGGCACACTCCTGTTGGAGTTCCTGCGAACGATGGGACACTTGTAGGCCGAAGTGAATATCCTGTAGTTTTAGAGTCGTCCCGAGATCTTTTCTTACTTTTCGCTTTCTCTCTTATTTCTTTGCTGATGGTTGAACGTTTTTCGGTCCATGTCCCAGTAGCAATTTTATTGTTCTTTTCTGAGTCTCTGTTTCTGGGCCCCCGAAAGTCTTTCTTTATTTTCTTTTGTTATCTACAGTCCAATATTGCTAATCCCTGCAGATATTGTGTCAGTGGTTCCAGTCGTTTCTGCCGATGCTTCGCTGTCATGGTCCGATTGAACATCCTCCATGGCAGTTGTATTTGTTTCTGCGTCGTGGTCTGTACAATCTCCTATGACGTCTTTTGGCGTTACATTGCCCCCGCCCCAGAATCCATGGTGCAACCTGGCCTTCAGCCAGGGATGGATTCCGAAAGCATTTTTTTTATACAGTTTGCCCAGGATAAGGATGAACAGCATGGGGATCTCGGAAATCCTGAGAGATTAAATTAGCAAAAAGTTGGTATATTTAGGGATCAATGATATTTCATTGAGAAAACGAGATAATTGTGCTTACATCTGAAGATATTTGAAAAAAACAAATCTTCCGATTTCGCTTTAATTTTTTTTCTGAAGTCTTTAATTGTTTTCTGAAGTTATTTGAAAATATATAAAAGAACAAAGCACACTTTCTCATTGCTATTTTTAGTACAAGATTTTCGAGAGGGCGTTAAAAACTGTTTTTTCGCCTTCAACTGAACTTCAACTGACCCCTGGCATTCCCCTCTTCTCCATTTGAGCCCCCCTAGGGACAAGGATACGATAAACGTATCAATCCATGTGACCTCAGGTAATTGGGAATAAATAATTAGCGAGAAGAATTCTCCGGGGGAGCATACCTCAAAAAAAAAAAAGCTGACGCCCGAGCAACCCGTGCCCGAAACAGTAAAGTTCCCCAAGAAGCCGGAGTTCGTCACAGTACAAAAAGAGGAATAAGACACTTTCAGTAGCCGATCTAGGAAATATATTTAAAAAATTATCTAAAATACTAGATACTTTCTAGAAAGTATCTCAAGACACATTTAAAAAAATATAGTAAGGATCAAAAGATTAAAAAATATCTTGGATACAAGATGCTTCTAAAACTATCTAAGACACTAGAATAGATGTAAGTAGATATAAACCAGCCTAGATACTAAAATAGTAGAGAGGGTCTAACTTTCGAACCGCCTTGGACTCGAGAATTTTTTTTGATTTTTTTTTTTTCATAAAGTTGGACCTCGCCTCTTCATTTTGGTGGCATTTTCAAAAATTTAGTCGACGCCCTGGCGGAGAAATGTGCATGCGAAGACATCGGCAATGGGTTTTTTGCACATAACTTGTTTAATTCAACTCTGAGCATAGTAATATCCGGTCGAAAAATGAAGAGCTCTCGAAGACGCGTAATTTGAACTTTGACTGGTCCAAATCGGTCAAACCGTTCTCGAGATATCGCATTTTCAATTTTAAGGCCCTTTCTTCAGGGTTCCGCCGCGGTGCGAATACACTGCCGTCCGTGTTCGCGTGTTTTGCATGGAAAAAATCGACTTAGAGACTTAATTTTTTTTTTTTTTTCATCGACAGACAGCAGTGTCCTCAATGATGCCTGAAATTTTGAAGTCGCTATCTCGATTAGAGGGGGAGGGGGAGGGGAAATCATAATTAAAATTCAAATTGATATAACTTTCGCTAATATTGGGGCCTCGGGCCCAACCAATGGGAGATGACACTTTGGAATGCCTACTTTAAAATGGTATTTTTTTTTCGATTCCGCCAATATTGGCAAGATGCCCGCAGAAAAACCGATTTCCCTCCCCCCTTTTTTTTCTTAAAACTGTTTTTTTGCCATGAAAGAAGGGGGTGGGGGTAAAATTTTTTTTTATCTTTGATTTGAGCCCCAGTAGACCTCGATCGGACCATTATTAAGGTCACAGGGTCACCAAACGCGTTTGGTCCTGTAGAATGGCAAGGATTAGGGGTAGCGGAACCCGGCATTTTTTAGGGCTAGGTGTCCCCTTTCAAGATTTTCTTACCCCATGTCGCTATCTCAATTAGGGCCTGCACGCGGACGTAATATGTAAACCAATTAATCTAGCCGCGGAGCAGCGAGAGCCGGCGGCGGAGCCTAGCGCTCCCTCTCCTTTCTCTCTTCTCTCACAGACACACACGCTACATTAATTGGTTTACATATCACGTCCGCATGCAGGCCCTAATTGAGATAGCGACATGGGGTAAGAAAATCTTGAAAGGGGACACTTAGCCCTACAAAATGCCGGGTAGCGGAACCCGCTAACCCTAATCCTTGCCATTCTACAGGACCAAACGCGTTTGGTGACCCTGTGACCTTAATAATGGTCCGATCGAGGTCTACTGGGGCTCAAATCAAAGATAAAATTTTTTTTTACCCCCACCCCCTTCTTTCATGGCAAAAAAACAGTTTTAAGAAAAAAAAGGGGGGAGGGAAATCGGTTTTTCTGCGGGCATCTTGCCAATATTGGCGGAATCGAAAAAAAAAATACCATTTTAAAGTAGGCATTCCAAAGTGTCATCTCCCATTGGTTGGGCCCGAGGCCCCAATATTAGCGAAAGTTATATCAATTTGAATTTTAATTATGATTTCCCCTCCCCCTCCCCCTCTAATCGAGATAGCGACTTCAAAATTTCAGGCATCATTGAAGACACTGCTGTCTGTCGATGAAAAAAAAAAAAATTAAGTCCCTAAGTCGATTTTTTCCATGCAAAACACGCGAACACGGACGGCGGTGTATTCGCACCGCGGCGGAACCCTGAAGAAAGGGCCTTAAAATTGAAAATGCAATATCTCGAGAACGGTTTGACCGATTTGGACCAGTCAAAGTTCAAATTACGCGTCTTCGAGAGCTCTTCATTTTTCGACAGGATATTTACTATGCTCAGAGTTGAATTAAGCGAGTTATGTGCAAAAAACCCATTGCCGATGTCTTCGCATGCACATTTCTCCGCCAGGGCGTCGATTAAATTTTTGAAAATGCCACCAAAATGAAGAGGGGGTCCAACTTTATGAAAAAAAAAATCAAAAAAAAATTCTCGAGTCCAAGGCGGATGGAGCATTTTTTTTTGACAGACCCTCTCCACTAAAAGCTTTTAAAAGATACCTACTTAAAAAATACATAGACAGAAGAAAAACTAATATTTTCAGATGACAGATTTATTTATCGTTGCGTTTGGGTTGAGGACAAGAAGTACAATTACGTAATGAAATCTACGGACTGCAAACATAATAATCAATAACGGGCAACTTATAAAAAGTATCTGTTACACTATTTTCAATGAGTGAGGTGAGATGGAAGGGAGAAGGATATATTACTACCACAAATGGAAATCTCTTTTTTTACTCAGGTGGCGACCGAGTTCAAAATGGTATGGGCATACTGATCTCGAAGAACATGATACAATACGTAAAAAGCTTCTTACCGGTCAGCGATCGGATACTATTGGTCAAGCTAAGCGGTCATCCTTATAACATAAACATTATACAGATATAAGCACCAACTGCTGAAAGCCAAGAAGATGATCTTGAGGAATTTTATAATGAGATTAAATCGATAAAAGCACATATAAAAGATAACCATGTCAACTTGGTGACTGCAACGCAGAATGTAGCGGAAGTCACCTCAGGACAGTGACGGAAAAATTATTAGAAATCAAATAGATTATAATATAATCATAAACAGAAAATTCTGCAATAGCATTTTGAGCGCAAAATTGAGAAAGAAATCGGAAAAGAAGATCAAAGGCCGAAAAAGCCCTGGATGACAGAAGAAATATTAGTGCTGATGGTGATGGAAGAAAGACGCAAGATGAAGAACAAACATGAAGACAGATATAAACGGGTTAACAGGTAGATTCAGAAACAGATCACAGAAGTCAAGGAGAACTGGTTGCAGACAAAATGCGACGAGGTAGAACAACTTTAGAAACAATATAAATACAGAGAATTACACAAGAAAATTAAGATATTGCAGGCCTAGGGAAACTGAAACATCTATCACTTAATGTAGATGAAAACAACAAGATAAAAAATAAAGGGCACAATATACCTATACTGAAGGACGAGGTCATCAAAGCAATCAGAGAATCGAAAAACAACAAATCACACCAGGTGAAGATGGGGGTAACAACAGAACACTTTAAGCATATGAGCGATGACTCAGTTAAAATACTGACCTCGTTCTTCAATGCTGTCTTCGATACAGAAATAATACTCGAAGATTGGTTATCCCACGTATTCTTCATAAAAAGAATGGAGCGGGAAAATTCGAAGATCATAGAACAATAAGTCTGATGATGAGCCAAGCGGCAGAAAGCTTTATGCGTATTCTATTCAACAGAATTTATAACAAAATGTTATGAGTTTCTCACTAGATCACAATATGGTTTCAGAAATGGAACGAGTCTATTTCTAATAGCGGAGAGGTATATTGGAAGTTAAGAGAGCGGAGAGGTATTTGGAAGTTAAGAGAAAGTTATATGTCTGCTTTCGTCGACTATAAAAAAGCCTTTGACAGAATTCAACATGACAAACTAATAGAGATCTTGGAATAGGTTATTAGAGGGAAGAGACATAATAATCATACGTAACATCTACTGGAACCATAGGGGATGTGTTCGAAGAGAAAAAAACAATACAAAGTAGGTGGATATACAAAGAGGTGTTGGACAGGACTGCATACTGGCATCTTTAAAAATAACATACTGTCATATTTACTATTCAATGTGTACGCTGAGGCTATAATACGAAAATCGTTACAGAACCGTTCGGAAGGCGCCAAAATAAACGGCATGGTTATGAAAAACATAAGATACGCTGATGATACCGTGGTGCTGGCCGACTCAGAAGAACAGCTGAAAATCCAAATGAATACCCTAACAGAAGAAAGTAGCAGAATGGATTTAGGATTAACCACCGTCAAAACAAAAACCGTGATATTCAGTAGAAATCTGCAAGGTACTGTCTGCACAAACATCTTAATAAATCGAGATCAGCTTAGGAATACATAACGATACATGCAAAGATGGCAAAGATTAGCAGGCAAAGCATGCTAGACCACACAAAATAAATTGAAAGAATAATTAGTTAGCTAGGGCTGGTTTTCTCAATATGAGAGCGTGATTAAGTCATTCAAAACTACCAATAGCAACGAGACTAAGAACACTAAAATGCTATATTTGGTCCTTATTTCTATACGGATGAGAGACATGGACTTAACAGGAGGACATAAAGAAATACTGTGATAAAGGAAGTAATTTTGGCACGAGATGCCCCAACGTCGGTGACGCCTGAGACAAACGCGTCAAAGACTGAAGGTAATTGTAAATAATGTTCATGGTTAAACGTTAGCAAGAGATGCGATCGGTTTCTTTGATATTCCATACCGTAACATTCATATCTGTGCATACGAGTGCTTTGCCCGAGAGGTATAACAGATGATTATGCTGCAATAGGTAACAATTTTTTTTTTTTTTTTGTTGATCTGTCTGGAGATGCCTATGCTCAGGGGAGAGACTCCGTGGATATGAACTTGGAGGACATCCCAGCTATAGATCTGGAGTCCAGAGTCCTTGGGCGTTGGACGAGGATGAAATACGTATCTTTGTGAAGAACCTGTACGCGAGGAGCCTGAGTTGATTCTGCACTCCAGTGTCGCAACGCGCTGGAAGAAATACGTGTCTGACGGTCTAAAGGATGAGATGAAAGAGTCCTCGATAGAAAAGTATCCTAAGAAGGGTCAACTGTTATTCGAGCCGCCAATTTTAAATGATGAGGTGGCGGTGAATTTAAAAGAGTCGGCTCTAAAGAGCGCCGACTAATATTTCGGCGCGACACGGAAGTTGGTGGGATCTACTCTAGCAGCATTGGCAGTGATGGAGTCGTTAGCACCCCTGAGGGATTTAGAAAATATCGAATGCCGAAGACGAGTCAATATCGGCAGCAAAACCGGCAAAAATAAGTACTTTTGCGGGTCGCCTGAAATATTATGTGTGAAAACTTGGGAATCGAACACTGAGGACAAGTTTGTCATTCAAACAATGGAAGGTTATAAATTACCGTTCAAGTCAATCCCGGTACAGACTTACTCTCCACCATCCAGAGGATGGTCGGAGCAGGAGTGGGCATAATATATCCAATTAGAAATTGTTTGACTGCTTTCGATAGACGCGATTGTGGAGGTTGAGGAAGTTTCAGGTCAGTTTTTGCGCCGTTTTTCTTAGTTCCCAAGTCATGGCCAAGTCGAAGAACAAATGTATAATTCCCGATGGGGAACTAATTGGGTGAAAATGATGTTGAAATAAATAATTTGTACTAGGTCGGTTTGTAAGACCGAAAAGCTTGTTCTAATCAGGGCGAAGAACCAGGGCAAAGGATACACCGGGAAACAATAATAGACAGGATCAACAATTAATATTATGGCCTAATAGTTTATTGTGTACTCACTGTTTATTATCGAGCCACTCTGCGAACCACTATACCCGTGCGGGGAATGCGAATGTTCAAGTAATGTAAACGGCGATGAAGGAAAAGGTACTGCGTGTACCTCGATTAATGCGACCGGCCTTTAATAGGACGAGATAAATGATGATATTTATTAATGTGAAGACGGGAGCCGCGACGTTTATCCAACAACTGACGAAATGGTGCTGGTGCTAGGGCCGGTGACTAAACACTCTGTCGTTGGTGTTGCCCACGGGACTTTTTGCTACGACCCGGCTCGTCTGGCTGCTCAACTGCGACTTGTCTTGTCTCGAGGTTAACATCCTGAAATGTTCATTGTCACCACTCGCGTTACGCACGTTTCCTCTTGCCGTGAATAGCCAAATACTGTTTAGGGATGGGAAAAAGGGTTGTGCAATGGAGGATAAATTCCGTACGGAAATATAAAATTTAAAATGAATTGTCAGTGATGACGGAACACCTATATTATCCGACAACCTAAAATAACAAATACAGGTGTTATACCAACGTACTAATTAATGGGTCATTCCGGGCGGTAACTCAAAATATAACTAAATATACAGGGTGTACCAGCTCGATTTAGACAACGGTAAGGGCCGTGTAGGTCTCGTCAAGACGAAACGTTTTTTTATTTGAAGTTTTTTGATTTGGACCTTCGTTGCGGGAATATGGCCGACTTCCGGTTTTTAGTTTTTTGCCTCCAGTTTCGGCATTTTTAGGTTCTCGCCCAAACTGAAACTAGTTTTGGAAACTCCTTAGCTTCAGTTACAACTTTCATATTGAAGTCAAGGTTCTATCTCTGTTGGATTCAAAATCTTAATTTTTCAATTTGATTCAATTTGAATTGATTCAAAGACTTGAAATTTAAAGTCTTGGGCATGTCGCCATTTTGAATCCAACAGAGATAGAACCTTTTGACTTCAATATGAAAGCTGTAACTGAAGCTAAGGAGTTTCCAAAACTAGTTTCAGTTTGGGCGAGAACCTAAAAATGCCGAAACTGGAGCCAAAAAACTAAAAACCGGAAGTCGGCCATATTTCCGCAACGAAGGTCCAAATCCAAAAACTTCAAATAAAAAAACGTTTCGTCTTGACGAGACCTATACGGCCCTTACCGTTGTCTAGATCGAGCTGGTACACCCTGTATAATATATGAAGCCTCTAAGAATGTCACTGCGGAAAATAATAATAAGGCTTTTGTTTCCACATAATAATGCTGATTTCGGGCACCCGAAGAGTTGTCCGGAATTTGGCACTTCGAGTCTCATTAAATCTTTCGAAACTCAAAAGTCGTCCTACCATCCCACTGAAAAATCAATAAGTGAGGTTTGTTCATTGATTGAAGTTACGCCTGAGTGTCCCAGCAAAAGAAATGAACCTTTCAAATCCAAACAAATGGGCTGATATTTTGCCCCCAGATTCAAAAAATATTTTCATTCAATATTTAAGGAATCTAAAATTCTCGAGGGCTCTTTTAAAATCAACACACCGGTGTGGAACAAAAGTTATCAAAAGGATAAATTAGTTCCTAAATATTACCCTTATGTTTTGAGGAACCGTATATCGAAATACGTCAATAACGTGTGTAATATAATGTGTAAATTTATATAAAATACTCAAAGAAAACGAATGCAGTTAATGTTTATGCGTATTGCAAGGCTAACAATCGACGCTGCAAGAAATTTAAAATTCACATGCAGAATAAGATCTTCAAGGTCTACAGTAGTTGTTTGGATTATTGCCATAAAATTCCTGTAACTAACCAAGTAAGGGGGATAGAGAGAGACTTGGTCAAACAAAAGTTACAATTTACAATGCCATCTGCATACAAAAAAATAACACTTCCAATAAGAAAGCATAAGAGCCAATAAGAAAATTATAAAGACTGGAAAAAATTTACAAAACATAAAATCCGACAGTACAATAAGAAAAATTAAATCTGAAATCAATCAACAGTTCAACAGAGACAATTACTATATATACGACGTGATTCTTACAAAGAGATCACCCAGACTTTGTTAAAGAAATAAGTGTTCCTTTCGGCGTAAAATTGACTGCCTCCAGTAAGTGAAAATGTTGAAATACATTTCTCAAATTTCCACTAAGTTACCGATAATGAACTTTGATGCAACAAGTGGCGTAGTCAGATCGCCGCAGCTATATAAAGACAAAAGAATCCGGTTAGAATATTCCCTATTTTCTTAATGGCATCTGCTGTTCATGATTCCAATGGTATTTTCAAGCTATTTAACGATTTTAGATACTTCTGTGAAGAGCACAATGTTTGGCCAGCTTTTTCAGGTGTTGTAACTGACTTTTCATTTTCCAACATTCACGCCATCTGCAAATCTATGAATAGACGGTCACTCGACGAATATTTACAAATTTGTTATTTATTAAGTACTGGTCATAAAATTAAAACATCCCATCCATTGATACACATTTATCTCTGTGTAGCTCACTTTATCAAAATGGTTTTCAAGGATGTGGATATTTTTACCGAAAACAACGAACAAAATGGATTTTATAACGGTATGATGTCGGTGGCTGTTTTGATCAGATCCCAGACAGATTTTGATTCATTTGTTTGCAATGTTTGCGTCTTGATGAACAGTAAAACTCGAAATCAAGAAGTCGTGAAAGCAATAAATAGCTTGAAAGACCTGAAAAAAAAAAGATTCTGTACCATTGAGCGCGAGCGAAGGCAGTGTTGTTGATGAAGATAACATCGGTGGTAAAAAAGCTACGAAACATTACGAAAATCAAGTCCATATTTCCAAAGATATATAAGTATGATTCAAACTATACAAATTTGCAGCGAAGGAACCGTGGATAATGTTTATTACAATCCAAATTTTTTTAAAACTATATTGGAAAAATATATACCGTTCGCGCCAATGTGGAGCTCGATAATATCAAGTGCTCATCCAGAGAGTAACGCCGTAGTTGAATTTTTTTTTGGTCAATTAAAAAATAATATCCTTGGAGTGGAAAGGAATTTGAAATGCTCAGATTATATAAGAAAATTTAAATCTCGATCATGTTATGGCATTAGTTGTTGAGTCAGAGTTAGTTTTGAGGAAGAAGCGGCTCACCAAGAAAGATGCGTTCTTTGATCAGAAAACGTCTAAGGAAAGTTGGCGCAAAAAGGAAAAAAAAAGATCCAGAGTCATTTCGAAGGATCGTTTCTGAAGAGCTTCTGAAGAAGAGCTGAAAAACGACAGATGATTTTCTGTCACCCAAAAATAACAGGATCGAGCCTCCGATTATCCACAGAAGCAATTTTTTCTGAAGACAATTCAAAGCTCGCTCAATGTGCTTACTGTGGACGCGGAATGCTCCAATCAAAAACTGATTGGGTACAATGCGATTCCTAAATTCGCTGGATACCCTGCGATTGTGTCGATGTCACAGGGACGAATACATTATCGTTCCAAGGTACCTTCAATTGTAATATGTGTTGTGATAAGTACTTGTAGAAACAGAATCAAACTCACTATGAAAATATTCGCGGCAATTGTCTCAATTTTTTTAATGAAATATGTTTAAATGAAGACAAAATCAAGAATGTAGAGGAAAATACACGAGGGCGACACATTAATGCTGAATGGATAGATGAAAGACGAAAAAGGGTTACCTGTTCATATTTTGGTAGCATTTGCAAGGCCGAGGATAATTCGCTTGAGAGTATTGTAAAAACTATCATTCCCGGTTTTGATTCAAAAACTCCTGCTATAGAACATGGTTTGCTATGTGAGAAATTAGCAATCAAGAAATATGAACAAGAAAACAATGTTAAATGCATCAACTCCGGTAAGACACATTAATGCTGAATGGATAGATAAAAGACGAAAAAGGGTTACCTGTTCATATTTTGGTAGCATTTGTAAGGCCGAGGATAATTCGCTTGAGAGTATTGTAAAAACTATCATTCCCGGTTTTGATTCAAAAACTCCTGCTATAGAACATGGTTTGCTATGTGAGAAATTAGCAATCAAGAAATATGAACAAGAAAACAATGTTAAATGCATCAACTCCGGTACATCCAGAATATGGTTACCTTCCAAGTTCATCCGACGGGTTAGTCGGAAGTGACCGCATTATTCAAATAAAGTGTCTGTATTCAAGAAATGTGAACCCGGAACAGCATGATTTTAAATTTCTTAATAAGAACGACGGTATGTTGAAAAATAATCATAATTTTTATTATCAAATTCAGGGTCTTTTAGAAATAACCAACAGGTCATGGTATGATTTGGTTATCTATACTTTCAAGGGCTTAAAAACAATAAGAGTAAACCGACGTACGTCATTTTGGAAACAAATATTTCCTAAATTAAAATCATTCTATTTGTTTTATATGCTGCCCTCGTTGACGTGTCCTGAATTAGAACGCAAAGAATTATACAGGAAATGGAGGCCACTGGAAGAACTTTGCTTTTTACCAAATGGTCTTGTGGATGATATCCAGTTTTATAGGGCACTCAGCAAGGGCTATATTGTAACAATGATGAGAGATATAACCTTTACAATTAAATAAATCTTAATTGATGATTTTCTGACGCTTAAATCGTAAGGAATATTTAAGCGGTTTTATTATCGATCACTGCATGCACATCGTGAATCGTCAAATAAATTACCGATTTCAAATTATTTCCGTTGGAAAGTCGTCAATTATTCACGGGGATGAAAAATATACGACAGAATTTTCCACGGGAGTCAATTTTTTCAAATCAGAAATTGCTATGCCTGTTCATAGAAATAACCATTTCATTATTGTTCTTATCAACTTTAACCCAGCTAGGTGAATAATTGTAACACCAGTGGTCGCTAGCGAGCGTTTTGCTCGCATGTAGAATCAATAAGCAAATGTGCAATAAAAAGCACTATGAATTACAATACAGGGTGTTTGGTGATCAGAGATCTAAAATTAATACGCATTAGAAGCATAAAAAATAATTTCCAGATCAGGGCAGAAGATGCAGGACACGTCAACATCCACAAGCTTATCTTGGTTGGCGCCAGGTTGTCAGGCAGGTGTTATTGTTGAAAAGTACACCTTCAGAAGCGATTTAAATTTCAATCGCTTCTAACAAAATCAACGTTAAGAAATTGTAATGGGGCTCTAAAGCTCTGGTGGCGATGAGATTGGCAAAATGATGGGGATCCCTGATGTATCAGTGGGGAAGATTTTGAAGTTCCTCTCAGAGAGATTTAGTGATGGTGTTGGGCATACTACGCTGAATTCCGCAAGAGCGGCACTGTCATTAATATCAGTAAGGATGTTACGAATAACCAGCTGATAAGTCGTTTCATTAGAGGATCTCCAAAGATAAGGCCCGGTTTACTCAAGTACGAATCCACTTGGGACGTGGATCAGGTGCTGAGTAAGTTGGCAACGTGTATTTCGCTAAAGGAGTTAGCCTTGAAGAAATTGACAGAAAAGCTCTTGGTGCTGTTGGCCTTAGGCACCGCTCATCGCTGTCAGACCTTGGCGTTGATTAAGATTTCTAATATTATTGCTTTGGAGTGCAAGATTGAAATACGTAGTTCCCTGGAATGAAAATTCCTCGGCTGGGGATTGCGCAACCAGTGCTAAAGATTCCTTTCTTCCGAGAAAAAAACATAATTGTGTATCGCGCAAACCTTGAACCAGTACTTGATGGTGACGAAAAACCTTCGAGGGAATATTATTGAGTCATTGTTTGTTTCTTTTAACAAGCCACGTATAAGGCAGTTAACAATTAAAAGTGAAACAATTAGCCGTATTAGATCAACGTTGTTATCCTTAGAAGTCAATAAAAAGTTTACCGCACATTCTACGCGACATATTTATATTGACAACTAAGACATGTAAAAAAGGTGTGAGATTCGAGGAAATTAAGAAAGTGACTCTGCTTGGTCCCTGAATTCAAAGGTATTCGCCGATTTTTATAAACAACCAATAAAATTGTTGTCAGCAATAACTTTGCAGAGTCAGTACTATCATCCAGTAGTACTGACCATGAGCTGAAAGAGGAGATCTAACTATAGGGGGGGCTCAATAGATCTCAACAGGTCGCAGTGCACACCTACAGAAGGCCTTCCATTACAATCTACAATCTACAACCATCCAGTACATCTGGTTAATTACATTTCTATTCCATTAAACTTTTGTTGAGTTACATTACTATCATCAAAATACTATTGGTTTTATAAAAATACTTGAGGCATTCATTGGCAGATTTTTTCATTTTACTCTGTATGATTTAAATAAATAATATTTAAATGAAGAGAATGGTTGCTCTAAACGGCTACCTTCGTAATCTCGAAGTGCGAGACAGGAAGAATAATTGAAGTATCTTACGAATCCGCCAAAGGCAGGCGAAGTTTGATCTCAATCATTCGAATGTCTCGCAGGAAAGATTTCTGCCCATAAACCATACATATAATAAATATTACCCCCCCCCCTTTTAGGTAAAAAAAATAAAATAGCTTTCTACAAATGAGTAAACAGTGGCTAGGCAGCGTATCGTAGACGCTTGTGTGTTTTTTTTTAGTTCTGATGAACTTGTCTTCTAAGCCGAAGTAGTGACCTTCGTAATCTCTCTTGCGAGACACTCGAGTAACAATTGAGATCAAACTTCTCCCGCCTTCGGCGATATTTTTTTATTGAAAATGCACATGCACTGCAGGGAAATCCCTATGACGCTCTGGGAGCGGTGCATGAGCGGAGATGTCGATTCACGTTGGCTTCGAATCGCTGCAGGTTGTATACTTCGGGAAACACGCCTTTTGGGATGCTATTCCAAAGTTATGCGGTTCTATACATAAAAGAAGACTGAAATAGGGTGGTACGAGGTGTAACGAGCTGAACCTGATACGGATGAGCGTCTGCGGCTCGACGTCTCCGAGGGCCACGTCTTTTGAACACTTTCCATAAAAATATCGGCAAAACAGATTCAGGTCAGCTACTCTTTTTCGATGGTCGAGAGTGTCTAAATTTTTTGTAAAATCTGGGTCCCCAATCAAGTGGATGGCTCTTTTCTGGATAGAGTCAAGTAATCTCAGCGTATGTTTCGGAGCTGAGCTCCAAACATGTGAGCAGTACTCCAAGGATGGTCGGATTTGAGCCTTGTATAACAGGAAAAGCTGCTGTGGTGTATAAATTTTTTTCGTGCGGAAGAGTGTTCCAAGTTTTTGAGAAGCACTCTTCGCCAGACCTGCAACATGATCATGCCAAGACATGTTCGCTCATAGCCGATGCCGATGGAGTAAGAGAGTGTCCCGCCATCACCCTATCTGCCTCCAAAACGTTGGCCTTTTTGGATAAGATGCCTGCTTGGGCTTTTTCAGTATTAAATTGAACTCGGTTTCTATCGCCCCAAGCTAAAATGTCTTGTATGTCATTGTTAAGTATGGCAACTTCTTGCTCCCTGCGAGTCTGTGCGTCGATGGCAGATGTTCGCGCATCTAAGGTATAAGAAGATATGAGTGTACTGTCATCCGCAAAACTGTTGATAACTATTAGAAAGAGAGTCGGAAATCAAATAGATCCCTGAGGCACACCGGCATTGATGGCAAATGTCTCAGAAAGAACTCCATCGACTGCCAATAACTGTAATGAGCGATCTCCGAGATAACTCTCAAGCCACTAGCAGAATTTCTCGGGCATGCCATAAGCCTGCAGTTTTGCCAACAGTCCATCATATGCCAGACACGGTCGAAAGCTCTAGAAATATCAAGCGCAACCCCTCGAGACTCTCCATGGTGCTCGATTGCGCCGTTTCGCAGCTCGGTGACGAAGGTGAGGAGGTCACCAGTTTGCGGAATCCGTATTGGCGGTCGCTGATTATATTAGCTCCTTCCAAGTACCTACTTTAAAAGATGTTGATTAATAGCTTTCTCCATAATCTTTCCATAATAATTCCAGCAGAAAGGAAATAGTCCCTTTTTATTCGACAGATTGAAAAGTCGACAGAAAACGGATGATAGCTCAGTGGCGCATTTTTTAAGTACGATAACAGGTACGTCATCAGGCCCAGAGCTTTGTTTGGGTCTAAGGCTAACATAATGCGCTTTTGACACGCTGTCGGAAAACAATGTCTGAAATTTGGGGCTCCACGGAAGGGATAATTGGCGGAGTTCTTCCCTGAAAGTCGACGGAAGAGTATGATGAAAACACTCCCGCCAACAAGTTCGCCAACAACTTCAATTATTATGAACAGTAGTTAATTAAATAACTACTAAATAACATCACTTATTTCACTATTTCTCCTTGTTGCTTATTATTGTTTGATTTATCGATTTTTAATTATTAATTTAGGTGATTTTGAGGGTGATTTGCAAGACAATCCAGCTGGCCTATAAAACTTGAGAGTTTATTAAAATATCTTGCGATGTTGTCACATTGTAAATTCATTTGAACAGTGATTGGCTGACAAGCTATTGAAATGGCTTTGATTCAGTTTGTGAAACCTAACTAAATGTGACAAGTTGTCACATATATTTGAACCGTGATTATCCAACAACTTGTCAGAGCTATATCTGTGCAGCGGGGCTTTTAATATGATCTAAAGTAAAAATTATTATAAAATCAGGTTTATAAAGGTTGTTGTTGATACATTGTCTGTCCGAAATCATACCTACCTAGGAACCGTTCGTATCTTCGTTTACGCGCCGTGATAATGCTGATTTGTGCTCCACCCTTTTACCCCCTTTACTCGATACTCTAAACTGGCGGTGGAGATTCATGTCGGGAACAAGGGAAGCGGTATAACTACGCAACATCTCAACACCATCAAACACCTCCACGGACGACTTTTAAACGGTGCTGTCAAAACAAGTGGAGCTAATATAATCAATTTTTCGCGACATATTTCAAAAGTGTGTTTTCGTTAGGCCGTTCGCATACTTATATGACATTTTTTTTAGACATGTCGACGACATGTCGCGCTATTTGCAACATAACGATTACAATGACGATTCACATACCAAGCGGACACGCTGCAGATATGAAGAGTCTTTATAGTGACGAATTCGAAACCTTTTCATAGGACTCCCAAGTAGCATCAGAGGGTACAATCACCTTCTAATTTTATACCGGAACTTTGAGAAAGTGATTATCACTTATTCTCCACTCAATTTAAAACTTTACAGTAGAAAAAACTGTATATCCTATATTCATAGTGGTAATCACGGTGCATTCATACCAGCGTGGCCACTTGATAGTTTCATAACATCTTGGTGCTACTTTAGGTGCTCAAAACGTTATTTTTCCTCATAATAACCACTTGAAAGTTCTACAACTATGAAGTGGAAAGTGAAAGCTGCAGTCACCAACAAAGAGTACTAAAATATTACTTAAAAGTGGCGACAACTTTGAAGTGATATATTAAGTGGCCGCATCGTTCTCAAAACTTCTGTAATATCTTTGAAGATTCATTACACTCTAGTGGCATGCAGCACCGATCGTCACAATTCTGCCACCAAGAAAAGTAACTTTGATAATTTGAAGAAGATTTGAACCACCAAAATGTGGCAAGAACTTGCGAAAATAACTTTTAAGAAAAAATAACCTACTGGTGACTGTTTAGGGTTAGAATTAGACTAAGTAGGGTTAGGTAGGTATATTGTAGAAAAGTGCCAGTATTGGTTTTAATAGTTATTTATTATACAAGAGACAAAAGTGATAGATTTTAGCTCGAGATGACGCGTCGGGGACAAACACATCGAGAGCTAACATCGCACTTTTTCTTGTGTGTAATTATACAATTTTTTTCTGCAAGAAGAAATATCAGTGTTAGAATGTCGAAAAACGTAGTTAGATAACTGAAAATTATGTCGTAAAAATGATTTATGTTAAACTTGGATTTTATCGTAATTGACGTTGCCTGGGTAACGAAACGATTTAATTATTACATAAACGTCATATTAATGTAATTAAAATTGAAGACAGTTTTGCAAAGATTCTTGTTAGTTTTCGATGAGTGAATTTAATAATATGGATAGTGATTATTATGAAAATTCGCTTAATAATTGCCATTTGGATAATAAGGTAACTTTCCTTTACGTATATTTGATTTAAATTTAACGATATCTGAGTGTTAATAGTAGCTATACCTAAGTCGCCATTTCGGGGAAAAAGTACTCATTTTTTCCCTGCTAATTCATTTTTTTCCCCGATAAGATGCAGCTCATTTATAATGAGGCATTTTTCTACCTGTCAACGGGGAAAAAAGGTCAAACTTTTAGCCCGTCGCAGAAAAAAATACTTTTCTCCATTATTATATTAATGGATAATAAAATATCACGTAAGAAAAGGCGTTTTCGACATTCAACAACGTTTTATAGAAAATTAAAACATCAGTTGGAAAATACATCGGTTAAAAATGGTGGTATTGTAAACAAACCACGATCACCTAAACAATTTCCATTATTTCCATTATTATCAACGACAGTAATTATTGTAGGTAGGTACTATTGCAAATAAATTCGAAATCAAGGTGGCTTCCTCTAGTGACAGAATGGTTTAAATAACACTGTTCGAAATCACTTTCATGTGACGAAGAAATCGATTCGCTTGTTCTTTAGTGCATAGTTCCCGTGGCCACTTGTTATTCGAAAGTCACCTAGAAGTGAAATATTTTCAGTTTTGCCACTACGGTTTGAGTGATGAACCCTTTATAGTCGTAAAATGTGACAAACGCCACTTATAAGTTATATTCTCCTAAGGCGGCCATATTTACGGATAAACCTCTTGCCGCCATTACCGCAAAGATTGTGTAAATGATCTGATAAATAGTAAATTTTGATCAATATGGCCGAGAATTAAAAAAAAAATTCTTTTGCGTTTTTTGTAAGTAATATTTATCGATAAAAAATAACTTCTTGCCGCAGACAGCTTATCACCGTACGTGAAATTACGTTTCAAGTTTTTTTTTTAATATCGTTTTTATGGTGGCGCTTAGTAAGATTTCGATTAATTACATAAATGTTTCACAATAAAGTTGCGTTCGTTTGTAATCTGTTGGGCGAGTGTGAACGTTTCGCGAGACGCACGCTCCTCCATAATAATTTTTGTATACCTATGTAGATTCAAAGGATGGATTGAGTTCTTCATTTTCCAGTCCCGATCTTGTTTTGTTTAGCAAGACTAGAAATACGATAGGAATAGGAAGCTAAAAATATGACATTGCGGCTGTAAGACAGAGATCGAAAACCGAACAACAACATCTAGTATGTGCGTAGACTGCGCGAAGATACAAGGGATAGCCCACCACCATACATCCACGGTGTGGCCACGTGAGCGTGATGTAGCCAACGTGGCACGGTCAGATCTAATCACGTCGCCGGAACGAGATAACCACTTAAAAATTGTTCCCCATTTTAGTGGTAACCACGTAATAGAACCGTTGCTTTCATGTGGCCACCACTCGTGGCGGGAAGTTTTAATGTATCTTCTGCAGTGGCCCTCACGTCGTCTCCACTATGCTACTTGGGCTAGAACCAACTTCTTTTATACAACAGCTTTGTACTCAGTAAACTCATCTACCCCTCTCTAGCCTGCAGTCCGGCATAAAACGTTTATATTGATCGTTTATAGAAAATTCAAAACCGATTTCTCAGATACCTCGGTTATCGGAAAGATCTGAGTTTCATAGATTATTCCGCCATCCGTAAGCATTACAGGATATTGAAAATATCTCACAGAGAAGAATGCTTACCGATATCACTTTCTTGCATAAACTCTTAAATCATATAACGGATGCTCCAGATTATTAGGAGCAAAATACACTTCCAACATTCTACCTAGACCACTGAGAGACCAAGCTGTTTTCGAACTACTTCTTCGTTATACTAGCTCAGAACTCACTCATCTATAGAGCTCTTAATGCATTTAATGCTTGTTTTCCTGAAATTCCATTCAAAATGTTTCATTCTATAATCTGTTCAAGAAGCAGATCAAATTCAAATGCCAGCCCCCAGTTAACAAAATCTTCCACCATATTTAACTAGTATGTTTGACTTTTATGTTTCCTATCAATATTTGAAAACGTATTTCTTTTATTAATGCATGTTTCTTTCGGTTTTTTTTTTACATTTGAATAGTTACAAACACACGATCGACCTATGGTTTTTTTAGCATTTAGGTAGTTCTCTGTAATTTTTGTTATCACTTATAAATTGTAACCGGTGGGTACTTTACCGGACCATTCGTCCTGTTTGTACTCCATTTAACTAGATAAATAAATAAATTTATGAAAAAACATCACATACACCTAGATTTGGACAGAAGTATACGAATAACTAGAGTCGTTACGTCACAGTAACACTTCTTTGTAATTAAAAATGACTATTTATAGTTCCCTTACAGGTATTTTGATTATTTTTGAAACATTGAAATCTTTAGTCGATGAAAACATCAATTAGTCTCTATAATGTATTAAGAAGTCCCGTTTTCACAAAATTAACAGATAGCGAGCCGGTTTGACAATAAAAGAAATATTCAAGCCGTTTTAACCTTTTATCACTTTTAAACTAATATTGGAATCAATAGTAATCAAGGTGAAAGTTCAAGTGACTTAATTTTATTATGAAACTGGCCGAATAATACGTACATTATAAATGTTCATTGATCTTTAGCAGGGCATCAGGCCATAAATAATTTGAAAGAATGAACTCCGTTGGAGCAAGAGTAATAACTCAGAGCAGCATTATAACTTTGCACATCTTTTAAATCGATATTGATGTGACAGAATGAAGTCGTCAAGTAAAATCTGCGGTTTCCCTTGGCAAAATTAACTTTATATTAGTTGGCGGCGCGAAGCAAGGATTTCAGCATAGTGTATCTGATGAAATGAGCGAGGAGGACAAGTGGATAAGTATAGGAGAGACTCCGAAAGACGTGTAAGATGGTAATATGCAGTAAATTGCGTGGTGCTTCTGCGAAGACTGCGGGCCAGGTAATTTCCTTTCTGAAATAGGCAGCGTTGAGGCTGAGTTTCAGCCTTTCAACTAGACTTCGCGCAATACTGGATCGGGATCCACTCCCTTGATTATGCTCTTCATCTTCGGAAATGTCTGATCAGTTTAGCCAATCTCGGGAGCTGTTAACTTACATAATCTAAGACGTTTGTTTCCGAGAGAATCCCTATTGCCTGGCGTTTTCAAGTTATTACTAGGAAACTATTTAAGGTGATGTAATGATTCACATTTCAGTTTTGAATTAAAAATAAGCAATAATTAAAATGATCGTTATCAAAGAGGGTTTTTGCGTTAACACAAAGAGTGTCAAAGAATTGTTCAATAAATAGCTGTAGCAGGTTATAATAATACGTCTAGAGGAAGTACCTAAACTAGATATAAGGACTGTTTTGTAAGCATTCCCATGTAACAAAATTGGTCGTTTCTATATGAAGGTTGGGGAATTCTCTCCTATTTAGTCGAAAATGCTTATATTTGACTTAACTTTCGACTTTCAATGATTTTATGAAGTACTATTTTGCCAGTTTTTTGTAAAATTGTAAAACTGCAATTTGTTGACGCGTGTTTCTCTTTTTCCTTACTTTGATGGTACCGCCTGAAACGGATTAAATTGCAACATGCAACAAGGAGCGAATTGTACTAGAAACATCAAGGAACATCGAGCAACTCACTGGAATATTTGTAAACTTTTTCAGAAATATGGAACCGAAACATAAATAATGTTCCTATTTGTTGCTTTGGTGGATACGGGCGTCTCAAGGATTTCCTAAAATTTTACTTGATAGTAAATTTGTCAGACAAGTCAAATAATGTTTCAAAAGTTTTTCAATGCTAAAAAAATATTAATTCAAAAGTGATGATTTAGATTTGTAACTACCATAGAAATATATGTAAAAATTCTCAAATCATAAAGTTTTAAAAGCAGTTTTTTTTGCGTTGTGTGTATTTAAGTTTTTGAAATAGATTGCCGAATCATTTGTGCTCATCAACTAGGTTGCACCAATCGCTCTCAATAGAGTTTTATTCTGTAATATTCTCTGCTTTTGACTTTTTCTACCCCTCAGTTTTCCTTTCTCGTATTCTAGGTCTAAATATCCAGCTTGATCTATCAAGGAGATTGTCTCCAGTTTCAAACTGAATTATAAATAATGGCAGAAATTTAGGTCATCATTCTCGATCTATGGTGTATTGTGATGCATTTCCACAATTATTATTCCTACGTAAAATAAAGAATGACGTTAGTGTAGCTTTTAATTATTTCATTAATCGAGTTGAATTGGAGATGCTATACAGGGTGAATCTTTAATGGCGCATTTCCTCAATGGTACATTAAAGGGGAAAGTTCCTGGGCCCTAAAAAAAGTAATAAAAAACAATTGACTGTCTCATTTTCAGAGTTATAGCCCATTATGTTTCTGGGTAAATTATCAACCATCTGACAACGGAGCTAAGTGAGTAAATAAATATACATCTGTGACAGGCCTCCCTGGGGCTTGGGGAAAACTTACGTGTGTCGGCGGAAATTCTTCTCGGGCGCCAGATTTTTGTGAGGGTTTACTCCCTGGGGAAAGTTCTCGCAGCGTTTTCCCTGTGCCTGATGCACAATGGTACCTTCTCAGTACCCTTGTCCCTAGGGTAGCTCGTGGAGAAAGGAAAATGCCAGGGTTCGGCTCAAGTTATCACCAGATTAAAGGAACTAGTCAGGGCGATGTTCTTTACGCACCTACCTGGTAGACTGGCACGTTCACGGAGCTAAGATGTCGGCGAGATAACGGGGGATTGATATAGAACACGACTCAAAATTTAACAAGTTTATTTAAATTGACAAGAAAATAAAACACAGTGCAAATTCCTTCGAAATAAATCGGAAGCTGGTAGGTACTTACGTGAACGAATAATAATACAATATTATAAAAAATTACATAAGGGTCATAAGGGTATAAATAAAACACAGATCAGTCTTTATTATGGGTACACTGCCAGTCCAAAAAATACAATTAAATAAAATAACTCGATGATCGAAATAAATTAAGTAGGTACCTACCAGTATGAGATCGGAACGAGCGACTGGTAAACTCCCTGAGCGGCGGTGGTACGTCGAATTAAGAACAGCAAACAAGGCAGAAAAGCCGGCGAGCCGTGTGTGCGTGTAAGAGCGTGTGTTGTATGTGTGCCTGCATCTGAGGCCAGGCTCCAAGAACACCGGATCACTTCCGTGTGCAACGGGCTGGGGTTAACTTCCCACCGAGCGTCCGGGGCCAGTGGTCACCGCGCCCAAGCAAAGAACGATGGGTAGAAAACCGCAACTCCCCCGGAAGGTCGTTGTACAGGAGCCGGCCAACAGAGAGAGGACTTTTAAATTCAAGTTGTCGTAGGTGAATGCAGGGCGTAAGGCTTGGTTTTATTACAATTATGAACGTACCTTGTTTCTGCGAAGCGGTGCGGTATCGGACGGTTCGGTGACGTCGCGGTCTAGACACTGCACGGGGAACACGGTGAAACAACGGACGGTGAGACACAACACCGCAAGGAAACTGACCACAGACTCTATCTAAATAACTCACGACTACTACTAGTCCATCTAATAATTCCCTATAACTATTAACTACACTGGTCACAACCCTCAAAATTTGCTCAAACTACGGACGGATGCGAAGTAATAAATTCAGAACTAAATCTCGACTAAGTATTACAACACAAGTTACGAACACATCAGTAATCCGGAAACGATCCGGTAAAGACGAAGGAGTGAACGAGAAAATCAGTGACGACCAAGTCAAGACCAAGTGAGGACCAAGTGAGCCTTCCCGGAGGGCTGTGCTACCTTTTATAATAAATGATGACAACATCCATCTCCAAATCATTAATCGGCGCGTTTTCATTGGTTGTAATTGAGAAAATGATTTCTAGAAATAATAATAAACGTCGATACGAAGTTGACTTTTTGCGGGATGCAAAAACTGCAATCGCCTGATTTGTATTAAATATTTACCTCTGGTTTGCATTTATTTCGCGTGTTTACGGACGCAAAAAAATTGTTGGATGAAAATCCCCATCGCTTCTAAAGAATAAAAATAATGCTTGACTGAATTAAATAAAATCAGAAAATAGAAATGTTATTATAAATTTAATAATTCCTGCCGCGATTTCACGGCGTAGGTAGGTAGGTAGGTAATCGGCTATCGCAAGCGATAAGTTCGTGACACCAGGCAAGCTGGGTTCCCTGAAATGCAACGACCGGATAAAACCTTTCCTATTCGACGTCCATTTATTAAATAATCTATCACTTATTGCACCCGATTTTACCTAAGAGAAACTTTAGAAATACTAACAGGAAATATCGATGATCTTAGGCCTGAAATTACCTATCTATTACTAATTGAAAAAGGAGAAAACCATAATTGTGCCTAGTAAAACGGAGCAATTTTCATTGCTTCGTTACACATCATACATTATGTATTCTATTATTGTTATAATAAATACTTCATTGTTATAGTATCTATGGAAACCATTTAATAAAACTGACAATTATTCGTATTATTACTGAGTAAATACCTACAAAGATATTATACATACCTACTTGTCTTAATGAAACACATAATAATAACAACAACCGATTGCAAAAATATGTTGGATAGTGTTGTCAACGAAAAACACAGGAACAGTGTTGAGATAATTAATGCAAATGCAATTAAAAAACATAGTCCAAAGATTATTATTCAGAGTAATATTAGAATAGACAATCCTACAACACCTACAAAAAAAAGAAGTATCTCAGGAGGATATTATCATTCCCAGTCCATTTAAAGATGTGCTTTTCTGGCCGAAACCATCAGAAAAGCGAAGTTCTAAAAGGAAAGAAAAGATGCCGTCAGTGATTTCATCTACAAAAGGTGCAGAGTATTTTTTGAATAAAGAAAAGCAAAAACAAGAAAAAGAAAAATGAAACAAAAAAATAAAAGAAAATAAAAGAAAAGAGGATAGAGAACTAAAAAGGAAAATGAAGGAAGAAAGCTTGCTTGTCAATAAGAAAAATCGTGCAAAACGACAAAGGCAACACTCGGAGTCTTCAGAATCGGCCATTGAATATGTGGAGGAATCAGAGGATGAAGGAGCTGATTGGGACAAACAATCTTCCGATAATGAAATTGACATTTCACATGAAAATTAAGAAAAAATGCAAAAGATGGACGTTGGAGAATATGTCATTGTTAAATATGATGGGGAAGTATTTCCCTGGCAAGGTTATAGATTTTGACGAAGAAGATATGTATTTAGTCTCAGCAATGACTAGTAGTGGATATAATTTCAGATGGCCCGATAAAGTAGATGAAATTTGGTATGAAAAAAAAGACATTGTAACAAAGATCAACGAACCCTCACGATTTAACTCTCGTGACTCATTTAGGGTGCCAGAAATATACGAATACATGGATCTGTAAATCTTGTAATAAATAGAAAATAAACGTACAATAACATTTAATAGTTTATTTATACTTAAGCTCATTATCACAAAATAAATCCTAGTGTGAGGTTTAGGTAATCCAAGTGTCAACTTTAGGGTACCTTCATTTGACAGAGTGTCAGCTTTTGGTGATTCAAAAAAAAGAAAGAAATTTTTTTTAAATTTTTGTTTCAAAACTTTTGAGAGTTTCATCAATCACATGTCATTCTGGAAACATTGGTCAAGTCATTACTCACTCAGCTATTTTGAAAAACACAGATCTACAAGAGATTTGAATTATTTTATGATAAAAGGTCCCTTAAGGTGTCAGGCTTTGGTGACCTTACGTTATAGCTTTAATATGTAAATAAACTGAACCAAAAATTTTATAAATATTTATAAAAAAAACAAAGGAAATGCTCAAAATTCTGTCCATGCGCTTCCAAACAGATTTGTGCTCAATGTACAATATTTGCACGAACACGTTGCAGCATCTGGGGAGTGACGGTTTCAGCAACGTTTCGTATTCGGTCAATCAGGTCTTGTTGATTTTCTAAGGGAGTTCTGTGCACAATTAATTTTATATGACCCCAGAGAAAAAAGTCTAACGGGGTTAGGTCTAGAGACCTTGGCGGCCAATTTACTGCTTCATTACGACCTATCCACCTTTCCCTATACTCCACGTCTAGCCACGCTCTTACAGGAGCCGCGAAATGGGCTGGAGCACCATCTAATTGTATCCACATATTGCGAACTGCAGCGAGAGGAATATCATCCGGATGTTCATGAAGACTATTTTTCAAGAAATTCAAAAAGTTTTCTCCATTTAACCGCTATGGCAACACAATTGGTCCCAATAAATTATCCCCAATGATTTCCGCCTACACGTTCACACTAAAGCGATGCTGATTATCATGTTCAATAGCTAAATGAGGGTTTTCATGGGTATAATAATGAGCATTGTGTTGATTAAACAATCCATTTCTAGTGAAGTTCGCCTCGTCCGTCCACAGGATAGAGGAAATGAAATTATTATTTTCTGTTACTCTTTGTATCAGCCAGTTGCAGAAATTCACACGCAGACCAAAATCTTGAGGCAAAAGGGATTGAACTTTTGTGTAATGGTACGGATGAAACGCTTCACTCACAAGAAATCGGCTTACGGAACTCTGCAACAACCTCAATTCATCTGCTATGCTTCCTAATTATTGTGCTTCGTGTGGGCTACTCTTCAACTGTCTCTAGAATTAGAGCTTCAACCCGAGGTGTTACCACAATTCGTGGACGACCACGGTCTGCACCGCCTGTATGAGTTAGAGATCCAGTTTCTCGCGCACGTTGCTTCAACCTCCTTATAATGTTCGCATCAGAATGCAACCTGTCAGGAAATCTGTTAGTGTAAGCTCTAGCAGCTCCAGTGGCATTTCCATGGATTCTGCTAAAAAAGTCGCAAAGGTGGCACTGGGGGACAGACCAAGACGCCGCGTTCTCGGAGTTGAAGAGACGTCTGACCGAGACCCCCGTCCTGACGTGCCCCGACTTCAGTAAACCGTTTACCCTGCAAACCGACGCGTCCGATACCGGGATCGGGGCCGCTCTCACTCAGGACACCGCAGACGGCGAGAGGGTGATAGCTTATGCCAGCCGGACGCTGAACAAAGCCGAACGCAACTACACAGTCGCCGAGAAGGAGTGCCTCGCGATCGTATGGGGCGTGCAAAAGATGAGGCCTTATCTAGAAGGGTACAAATTCACGATAATCACCGACCACTAAGCATTGCGCTACCTGCACACCATGCAGTCTCCCTTCGGTCGATGGCTCGCTGGACGCTAGGATTGCAGGCCTTTGACTTTGATGTAGTGTACCGCAGGGGGTCGTCCAATAAGGTGGCCGACTTCCTCTCCCCGTCAGCAACCGCGCCCCCGCCTTCCGAGGAGGAGATTTGCGTAACTGAGACCGCGGGCCACACAAAGCTCAACGTGTGGTACCGGAAAAAGCGTTCGGTCGTGGAAAGAAACCCGGGCGCGTTTCCGGAGTTCCGGATAAGTGACGACAGAATGCAAAAGCGTATCCCCGATTTGTCCCGCCCGTTTGATGAGGAAACCGAGGAACAATGGAAGAGCGTCCTCTCCAGTCTGCGTCACCAGGTGTTGGAGGAGAACCACGATTATTACTGGCCGGCGATGTTCCGCGACGTGGCGAAGTACGTCCGGGGTTGTGAACAGTGGCAACGTTTTAAGCCCTCCCAGAAAAAGGCGCCGGGCCTCATGCAGCCGTCCATAGTCCGCGATCCCTGGGATACGATATCAATAGATTTAATCGGACCCTTACCTCGCACCGCGAAAGGGAATAGTTACGCCGTGGTAATACAATGGTAATGGTAATGCATGAGCTTTCCCTACCAGTTGTGCGATTGGGTTCCACTGTTGGCAGAGACGAAGCGGCTAATGTACCTAGAGCCCTACGTGTTAGTTTCGAAAACGAAGAAGTTGCTTTTAGATTTCTAAAAAATTCTAGCAAGCTGAAGAATAATCAGGAGTTTAACAGGGTCTACATTTCGGGCGACAAAACTCCTAAACAGCTTCAACACTATGCTAGCTTGAAACGTGAACTAAGAACTAGAACGGCAGAAGGTGAATCAAATTTAGTTATTAAGTATACTCGAGGAATGCCTCGAATTGTTACTGTAAGGCATTTAAACTAATATCCGCACCCATTGAAACTTCTAGTTATAGCATTTCATGTTTTTATCAGAATGTCAGGGGGCTGAATACTAAGACAACCTCATTTTATAATTTTGTATCTTCAGGGGATTATGAAGTAATTGAATATGTGACACGTCATGCGATATACATCACGATTCCCTTGAAATGATAATAAGACGATTTAGAGAAATTCATGAGACAGTGGGGATTTAGTTGTATATGAGTGCTCATTGTGTAGCATTGGACCAAAACTATTATGGTATTATTCAGCTCTCCTTGAACATTTTGTATATATCTTTTGTTGTATTTATTTAGTTCTAAAGTTTAGGATAAACTCTGTTTTTCTCTTGTTACTGTTGAGTTGGGTAGTATAGGTATAATATAGTATAATGTAATTTAGTGTTTATTACTTCTTTTTTCTCTTTATGTAATAAGAAATTCTTTGTTTATTTAATTTAAGATTTAAACATAAATGTTGGCGGTAATATTCTGGACTGTTTCTCTGTTTATAGTTTCCTGTTAATGGGTGCAGACCCGTTGGAAACATTAAATAAATAAATAAATACAAGATCGTTTTATGAAATGGATGGAGTGCCGGCCCATCCTTACCTTGACGACAGCCCCCATAATTCGCGCGCTCCTCGAGACCGTGTTTACCAAGTTCGGTAGTCCCAAGACCCTCATATCCGACAACGGTCGTCAATTCGTCGGTAGGGCGTTCGAGGATTTCCTAGAAACCTGGGTATACGTATACCCAACATAAACTGACGCCCGTGTACTCGCCGCAGTGCAATCCTTTGGAACGTCAAAACCGCACCCTGAAAACGATGATTGTACAGTTTTGCGGCTCCGAGCACCGCCGGTGGGACATTCGCGTGCCCGAGCTTTCTATAGCATATAACACGTCGAAACACGAGTCCACGGGCTACAGCCCGGCGTTTCTCAATATGGGGAGGGAACTGCGGATACCCAGCGCCGTTTTTCCGTCTTGTGGCGAGGCCAACGATGGCGAGCTAGTGAGCGAGCCCGAGCCCCGCTTACACCGTCTACAGACGCTGCGAGACGTTTACGAGCTAGTCAGGGCAAATCTGAGTCAGTCAGGCTGCTCCCAGAAGAAGTACTACGACCTCCGCCACCGCGAGTGGAAGTATCACCCCGGCGGTAAGGTCATGGGGGTAGAGCGTCACCTGTCCTCCGGGGAGAAGAGTTTCGCCGCTAAACTGGCGCCAAAGTTTTCCGGTCCTTACACCGTTGTGGGAGTGATCTCACCCGTGGTTTACGATCTAAAAGACGAGTCCGGCCGCCGCATTCGTTAAGGACCTAAAACTGTTTTCCGACCAGTTCGCTCTTTGCCATCCCGTCCGGCGACAGTCCAAGATGTACATTTCGACCCTTGTCATGGATGCTACAACCGTCCTTCCCATAGGTGTAAGAAAATGGACTCACTCAGGAACCTGGCTGCCGACGACCGGGAATGGTATCAGGCCCCGTTCGCCGATGAGTACGTCGCAGATGCGATGCTGGGCGCAGGGGGCTTCGGGCGCGTTCGCCGCTGTCTCGACCGTTCCAACGGCAGGCTCTGCGCGGTGAAGATGGTGAAGCGAGGACCGCTGAGCGAGGAAGCCGTAATGCTAGAGGCGGCCTGCGGCCTCAGGTTGCATAACTCTCATATCGCCTGCTACTGGAGCTGCATTCGTCATGAGCGAGTGGTGTTCTTGGCCCTGGAACTGGCCGAGACGGACCTGGAGCGACTGGTACGCGGGCAGAGGGCGATGTGTGACGAGGACCTGGAACGTGTTGGGTCCCATATTATGTCGGCACTGACTCACTGCCACGGGAGAGGGATCATACATCGCGATGTAAAGCCCGGCAACGTCCTAATATGATGGGGGTGGTGCCAACCTCTGTTGGCGAAACTCTGCAACTTCGGGCTGGCCGTCTGTGTGCCGGACGTCACCCCAGCTTGGCACGGAGGCGCGGGCACCCCGGGATTTACGGCGCCCGAAATTATGAAGAGGCAGCCATATGGTCCCGCAGTCGACGTGTGGTCGTGCGGGCCGACATTATTGTTCGCCGCTTCCGGGGGAGGCATCGTCGCCGGCGAAGTGGACCCAGCGTACTGGACGGCGTGGAGGGAGCAGTTCGAGGGTGATGAACCGGCAGCGGGCACCGCCTTTGCCAGCTGGGTGCGGCAGATGCTGGCGGACGAACCGACATATAGACCGCCCATCATACCCGTCGGTGCCCGGATAGATCCGCCCTCTCCAGTCGCTATGTTCTGCCCCACTGAGACATATTCACCGGGACCGTCGACTTTGAGGTCGGCCACGGCCGACAAACCAGAACCTACGCCCGATTGGACACCCGTGGTGGAGACCTCAACCGCGGTGGAGATACCCATCAGATCAAGGCCAGTACCGGAATACCGGAAATAACGGTAATCACGAAGAGCCTCGAGGCTGCCCGGGGGCTCTCTCCTCGGCCCACTTGGGTCAGGGATCGTCTGCGGCTTTTGAGACCGGTCGGCATGAGGGTGGACCGCCAAGCGCGCGTACGTTGTCCTACAGAATCAGGGCGGACTCTCGACATACGCATCCCCGCCGACAACCCCACCGACTGAGGTGGAGGCAGTACCACCGTCAACAAAAGTGCCCCACCGAATTTTTTTTTTTTAAGGTAATGATGTTCCAGATGACCGACGACGAACTGGATTACGCCTGGAGCTCCCCGCCATCTGTGAGCTATACGTTCACAAACACGCCGTCTCCGGAACCGGGACCACCAATCGGCCACGTGCCGACACCGAAGGCTAGGGTGGTGTCACCCCCAGCGGCGAGTTTTAGGCAGACGCTTCCCCGCACAAAGCCGCTGTCCGAGCGACTGGGCTCTCGTACAGTCGACCCCGACCCCATCCGAAGTTCGGTCTTGTGCTGGCGCTGCGGTGAGCTGGGCCATTTTCGCAGTGCGTGTGCAGGGGCAAGGAAGCTCTTCTGCTCCAGGTGTAAGCGGCCAGGGATTTTGTCACGGGACTGCCCGTGCTGGGAAGGACGCCGAGCGGGCAAGCGTCACAGGCCCGGAGGAGACCGCCCGCGATGGGAGGTACCTCGCTAAGAAGCAACCCACTCGAGGGCCTCGGGTACGACCGTAGACAAGGCCGTGCAGTGCGATCTATTGGCCGCACCGGCCCTCTCCACTAACGCGATCCACCAACGACCACGGTACCGCCGCCACTACGTTTTGCCACCAGCAACGCGTGCCAAGATCGCGCTGAGACGTTCACGGTCAAAACCGCGGGACGCCCAGCTCTGGACATGTCCCGCCGCATCAGAGGACCCAGGTATGAAGTGATCGTTTTCCTTTACTAGTGAGTCGCTCCAATATTATTAATTCCGTAGTGAGTTTTTTGTTTTTTTTTTTAAGTTTGTGATTAAGTTTGTGGGCAGAGCACAGCGTTCACGGTAGTTATCCCATGAGAGTTGGCATTTTTAATAAGTTTTTTAGGAGATCTCGGCTAACAAAAGCCTGCGGGGAGTGTAGGTAATGAAGTCGTGAATTTTCGCCTTCATTTAGCTTTTTGATTTTGGCAATATAAGCATTTTTCATAAATAGCGAAATACATAATTCCGTCGGTAGGTAGATTAAACCATTACAAATTATTATTAATTTTATAAATTCATTCGAGATATCGCGTTTTTTATACACAGGAGAATTTTTTTAAAACTAAATCGAAGCAGTTGGCTTCGTATTCGAGCGATTTATCAACGACTATCAGTTGATAAAAACGCCAAAATGCACCGGGCCGGCGATAGCAAATTTCAAATCATCTTTTTATACGCAGCGTTCTTCTCAAAAAAAATCAGATAGCCGGAGAATTGATAATGAGTCGCTATAAAAGCCGTCGGATTATTTTTGAAAATGAACTTGAAAATTCAACTTCACCGAGTGCGCCTCATGGAAAAGAACGCTCTGACCGCCGTGTATTTCGCCAGTCGTGATTTGTAAAATATAAAGTAAAATCAATTTCGTGAAGAAGTTTTATGTTCCGACCGAGAGCCACCGCATCCGACCATAAGGTAGGTGCCATTTAATTCAATTCCGCATTTATTTACTTGGTACTGTCGTCGTCATTGTCATCCATCATCCCTCATCTCCCCTGCTTTTCATTACCCCCCACCCGCGTTCCCGTTATAGCTCACTACTGCGAACAAGGTAAGGTTGCGTTCTCGGGACGTCGTTACAGGCTTGGCTTTGGTCAGGGGTAATTACGTCTCGGGGCACAACCGGTCCGGCGTACGCGGAGTGGCACTAGCAAGCAGTCCCCTGTCCCCGTCTACGATTTCAGGCTCGGCTTTGGTCGGGGGAAATCGCGGGACGAGGACGAGACTAGCAAAATATCCTCTCGCCCCTCACTGCTCACACAGGTCGTCCTATGGAGGCGTCGTTTCAGGCCTGGCTTTGGTCAGGGGTCGCGACGACTTGAGGTAAGACTTGGGAGTGCGCAGGAGGGTAACCCATTACACCTCAATCGCCGTTAGGTGACAAAGGCCTCGCTCTCAATCCCGATTTCAGGCTTGGCTTTGGTCAGGGGAAATCGTAGGTTGCGTGCGGTGCCTGGTACCGGTCAAGTATCAGCCCTTACCTGGAGTCCTTATAACCACGTACTCTTAACCGCCGTATCTCCCCGCGCCGATCAAGACGACGCGGCGCAGCCAACCACTCATAGCCAACCACTCTCACCCGTTTAACGTTTTGCTCTGCCCGTGCGACAGTACTCTTCTAGGTATCTGTCACTCCATGTAACATTTGTCATTAAATTTGGTAGGTTTTTGTCATTCCTGCTCGCCTGCTGCGTCAGGCCGCGTTCTGTCTCAATTAATAAGACTGTTAATAAATCATTGTTATTATTATTTGACCGTGTTTATAATTTCACCGCTCCTTGGAACCGTTTTTACTCGCCTACAACTTAGCTCCGCGGAAGTGTCATTTGCATCGGGGAGCGCTTAAAGCCCGCTCTACCGAGTACTCAATTTGGCGATAACCTCAGCTGACCCCTGGAATGTTCCGTGTCTCCGTTGAGCTGCCCTGGGACAAGGGCACGACAACCGTGCCACTCAACGTAACACGAGTAACTGGGAAACTAGGAACTTGCGAGTGTATATTTAGTTTTTCCCCGGGGAGTAAACCCCCAACAAAAATCTGGCGCCCGAGGAAACCGTCCGTGTAGGAGTTCCGACCGCCCAGTGAAATAGCGTCACACACTGACAGTTACATAATAATTCTATTGTTTTAAAGTCCCACAGCGGGTATTATAAAGGCTCATTAAGTTAATGGGCAGATTTCTGTGGCCATTTCTGAAGAAGGTATCGAGTCTAAGTGGAATTTTTTTAATTTTATCGATTCTTGACATGAAAGTAATTACAAAAATGTTAATAAAAATCATTTGACGTCGATATTAGCTTAAAAAACGAGCATAGAAATCTTCCCGTTAGCCTAATGAGCCTTTATAATATTGGCTGATGAGTCCTAGTTGTAAAGGCATCTTGCCAGATGCATTTTTACATTATTTTTATAAAAAAATTAAATGTTTGCGTTGAAAATACGAGATAATTAACCCGGCATTGGTCGCTAGGTGAATTGTAACACCAGTGGTCGCTAGCGAGCGTTTCGCTCGCATGTAGAATCAACAAGCAAATGTGAAATAAACAGCACTATGAATTACAATACAGGGTGTTTGGTGATCGAACATCTAAAATTAAATTTACAAAACCGCATTAGAAGTATAAAAAGAATTTCCAGATCAGGAGTTGTTTTTTTTTGCCCGAGTATTTGCTAAACAAAGCCCTACCTGGAAAAAGTTGGTATTTTTTAGTAAAACAAATAAAAATTTAAATATTAATTAAAGTTTTGATAAAATTTTAATTTGGCTGTATATGTACTCAAAAAAATAAAATATTTACAGATGATTTAATTTTAGATTTTTAGAAATATTTCCTGAACGAAGCCCGATAAGGAAAAAGTTATTCTTTTTTATGCTTATGATGCGGTTTTGTATATGAAATTTTATTTTGGCTGTCCGATAACCCAACACCCTGCATTAGCAATATTTGTTGTAAGTATTTTCAAATAAGGAGGAATAAAATTGTTAACTTGCCAATATACATTTTTTTGGTAGATAACTATAGGATTTTTTTACATTATTGTCCGTATTCATCAAACTTCAAAATATAACTCTGAGGTTATATTTTGAATTTTCTGACAGCTGATTGGTCTAATGCTCAAACCCTACGAACGCTACGAATTTTAAACCAATGACATGTTCCAAAATATAACCCCAGGGGTTAAATTTATTGATGAATACGGGCCTATGTAACTCAAACTGTTTGATTATGAACTAAACTAACAGCCAAATGCTCGGTATACCATAAAAACAACAAATAACTCCAGGTAAAGAAATTACAGCAACCCTTGCATATGGCTAGCAGACCTAAACATAAGAGCAGTTGAGTAACGTGAGTGGTCGCTAATGAGCGTTTAGCTCGCGCGGCGGCAACTGCGGTGAATGAAGTGTTCATAAAAAATAAATTTACCCGATTTTCATTACAAAATCCTTTCTATGTTTCTTCTTAAGGCTATAAACTAAGCTAGAAAAATCAACAAGATTGTACGAGTTCAAATAACATAATAATTACAGTTTAAAGAAAATGGTGAGCTAAACGCTCATCTAGCGACCACTCGCGGGTTAAGCACTATTAATAACTTTTTTCAACGTTCGATAATACAGGCGATGTAACGATTAGCAGCGTTCTGAAAAATACACAAGAATAAAAAAGTTGACTTCTTAACTTAACCACTGTATATCTCGGTCAATTAACGAGCAAGAATTTTTTAACAATGTTTCCTGGGTTCCACGAACTTTCCCCTTTAATGTACCATTGAGGAAATGCGCTATTAAAGACTCAGCCTGTATAATCTGATAAGTTTTGGGTCCTATAATAAAATTTTTGCAGTGTATTTATTAGTGGAATACAAGAATAATTGTGGTGTTATGGCTCATTTTATCACCCTGGCCTTTAGATTTATATTAAGTAATATTGAAACACTTAGATTATGTAATATTTGAGAAACTTATTGGGATTTAGGTTCTAATTCAATTTCAACTGAAGGTTCCTTTTACAGAACGAATTTAAAAACTTTCTCACAGTGTGTGAGCTGAAATTGAAGACATTGTCGATACCGTTTCGTTCTTGTTTGGACTCATCAGCATGTCACAGCAGTCAGTAACACTACACATACTATGCGGAGTTTCTCTGGTTGCCTACTAATTATTAAAAATTACAAGTCACTACAACTATTGAACACTAGTTAAGACTAAATATTAGTTCAAAACTTCGCATAGCATGTGTAATGTGTGCCTGATTGATGTGACATGCTGGTGAGTCCATAATAAGGATGAAACGGTACCGTCCATTTCTTCAGATACCTCGCATACTGTGCGAAAGTTTTATAATTCATTCTGTAAACTATAAACTGAACCTACCTATAGTGGCAATTGAATTAGAACCTAAATCCCGAAATTTCTCAAATTTCTCAAAACCTATATAGTTATTACTCTTAAATAAGACATCAATAATGAATCCTGCTAATTTAAGAGAAACTTAAGCTCTCAAAATAACCTGAACTTCGAAGGAGGAAGTATTCGGTACGGTAACATAATCAATGAATTTTTATTAATTCATCGATTAAAATCGATACATGTCCCATAAGTACATTATACGTATATAACACATTATGCATTATTATATAAAACATAAAACAATAAAACATCCTACTAATTATTTTCCTATTTGCAAGTTGGGTTAATTAAAAGAAAATATTCCCAGCAACATCCTCATATCAGCTCGTATTTGAGGTGGTTATGTTTCGTTATGATGAAAAACAAGATCACTTGATAAAATTGCTTGTAAACATGAAATGGGTACACTGGTAGCGGACATGGTGGGCAATAACACTACATATATAAACAGAGGCCCCGAAGAGAGATTTTAATTATTATCTGGGGTATGCGTTATCGCAACTTACCCACAAATAAATTACCTGGAACGTTGCTGAACAAGCAAAACAGGAGGCAAAAGGTAACAGCATCATGTATCCGATTGGGTTCTAGATTTCAGTAGCGGCCCTAATCTTTTGCAAAAAATGTAAAATACCATTGAATTTACAATAATATTGCTTGTATGTGATTCAATCCTTCGGGCTAATTTCCAGGCAATTAAAGGACATTTTGCAATGTCAAGAAGTATTTAAAAACTCAAAATAAAGTCTTCATAATAGAATATATTACGCACGTGGAATGAATTAAATTTTTCACTTTTCATATGCGTCTTCTACGAAATTAAAACTGTATCCAATTTTATATAATATCTGACAGTAGTCTACGTACGGCCCTGTCACTGTGCCTGTTTAAGAGAAATTATCACCCCTGATTTAGTCCCAGTGATTCAGTTTCCTTATCTGAACAAAAACACATTTAATAATAATAGAAGGTTTGCGCACTAAGAGTGGAAAGGTACCAGTTTCATGATGGAACAAACCAGAGCGAAATATTTACAATTAATACCATGGTAAAAGGCATTTAAGAATTCGAAATGGAAAAATATTCAAAAAATTATCTCAAATTCTATGTATAGTGCATGTTAGGGTTAATTTACTCCTTACGTCTTATTTTATTAGATCACCAAAAGGAATTTATTCAGTTACCAATAACCCTGTATATTATTTCGAGAAATATAGTTATTGACAAATAATTATTTTGACATTTTGCTGAAATAAAGTGGATGTTTTCAAAATTACTTTTGCGTTTCTTGAACATCGGGTTGATATAGCTACTTTACATACACGTTGATTAATTTCTAGATAGTCTGCCAAGGTCATATTTGTTTACGCTGCGTTGTAACGTCGAACATTATGACACTAAAAATGACAGTTAGAATTTGAAGGTTATTAAAGGGATCAAATGAAAATGTTTGACATTAGGAAGATGCAAAAACAATAAATTTAATAATCGATCACAACATCGCCCTGGCTTTGTTGTCAACTTTTCTATCCAAAATAATAAACTGATTTTGTTCTGTTTACGTCTGTCAGTTTTGAGAGTTAATTTTTTAATTTTATAAAATATATTAAAAATTATTAGAATTATCTAAAAAGTGATAGATTATCTTTAAAGTAAACAACATGCCAAAACATTTAAGTAAAGAAGCGCAGCAGATGGTGGCAAATGTAATCGAATACTTTGAAAACGAATCAATTAATGGGGGCCCATTATTACCCCTAACATCAGTGAGCGAGGTATGAAAATTATTGTATAGGTTCAAATATTACTGACATCAAGATCAAGTAATAAATATTATAATTTAGAGGGTAGCTGAAGCTCTGAAATTGTCGCTTGGTACAATAAAAAAAATCCGAGCCGTGATTAATAAGGGTCAACCATTAGAAAGTCCCAAAAAAGTCAATCGGAAGAAAACGATAACCAGTTTAAGCGAAGCGAATGAAGCGGCAATACGCGATTCTCTCTACGAAATGTATCAGCAAAGTGAGTAAGCAGTTTATGCAAAAATCCACATATTTGTATTAATAAATAGGTACATATGTAACTAAGTAATATACTCTCGATATGTAATTTTAAATTTAGAGAAGCATGTCACAGTCCAAACTCTACATACCGTCCTCAAAGACAAGTATATATTTGAGTACAGCAAATCTTCTCTTTTGTGCGTCTTAAAGAAAATTGGATTTAAATGGAAAAAAGACAATCCACGTCGAGGTCTCATGGAATTAGGCCACATTATTTTTAAAAGAGTGAAGTTCCTACGCGCATATGTAGATTACAAAAGAGAAGGCATCTACCAATTTGTGTATATAGACGAAACATGGATCTTTCAAAACGGCACAATAGGAAGGTCTTGGCAGGATCAAAACCCACGCAGTGTCAAGAAACTGAAGACAGAAGGCAAAAGGTGTTTTAAATACTTTTTTTTAATTTTATATTTATTTAAATATATTTTTTTATATTAATTTTTAAAATGTTATAATGATGTATAATTAGGCTTTAAATATAATATCATTTATTTTCATTATTTAGGTACATAGTTTTGCATGCAGGCAACACAAATGGTTTTGTTGATGGGGCAGAATTGATTTTCTCTTCATCAACAAAAGATCCAAATTATCATGGGGAAATGAATCATGAAAATTTTACCAAGTGGTTCGAAAACCAGTTAATGCCAAGTTTACAACAACCTTCTGTGATTATTATGGACAATGCGCCTTACCACAGTGCAGTTTAAAATAAACCACCAACTTCTTCTTCAAACAAACAACAAATTGAAGAATGGCTGCGCAGGAACAACATTGATTTCGAGCCCTTTTCGCTGAAAGCTCAGCTTCTAGACATTGTGAATAAGTATATTTTGAATTGACTTTATGATTTTCATATGACTATAATATGCTTATTGGTTTCACAACAGGAACAAGAAACCAAAGCAGTATATAGTGGATTCCTTAGCTGAACAGTATGGACACAAAATTCTTCGACTTCCACCATACCATTGCATTTTTAATCCAATTGAACATGTGTGGGGTATAGCAAAGCCGAACTTCAATCGTCGTTTAAGCGATGAGAGTACCGACGTTATTTCTCTTTGGCGAAATACACTTGCTGGTGTTACGGCAGAAATGTGGGCGAACTGTATTAGGCATACAGAACAAGAAATTCAGAGGTGGTGGGACAGAGAAGTTCTTCTTGATACATCAGACATACAACCGATCATAATACAGGTTCACAGTGATGATGATGATGATGACAAGGATTCGTCGATTTCATCAGATTCATCAAACTGAACTTCTGCGAGCATATAGGCAAATATACCTTATTATATAAATAATAAGGTTTAGCAATCTGTAAGCCGCTGATTTCTGGAGCTGAGTTGATCCATAACTGATCTACAAATTGATTTGTTTGAATATTTAATTGATCAAGATTTTGAGATGATCTTCGGCATTCTTACGTATACGTTAATTCTGGGATTCAAATAGGATCATGCGCATGCGGAGTTAGAATCCGTGATGATAGTTATTAGTTATTCTGAGGTGCCTCGTTAGCCCAGGTTCACTTCAGTTGTTGTTTTGGTTTGGTTCTGTCTATATGTGTGTGGGTATAGCTCGCTCTAAAATATAGACAATTACATTCTGCACGCTATCTTATAAGCCCATTTTGTAAACTTTAGCCTAAAACCTAGCCTTTGTAGCTAAAGAGCTACAATCTTTGTAACGCGGATACATGCAGCATGCTTAAGAACTATTCCTGTTAATCGAACGTCCGCTATATACATACTTTATTAGTGCAGACGCATTCCACATTTATACTTTTTAATTATTATAATTGTGTTTTTATTGTTTTAGGTGTTTTTCAATGATTACTTTTAAATATACCTAATATTTTGAAATATAATGAAAATGCTGTTCTTACTTAACTTTTGGAATGTTCTTTGTCCTAAAACTTATACAAGTAGCGGCCGCCGTTAATTTGATCGAGTTTGGTATGGACGTCAAACGTAACGAGTTCATATTTATTCCCGCAAGTCTTCTTCCTTCTGTAGTTGTATTTTCTACCCATCAATAATGAGATGCTACTTTATTCAGTTACGTCACATGGCGCTTTTTTTTATTGAAAATGCACATGCACTGCAGGGAAATCCTTATGACGCTCCGGGAGCGGTGCATGAGCGGAGATATCGATTCACGTTGGCCTTGAATCTCTGTAGGTTGTATACTTCGGGAAACACGCCCTTTGGAATGCTATTCCAAAGTGAAGTGCTTTATTACCGACAATCGTTGATTGAAGAATATGGAAATGCTTCACTTCCTATTCGCATATTTACTCTTTCCGAGAAGAAGTGAGGAAGAAGAATATGAAAACTGGAAGAACAAAATATTACATCAACATTCTGAAATTTTTTATATCCTGCAGTCTGAACTATATATCCTTTTATCTAGTAATAAATGATCCTGGTGAATGCAAATACTGCACCTATTCTAGTTTTCAATCTTTCAAAATCAGATATTATTCGACATATTATAGGTATTATTTATTATTATTATTACTGTTATCGAAGGTGAAAAAGTCCTTACTGAGCAAAATATTGGTTAACGCCTTCTGATCGAAAAATCATCCAACGTCCTTAAAAAAAAAAAATAAATAACCAACCATAGGTACGGCTGATCTCCGCCGTTCACCAAAAAGGTAAAAGTTCAATAGTGGTGCTGCTTAACTCGTCTCGTATTTATGAAATATCTTAAGTACTTAATTATCATTTAAAATATTTAGTATTAATGTGCGTCGCGCCATCACTGATGTAATTTCTAGTCTGATAAGGTGGAACCGTGAAACCTGACGAGATGCGCAGTTCACACCTAAATTTTCGCCTTCGTATATAAAATTTGTACAATACCTACCTAATTTAATATGAGGTTTAGGACTCTGGCATATAAACTGTGTTGTAATTAGGTATTAATTTAAGAAACTGATTATATGACTCTCGCCCGTATTCACAAACGATAATTTCCTAAATAATTACGTAGGTAATCAATTATCCCATCTCACTCTAACGCATAAAAATTGCATATCTTCATCCCATTTATTTAATTATTTTCGAGATATTACAGGACAGAAATGCTTTGTGAATACGGGCCATCTGAATATTAAATTATCAATTGTCAAGTTTTGCATTAATTTATATTATTTGTAATTTGTGTATAACTTTCCAATAAAATGTTCTTTACAAATAGGTGCTTATTATTTTTTTATTATAAACACCTTTTATGAATTAACATCATCAGTTATATTCAAAAAGAAACCTTAATTCTTTTTATTTTCAAAAAAACAAAAATTGTTGATGATGTAATAATATTATGTAATAAATTATGTTTATTTATTCTGTGATTCCTCATCCTCGTTGCACCTACAAAATTCGAGATCTGACATCACTGCTGAATTTTCATGTGACCTTGGTAGACTATCTAGAAATTAATCAACGTGTAAGGTTCATGTTCATATTTGGATATACAGGGTGTTTCACCAGCAGATCGACATGGGGTAGGTGTAGTTTTTCAAAGACGATTCAAGATCTGGTTTTGAAATTTTTCTGAGGCCGTTCGTTTCGATGTTACAGGGTGGATTCATGTATTTTGTTGTAATTTTTGATGTGTAGAATCGAAAACTGCAGGGTCGTCCATAATTTTTCTAGTATGTTTCGGTTTTGTGAAAAAGTTCACCCTGTATGCATTTTCTTCAAAGTTTCATCACGACCATGGCTCTGTATATTCACGGTGTTGAAAAAGTCCCGGAACCCCTTAACAAATCCTTTAATTTTGAGTTTTGAAAAAAAAAAAACGGAAAAACAGACAAATTCCAAACTATAACGAGACCAATCTAGAAAAATTCTATGATTGTATCAATTTGTTTCTTGAAAAATTCTAGTCTCATATTTCTTGTTTGTTTACATTTTTTTATGATGACTCAGCTCCATTCATGGAAATGAACTTTCGCGACAATTCCAGTCACATGCCAGGAATGACACATTGACGGCCAGTGTGAGTTCGTGAACTATTTCTAGGCATTTCTAGACTCCAAGGCCAGGGATATAAAGGCAGATCTGTCGGCGCTCTGGTAGTAGTAGTAATAACTTGGACGTGAGAGTAAAAGCTGAGGTATACAGAGTACTTATCTACCTATACCGAAAGGATGGGGAGATTTATTATTGAGGGGACACGCTGATCCGCGGGCACCAGCGCCGCTCGCGGCACACGTCCTTACGAAGCCAGACGATGGACCGTGAACCAGGAGCGAGGTCTTCGCTACCTACACCGAAAGGATGGGGAGATTCATTGAGGGGACACATTTCTCATAAATAACGACTTTTTTTTGGAAGACCAACCGTTCCGCTGGTAAGCGGGCCAAAAAACCATATTCCCATTGCGTGGGGTTTTGGAAAGGTTTGTTATAGTTTCATTTTCTCATTCCCTATGTTAATCTGAGTTTGGGACCGTGAGTTTACTTTTTTTTTTTGGACTTCTTGTCCAAATTTTTCACTTTTTTCAGTTTTAGGCCTAAATCCCAGAAAGGAAGCGTTTTTCGTAATTCATTCTATACAAAATTCAAGTAAACAGAATTGTCTAAATTTCTAATAACAAAACGTTTTTTGGAAGACTTATAACCGTTCCGCCTGTATTTCATTGCGTGAGGTTTTGGAAAGTTTTGATATAGCTTTGATTTTCTCACCCTCTATGTTTTTTTGGATCGCTGAACACGAATTTGAAGTCTGCTGGCAAAAATTCCGGGCCACTTTTAACTAGATAGTAGACATGGGAACAGGTTTCTATTGTGACGCGCTTTACTGGCGGAACGGTTAGTCTTATAAAAAAAACATTATGACTAATATGTAGGAAATTTTGTCCACTTTAATTTTAAATAGAATGGACTTGTCGAAAAAGCACTTCCTTTCTGAGATTTACTACAAAAACTGAAAAAGTTAAAAAATATGGTCATAAAGTGCAAAAAATACAACATTCCGTGCGAAATTTTTCAAACTTCAAACTCGTGTTGAGCGACCCAAAAAACAAAGAGGGTGAGAAAGTCAAACCTATAAAGTCAAAACTTTCCTCTGAACCCCTATTTTATTCCTAATATGTCATTTAGCCTATTAAATCATACGGAAGTAAAAATAAAAAATAACCAAAATCATCTTTTTCGTTTAAAAATCGTTCTAATATTTGAAAAATACTGAATACATGGCTTCAGTATTCTCTGTAATAATATCTTGAATAGTGTGAGTGAGCAGCCCTTTGGTTGTTCTGAAGCTGCCCGATTTGGCATTCCCCGTCTTGATTGTCATCTTGTTATTTCCATACAAGTTTTTTTATCGCTCTGATCACTCTGTTTGGTATTTCTATCTCTGCCATGATATCCTACATTCTCTTTCGAAAGACAGAGTCATACGTCTTTTGAGTATCAACAAATACAAGATGTAGGTCTCTGTTCTTTGCCATCTTTTTTTCTATTAGCTGTTGTAGTGTGTATACGAGGTCTGCCTATTAAATAACGAGACTGCGTGCAGAAGGCGTCCTAGAGGGGTAGGGAGGGATCCGAATGCAGCGTTGGTTAGCGTGTAGTGTCTGCTTCGCCAGTGTGAAAACACGTTGAAAACTAACGCGTTTTTTTCTCCTGCCGATAACAATATGTGTGAGGAAAAACATGAGCAACGAATCAATCTGAAATTTCTTGTTAAATTAAAAAAAAAAACTCCGACTGAGTGTTATTAATTGTTGAAAGAGGCCTACGGTGAAGATTCTCTATCTCGTGCACGTGTTTTCGAATAGCATAAAAGGTTTTTTGTAGGCGGGGAGAGCATCGAAGATGATCAACGTCCAGGTCGACCTGTGTCTGTTTCTACTCCGCAAACAGGAACCAAAATCAATGAAATTGTGCGCGGAGAACGACGTATACGTATGAGTATTCGGATGATTGCCGAGACTGTAAACGCCAGACGCTGAGACTCTCGCCATGTTTTGGCAACACTGCGAGAGCGAGTTCGTAAGAAACGGCCGGAATTATGGAAAAACAAGTCGTGGATCTTGCACCAAGACAATGCGCCTGCCTATAACGCGCTGTCTGTGAAACGTTATTTAGCCGCTAGAGGCATTCCAGTGCTTGAACACGCGCCGTGCTCACCTAATTTAGCGCCTTGTGACTTTTTCTTGTTTCCGAAGATCAAGTCTGCCTTAAAAGGAACCCGGTTTGAGTCGATGGAAGAGGTGAAGCGAAAATCGGCGGAGCTTCTAAATTCTGTCACAAAAGAAGACTTCCAGCATCATTGCTTTGACCAATGGAAAAAACGAATGGAATGGTGTGTGGTGACTGGAGGGGGAGGGGGGTTACATTGAAGGAGAGCATACAAAAAACCTCTTTTTCATAAGCAGTCTCGTTATTTAATAGCCAGACCTCGTAATATGTAGTCTATACAAGATCTCCCAGCCGTGAAACCTGCCTAGTCTTCATTTATTTTTTTGCTTTATCGCCTCCTATAGTTTTTGCTTTATGATTTTGATTTTACCATATAGTCGACCCATTGATGTTATGACGCTAATTCAGCTATGGCTTCTGACCATTCTGCCGGCGGATCCTCTCCGTTTAGAGTTCTGAAGAACATTCCGTGTATTATACGAAACAGTTTCTCTATTCCATACTTAATCAGCTCTGGTCAGTATTCTCCCAGGTCAGCTAGCTTTTCGATTCTTCATTGTTCTTATTGCTTGCTTGACCTCCCGCAGTGTAAGTGTAATCTATTTCTTCTTCCTATATTGTTTCTTCCTCCTTTATCATGAACTGTGGTCTTGTCTCCTTGAGTAATTCTCTGTAGTATTCTTCTCACCTACATATGAAATGTGTTTTTTTTTGTTTTGTCTCTTGTTTTATCTCTTCTAAGTGTTTTGAGTACTCTCCAAGATTCTGAGATTCTACTTCTTGATACTAGAGTATAAAAAATGTTAGTACTGAACCAAGACAATTGGCGCATAGAAAAATACAAAAAGACTGATCAAAAAACCAACAGAAACTGTTTTTAGACACCCCAAAAATAGCTCTTCACTTCTGGACCAAGGCAATTAGGACAGGCAAAAGTCATTGAATATTACCCAAAAAGAACCTAAAAAAATCTTTTATCTAAACACGCCAAAAATATTTTTTCATTTCCAGGACACAGCAATTGACGCGTGTAGAGATCGACGGAAAACACTGACAATGATCAAGAAACTCACTTATTTTCAATCACCCCAAATAAAGTACGAGTAATCCAAAGAACTCTAGACCACTAAAGTTGGGAACACAAAAAAAATCATTGAAAGATCACCTTAAAAAATCTATAAATCATCTTGTTACAGCCATTCCAAACTGTCATCTGGCCCAAAGCAATTGGGGCTTATAAAAACTGAAAAAACAAGACCAAGGTTCGCCTAATTGTTCAGTCTACTAAAATATCTGAACACTCCAGAATGGAATTTCATTTAGAGATCACTTTTAGAATTTTAACGTTATCGTACACATGCTCTATTTGTGTCATAATTATAAAAAAAAATATTAAACCTGGCAAACGTATACGACAACATTAAACGTTGATCAAGCGTTGGTAATTTTAAAAAAGACGTGAACGTAAACGTTGTCATGGTACGGAAATATTTGTCAATGTTCATAAAAATGAAAAAGACGTAAGACGCAACCCGTATATATCGCTGGCGCCCTTAAATGGAAGTGTCATGGACACAGTGGGACAGCAAATGACTGTTTCTGTCAATTTTTTAGAGTACTCGACCTGTTGTGCGCAAGCGTCACGTACGAGTCTGACGGTCGAATCTGTTTTTGGTTTGTCTGGCTTGTAGGCGTTTTCAACTCTCGGATATGCGCGTAGGACTCGAATTACATTCGAAGAAAGGGTAAAAATGGCTAAATTTCTATAACCGTTTATGAGCCTATTTTGGAAAGAATTGAACTGAAATTTTTCCAGTAGACGACTATACTAATAACCCTTGACTCTGAAAAATCAAGAATCAAATAAGAAAAATTAAGGAGATATTCGAATATTTTTTCATGATGTTTATTCCTCTAAAATTTCAAATTTTCGGTTTTAAAAGCTACCCTTTCACTTTTTTCGAATTTATTAAAGGTAGTGTAAAGAATAGTATTTCTTTAGTAAAGGTAGCCAGTGGCAGGCACAGGAAAAGGGACAAAAATGTTAAATTTTGCCAATTTTTTTTTGTTTTGTTTAATTTAAAAATCCATTCTAAGGCACGTTTTCAAACAAAATGAAATGCAATTTTCACAGTAAACCGCTACGCTAATATGACCTGACTATGGAAAATTTCAGAAAGCCAAATTTAAAAATAAAAATATTAAATAGTATTATTTAATATTTTTATTAAATATTAATAATATAAAAGTGAAAATATTCATAATTGAATCACATAAAAATACACTATTTATGCGATTGATGCGCAGGAAGGTTTTTTTTTTGTTGTAGGAAATATGTTAGCGGGCACAATTAAATTATTGCATGGCACTAAATTGTCAAGACCTACCTTTCTGTTTTTTGTTGTAGGAAATATGTTAGCGGGCACAATTAAATTATTCCATGGCACTAAATTGTCAAGACCTACTTTTCTGTTTTTTGTAGTGGGAAATATGTTAGCGGGCACAATTAAATTATTGCATGGCACTAAATTGTCAAGACCTACCTTTCTGTTTTTTGTTGCAGGAAATATGTTAGCGGGCACAATTAAATTATTGCATGGCACTAAATTGTCAAGACCTTCCTTTCTGTTTTTTGTTGTAGGAAATATGTTAGCGGGCACAATTAAATTATTCCATGGCACTAAATTGTCAAGACCTACTTTTCTGTTTTTTGTAGTGGGAAATATGTTAGCGGGCACAATTAAATTATTGCATGGCACTAAATTGTCAAGACCTACCTTTCTGTTTTTTGTTGCAGGAAATATGTTAGCGGGCACAATTAAATTATTGCATGGCACTAAATTGTCAAGACCTTCCTTTCTGTTTTTTTGTTGTAGGAAATATGTTAGCGGGGACAATTCAATTATTGCATGGCACTAAATTGTCAAGGAATGCCAAACGGTTCAAGTCGAACATATTCAATTCAGCAATAAAGAATCTACTTCCAAAAGAAGAACTTAAAGGCCAAGAAGAGCGACTCCGAAACATGGAAGAAAGACTGAGATACCCCGAAAAATAAAATTTTGAAATGAAGAAATAAACTAATAAAATGAAGAAGGAAACTATTAAAATTAATAAAAAATTCGAGAAAAAGCTTGAAAGCCTCAATATACGGATGGGGTATTTAGAGGTCGGAGAGCTTATCTCCGACCTTAAGAAGGAAATTGGGGCATATGTGTTTGATCGAAAAAAGGTGGAACAAAGTTCAATTTTACCTGATCACGGGCAGTGGGGTGAGCATACATTATTGACTGACGTAATCTGCCTGTATTTAAGAGCAGTTTAAAACGATATTTTTTTCTGATAAAATTTTATTGAAAGTTTGCGTCTAATCTGATTAATTAACCTTGTGTTGTAGTTGTTTACCGATTTTGTACGTTATCGTTTAATAGCTTCCTGTTTTCGCAGGAACTGCACCAATTACTGTAATTATTTGACGTTAATGAAAAGTAAAAACCAAAGGATGAAGTTGAACTGTTACAAATTAAATAAGCGGTATTATGAATTTTTGCATCAAATCAAATCCGGTCTTCACTCCCAGAAATGTGAAAAGTAGTTTCAAATTGTTTGCAACAGCTAATCAAATCATACATAATGTTAGGGCTTCAATCCCATATTCATCTTTAATATATTACTAGGTCATGAAGGCGCGCATACGCGCGCCCTTATCTGAAGTAATCCCCGAGTTGAAGTGATCTTCACAACTAACATTCTCCCTAACATTAATATCGTACAGGCATTTTATGATAATTCTGGTTAATTGAAAGTACGGTATTTGAAACTAAGTTAAGGTGCGATGTCCCTCCACTCCATTCAATTGGTCTGTTCTTCATGGTCTTCCCAACTTCCTTCTAAGAAGGACTTTCTTAGTGCAGGCCCCTGGACCCCCCTCCATGTGCCATACATCTTCGGATATATTTTCAAGCAAATGTTCGTGGTACAGGTGTTACAACTATGACGACAAACCTCTTCAGTGCGTTGTTAAGCGGCCATCACGCAGTCAGGAAAACATAGTTTTTCCACTATTATATGTATAATTTTTATTTTGTGTTTTGAAGTTATGGTGTTGAGAATATGTAATGTGTTTCGCGTCAGCTGACCATAAAATGAATTAAATTTTTGTACATTTCACATGCATGATCGCATTTTTTACCTTAAAAGTCTTACGACGCTTTGGAAAAATAAAATATTTCGCTTCTGTGACTGCGGCTGATTGTCATAGTGTCCTGTTTCATTCATGGACATCGATTCCGATAAACTCTTGAATTTTAGTTTGAGTCTGCAATTATTGTTCTTCATATTTTCAAAAACAAAATAGAATCATTGTGAATCTTGATAACGAATTGTTAGATTTACCACAAATTGAAGAACTAAGAATTACTTAACAGTTTATTGAAAGCGGGTATTACACACGGAAGTACTTGAAATAGGATCTGAATCAGATCATCTGATTCCAGCTCGCTTCCCGCCAAGGATTCGCCGACGGACAATACTTCAGATGCCGCGACGCCGAATTGAACAAACTTCAGATTATTAAATAGTAACAATGTAAGCTTTCAAGCCTAATCGTTGTCTGATTCGGTTTATTAAATTTCGTAAACAAACAATCAGAATTTTCTACTTAGCGAATCATTCAAACGTACAAAATATTAATATTATTCGTATATTATTGAACATTATTATTGTAATAGGGAACCACAATCACTGTTTCCTGTTTACGCAGGTCACCTACGTACACTCAATGTGGGATTCCCCCGAGTCTAACAAATAGAATTCGATTATTTCAGAATATTTAAATTGATAGTCAAACTTCAACTTTATCCATTAAGCACATTTTGAAGTTGTCTGCGATATTGTCTACTCGTCTCCTATTACATCTGCAATTCTTCATATGCCAAACTACATTGTACGGTGTTGTCTCTTATCTGAATCTTATTCATATTCTTTATCTGATTCTTAAACTGATCTGGGTCTTTCAACGACGAATCTTATTTATTATCTTTATTTGAATCTTAAACTGATCTTCAATCACATAACGTATGCTACTTCTTGTTTATGTAAATACTAATTTTAATGGAAAATGTTGCATTGAAATTTTCAACACCACATCGATCATATTGGCAGCGGTGCGCGACAGTCGCGACACTCGCATTTCGAGGCCTCAACCTTCACTTCTCTGGGATCTACACAGTTTACGCGCCATCTACCGAAAGATTTTTGGCGTGGATGTCACCATTGTATTGTTTAGTCACTGTACAGATTTCGCTTTGTGTGATAACAGGGATCTGTACACTTCAACATTGGCAGCGGTGCGCGACGCGCGCATTTCGAGGCTTCAACCTTGAACGTGACATCTCGATTTTATATAAGGATGAGACTACATAAACATTCATATCCATTCTTTTTTTTTACAGGCTTATTCTTGTTAGCTCATAATGTATTTTCACCAACACTTTACACCTACAATATTCTGAGGCGTATATTGACGAGTCATGTCTACCTTGTATTGTGTTGTAGCTAAATGGTATGAATAAAATGAAAATGAAAAAGAGGTGGTATGTTTTTTTTTAAATTATATTATAATTCAGTTCTGTTTTTATGTGTTGTTTCGGTATATTGTTTGTTTGTTTATTGTTTTGTGATTTAAAAATAGAATTATATTTGAATGGAGGTGACTTTTAGTGCATGAAGCTCCATTTAACAGGTTAAAGTAAAAGAAAAGATACCGTTGAAGAATTCCAGAACAGAGTATATGCAATTTTTTCAAACTTAAAAAAAAACAACACATTTTTGATGATTCTCATGAGTTTAGGAATTATTTTCATTTTTTTCAGAAATTAGGTAAATATCTAGACGACTATCGAAGTGGCTGGGCAAAATAATATGAAAACAGTTGTTGTTGGTTTTCATGAGGTTGTCGAAAGAAATAGAATTTACTTTAAGTGTGTAAATTTGACCAGAGGCAAAATTATCTTAATTTCGTTAATGTTTGCAAGATTATTTAATTTTGAGTTTCGCTAAATATTTAAAGTAGTAGTGATAAAATGTACATGTTTCAAAATAATTGATATTTATATTTGTGATTTTCAAAAAAAAAAAAAAAATTAAATTTCAGGAGAGTGATATTGGACGAGGCTCGTACTTAGCTTGTTGGTAAAAATGAGCAAAACTATCTTTTTTCCGAAATCGTCTATAAAGTGTGACAGATGAATCTGTAAAGTACTATTTTTACAGACTCTTATGTCAAGTGCAATTATTATCAATGGTGTATAAACATGCACTTAATGATAAATGTATGTTATAATATTTTATTGGGTATGTGTCGTTGGTTGTTTTTTTTTTAGTTTTTTTTTTTTTGTATTGTAGGTATATGAATAATAATTCTCATTTTTACAGTGCCTTCCATCTTGGAGAATTGAAAAAGGAAACGGAACCGAGGGCCCTTCAAAGGTTCAACACACTGAAAGGTTTCTTACATCAAAACCAGATAAGCTTTGTTCGACTGACAAATAGTTTCAAACTTTTTATTCCTATGCAAAATGAAATAGCTCATCCCAATATAGAATGGAATCTTCATCAAATATTATGAAAAATTGAAAAAAAAAACGAGGGTTTTATAGGTTCTTCAAATAAAGAACAACAAATCGCATTATTTGGTTAGATCAAAAAAGTAATAAGCTTTTTTTTATAAAGAGTAGAATAATATAATAATTGGAGCACAGACATGGAAAAGGGTGAATGTCTAAAACGCAAAAATATTAGAAATAACTTTCATTTGTTCAATAAGTTCAGCCGTATTTAAATGTTAATATTTTAAATCAAAATGGGTACAAATTAAATGTGACTTCTGAAATTGTCGCCTATTTGTCCATTTCCTTACCTCAATTAGCTTTTTATTAATGTAAACAAACAATAATTGATATATTTTTTTAATTCAGATATTATTTGTTGTAAATTATTTTATATTTTGATTAAATGAAATGATTACGCTTGATCTCATGTTCTTTCCTTAACAATTTGCCCACCTTTCGACAGAAAATTATTTTGGTTGCCACAAATTTTGCACGTATGGAGACCGGGGCAACTCCGGACAATAAAGTTTTAACGTAGTGGGGGAAAAGTATGAATGTGAGCTTGCGTAGAATGTTAGTATACCGGTTAATATGTCGACGGAAATGCGTTACGAGTTTAGAAGTGAGATATATTTTTTATAGGTAATTCAGGTAAGTTTATTTTGTCTTAATACGATAAACAATATTGAAACGCGTTCATAAAGGTTTGGAAACTTTTTGGTAACCATTTTGGTAAAATTGATTACCATACATAGAAAATATGTATGGTATTTTGGATAAAACCTCGTGACAGCTGTCGAGGAACTTTTAGAAATAACAATATTCTAACCACTACAGCCACTTACATATACGAGTGCGTAATGTTCCTGAGAAAGCATCCGCATTATTTCAACACGTTTGTTCCTGATCATCGGCATGATACGAGATTCCCAATGTTGTTACATTACCCTGCTCACAGGTTTAACTTCAACTGAAAGGGGACCTCTTTATTCTAGTATACGATTTTACAACCACCTTCCTAATAGCCTGAAAGGTGAGAGCAAATTAAGTTGTTTTAAGGTAAAACTGGTTGATTACTTATGTAATCTTGAACCTTATTCTGTGGCTGAGTTTATGGCAGTGGCTTAAAACTTAGAACTTATTGTTTATTTAAGGAGTTGGACTGGCAGAGCCAGTTCTTATTTAGTGTAATTTAGCTTAGATATTTTGTTATTGTATTTGACTTGTTTCAAACTTGTAATTCTTGCAATGGTTTTGGAATAAAGTTGTCTATCTATCTATCTATCTATGTTATTATTCGATGTAAAATCAAGTAGACGTCAGCTCTTAAAGTAAGGTTAAGGATGCTGTTTGAAGTTTTTATATTATCTGTCTATCGGGGCTGGTTTGGACATTAACACCGGGGCAGAACCGGACGATGTCCGGACCTACCCCGGATATGTACGAATATGCCCCGCCCCGCCTTGAACTTTTTTTTTTCAGCCGATACAATGGTTCGTAACTATCAAAGGAAGACTCAAAAAAGACTTACACCTGAAAAGACAATAGACAACGCTTTGACTGATACATTAAAAAACGGAACATCAATTATTAGGGAAGCTGCCTTTAATTATGGAATCAAAAAATCAACTTTGTATGATCGCCTTAAAATTTATCGCCAAAACAATCCTGCCGATTTGAATATGTCTACCAGAAAAATTAGTCAGGTGTAGAAGATGAAATTCGACTAGGAAATGAAGAAGTTAACGTCAAGAACAAAAATGCTATAAGAAAAGTTTTCAATGACAATGAGGAATCAGAACTAGAGGAATATCTACTTCAATGTTCGAGCTATCATTTTGGATTAGGGTATAAGTCCACCAGAAAATTGGCTTTCCAATTTGCAAAAAAAACTTGTAAAAAAGAACCCTAAGATTTGGGAGTGAAGACTGGTTAAGTGGTTTTATGCAAAGACATGTTAAATTGTCACTAAGAAAACCCGAAAACACCAGCTTGGCTAGATCTAATGCCTTTAATAAAGACAGTGTTAAAAGCTTCTTCATTAATTATAGTTCTTAAGAGAGCTCCGTACACAGCAAATCAAATTATTAACATTGATGAACCTGACATCACAACCGTACTTTAAGTACCAAAAGTGATTGCTTAGCGTGGGAAAAAACAAGTAGGACAAGTGGCGAGTGGTGAACGTGGAACTTTAGAGACCTTCATTGGAATTATATGTGCATCTGGAATGACCATTCTACTAGTGTACATATTTACACGAAAACGTTTTAAAGACCAATATCTGTTAGGAGCACTAGCGGGATCAATTTTTTTTGGTTCCGATTCGGGATGGAGCAATTCAGATATTTTTCTTCAAGTTCTTAAGAACATAAAAAAACTCACACACACTGTTCCAAAGAAATTCTTCTCATTGTTATCGCGGACAATCACACGAAAGTCATATTACGCTTCCTATAATTTTGTTTTCTAGAGAGAATGGAATTATTACACTCATAACCTTTCCACCACACTGCACCCACAAAATGCAGCCACTGGATACCGGAATCTTTGGTCCATTTAAGTCAAGACTCTATTCCATTGAAGACTCCATTGAATATGATTCGTAGCTATTGAGAAAACAGGAATATGGCCGCTCAATTTTGAAATTTACACAGATTTGGACTTCTTTCCATCTTCCAAATGCAGTCAAGCAGTTTCAGAAAATCTCAGTTTCCCATCGACTTCAAAGAAATCTCTTTCGGTTTCTTAAACGAATTCCAACATTAATAATTCATCGACCTGTTTTACGGATAATGAAATTATTCAAGAAATAAACGAGCAAAATATTGGCTATTTCGTCACCACGATACTTGAAGAAATTATAAAAAACGTAATAAATTATTCGATGAAATCTAAAATTAAAATTATAGACGTCAGACCCCTCCCTGTAATTTATCAGCCATCTAAGATAGGTGGACGAAAATCCGAGTTAGGTGCTTCCCGGATATTTACAAATTCCCCAGAGAAAGATAAATAGAACTTGAAGGAAAAGAGAAGGCAAAATTGGAAAAAATAAGAAAACAAGTTTTTTCAATAGATGAGGCTTCGCGCAATACTAAAAGTAAAAGTCAACTGAAAAAGAAGATACATACAATAAAAGCAAAAAAGATAAAATAGTCAAAGGGAAAAAAGAGGAAAAGATCGAAACTGAAGAACAACCTTTAGGTACCGAAAAATTATGTAGCAGATAGAGAGAAAATAAGTAAGAAGAAAAGAAAACATAAAAGGAAACAACAAGCTATATCATCATCAGACTCCGAAGAAAATATTGAAAACTTAAAAAAAGTAAAGCACTCCTATTCTTCGGATTCAGATATAAGCGAACCTGAAGAAATACTACCATTTTTAACAGAAGACACTGATTGGAATCCGGAAGATTTCGTCTTGGTGCTGTTTCCTACTAAAAGGAAAATAAGGTACTTCGTTGGAAAAATTGTCTTCACTTTACCTGATGACGAGTATGAAGTAAGTTTTTTCAGGAAAACCCAAACAAGTGGTTTCATCCTGCCAGATTTATCAGACATATCGCCAGTAATGAGGGCGGATATAACACTAATGTCCGTATTCATCAAACTTCAAAATATAACTCTGGGGTTATATTTTGAATTTTCTGACAGCTGATTGGTCTAATGCTCAAACCCTACGAACGCTACGAATTTTAAACCAATGACATGTTCCAAAATATAACCCCAGGGGTTAAATTTATTGATGAATACGGGCCTTAGACCCGTATTCATCAATAAATATAACCCCTGGGGTTATATTTTGGAGCATGTTATTGGTTTAGAATTCGTAGCGTTCGTAGGGTTTGAGCATTAGACCAATCAGCTGTCAGAAAATTCAAAATATAACCCCAGAGTTATATTTTGAAGTTTGATGAATACGGACATAAAACTACCTCAGCCTATAACCTCAGCCTACAGGAACCTCGAGAACGAAATCCTGTCTCCGTTTTGGCGTTAATTTTAGTAGTTTTAATGTACAGTAAATATTATGATAGTTTTTGAAAATACAGAATTTAAAAAACTTTGAAGTTTCAGTCTTACTTACAGGAAAAACAACTTCAAAAATTATAAAAGCCGCATCGGTGAGTGGGGTCCGAACCTGCCCCTGCGGTTTGTCCGGAAATGTGTAACTTTTTTTTAAATTCAAAAATATCCAAAATTAAACGTACTAACGAGATTTAAACCGAACCAGGCAACACTTAAAAGTCAAATTTTCTCTAAATACTCAAAAATATCCAATGTTTTTTTACATTCTACTAACAATTTTCTCTAAATACTCAAAAATATATCCAATGGTTTTCTTACATTCTACTAACAATCAAGTTTTGAAAAAACCTTCCGAAGGTGCCCAGTCTCCATTATTTACTACTAAATTATTCCTTAGATCAATGAATGCACGTTCTTTTCACCATTCTGAAGGATTTTCAATTATTTTCTTACAGGTATTTATTCATCTCTACAATCTTTGCAGCAGCTGTATTTTCTTTACTGAAATAAGTGGACTGTTTTTTTTTATCAAAATCATACCATATGGATGAACCAGCGCCGCGCCGAACTGGTCAACTTGTATTTCAATGATTTTTGTTGTGTTCCCAATTATGGTGGTCTAGAGTTATTTGGATTACTTTTAGCGGGATTGAAACTTAGTGAGTTTCTTAAGTCCTTTTCAGTGTTTTCCGTCGATTTCTACACGCGCTAATTGCCATAGCCCAGAAATGAAAAATATTTTTGGCGTGTTTGGAAAAAAGGGGTAGGTTGTTTTTGGGTAATTTTCAATGATTTTTGGTGCTGATGAAATTATAAATAATTAGAAAAAATAATAAAAAAATTTTTTCGTAGGTACTCCAGCGTAGTATACAAAAAGTTAGGATAGGGACATGTAAGCCGTTTTCCGATATCTTGACCCGTTTTCAAGCTAAGCTGCTTTGAAAATGGAAAATTGCAATTTTCATTTGTTTATAACTCATTAATTGGTCGTAACAAATTTGAACTGTAAACATCATTTTTATTACTGTTTTTCAGGCAATACGAAAATGTAATAATATACAGGGTGTACCATTTAAGAAACGAAAAATATGGCAACTTCCGGTATAACCGGAAGTGGTGTGGGGTTGTGAATATTTTAGTTCAGCTCGTCAAAACCGAAATTATACGCGTACAAATTTTTAGACTTCTACTCCCAGGACTTCTCCATATAAAAATGCCCTAAGGTTCTCGCGCCTCACCCTGTATCTAACGGACGTTCGTTGGATTATATCGAAGAAATATATCGAGAAATAGGTATCGAAGAAAATGCCAAGTTATGTTGCGGCTTCTATATATTTACAGCTTTGAATGCAGTTCTTTAATATTAAAAAAATATCAGTATAATACCACTTTATTATTGTTTTACCCCTGAAAATATTAAATTCAAATTTAATCTTGAAATAAAATGGCACAAAATCGTCATAAACTTTTTTAGGACTGTCAGACAATAATAATTCGTCACCTTAAAACAGAACTATCCCAAGTCCCAAAACTACATTTTTCAGGAAACGTTTTTTTTTCACCAGCTGCTTTAATTACACACATATTTTAATATAAATTTGTACAAGTATTTTAAATATGCACAGTTTCAATTAAAGCATGAATTAAATAAGAAACGTATCAGTTAAAGAAAAAAGATGGACTCTAACGAAATCCAAGGCTTTCGTTGGTAATTATTATTTATTTGCATTATTTGAGGGGTTTATCAGGAGTGATACAGTTTTTACGACAGTGATTAGCAGGTTATCTCCACCAGCACCGGCTATATAAAGAGTGCCAACTGAAGGACTGACCAGAGGATCCGAGGTACTGACTCGAGAACCACTCTCTCTCCTTGTGAATTGAGCTCGGAGATCACCTGGGGCATGTATTGAGTGCACCCTATCCATTTACGGAGCCGGCTACAGTAGGTCGATGAAATGAGTCGAACCTCACTGTAACCCGGTATCGGCAGACCGACCAGAGTGGAGTGAGCTCTGGCCGGCAACCGATTCAGTATAGGGAATCAGTCGGCGCTGCATTGAAGTACCGGCTGATCACTTCAGTCCCTATCCGGCCTGTATTGAGGGCCGGATTCAGTAACAGCCGTCCCGAGGTCATATTGAGGCATCGGGAACGGACTGTGTTTCAGGTAGCCTCGCCGCCGGAGAATATCCTCCCAGATTTCTTTCCGGCGCGTGTTTCTAAGACTACAGCAACCGACACGCCTGTGCGACTGCGAGCGGGCGACTGGCGCTGAAGAGCCGGCCGCGAACCGTTCAAGAGTGACCGTAGGTAAACGACCAATCAGCATTAGTACGCGCCTCGACGCGGCTATCTACAACCAATTAGCCGGACTGTGGAGGACGAGAGCCGGCCCATAGGATACAGTGGTTATCAATATTAGCGTGACAAATATAGATAATGTGTAAATAGAATACTTGTAAATAAAGATTTGTAATTCTTAATTGACTTGTCGCGGGTACAAAGGGGCAGACATCCATCCCTGGGAAATCACCTCTACCCAACAGAAAATCCCGTTACAGGACATAGAATATTTTTTAAACCGGTAAGTATTCCAAGTCCATTTTCTGGACTTAGGTTAGTTATGTGTTTTGGACATAGTATACTTCTGAGAGTTCATTTTTTAGCTTAAGATCAAAACTGTCAATGTTCACTTAGCAATAAAAGCCAAAAAGCTTCTATTTGTTCCAAAAACAGTATATCCTTGAAGGTTATCTTGCAGTTAGAGCTAAATGGGCATTGATTGTAAAAAAAATTGTTTTTCAAAATTACGAAGCAGAATTAACGTAAGTCCACAATTTGTTGGACATGGGATGTTATTTGAAAGCAGAAGTAGTATCAGTCCTAACACAACACTAACATATGTTACCTTATGGTAATAAGCATAGTTCTGCATTGAAAATTATTTACTGGAGCATTGACATAGGTTCTTTCTCGATAACTTAGTATAGCTCTGCACTAAAAATTTGAGCACCCTTGGACATAGGCTTATTTGTAATTTACCGTATACGGGATAAATAGAATTATTAGGACTTAGATTAGTTCTGCATTCGATCGGCGACATCTTACTCTATTGTTTTGTATAAAAAACTCATTTTTTTGGCAAAAATGGACTTAGGCTAGTTCTGTTTTAAGGTGATGAATTATTTTCTGGCAATAAGCAACGGTCCTCTGTCGGTAAATTGACCTTATCGTTCCTTATACTTAATAATATACTACAATTATTTTAGGAATTTCATCGCGAAAAATAAAAGTGGGTGTGTTATTTGAATGATTTGTTTGTTAAGTAATAAATGAGAATATTTTCAAGCAGCATTTTAGAAAGTAACGTGGATAGCTATTTTTCTTCTCTGGCATCCCCATGTTTATGTATGTGTTGCTGAAACTGACGTCTACCCACAAGTGTCAGCAGCTAAAGGATAGAGTGGAGTCATTTGTCAGGCACAAACCACGAGGACAATTAAACACCGCTGACTTGGCGAGCTTGATAAGTGGAGAATGTTGCAGTCATTGTTTATAAATACCCGCGTTTCTTTCTTATTATCTTCTCTTCAGATTATACTTAGATGCCTTAATATATTCAAAAATTTGTTTTATGGTACCTACTTAAATTAAAGCAATGGTACATTATGGATTGTATTAGCATAGGTACCTCTAGAGCAAAACACGTGAAAACAAATTATTGCACTTTTACGGAAATAATAGGAAATGGGAAGAAATAATAAAGTAACCCACATTCAATCTTACCAGACAAAAAAATATATTAAGACAGAAAATATTATGACTTATAATTAAATTATTAATAATACTTAATAATTGCAAAATCAGACAATGACAGTTTGACGAATCTCGTTAGACTCCAAGCAATTTCTTAAATTGAATATAATTTGCATTGTTCCTTCCCCTATCCACTCACCTAGTGCCGGCATTTTTATTGATTTATTTAAGTAGTAGGCCTTTTTGAAATCGATTGCAATTCGCGGACTGAAATTTACCTAAAAGTTGCTACGGGTTGCTAAAGTTGCTAAAAAATATCATAACAGATATTTGCTAGCTTGTACGATGGGCTAATTTTCAAGTACAGGATGCTATAGGTACGTAAAAACATTATTAACTTTTTTTTAAATTCTGAATGCTGATTTTGATGTGTTTTATAGAATAATGTTTAAAGGTAATAATCAAAATTGCCAGACCCTTCTCGACGGTGATAATTTCTACCAGACGCTTTAAAGCTCGCAAAAAATAGCCGAACTTTATACAGTGTGTTTGGAGTCATAATATCAAAAACTTTCTTATTATTCATTTTATGAAAAAAAGTTATTCTTTATAAAAAGTTTTGCTTGTTCTGAAACCTAAAATGAAATAATAATCAAATCAAAAAAGTCAGACATCAAATTTTTGCAGTCGTATACGAGATTTGTCTAAGAATATGAATTCCGTCAAAGAGTAAAGTACCTTTATTTTCGACAATTTCAAAAATTGTTATTCAAAAAAGTTGATCAGAATTACAAACAACATTCAAATATGGAATAACATGCAGTTGCGTAACCAACAAAAACAGCATAAAAACTAAAACACTAATATAAATCAACTAACAATTTCTGATATTGTCAAAAATAAAGGTAGTACTTTACTTATTATTATTATTCAGTTTACTGCTTTTTCTGGAAAAACTTACCTAACACATGAGGAAGAATGTTGGAAAGTGTTTCATTCAAGATGTCTGGGTAATCCGGTATGTGCTATGTAAGAACTAGCAGAAAGCCTAAATCAAAATATTATTTAAATTTCTTAAGAAAAAAGAGGACAACAGAAGAAAAACTGGGACAGTAGGAGGTGAAAGGTGTTTGGGCCGTATTTATTTATTTAGGTGTACACCATGCTACAGCCAAAGGCCAACTATGGATGGGAAATAGTAAATTTAAAATCTGTGCGTGAACAATTGTTTTTCTATTCATGAAAAGAGAATAAGTTTTAGACAGACAAGTTGGCAACATTGTAAGTTACCAGATGAATACACAGTACTTGGCTTTTCCATCAGAACGAGGCCTAGGGCGTCAGTGGAACCGATCTGGAACTCTTTTGATTAATGGATTAATGTTTTCATGGTGCACAAGACAATTATCTTTTACTGGAAGGCGAACATTTTATAACAGCGAAAAAAGAGAAATAAATGGTTCTAAATTCAGTTGGCAATTTGAATATATGTTTCACAAAGTCGTAAATTTTCCGGTAATACTTTGAGGCGCCCGGGTTTGCGGATACTCCTCTCCTTCTCTGTACTGTTTAGGCGCCAGGTCGAGCGTTTCCCTTTAATAAATTACACTACTGTCGACGTTCTCGCTACTTTATTTTACCGTTTAATGAAGCTGTCATTAGGCAGATTAATTAATTATGAAAGATCACACTAGTTGAAGTGGTTCGATAACTCCCAGTCAATTAAAATATGTGTTTATATCACACCACGGCGAATACAACATCACTTGGAGATGGCTGATTTCCAATTGTGGCATAATGCTATGTAACTGCTTTGATAAGTTTGTTTTATTTCGAAACGTAACTTGTGAAACGAAACCCCTTAAGTCGACATTATTCAACACCTGAATATCAAAGGTAAGGAAGGGATTTCAGTGAAGTAACTAATTTAAATTACTACCTAGTTACGTAGTGTAAATTTCCAGACAAAATTATATTTTGATATACATAATATACAGATGATTAAGTTGCCACTTAATTTTTTTAAATAACGAAAATGATTTAATTGACAAGAGATTATCTGCTTTGACAATTTGTCAGAAGAAAATGTCACAGATGGAGCAAGTCGTCCGAAAAGTTACACGTTGTCACAATAATCTCATGCTACACACAATAGTTATTTATGTATCTGGTGAGCGAAATTGAACTTTGACTCTTGAGAATGAGAGCTTTTTCGTAGAAAAGATGCGAGACAAATAATCGTTCGAAAGCACTATAATTTCGCGCTCGAGATGTATACAATATTTTTAAGAAAGCTTTATTAAAATAATAAAAAAAAAAACAAATAATAATCCTAAAAATGACACAAGGAAATTTTTAATTTAGTGAGAAGTTGCTTGTTTCTTTATTGCTAGGGAAACATTACCGTGCACGAGATGTTTTCGCTCTAGTGCGCGAAATATTTCGCGCACGCTGCCGAGTACCCAAAAGCAATGTGCCATTTTTAATTAGATGTTTGGTGAAAAAATGTCAACATTTTTTCACGGCTGTCTAAAAAATGAATTATGTCTCTGACAACTTGTCAGATCTATTAGAGAAATAATATAAATATGTATATTAAAAAGAAATATAATAATAATTAGAGAAAATTAGTTTTTACGAAGTATGACGATCCTTTTTTTTTAACTTATTTTCTATAATCAAGCCTACTATAATCATTTTATCAAAATTAAGGCGAGAAAAATTATTGACATTAATATTTTTATTGAATAATGTATTTCTTATTTATTTAGACTACACCCATCAACAGCAAAAAAGCCAAATTAAGATGAGGAAACATACAGCAATGTTTAAATACAAAGTGAGCATAAATTAATGATTATTAAAAAGCAAAAAAAAAACAAATGAAACAAACTTGGAAACAGAAGTCGGTTAGAGTATTATCTATCTGCGCAGAAGTAGTTGTGTTAAAAATATCAACTGACCGTTTTTTTTTTTAGAGGAAACGTCGATCCTAACTATGTAAGTAAGACATTGTCACTCCAACTCTGGTAATTTGACTTCGAGAACTGACTCATTCAGCCCGAGACACATTTTTTTAAAAACAAATAAATAATTCAATACCTAGACGAATACAAACAACCATGGCGAGACTGGGATTCAAATCCAGTCGGTGTGACAGTCTCAACGGCTTAGTAGTCTGCACTCTAACAAGCTGAGCTACCGTCCGCTCTGAACTGTTAGTTGGATACCAACATAACTATTAGTGAAAAAAATACAGCTGCAAAGATTAGTCGGGGAAGCTGAAGGATGGTTAGGTTACATCTATCTGTAGTCAGATCATGAATGAAGCGTTAAGCAGCAAAAACTTTGATCAACTGGATAACAATAATTTTAAAGGCTAGTACACAATCTTAATAAGCTTGATTATAGCTGATTTTTCCTTTATGAATAAAATATTGACTAGATAATAAATTCAGATATACCATAACACGATTAGTTATCGCAGATATGATTGGAATTTACTAATGATGGGCGCATCTGAAATAAAAATCGTCGAGTATCCGAATATTAAAAACATACGATTCTACAGATCACTAGAATTTTTGAATATCATTGCTTTGAGAGTCAACCAGAGGCGTAGATAGTGTTGTCCAAAAATGTTTAGTGAATAATAATGGACAAACTTACATTTAAATATTAAATACGGCTTCAATTATTCTTCATCGCTAGAAAGGTGATGATCACTTTCCATCACTGCTGCCAAGATGAATAATCAAAATTTCAACTGCAAGATCCAATTGAAAATCAAGATTCCACATATTTTTATTACATGAGCAATATACTGCTTTCGCCAGATTTCTTTGTACATATTTGACACGGCTGAAAATGGAAGTTATTTTGCATGCGGGAGCTTGAACGTTGTGTTGAGAGATGCCACTTCATTTTATTTATATTTATTTTTATATTTGTATTATATTTTTTATTTATATTTATTTGAGCCCAGATCAGCTCTATAGGATTTATTTCGCAATTATATTGTGGTAAACGTACAATTTTCATGTTGAATTCTTTGGCAATCTCATCCGCAACGTATTTTATATAGTCATTTATGAATTTTAACGTTTGATATTCCAGTTCTACTTTGACCATGTCATCTGTAAAAGCTAAGTTTGTATCTCTTAACCATTGCTTGATGTGATGTCGGCTTTTTTCCAATCAGTGGTGGGTAGTTTTTCTTGTCTTCGGCTATGATATGGTGCATGATCCATTACCAAAACAGAGTTCATATCCATATCCACACAAGACTGAAATATGAGCCTTAGAATAAGCGAAAGACATATTTTGATAACCTATCTTCAAAAGTGAATAAAATATCTCAGAAATCCATACTTCTCTGTCGTCTTCATTCCCTAAGTGGGAAAAAAGGACATCACTCTTCCGAAGTCATTCAGAGCCATCTGTCTTACATCATTCCTATTGAAGACAATGGGGAAAGTCGTCGACAACTATATGTATAAGAACAGAAACACTGAACAGGGTACCGCTACACCCAAGTCAGCACGCGTACAGAGCGGGCAAGTCGAGGCGGGCTATACGAGCTGACTGAAAAAATTCAGGACACTCTGGAGTACAAGGAAATCGCAATTTGCGCCTTCCTTGATATAGAAGGAGCATTCGACAATACAAAGCACGATGCTGTCAAGAAAGCCTTAGCAAAAAGAGGAGTAGACAACACAATATCCAAAGGGATTCAGAACATGTGTCTACGAGAATAGTTGAAACTAATGTGGACAAGAACACCATCCAGATAAATACAACTAAAGGATGAACACTAGACAAAAAACTACTGTAGAACCAGCACCTGGACAAAACAGTTAGTAAAGCCACTACCTTACTCATGGTTTGCAGGAGAATGGCTAGCAGAACATGGCTTTAACCGATACAATCTGCGCTGGATGTACACCATGCTAGTGAGACCTATCGTCACATACGGAGCGGTTGCTTGGTACAAGAGAACTAATCAAAGTTCTACTCGGCAGAGGAATTCCTGTGCTGTGGTTTTTGAGAGGGACGAGGATGCAAACAGATGACAAAATCATGTATTCTGTGTAACTGTCAAAACATTTGTATCTTATTTTAATGTATTTTTATTGTTGACTTGTGTAAGTATACTTGTATATGTTGACACCAATAAATTATCTATCTATCTAAGCTAGCAACAGCAAGGAAAAAACTTGAGAAGATCCAGAGACTTGCGTGTCTCTACATCACAGGAGCAATGAGAATCTGCCCAACCGCTGCGTTGGAAGTAATCCTGGATCTGACACCACTACATTTGGTGATAGAGAGAAGAGCTGGAGAAGCTCTTATTAGGATGTCAAGAGTAGGAATCAGGAGTGTACGGCGAGCCACTGAGGATCGACCTTTGGGTGGCTGTAAGGGGCTCCTGACACTGCGAAAAGACAAAACTATTAAGAAATTCAGTTTCGAGAGGAACTTCATCACGAAAATGTCTACGAAAGAGGAATGGAACAACACCTCCAACTGTATTCTCACAGAAGTTGTGATCAAATGGTACATAGACGGCTCTAAAACCGTCGAGGGAACCGGGGCAGGAATCTATGGGCCACGCATCATGTACTCCAAACCAAGGGTAAAATCCCCAACCATACTAGAAGCGAAATTACACGCAATAGAAGTATGTACACAAATAAACCCCAACAGAAACTACAAAAACAAAGAAATAGAAATATGGACCGATAGTCCAGCAGCCATAAATACGCTGATCTCTTCGACCATCAGCTCCAATATGGCTTGGGAGTGGCTAGGAAAACTTAACAAATTAGGCAAGAAAAATAAAATTCACCTCAAGTGGATACATGGCTATTTCGTAATCGAGGGAAACGAACGTGCCCACTCATTGGCAAGAAAAAGAGCATAGACACCCTTCATAAAACCAGAACCATTATATGGCTTCGAATATACTTTCTTTAAGGCAGAACTCCAAAAGGAAGAAGAAAAACTGAAAGAAACCCATTGGAGGAACCTCACAGGGTTGAGACAAGCTAAAGAATTTCTGGGGAACTTCAACCGACAGAGGTCGAAGATACTCTTCAACCTCAGCAAGAAACGTTTCAGAACACTGACGGGACATTGCAAGCTTAAGGAACACCTGAGGAAGTTAAGCATAGAAGAGAACGGTGTCTGCAGATTCTGCGGGAAAGGAAACGAGACATCACGTCACCTGTTGCTCAACTGCGATGCGATAGAACTCAAAAGAAGTAATGTTCTGGGCTACCACTAGCTAGAGGCAGGGAACTTATCCGACCTTGATCCTCTTAAAATCCTGAAGTTTCTCAAGGAAACGGACTTGAAGAGGGTGCTTCACTAAAGGGACTCCCCACCAGGCGAAGCACAGTAGAGAGAATTATTTATGGAACGGTTGTCATCCACCATCCTGATGAACTTATTTCAACTTGTAAAATATCTTCACTGATGAAATTTATGTTTTCAACCTTTACTTCGTAGAATCTCTGCATACTTATTGATTATGAGTAAAACACTAATGTTTTATAAAATTTTATAAATTCACTGATGCAAGATCTTTTAGGTCGCAGTAACTTGATCACCATCAAGATACAATATTCCAGCGCCTCAAAGAGGATAAACATCTCATTTGAGCCCGTATGTATCGATAACTACAATCAAAACCCCACGACGGGTTCCACCCGTGTAATCCTATGTACGATCACATCTAAAAGCGGAATACTGCGAAGAAGACAGTGCAGCATCAGAGACAGATTCGGCAAACTAAGCCTCAGTCAACGCGTGCATACGGAAGTTACAGGAAGTTACAGGAAGTTTCAAAAATGAGCCTATCAAACGAAGATCATCGCGCTATTTGATGTCAAGATTATAATTTTTGAGATTTTCAAACTTCTTTCTAAAGACACTAGAGTTTCGGTCCCACGCAGCATGTGAAATTAAATTACTAAAATTACAGTCGCTTATATTGCAAGTTTACCAGAGCATCTAGGTGTGGTCAACCTACTCTTGTATCGACTGACGGTATAGTGAAACTCATTAATTACACTTGTAACATCTAGTTAAATCAATCGCATCATAAACTGATCAGTTATAACCTAAGAGAACTCTACCACACGTCAGGGCTTGTATGCCCTTATATGCTAAAACTTTTACCTGAAGAATAAATAATAAAATAAATAAAGTCTTTATTTGACAGCAACAAGAAAAAAAAATAGTTATATTATATCAGTGGTACTATTATTAAATATCTGTGCAGATAAGTCTCGAGGGGAAGTTGCTGCCCTACCACTTAAATCTCGGTTATAAATAAAATCGCTAAATCGCTTTACCTCGCTTCAGTACGCGTCGCTTAAAAAATAGATGACATGTACTCTTATGTACCCGTTTCCACCTGAGCGGCACTGCAACCCGCTTCACCAGACGTCATACTTCATAAGAGTGCAATCATGGTATCTATTTTTGTCGCGTCTTGAAGCGACGCGAACTAAGGTGAGGTAAAGCGCTAGTGGAAACCGGTCCTTATACGAAATCGGAAATGTGCTCGCTAGATTTTCCCAAGTGCTTGAGTCATGTCGAGTAGTACGGCTATCGTACCCTTATCCCAAGGTAGCTCTGTGGAGATACGGAAGACGCCATGGGTCAGATGAGGTTATCGCCCAGAAAACAGTGTTCGGAGGAGTGGTCTTTAGGCGTTCTCCGAAAAGATGGTGACACTTCCGCTGAGAAGAGATGTGACCGAGAGATACGGGATCTACGGGTATTTGTACACAAGGAAGGAACCGGAAGAACTTACTCAAACAAAATTTATTCTTCGATAAAACCAATCCAGCGACGGGCAAATACTAAAGTAAACATTACTCATACAATGAAACTATAACCGGGATTCTGAAACTAAGTTATATTCACATCAAATAGTACCAAACCATATTATTACGGTGGGTAACTTACAGCGATAAAAGTGACTGCTAACAACTGGACAATAAATTTAATAGAATAACACTAGAGAACGTAGGTCGGCGTATTGCGGATCAAAACGGCGCATGAACAAGTGTGATTGGCGGAGAGCGGCTATTCCGTAATATGTAGTCGTTAGGCGAGGTGAAGTTTTACTTTTCGGTGGGTTGACGGTTCAGGCTAAATGGGGCGATTTTGTTAAGCACGGGGGGTTGCTTCGACAACTCGGGGTAAGATTGGCATACAAACCGCGAGGGCGTCAATCTCAAGGCGGTTGCGAGACCTTCTTTGCTACATCGATGTGTCAGATAGTAAACAATTAAATAGTAGTAGGCAATGAGTGGATACTGTTGCGATACAGTTGCGTGGATATTCAGGATGGAGCGGATAGATATGGCGGATCTCAAGAACCCTATCGTTTAACATACCGATAGAAAAATATCACCTACCTCGTTTAAGATGAGCCAATCTAAGTCCAGTCGTGTTCATATTATGAGCTTACACCTTATTGCTGTCTGAATACTACTTCCGCGGCGCCAAATTTAATTTTCTCCAAAAATGAAAATGTAAAGTAAAGAAAATGAAGAAAAGCAATCACCATAAACAAAATTACGAACAAAAATTATTATTAGAATAAAATCAGCTAGTCCAAACCGCTAACGTTTCACATACCTAATAGTCGGTAGAATAATCCAGGTTCTCACTTACAAAAAAATTAAAAAATGTTAGTGTTCGTATATAAGAATTTTCAAAATTCGTTTTGGTATTTTAAGTGAGCAGAACAATATATTGAATTGAACAATGTACTTTTTGTAATTCCGCATCTAATTCTACGAGTTGCATTTTGATCTCGAAGTTGGATTTTTGCTTAAAACCGATTCATAACATTCAAAAATGTTAATTTTTTCAATTAATAAATTATTGAAGTCTATTGAAATTTGTGAATCATGTCTGGCAGTACTTCTATGTATCTTATTCAACTTTTTAAAAGTTGGAATACCTACAGGTCTATTCCGGATTTTTTTTTGAAATTTTTGTTTATTTAACCAACACTCTGTATATTTATTTACTGGTACATTTACTGGCACAATCCACAATCAATGAGAATGAATCAAGTAACGGTCAAAACTGACCAAAATGAAAATACTCAATCCAAAAACGTAAATATGTATACACTGTGTTGCATAGGAAGGGTAACATAGGGAAAACACTACAGTGAATATTATTAAGGATCCAAGCCACTCTGGTTTAAAAGATGATAGTTTCCTAGGAAACCTCATAGTATCCGAGGAAACGTGATAGTTTCCAAGTGAACTGCATATTTGAAAGGATGTCATTTATTTTCAAAGTATTGTTGAAATGATCTTCACACGTAGGTACCTATTATTCCCTATGTTTCCTTTTCTATGCAACACGGTGTATATAATTCTGGCAATCTCATCATAGAAAATAACTGGAAATAAAGTTACAAAATGTTACAATGTTACAAAACGAGAGAGTTGCAGCTACGTACCTTCTTACAACCTTCTTCCACATTAAAATTGCGATAATTTTACGTAAGTATTTATGAATATCTCAAAATTCGAGTTTTTTGAGATGTAACCCTCTTCTTCCGGATGAACGAAATAAATGAAATAATTAACCGAGAAAATGAAGTTATTCGTTACATAATATGACTAACCCTGTATATAAAAAAATTATGATAAGTAAGTAATAAAAAGATATATGGCCACATACCTAATGTCTTCTTATCTTTAAAAGATCAACTGTTGGAGTCGTCAGTCGCTAAAGAGCTTATTAAGTAGGTAGTGGATTTCGTTTCTTTGGCGTGGTCTGCTCGAGCACTGCAGCAATAAAACACAGTGTCGGTGAAGTGTGAAAAGGACGAGTTGCTCTTATATCCCTGAGTGGAAGGAAGCGGTAAATTACCGATGATCCGAGAATATAGCCTAAGATTTACACTCGCCGAGCCTGGCTCCTTCATATTGCTCAACTCGACGAGTTTGCTTTTCCCCGTCTACGACCTTTAATTGGAGACCGTCTGCAGCAGTACTGTTTGCCATGTCTCATTTGTGTTTCCAAACTGATAATTAATGACGAGCCTGTGCTTTGGAAACTTCTGTCGCTCTTAACTTAACGTCGGAGCACCTCAACCTCTTCCAAAACACTTCCAATCGCTCGTAGGTACTCGTTATGAAACATCGTTAATGCTTCCGGTAATCCACTCTTGGCCGCACTTATTTCTTTACATGCTGATTTGATTTCAACTATATACAAAAATGGTCGAAAACTTTAAATTAGGGGTTGACCATCAAGAAGGCGCAATAAGTAGGTATAGTATCCATTAGAACATATCAGACAAGACTTATTTATATTTTTATGTAATTCGCGCTTAGGCTCTAAGTAAAGTTCATACTACGTAATACCTAAATTGTAAGTTCTTCATGATGTTTTGTTAGGATAAATTATATTTTTTTTTTATATTTTTTAACAATAAATTCAAAAATGTTTCTTCCACTAAAGGCTCCACGTGTCAGCTCTGATTGCTTCAAGTTGTCCAGGATGGATGTTTGTCTCAACTATTACACGTACCTACCCTGTGGACAGATAGAGATCAAAAATTAGGGACGAACTAAAAAAAAACTCGTTGAGTTATAAACGTAGACGTACATATCTCTTTCGCTGCGTTTATTACTACCTATAAGGTTCCAAAAATTCATTATTCTATTATTAATATTACTAGATGTTCTATTATTATTCTCCAGCTGAGAAGATTGAATCATAAAATATAGTCTCCAAGTAAATAAACAACAGAGGTTGGAGGTTGGAAATATTTCAAAAAAGTTTTTTTTATTAGACTCGGAATATTTTATCGATTTTTTCATTATCGAATCATTTACTTTGAAATTCACCTCTTCATTAACGGTCGGTAATTTTATTGACTTATTAGAGCCTTATTGGGCTGTGAAATCTCACAAACTGTGAAAGGTTTCAGGGTTCTTCCACACACATTATTTGTAAGCGCCCATTTTTAGTTTATTGCATTAATTTTATACAAGGTTATTCAGAATTATTCACAAGGAAAAAAACTATCAATTTTTTTCCTTTACAACATGTGTTCAGAAAAATCAGCTCTTTTTAAATATGCAATAGGCGATACTACTATCTGTCGGCTCCATTCGCTTCGGCTCTCGGTTGCCGGTATGGTAGAGACAAGGTTTTAAAGAAGGGCAGCAGTCCTTCTCACTATCTCACTAAAACTCACGAAAAGACCACCCGTTCTATTTTCATTAATTTTATTATAATGTGTAACAGCTAAACACTTCTTCCTCAACTCAGCAAATTAAGTGCAATAATTTTACATGTTTTTGTTGTCAGGCACACCGGTGGGAGGAAGAGAGCAAGATGGCTTAGAAGCTTAGTTTAATAATTTTTTTTTAACATTGTTATTATTAATTGTGCCATTTTTTTATTGGTATATTATCCATGGCAGAGCCTCGAAAGCATTGGAATACTTCTTTGGTTAGTTAAATCCTGTGAAGAGGTCGAGTTATTTACTGCGACACCATGCTCTCTCCAGGGTTCACGCTGCCTGATGGTAGGGTTCTGAAGTTACTTCAATTTATTTTAAAGGAGTTCGCTCCTTTTCCTGAAGACCCTTTTCATCAGGATACCATCCATCGACAACCATGCCAGTACCAGCAATGAGGCAATGATCCCAGGCGGATTCACGTGGAGCTGACCTGACCTTTTTCACCAAGTTTAGTAATTCCACCCTTCACTTGGTGCTTAGATTTCTGATTTTTCATATCACTATTTATTATTAAAGTTGAAATTTTATATTCACTTCCACAGTTTTTGCAGTTTCACAATTTATTAAATTTTTAATCTGCAATAGTTCCTGTAATTATTTTTCAATGAAGCATTATCATTTCACCATTGCCCTCACACCTTGCTGTGTGAGTTTTATTGTTAATGTTTTAATATTAATATTAATAATTTCAGTTTTAATAAATTGATAAAACGAAAGTGATAAAAAGAACGAGTAAATAGTCGATCTGTAGTGCTGGTGATTAGATCGTTCTTGCTAGACCCTTCAGTATATTAAAATAACCGAACTTTATGTTTTCAAACTTTATTATTAATTTTACGGATTACTAATTCTTGACCCTTTCAAAGTACTCCTCTACCCTTCACACATTTTTTCATCGGTGTTTCCGTTTCGGGAAGCAGTCCCGGATAGCTTCATTTGAGATAAACTTTAAGGTCTGTAACGAATTTTCTTTGATATTGCTTTACTTGAAAAATCGCGAGGAGCGCGGTCTGGTGAGTAGCGAGGCTGCGAATAACAGCCCTTTGATTTTTGGCACAAAACTGACGAATTCGCAAAACTGAGTGTGCGGGTGCAATATGGTTGTGCAAGAGCTATGAATTGTTCCGCCACACTTTTTGGTCTTTTTGTACGGAGTTTTATCATGTAACGATTGTAACTCACTTTGATACTACACGTGGTTCACTGTTTCGTCGTGAGTGTGATTGTTTTCTATTAAGTGTTTTGCCAAATTTGATCTTTCTGTATGTTTAAGTCAGTAAGAGTTTAGGTGTTCGTTGTATCTAATTTCTAGGTTTCTACAAGTCTGTCCTAATTGTCTCTGGATTTTTGGATTTTTTTATTATTGATTCTAGTATTTTCGAGTTTAATAATATGTATGTAAATTTATGTGAGCGTGCAATGCTAATTCTGATTCTGTTATCAAAATTTCTTTTACTTTATTTGTAAGTTAAAGTGTAATATTGTACTGAAGACCTTTTTTCAGAAAATATATTTATTTGTGTGTGGATTGAGTGTTTTTGAAAACGAGGAAAGAAATTATAAACTGTTTCGTTTTGTTCTTGAGTGTTATTGGTGTTATTGTAAGTTATTCTTTTCCGTTTGAGTTGGTTTAATTTATTGATTTGTTACATGTATTTTTTGTGCTTAATGTAACTAGCAGTCTGTCTAATCTTATCGGAAGTATATGATGTCAAATTGTATTGGTGCAGTTAGGGTGTTAATAATTCTGAATGGAGTACCTTAATATTGATGTGTAGATTGTCTCGAATTTTATACCATGTCTTGATTTCTTCCTTGAGCCCACATCTTGCTTTTTCTAATGCTTTCTGACAACTTGTTAACGTTGATCTGGATGTCACATTGATGTATTTTGGAGTCAATTTCTGTCGTAGGCATTCTTGGTTAAACCAAATATTCTGGCTAACTTCTACTCGTCTTATCAATAGCTTTTTGTATATTTGATTGTTCTTCTGTCGAAGAGTTTTTCATAAAACCTATGGTCTCAACCCTAACTTTGTAGAATCTCTGAATATGATGGATGGATATTATAAACGTTGCATGTGCTTCGCTATATGTAATATTTAATATTTCATTTAAATCTTTTATGAGCAATGAATGGTTCTATATTGCTGAACGCAAGAGAAAAGTTATCTAAATTTCAAAAATCTGGAATTTATCGATTAAACTGTTCTCATTGTAATTCAGTTTATACAGGGTGATTCAGGTTTTATCTTGTTAACTCTAGGGAACGATAGAAAATCGAAAAATAATATGAGTTTGCTTTATGAACTTTATTAGGGAAATGCTTCGTTAAGAAAATACAGGGTATTAAAAGTTTAAGAAAACATTCGCATTTTTAAAATATACTAGTTGTTAAATGTTCTTCTTTGTTTTGGGTTTTAGGTTCGAGGTTCGATATTAAAATATTATTTTTCAAAAATATTTTTATAAAATTGAAACGTTTCGAGACCGATTGGTCTCTTGTTCACTCATAAATAATTGTAAAAAATATGTAAAAACTTAAAAATACTTTAAAAAATCATAATTATTATACTAAAATGTCGTAAATGGTGTGTTTTTAAATTTTAGAAAAAATATAAGTAAATTAATTTTGATCTTGATTTTGACATTTTATGTATCTGCTTTTGTTTATTATATTTCATTATTGTGTTTGTTACGTGTATTTTATTGTATGATAATATGATTTTAAAAGTATTGTTATTGTAATGGTGGTGAATAATTATTGTGGGGAGTAAAACCTCGAACCTAAAACCCAAAACAAAGAAGAACATTTAACAACTAATAAGAAGCAAGGTTCAATAAAAATAATCAAATTTAAAATATACTACATATAAGAATTGGCTGATTGGAATAATTTGAAATTTTGAACAGTAGTTGCGCTAATTGAAGTACATGATCTGATACTCCCAAAGAAGAATTATTCAATCCAGTGGCGGAGATCTGGGCTTGTTCTTACCTTTTTTAATAAATAATTTGCACACCACTGACTTTAATTCAAATTTGTTATTTTTGTTAGAAAATAATCATGTTGTTTAGAGAAGAAAAGTCATCGTACGTTTTTGTCCTAGGACGCACTGTTTCCAAGATACTTCCCAATGTAGGAGCCCGTACGAGGTAAAATATCATAAAAATCAATGCTATTGAGTTTTTTCCAGAAATTAATCATTTTTGTGATCGTTATTGAACCGTATTGCAATACGAAAAGCTTGCATGAGTGCTTGCATTGTGGAATATCTTGAAAACAGTGCATCCTATAACAAAAACGTAACATGACTTTTCTCCTCAAAACAAAACAAGGTATCTACTATAATAAAATAACGAATTTGAATTAAAGTCAGTGGCGTAGACATTATTTAATAAAAAAGGTACCAACACACCCAGATCTCTGCCACTGGAGTGAAGAATTTTTCATCGAAAGTATCAAATCATGTACTCCCATTAGCACAACTACTGTTCAAAATTTCAAATTATTTAAATCAGCCAATTTTTTTATATTTCAAAAATACGAATATTTTCTTAAAACTTTAACACCTTGTATTTTCTTGACGAAGCATTTCCCGAATATAGTTCATAAAGTATTCTCTATCGTTCCTTGGAGCTAACAGGATAAAACCTGAATCACCCTGTATAGGATAAACTAGTAGAAACCTAGAAATTAGATACAACAAACACCTAAACTCTCACAGACTGAAATATCCAGAAAGATCAAATTTTGCAAAACAGTTAATAGAAGACAATCACGCTTTAACAGCAAACAGTAAAATTGAATTACTTCATCATTGTGATCAATATTTTATTAAAGATTTTATGTAAAATAACTTTCAGTAAAGATACTCGTAACAAAATGCAAAAAAAACAAAGAAATTCCTACAAATGTCTTTACACGTAAGTACGAGTTCATGGTTACTGTATTTGCTATTTGGCATTTCGACGACTTATGAATATAATAATGGAAATTGTTTCCATTGGTAGATAAGATATAGGTCATCAAGAAAATCAAGCAAGTGGCGTTTCTGCAATCCGTTTCAAATTTCAATTAAATGCACCTAGTTAGGTAGGTATCATTTAATCAAAACTAAAGGAAAACTTAGCTATAAATGTAACATTTATTAGAGGATGATGATATTTTGTCTGGAAAAAATGTGTTCAAATTTTCTTAGCATCTAGGTACCTACATGATAACGAAATATGAGATTGTGCGCTTCAATTACTTTTTGTGCACTTTCTAATTAAGTTTGATATAAAAGTGTCTCATAAAGGAAGTGGGTATATCTAAGATTCAGCTGCTTCTTCAGCTGTCTGTCTGTGCCGTGAAACGATCTCGGCGTAATCCTTGTGTAAATACTATCCTTATAGTGGTGGCTTTTATTAAATCCTGCCGATAGGTAAGATGTCATCTCCGAGATTCCGACTGGGGAAGGAAGGGAAGAAAAAAGCGTCACTGCTCAGGAGCAGGACAGAGGCAGGAACGAGGAAGAGAGGCAATAAGCAATATCTAGCTGATGTCTCACATCGTCGGTTCACTTAGCGGGTACCTATGGAGGATTTGTTGAGCAAACACTGTTCTCAGACTCCATGTCAACACGTTTATTGGTTCTCCGGTCCGATATAACCGCCACCGCCTAACCCAAATATATGAAAAATAACTCCCGACCTTAAATAAGGAATTTCTAATATTTCGTTAATCCTATGATAAGAGAGAGATATTGCTTTCTTTTTTTATTTCTAGAGAATGGAAAAGGCAATTTAATAAAGCGTTCGATATTGAATTATTATTTTCCAGCTTTTCTCTTTATTATATATTTTTTGTTTACTCTTCCATTTACACCAGGTTTTTTATGAATTATCGGGAATTGAAAAGTAGATTTTAAAATTGCTGCTCGTCTTATTTATTTATTTTTTCTTCTAGTTAAGACGATAACATAAACCTACTTTGTAAGATTATTATGAAACTAGAGCCAATGAGAATTTTCATTTAGTAATGGCCGACTACATATTTGCGACTGGCATTATTTTGATACATCAAGATTTCATCAATACACTAAGTAAGTACCTAGGTATAGTAGACCTTACAAAAAATGTTGCGCATATCCCAACTAACACAGTTTCATCTAAAAGATGTATTTTTAACGTCCAGCATATACATCTACAGACGGTAGTTTGTAGACTATAATTTTGAAGCAAAATGTCCGCGGCGTAGACCGTCTATGCGACGTCTACAGTATGCATCTATTAGATGTCTTCCAATATACATCGAATAGATGCCTACAGTATGCATCTATGAGACGTCTACAATATGCGTCTATTAGATATCTACAATGTGCATCTATAACGTAGATTATGGGTGAATCTATAGGGTGTATAGCATAGACGTCTATAGATGGTAACTTATAGACTACAATTTTGAAGCAAAATGTCCGCGGCGTAGATCGTCTATGCGACGTCTACATTTATACATCTTTGAGATGTCTTGCAATATGCATCGATTAGATGCCTACGGTATGCATCTATTAAGCATCCACAAGATGCATCTAATAGACGTGCTCATTATACATCAATAAGATGCCTACAATATGTATTTATGAGACGTCTTATTATGCATCTATGAGACGTCTACAATATTCATCTTAGAGATGACGACACTATGCGTCTATGGGACGTCTGTAATATGCATTAATGAGATATCGATTTTTGTCTTCTGATTTATTGGGGCAGGTTTTTGGTTAAAATACTACTTTTTTTAATTTTATAATAACAGAAACGTTTCAGGGCCGATTGGTCCCTTGTTTAGGTACTCATAAAAGTGTAACAAACTTAAAAATATTTAAAAAAACTATACTTACCTAGTACAATAATAAAATGGTCGTAAAAATGGTGTAGGTATATAAAAATTTTTAATTTTAAGTTTCGAAAAAATAAATTGAAAAATCATTAATTTTTTCGAAATTTAAAATAATTTTTTTATATAAACACCATTTTTACGATCATTTTATTGTATTAGGTAAGTATAGTTTTTTTTTAAATATTTTTAAGTTTCTTACATTTTTATACATTTTTATGAGTGAACAAGGGACCAATCGGCCCTGAAACGTTTCTGTTATAAAATTAAAAAAAAGTAGTGTTTCAACCAAGAACCTGAACCCCAATAAACCAGAAGACAAAAATCAACATAAAGGAAGGTTCAATAAAACTTATCAAATTTAATGAGATATCTAGATATAGGTACCTATAGGGTGGGAGTGGGAGTAGGTAAACTGTGACTGAAAATACATATAATAATGACAACAGATATTATATACTTTAACATGATTTTTTTATTTACTTGGCGTTTTTTTACACTAAATTATTGTTATTTCATTATTATTGTACACATTATAATATTATTACCTACTGAATTTTCACATTGAATATTATTGCTGCGTTTATATCTTGTAGATGCATGTTGGAACCAAGCCATGACGTCCCTCTCGAATTCACTGTCCTTTTATTGTGGAAAATGCCCCTTCACGTCCTCTGAAAATCGTACATACACCTAATTAAAAATATGAAAATAATTTCAATCATATGTATTATTTCTTATAGCATTCATTAATTATTATTAATAATAAATAGTTACAACTACTTTCCAATAATAAAATTACTTTATTAAATTTCACGCATTCCGTCTCTTACTTAATTGTAAATTGAACTATTTTACATAGGAGGTAGGTAAGCTTAAAAATACCACTTACATATTCATGATAATAAATTATTCGTAACACATTTAATTGGCTCAGCTTGAAATTTCCTTTTCGGTCCAAGGAAAGTATTGTCCAAAACAATTTGTAAATGTTTTCTCAGGACATCCTTTTCCTTATGCTTCGCACCGCCAAACAATTTGAAAAACTGCAGCTAGAAATAAGTTTTATTTCAAAGAGATGAATTTAATAATAATAATTAAAGTGTTCGGAAAAATATTTTAAATATTTTTTATTCATATCCATTTTATGGATATACGTAATTATATTTTTTTTATAAATTTATAATTATTATAAAATTATAAAATAAAATTATAATTTTTTCTTAGCATTTTCTGCAAATGTAAACAGTAAGATTTAAAACTTATAGTTATTATACAAGATGTTACAAAAACACCCTGTATACAGGGTGTATCAAAAATGAACCAAAAAAATTCAGGGGGTGATTGATGAGATCATTTTAAGAAAAAAAGTAGGTGTTCCAGTATGTCCTAAGAGGCTTAAATTTTTAACTACAGTGTGTTGAAGTTTCAAGAAAAAAAATCGTTTTTTAATAATATAACTTTGATAAGAATCAAGATATTTTCGTAAAATTGGTATAACGAATTACTTAAACCATGCACAAATTAAACAACGACAGTCACCATTTACCTAAATTCATGTCTTAAATTCTTGCACAAAAACGTAAAAACTCATTAAAATCAAAAACGTGTATACCTACTTGTTATATTATTTTTTAATTAAACGTTATATTTATAAATGAGTACTAAATAAACATTTTCAGTTTAAAAAAAAATATATTTTATAAGTAGGTACCCTGGTGAAGTTAACCACGAAAAGTTAGCGACGCGAGTGGCTAAACATCCGGCTCGGGTAAGATGATAATTTTATTACCTAATTTGATATTGTTTCTTGAACTACAATGGAATGCCACTTCATGAAGTCAGGTGAGAATATTTTAACGCAAAAAAATCCTAGCAACTTATGAGTATAATGGGCAGTTCTTCCAGTTCAAGATAGTTTTTAAACTGGAAATGTGAATTTACAAAATTAATGGCGGCCTTTCGGGGCCCGGAAAAAACAAGTTTTCACAAGGGAGTGATAGGGTTGCTCTTTATCCATCGTATGAAAAAATAAAAACCGAACCGATGCACGAAAGGCAGTTTGTATAGGGTATAGCCCAAAATCGAAAATTACCGAAAATTATGGCCGTTATTATTGGCCCGGACATGGCGAGTTTTCACTAAAGGCGTGATAGATTTTTGATCTCTCTACATCGTATGAAAACATTTCTGGGCCCAGAACGACCACCGTGATTTTTTGAAATTCAGAATCCGGATACTCAGGTGTTGTAATTTTTGATTTTGAGCTATGAAAACTGCCTTTCGTGGTTAAGTCAAAACTTTTTGTCATTATAACTTCACCCGAGTAAGTAATTAGGCATACAATATTTTTGTTTGTTGCCGAGTGGCCGACAAAACGTCTGTACATAGGACATTTCGCCTAATAATACGAAATATAGCTTACATGTTAACAAAATTAATGATTATTGTTACCTAATATTGTCAAAGTATTTTGACGTATTATAGACAATGTCCTATGAACAGGGAGTATGGTCAGCCACCCGCGGTATGTAGATAGGTACGATTAAAAAATAATATAAGTAAAAGTAATAACTAATAACTTACCTGGGTCAGATTTTAACACAACACGACACTGATGACAAGTGATAACTGATGATAACACACAACACAACGCGAACGACTTCAGTCCCAGAAGAAAACATAGAAAGAAATGAAATGAAATAAGAAATAAGTAATAAATTCCAGTTCTGGTTTTAGTGGTGTTGTACGCATCCAGTGCTTCCTTCCTAATCCTATAGAGTTCCTACCCTACCCTATTATACCTGTTTCTAGATGCATTCACTTATTTGTCAATTAAAGCTTTTGTTGGACCATAATATAATGTAGACCTGATGTGTTGACGCTTCTTTGTTCTGGCGCTGCCTCTCTGATCTGGATCACTGGATCTGAGACATTCCATTTTCAGTTCTATAAAAATAACACGGATTTCTTTACCCTTTTCAGTTCCTTTAGGTGTAATACGATTCTAGTGTTGGATAGTAGATATCACTTTGGTAAAAAAAACCATATAATATTCACTAAATATTATACAGGTGTCCGAGATAACAGGTGGTACATGGAGATCTCGGAAACCGTGTGAACTGTGAGATGATATAGGAGATAGGATAGTTATGAGTGAGAGATATAGTTAAATTAGATAAAAGCTGCATAATTTTATGCTTGATAAGAATCTTAAAAAAAAAATTAGGATACCTTCAGTCGTTGCTGAAAAATCCGGAAAAAAACTCAAAAATCGTGATTTTTTATTTTAGCCTTTTAGCCACATCTTTTTCAATATTGAAAATAAATAAATAATTTTTGCAGGCTTACACAGGTAGTCGCTTATACTACTTATACACTAAGTCAATTTATACACATAAGCCCGTATTCATCAATAAATTTAACCCCTGGGGTTATATTTTGGAACATGTCATTGGTTCAAAATTCGTAGCGTTCGTAGGGATTGAGCCTTAGACCAATCAGCTGTCAGAAAATTCAAAATTTAACCCCAGAGTTATATTTTGAAGTTTGATGAATACGGACATAAGTCTCAAAAAGGTATCCATCATTTTGACATTTCAAAAATTTTCCAGACCAGATCTCAGAGTTCTCGTAGTCGACTTTTGTTTTTCTTATAGCCGCCATATTGTTTTTTCGTGTCGCATTTGGCATTATAAAAATCAAGGAAACAAAAAATCTATCATTCAAATATAAAATTTATTCAAACTTTTATTCTTATTTTTTCGAACGAAAAAATAACCATTCTTTAATAGAATGTCATAAAACAATATAAGATAAGCAATGTCACGTCGCGATGTCTTATCGACGTCATTCGTTGAAATAATTTTCTTATAAAAATAATAAAATTTTGAAGAATTTTTTTTAATGTGATAGATTTTTGGTTTCCTTAATTCTTGAATGTATATTGAAAAAATAATATGACGGCCATAAGAAAAACAAAAGTCGACTATGAAAACTCTTATAAATCACATATTTTGTTATGTTTCATCGGCCATAACAATAAATAACTTATGTGTGATGAGTTATTGATATTTTGTTTATCAAAAAGTATATACATACTAAATACGTCTAGTAAATGTATACCTCTATAGATGTAATAATGCTGACATCTAAGATATGTCTATGAGATACGATTAATCTACAACATTTCAATTTAATTAAATTGAGGTAATTTTCATTTAAAATACACATATTTGGTTGTGTTTCATCGGATATAACAAATAAACTCTTATATGCGTAATAATTTGTTGCTGCTTTGTATATCAAAACATAAAATTACAAAATACATCTAGAAAATGTATACTCGTAGACGTAGTAATGCGGACATCTAAGATATGTCTATTATACGTCGATCGATCTACCACATTTCAATTTAATTAAATTGAGGTAATTTTCATATAAAATACACATATTTTGTAGTATTTCATCGGATATAACAAATAAACTCTTATATGCATCATAATTTGTTGCTGTTTTGTATATCCAAAAATAAAATTACAAAATACATCTAGAAAATGTATACTCGTAGACGTAATAATGTCGACATCTAAGATGTGTCTATTATATGTCGATCCATCTACCACATTTCAATTTATTTAAATTGAGGTAATTTTCATATAAAATACACATATTTTGTTGTGTTTCATCGGATACGACAAATAAACTCTTATATGCGTAATAATTTGTTGCTGCTTTGTATATCCAAAAATAAAATTACAAAATACATCTAGAAAATGTATACTCGTAGACGTAGTAATGCGGACATCTAAGATATGTCTATTATATGTCGATCGATCTACCACATTTCAATTTAATTAAATTGAGGGAATTTTCGTATAAAATACTCATATTTTGTTGTGTTTCATCGGATATGGCAAATAAACTCTTATATGCATAATAATTTGTTGCTATTTGTGTATCCAAAAATAAAATTACAAAATACATCTATAAAATGTATACACGTAGACGTAGTAATGTGGACATCTAAGATATGTCTATTTAATGCCGATAGATCTACCACATTTCAATTTAATCAAATTGACAGATTTTCATATAAAATCCACATATTTTGTTGTGTTTCATCGGACATAACAAATAAACATTATGTATAATGATTTGTTGCTATTTTTCAAAATGCATCTATTAAATGTATAGCCGTAGACGTAATAATGGGGACATCTAAGATATGTCTATTAGATACCGATTGATCTACCATATTTCAATCTAATTAAATTGAGAGAAGTTTCATATGAAATACACATATTTTGTTGTGTTTCATCAGAGAAAACAAATAACTCTTATGTATAATGATTTGTTGCTATTTGTTCATCTAAAAGTATATGTAAAAAATACATCTAATAAATGTGTACCAGGTAGATGTGATTATGGTGGCATCTAAAACATATCTATTACTAATCGACGACTAGACCGAAACGCGATTTAGACGTGATGGACCATATATAGACGTCAATTAGACTATGGGGTGTTGCTTGGGATCTCTATGCAGAAGTATATTATGTATTTAAATTTCTACAGAATTTCTGAAGTATTGTATCTACAGGCTTTTTCACGACGAGCGTCAGTTAGCCATAACTCATAAGATACTTGGGCGATGTTTTTCAAAATTTTTATTTAACGGTTTCAGCCATTTCTGAATCTACGCAAAATATTTTGAAAACTACGTCACTTCCGGTTTTACCGGCAATCGTCATCAGCTTTGTTATTTCAAATTAGATGCTCCAATATGAATTGATTTTTGAATTTGGCGTTAAATTTTAGATGAACTTGCATCAGCATGTCCTATACTTAACTTTGATAGTTTTCCAGAAAATCGCGATTTTAAATTTTTTTCTTTAAAATCATTGCCAACTTAATCAATCTCTGAAATTGTCAGTTGCGGCCTCGCGTTTTCTATATCTACATTACAAAGGTGCCTAAAATCTATCTAACTTCTGTTATCTGACTTATGTTATACAGGGTCTTCTCTAGACAATCCCACATTGTCAAAATTTTGAACAAAAAAAATATTTTTTTTTAATGGCTCCAAAAATTTTACATCTTATAAAACTAGAATTTAATTATCTATCGATTGTATTAACATGTTTCTTTACCTAACTCTGATAGGTTTCGAGAAATTTTTATTTTCGTTCGAATAGTGGAATATTTTTAATAAAATAAAGAATCATTTATTTATCAGTCGCTTTTGAAACATTATTTACTTTTACTATGAAATCACATATACGTACCTATAATCTGTCCACTGAGAGTTGTCCGTTGTCATGCCACACTGATTCTGACTAAACAATTTCATTTAATTCGATTTGAATCGTACACTTATTTCTAAGTCGAACCAGATGTGGTATCGCAGTTCGTGTCAGTGGCGTGTGTTGAGGAATAATGAATATCCTACAAATATATTATTTCGACAAGTTATTGACGAAGTAGAGCCTTGCAACTTTTTGATAACAAATATATATAATGCAAGTAAATAAGAATGATAATAATTATTGTTATCATCATGATAGAAATATCATGTCACTTACCTGCTGGTTGCCATTTAAAAGAAAGAATAACACCTCCGTTTTCTTATTTGCAAGTAAAATATTCCAGCAATTTAATCACAAGACCACGTACTAGGGAGTTCAATCGTTTCCCAGGCAAAACAAGGAAATAGATTTTTAGGCATTAACAAGTTACTCATAGTTTATCACACCGTACAATAGCACAGGTAATTCTACTAATTTCGTATTAAAAACGTTTCAAATCACAACAAAAACCTTATTAGTATATTTAACGCTGACACTGACACTACTGACAGTAGCGACGACAATCTTATCGTAATATCGTATCAATCTAAACGTATCAAGACGCGAGTCGATACTTCCGTCTCACTCTCGCTCATCTTTTTAGAATTGCTGACGATTCAAACGTATTTCTGACAATACGTCCCAATTTAACTCGATTGACTATGCAATGCAATAGAAGGAGTAAGAAACATAACGAGATGATGTATCCTTAGTTATCACAACAGACAACTCTCAGTGTACAGAGTATACATTCTTATGCTGATTTATGTATAAGTATGTATAAGTATTATTTACTTGTACACTCAAGACACATAGTTTAACCGAATTGGGAGGGCAGGTATTATAAAATTCTGAAATCAGTTTAATAAGAGAAAGGGGTATCGCGCAACTCTATTAAATTAAAGGTAAACACGTATCTGTCAATCTTCACGAACCACTGAACCAACTGAACCACTGAGCAGTCGATTACCTATACTGTAAGTATTACTCGATCTGTCGATCATGGCGTGTTTTTTGTTTTTAGCATTATTATAAGGTAAGTACCTAATAATCATATAATTGTTACCTAATAATAAATATTGTTTTTCATTTTAAATATAAATTTAAAATGTTCAATTCGTAAGTGAATTGAGGTATTATTAGCGGAATTAAAGTGAAGTGAATGATTTCATTTAACTTGGATTGATGGATACTATTGAGACTGAGAGTGATTCTGAATCTTAGGTACATAACACACCATCGTTTAATTGAATAAAATATTGTCTTGTTATGCTTGTAGGAAAAGTATAGTGTAAAACACCTGCACAAAAGCAATTTCTCTCTCGTCTGACATGCGATACTCGACTTCGTCTCGTACCGAAACATGCCGCCGTAGCAAACCGAGGTAGGTGATAGACTTATTTTGAATTGATTATTGTCGCATCCTCGTCACTCACTACCCTCAAGTAGCCGTCCGTCATATTAACCGCCAATTCAATCTCAACCGAGAATTCCCAAGGCCCCTTGTGCCTTTGAGAGTCCTCTCGCTGCTCTCGTCCAGCTCTCTGACATACGGAGTAGATCGGTCACGTGCAACAGAAACAATCCCGTATGACTCGAACGGACGTACTGAGACGTGATATGTCGTAACGAAGTCGTTTGGCTAATATAGAGCGCCTCACCCTAAGTACTCCTTTCTTCACCCCTGCGGTAATGTTCTTCTCTCCATCGGCGAGTTCGTTTGCCAGCCTTGAGTAGGGACGAGCACGCGGAGCGAGGCCGAACCTTGTTGCCGGAGGGCAGCAATCAATCCTGAAGACGCACCCCTATCAAACCGACCGCCGCATCTCATTTTCGGTAATTATTACCACGCCCGTCCAGGCTAGCTCACTCGTGCTCCGCTTTGCTTCGCGTACCGTATTAGGATGATTATCATGTAAATAATTCTAGTTTCTCATTGTTGCTATATGCCGTTGATTGTTCGATTCTTTGATTTATGTTTTTCGTTGTTTATTTTGTCCCATTAGGATACTGGAGGTGTTCAATAAACGTGTTCATTTTTTATGTCGCCTGTGTTCTTATTTTTTATCATCTGCTGTATATCCGATATAAGCTCCTCACACCCTAGCTCAGCGGGAATGCCAACGAGTTCGGGGACTGCTACCTCACCTTAAGCGTGATAACCTCATCCGACCCCCCGCGTATACCGTTTCTCCATTAAGCTACCTCGGTACAAGGGTACGATAGCCGTGCCAGAGTTACTCGAGAACTGGAAGAGAGGTCAGCGAGCGCCTCTCCCCGAGTGAGAGTAAATAAATTTTTTCTAGGGTGATATGTGACGGCGTACAAAACACTCCGCTGTTTTCATCCCCCCGTTTTTTTTTAAATTTTATAGTAAGATTTGATGAGCAAATTTTGAAGCTTGATGCCTCGCCTTGGGACGGTTTTCAAATTTTCGATTTAACATCTGTAATATTTACAGGGTAATCACTTTAAATCCACTGTTTGCTTTTGAAGTTTATAACTTTTTCTTGCCAACTGATTTTGAAAATTTTAGCCTTGTATTGAAGCTAAAACTTCAGGAAAGAGAATCGAGGAACGAAAAATGGACTCAGAACAAGCAAAAAAAAAAAGAAAGATTGCATAAAAATTAATCAAATTTCAATTTCGTCTGGAAACAGGCTTTGGTAGGAAAATTGAACGAAAACCTATTTGTCTCCGAACAAACCTCCATTCGTGAACACTTGCTAATTTCTATCTCTTGCTAACATGAGATAAAAACTTTTCAAAGATTTTCGAGATTATATTGCGCAAATATTTTTTCAGTCATGTTAAATGCTTTATTTCGGAGAGTCAGCACGGGTTTGTGTAGTAGGTGTAAAGTTAATGTTAAATGTTAAATGTTAAATGTTCTTTATTTTCCAGTAGACAACTTTACAATGAATTGCATAGGAATAGTCAAATATAAAACATCATGAAAGACACAGAGAACACCGACTGTAGATACAGCACATAAACACACATAGCAACAGCAAATAAAAACTGTCATAATCAATCTAAATATTCCTCTGTCGAGTACAAACATTTATCCACTAGATACGATTTCAGCTCTTTTCTAAATTTAGTCAAGGTATCGCATGCCTTTATTTCATTTGGTAGTTTGTTAAATAAACGGGCTCCCATGCATCCAGGAGCCTTGTACGCCAACAGTCCCCTTGAGAATGGTACACGTATATCCCCCCTTTTACGGGTATTTTTGTCATGAATATCTGTATTCAAGGAGAACTTTGACCTGCTCCCAAATACATAGGCACACATTTCAAGAATATACAAAGCAGGCAGCGTTAGAAGCTTCAGTCTCGAAAACACATCTCTACATGAGTCAGTAGCTCTCATTCCAATAATAGACCTGATTACACGTTTTTGAGATACAAAGACATTCTGTGCGCTGGCTGACCCACCCCAGAAACACAACCCATACCTCAATCTAGACTCAACATGTGCATAGTATAAGACTAGCATCTGATCCTGTGTCAGGACACGTTTTAAACTTTTAAACAAATAAACAGTTCTGTTAATTTTAGAGCACACTTGCTCACAGTGATAGCGCCAGCTCAAACATGGATCGATGTACAATCCCAAAAATTTTGTATGTTCACTGTTGGCAGAGAGGGACACACCATTCAGTTGTACTTCCATATTGGGCAACCTTTGTTGCCAATTATGAAACTGCATTAGTACTGTTTTCTTTTCATTAAGGTATAGATAATGATTACCAAACCAGTCATTCAAACCTACCATTGCGTCCTGAACTCTGCTTCGGAGCTCCTCTCCCGCCCTACCAGACAACACAATAGAAGTGTCATCAGCATAGACCGAGAAGTGTCCACCATGCATGCTCCTGTCTAGATCATTTATATATACTGAGAACAATATAGGACCCAGCACCGAACCCTGAGGAACACCCATTTTCAAAATCTGTGTCCCAGAATTGACTGTGTTTTTTCTCTGTCCAGTGTCTCCAGTCATAATACTTACATACTGTCGACGGTCATGCAAGAATGACCTCAACCAGTTCAGTGGTTGTCCCCCTACACCTATATATTCAAGTTTCTTAATCAATAGGCCATGATTAACACAGTCAAAAGCCCTGCTCAGATCACAGAGTATACCAACGGGACACTCGCCTCCATCTATGTAGCTCGTAATTTTTTCATATAGACTATGAACAGCCGTATGAGCTGACCTTCCAGGGTAAAATCCATGCTGACACTCAGACAATATGTCATGATTCATCAAGAAGCTAAGAAATCTGTTCAGATAGCAGTATTCAAAAATCTTTGAGAACACTGACGGGATTGTGACCGGTCTGTAGTTCTCCAATCTTTTACCACCTTGTTTTTTATATACAGGCAGAACTTTTCCTATTTTTAACCTATCCGGAAATACGCCAGTACAAAAAGATAGATTAATTAAATATAACAGCGGTTTCGCTATAAGTCCTATAATTCTTCTGACTAAAAAGGCTGGAATGTCATCAGGACCACTTGATTTTTTTGGTTTCAATTTTTTCCCAACCAGATCACAGAGTTCATCCTCTGTCAGCGGGCACAGTGAGAAAGACAACTCACTATAAGTTCCACTTCCAGACGGATTTGTATATGAATTTTTTCTAGAAGTAATTTTTTTAACAACGTTCATTGGCGCATTTATAAAGAAAGAGTTGAACGTTTCCGCTAGTAGGTTCGGGTCTGATATGACCTCCCCACTGTCTCCCTGTTTCATCACCCCCTCAAAATCCGCATCGGTTTTTCTATTTTTACCAGACAATTCATTGACAACATTCCACACTGATTTAATATTATTCTCTCCTTGGTTAATTTTTAGCTGATAGTATATTTTTTTAGTTTCCCTTACTAGATTCCTATGCTTCCTCTTTTCACGATTATATTCTTCCCTTGCTTCTTTGTAACAAGAAGTTACAAACTTCTTGTGAATTTGTACAAATAATGGGCAAGGGTGTTGGATGAAAGAGATCAGAAAAATCCAGGTCCCGACCTGGATTTTTCTTCCGGCTATTATGTCAAAGGTTTTTGCAGGCAAATGGACAATTTTTAACAAAATTTCAAACAATTATACCGGATGACTCGTTAGTTACGGCCCTTCGAAAGAAACTGGCGATATCCACAAAATACCCTGTATCTATGTTACTAAGAACGTGAGACCCATTAACCACGGGTTTTTTAGAACCACCTCGGTGACTTCTACCCACAGTTACCGTTTGTGCATTTACCAATGAAACAGCCTGTATACCTAAGATTTTTTTTTGTTGCTCTTGAGCCGTTTTCCTCGTATGTGCAGCATGGCCAGGAATCCAGAGTAGAGTTCCGTCGTTGCTCATTGCTAGGGCATTCAAAGTTAGTTGACAGTTCCAGAGCAGCTTGGACTTGCAGTGGCTGGAGCTAAGGGCTTTTAGAACTTGGTTGTCTGAAAATTTCTTTATTGATCTGCGTTGGGAATACATCTTTTCATGCATCTGCGCACAGAGCCCTATGCCATAGATTTCGGCCTGGAAAGTTGTTGCTTGAAGGTCCAGGCTCGAGAAGACTCTCTTCTTCGAGCCAGCGCTACACACCCAAGCTCCAGTTCTTGTGGACGTCTTAAATCCATCGGTGAACCAATTAAAATCTGCTGTCAGGAGTTAATTTCTGTTGTCTCCCACACGTCTCTTCCCAGGAGAAGGACCTTATAAGCAGAGCGGTTCATGATTGTCTTAGCCATTATGTCTGAGGCCATACCCAGTAGACTGAGATTTTCTGTGTCATCCAGTACAGTGGTTCGCTCCAAATTATAAGTCTCTGGCAAGATTCTTGACATCTGTACCATTCTATATGTAGTCCATCTGGCCTCTCTCTCCAAATCAATATGGAGAGGCGGTATGTTCAGTAGGATTTCCATAGACGCCGACAGTGTGGTGTTAATAGTACCACAAATCGCCAGATAAGGTGGTCTCTGTAGGCTAGAGAGTTTTGTTTTGGTCATGACCTGCTGGCCTATTGACCACCAAGCAATACTGGCATACGCCAATTACATAAAGCCAGTATATTTGTTGGGGTCCAATTCCCCATTTCTTGCGCATAGGTCCTTTTACACGTCCACAAGGAAAGTTTGCCTTTGTGTATAACTTTTTACAGATAGGAGCGACAAGTAAGCTTTCTATCCATCATGACTCCTAGGTACTTAGGACTACAAATTAATACTTCCTCTACAAATGAAATGGTTTCTCCCAGAATAGTTGAGAACGTTAGACCTTCCAACCTTCTCTTTCTGGAAAATGGTACTATGACAGTTTTTCGAGGGTAGGTCCTCGCACCACTGATAAGTCACCTCGATAACTTTCTAAAGGACCCTAGAAATGGTCGCTACAGATCTTCCTTTGATCAGAATGACCAAGTCATCAGCATATGCCCTGGACGTCGACACTCCGTAGTGAGAGAATGGCTAGAAGTTCATCGACGAGAAGGAACCAGAGCAAAGGTGAGAGGACTCCTCCCTGCGGACACCCCCTCGCCGACCTAAAGTAGATACTTCCCTCCCATTGAGGTCGTTATAGTTCTTTTGCAAGCATGTTGCGGATCCAACCACTTATGACTAATGGGATCCCTCTTGAGGCAATTGCCTGATAGAGGAATTCTGGTAATGCATTGTTAACCGCGCCTTCTATGTCGAGGAAGACAGCCACCGCATTCTCTTTTTGTCAAGAAACTTGGTTGATCTTGCTCACAAGATTTTTGAGAACAAGGCCGGTTGAGTTTCCAGTCTGGTAGGCATATTGGCCCGCATTCAGTGGGTGGCTATTCAACGCACTCCCTCTAATATACTCACGCATCCAGCACCATTTTCAGACTTTTTCGCAAAAAAGAGGTTAGACTAATGGGTCTGAGCGACTTAGACTGTGGTTCTGTACGAATACGACCCAAATTGGGTATGTATGTATACTACCCTAGTCGCCGACCAGCTGGATGGTCTGTGATTCCATGCCGTTTCCAAGGAGATCGTCTGATTTCCTTATTATATTCCGTTAGAGTACGTTTATATTTTCCCCAGTTGTCCGTCTCTTTTGCCAGATTGAAGAGTCGTAGAACTTCTTTTCTTCGTTTTTCCAAGTTGTTGCTCCACCAGCTAACATGAATAAGTTATACATACATAAACCAAACAGAATAACAATCCCAGCAAAAATATTTTTTATATTACCTTTAGCATCAATTTTGAAACAACAAAATATTGTTTTAGAACTGGCGTTGTAGTCCAGTCAAGGAATGAGGTGTAGAGTGCGTGAGCAGGTAACTAAGCGATTCCTTCAGAAACTTGTTCAGGGGGCTTAGGTTGTTAACATACCAAAAGTCCTGACTCCTAGGTGATGAGCGGGGGGGAGGAGGGGGGGGTAAAGATACGAATTTTGGGTTTTTCGCTTATATCTCGAAAACGGTGCATCGGGGAGAAATATTTTCAGATAATAAAATGGAGTTCTTAAAATTATCTAAAACTTTTATATCATATGTTTTTTTCTAATTCCTAACCGTTTTCGAGCTATACCCTCGGAAAAAGTTGAAATTTACAAAAAAAAATCAATTTACGTCCAAATATTCATAAACATTGCATCATATTGTCTAAACCTATTCATAAACGAAAAGTATGAATAGGAAAGAAGTTGTAGATTTTTAAATTCCCTTTTAGAATATATATACATATGCTGATTAATGTCCAACCCGCCTAAAGTTACAGCTATTTTAAAACTTGTATAGCATTTTGCAATTTTCAGAAAATTAGTTTGTATATCATATTCTTAACTCACAACCTTTGTTCGTTCATTTAATAACATATATGGCCACTTATAAGCAAGTTATTAAATAAAGTAGAAAAAATAATGATGATGACAAATTTCACACTTTATTCTACAGATAGTTTCGTTACACCAATACAATAATAATTGTGAACCCCATTGTTCTCAATATACAGGCTGTCCCATAATATGTGGGCAATCTCCCGGATTTGGGTAAATTTCGTAAAAATAAATGAAAAAATAGCTATAAAATTATTTCCTCAGAGACACCCCTACAAAGATATTAGCTATTGAAGTTGAGGGCTGGAAATCAATTTTTTGCAATAACTTTTTTATTTCTTGACCGATTTTGATAATTTTTGGTTTTATTTTGTATTATTTGAGACTGTTTAGAATAGTGTTTCATAATTTTTGGTAGCACATACATAGACCTCGGGATGGCATAACCTCATTCACTTGAAAGAAAACAAGAAAAATAATAATTTTACAGTTTTTTAAGGTTAATTTTCTTTTTATTTGACATTTTTTACATGAAAAATGTATCTTTATTTACTTCGATGGAGCGAACCGTTATCGAGATAAACGTCCTTCTAATAGGTGATGCGTCGCAGGAACTTTCTAAATTTCAAGTAAATTTTAACAAGATGGCTGACCTATGACAGTAAATTGAGCAGGAAACAAAACAATAACTTAATCAAATACACGTCAGTGTCAAAGATTTTATTTCATGCAGATTCAATTCTAACTGATTTTCTGCGTATTCATCGTTTGTGTAACTCATTTTAAAATCAGTTAGAATTGAGTCTGCATGAAATGAAATCTTTGACACTATTTGACGTGTATGTAATTATGTTTTTGTTTTGTTTCCTGCTCAATTTACTGTCAAAGGTCAGCCTACTTGTTAAAATTTACTTGAAATTTAGAAAGTTCCTGCGACGCATCACCTATTAGAAGGAGGTTTATCTCGATAACGGTTCGCTCCATCGAAGTAAATAAAGATACATTTTTCATGTAAAAAATGTCAAATAAAAAGCAAATTAACCTCAAAAAACTGTAAAAATTTTTTTTTTATTGTTTTCTTTCAAGTGAATGAGGGGGTTATGCCATCCCGAGGTCTATGTATGTGCTACCAATGATTATGAAACACTATTCTAAACAGTCTAAAATAATACAAAAAAAAAACCAAAAATTATAAAAATCGGTCAACAAATAAAAAAGTTATTGCAAAAAATTGATTTTCAACCCTCAACTTCAACAGCTAATATCTTTGTAGGGGTGTCTCTGAGGAATTAATTTTATAGCTATTTTTTCATTTATTTTTACGAAATTTACCCAAATCCGGGAGATTGCCCACATATTATGGGACACCCTGTATTCCTAATGTTTTACTCTCAACTTTAAAAGTAATCAAATTTTCATCCTCTTTGAACTTGAGGGCCCAGGCAATGATTGTTCTTCCATGGCATCTTCTTGCTCAGTAGCGGGTGGCTCTTGCTGAATGGCCTCATCATCGTCTTCATCGTCCTCATCGTCAACAGGCACACTGTTTAGGCACTTCCCTTGACAGTGGAGGCACGCTGCAGAACAGGTGAGCATCGCTTTTCGGCAGCCACATTTTCCAATTACACAATCCTTGGTGCAGCGGCAAAATATAGTTTTCAGAAGAACCTCTGGTGCTGGTAGATTTTCCATTGTAATTGCCACCAGGGTGTCTCCTACACGTTTCCACCCCCAATCTTGAGGGGGCAGCTCATTACCGAGCCACTGCTGCACTTGGTGGTAGGTTCGCCGAGAGTGCTGTTTAGCTGCATTCTCTGTTGGAGGTAGGGAGCTGATTTCAGGCTTCATATTTGCCACTGACCTCGTAAACGATTGGAAGCGGTACTGGTTAAGGGAGGTTTGTTTTTTTGGCGCCTTATACCACTTCAGAAAGCACATCTCCCCAGCCTTTTCAACCTGGTCGTAAGTAGACGAGGCGTTAGAAAATGTCATTGCTGCTTGCTGGATGATTTCTGACTCCAAGTACAATTTAAAGAAGCCCACCTTGCTTCTCCTGAAAGTAGCAGAAGTTGTGTGGGTTAAGAATATGATATACAAACTAATTTTCTGAAAATTGCAAAATGCTATACAAGTTTTAAAATAGCTGTAACTTTAGGCTGGTTGGACATTAATCAGCATATGTATATATATATTCTAAAAGGGAATTTAAAAATCTACAACTTCTTTCCTATTCATACTTTTCGTTTATGAATAGGTTTAGACAATATGATGCAATGTTTATGAATATTTTGACGTAAATTGATTTTTTTTTGTAAATTTCAACTTTTTCCGAGGGTATAGCTCGAAAACGGTTAGGAATTAGAAAAAAACATATGATATAAAAGTTTTAGATAATTTTAAGAACTCCATTTTATTATCTAAAAATATTTCTCTCCGATGCACCGTTTTCGAGATATAAGCGAAAAACCCAAAATTCGTAGCTTTACCCCCCCTCCTCCCCCCGCTCATCACCTAGGAGTCAGGACTTTTGCTATGTTAACAACCTAAGCCCCCTGAACAAGTTTCTGAAGGAATCGCTTAGTTACCTGCTTACGCACTCTACACCTCATTTTGGGTCATTTATTGACTGGACTATTGGCCTCGCGGTTTAGACTGTTAAACCGCTGGACTGCCTCGGACTGAATTCGATTCTCAGTCGCGCTCTGGGTGTCTTCTATGTCTATTCTACTGTTTAATTGGTAAACTTGTGTCTGGGTGGAATGAGCTAGTCCTTGAATCCCATAATTACTGGAGTGGAGCAACTTTGTCTTACCTACCTACTTAAGACCGATGCTCACTCCTTTAAAAAAAATTTCTAATAATAATAAGGAATATTAACACTGCAAATAAACTACACAAGAGTGCTGCGAAAGCAATAAAATAACAGTTTCTTTCGCTGGAATTGTAATTTAATTCGAGGTACATATTATCTAGTTGCTTGGTACGAAACCGAAAGAAAGTAAACTGTTTAGTTACTTGAACAAGTTATATCAACTTTCATCAAGTTGTGCCGTTTTTAACATAGCGTTTGCTTCCATTTTATTTTATTTTTGTAAGAAAGCAGTAAATGTCAAAATAGATGTCAAATTAGACAGTTATAAAAGACACGTGACAACTAATGTGCATGTCATTTGTCATCATTTGAAAGCACAAACTACTAGCGAAAGTAAAATTTTCCTAAACCGAGATGGAAATTTTTTCCGATATGATGCGTAGATTCATGGCGTGACACTTTATGCATATTATAGATTATATAGATAGGTACCTATATATTTCTCTTGCTTCGTGAAAACGAAAGCTAGGTATATTATCAAAACAATAAGTGTATCCTTGACTTGTATTTATCTGCAAAAGTCATAAGATGAACATTATTCGTCTCCGCTTAGCTTACATTTAATCTTTACTCGTCAATAAGAAACACTTCCCTTTTCTGTAGATAATGTCCTGGATCTCAACATTTTTAGCAGCCGTCTGCTAGTAGAAATAACCCGACCGTCAAACCATCTGGATATTCTGGATCAGTCTGCTTATTTAATTGCCAGCCGTTCCAAATGGCACCGCTCCTTTCCTCTTCTATAGCATTCGGAATCAAATTTATTAAAATTAATTGATTTATCTCTTTGCTGCCTGAATTCGTAACAGGAATTACTGAACGAACACGCGGGACTGATGTAACGAAATACATCATGGGGACCGCTGAAAAGTCCGGAGCGGAACCACTAATTCCTTTAAATGATGTCGCTGAAATATCGTCTGTCATTTAGATTATCCCTTGTAGATTTTGGTAAATATCAAAATTCCTCACTTTTGTTATGATTTATTGATATCCAGGTTAACTGGTTCTATCTGTCTCTTGTTTACTTAGTTAATATTTTCAGGGGTTATACAGGGTGTTCTACAAGCTCTATGACAAACTTTGACAGATGGTAGGTTGCTTGATTTTAAACATATTTTTTTTAATAAACATGGGTCCGATTCGTTTTTGTTTAGAAGTTACAAGCATTTCTTAGAACACGACCTTTTAGAGTTTATTGATGACGTGCAACTCAATATTATTCAAAATATGTGGTATCAGCATGACGGTGCACCACCACATAGAGGAAGACAAGTTGCTGCTTGGCTAAATGAACATTTCCCGAATAAATGGATAGGTCAAGGAGGTCCAATATCATGGCCACCTCGTTCTCCCGATCTGAATCCTCTGGATTTTTATTTATGGGGACACATGAAGCAGCTGGTCTACCATATTGAAATCACTACCCATCAGCAGTTACTTGAAAGAATTCAAGATGCAGCTAACCAAATAAGAAATGATCCAAATCTCATTCTTCGAGTGACCGAATCTTTAGTTCGTCGATGTGAGGCTTGCATTCAAGCTGAGGGTGGACATTTCGAACAATTTTTATAGTCTTAAGTTTTGTGATTATCATTTAATTTAAATTTTTATTGTTGATTGTTAATAAAGTTTAAATGCTTGTAACTTCTAAACAAAAACGAATCGGACCCATGTTTATTAAAAAAAATATATTTAAAATCAAGCAACCTACCATCTGTCAAAGTTTGTCATAGAGCTTGTAGAACACCCTGTATAATAAGTGGTACGATTATGAGCGATAATTTTTTGGATAATTTTTTATGAATTGCATTCCCAAAGCTGAAAATTCAACAAGTCTGCAGAACGAGTTTCATTCTCTTGCACTGGCACTGCAATGAATTGATATTCCGAAAAATTATTAGATATAATTGTATACTGAACTGGCGATAACCATCGCAGCAACTCCGCTGGATTTGTCCGTCGTAAGAAACACTGTTCCTGCGATAGACATCGTTGGCGCAAGACTCCTCACTTGTCGGTCGAGCTCTGTCTCGGTACTAGCGTTATACCTACATTGCGCCTTCTACTTCACATGCTGTGCTTGAGATGTTCTTCGATACTTTGGCCGTCAGATTCATTTATTTGATAGTCCTATATTTCTCCTTGGAGACTTCAATATACCATACTATAATATAGATAAGAATGATCGATCCTCTATTTTATTAGAAAATTTTATGCAGATAACCGCCTTGGCGCAGTATAATCGGGTGACTAATGTTAATAATTGTTTACTTGATCTTGTTTTGTGCAAATTTCTCCTGCCATGTCGCCGATGACGATTCACCACTTGTCGCTGTGGACGCCCACCAACCATCCTTCCATTGTACTTCAGGTGTCTATCAATAAGCGTCGGAGCCTGTGCCATAAATCTAGTCCACCTCGGAGGATATATAATTTCAAAAAAGCCAACTATCCTCTCCTTTGTGATCTCCTTCTAAAATCCGACTGGTCACTCCTTCATCAGTCCCGCGATGCCAATTTAGCTTGTTATTCTTTTTATGATGTAATTTACCGGATCTTAGACAAATGTGTAGCATACCGTATCAGTGACCCAAAATCGAATCACTATCCACCATAACTTACCAGGGATATCAATGCTAATTTACGTGAAAAAGCTAGAAATCACTGTCCCAGATCATTGGTCAAACAGCAACAGGTGTCTTACTATTCCAATTATATTGTTGGCATTGAGAAAAACATAATTATCTAGTGATCCTAAGAGTCAGTACATTCTGGTCTTTTGTGCATCGCAGGAAGGGTTCGAGTGACATACCTGATGTGGTTAGGGATGAGGATAATGAATTTGATTCTCCGGAGGATATAGCTGGCGCATTTGCAAGAAGTTTTTCTAAAGCTTATATCCACTCTGGCAGTACGGATTTTTCTTACCACCACATGGATGCCCAGACAAACCGGGGAGTTATCGACGTTCCTGACGTCGAGGGATTGCTCTTCTGCGTTCATCGGACCCCTAGAGTATATCTTCAATTTAATTCTGAATACTTCTGTCTTTCCCGGTATCTGGAAGACTACGCGAGTAACTCCGGTGTTGAAAAAGGGTGACCCTGCTCTTTTAACAAAATATCGTCCGATATCAATCATATATTTAAGCCAAAATATTTGAGATCACACTATACAAAATTATTTACGCCAAAGTCAGGATGATTATATCTCCATATCAGCACGGCTTTATGGAGAATAGATCTACAGTCACAAATTTAGCCTGTTTTGCCTAGTATATGACAGAAGTTTTCGATGGCCAGGGTCAGGTGGACGTCATCTATACAGATCTCTCCAAGGCCTTTGATCAGGTCGATCATCCATCATATTATATTCTTGATAAAATTGAAACTTTACGGATTCTCTGTTGGAATGCCGGATCACTTCAAATCTTACCTAAGTGACCGCGTTCTCAATATGTCGAAATCAAAGGGGTGAGATCCGCCCCGTTTGTGGCTCTGTCGAGTGTACCACAAGGTTCTAACTTGGCTCCACTCCTCTTCCTCCTACTTATTAATGACCTTATAGATTCCTTTAATTGTGCAGCATAGTTACGTTCACCAGAAAACCGTCTACATTTCATTTCGTTACTCGCTAAATGACACCTGATCAGGCGATGCGTTAGTAGTATCAAGGATTTGGGCGTGCACTTTGACTGTCACTTTACTTTTACGGACCACATACGTTCGATCACGTCATCGGCGATGAGGATGCTGGATTTTATCTACAGGAATTTCAGGGATTTTAGAGATGTGAACTGTCTGCATGAAACTGTTATATTATTCCTTTGCATGATCTGCGTTGGAGTACGGAGCATTAGTCTGGTACCCTATTTATTTAGTTCATATCCACAATCTAGAAAAAGCTCAACGTCGGTTTTTGAAATTCAGGTCACACTTAACTGATGGCTCTAATCCCGAGTGTTGGTGTGACCATTCTTTGCTTCTCCGCAGATTTGATATGCAGCCTCTCTTACTGAGACGCCGCATCTTGAGTGTTAAATTTATTTATAAATTGCTGAACAATAGGTTAGATGCACCATGGCTTTTACAAAAAATAAACTTTTTAGTACCCATATTGGGCTCAAGAAGCTCATCTATCTTTTACTGTGACAGAGCTGTAACAAATGTCCTAGGAAAGTCTCCCATATTCTGCATTTCAGCTGTTTTTTCTTTTATTGTTCCCTGCTGTATTTGGGTTTATCCTGGGGGGGAATAAATATTATCATTATTATTATTGTTATTGTTAAAAAAGGAATACGTCACTTTGACAAGGGATATTAGGGGGAACTTCAGAATACAATATCGTTCTGTGACCGAATGATCATGTTAGAATACTTTATGATTTATTAAAGACTAAATTCTATTTTGAGTGGTGATTTTAATTCAGCTGACTATTATAGTCAGCTAATCATAACACTTTAACAATTTTGTTTAGTTGAAAGACTAGCCTTTCGCAGGGCGGATTTTTCAGCTGATGTAGTCAAAGTTCCGTTGTTAGTTGAAAATATAGCAACACAATAAAAACAACGGTTGTATAATATTCAATAATGAAAGAGGAACAAATCATAAACTATCAGAAGCGTTCATTTTATTACAGTTTTATAGATTCACTCTAGACATAATTATGTTCAAAGCCTGCCCTAATTATGTTTTCATTAGCTCACACGATAAGAGTTGCAACTTGCTACAAATGTTTTCTAATCTATGCGTATTTAAAATAATACATTTTATGCAGAAACTTTCTCCGGTAATTCAAACTTGATACGGTACTGGAATTACTTATTTTCTGCCCCCCTCTAAAATAGACTTCAACACGTCGTAATTCTGGAGCCCTACCTCATTGCCACTGTCACCGGTTTGGCTCCTTTCTAAAGCCCCACTGCGATTCTATAACGTCTTTCCGGGGATATAACAGCTTGGCTTTTTGTCATGAATGTCTTCCAAATTGTAATTGTGACTGGAGAACTTAGGCGAACAACTCAAAGAAGTTTTGATTAAAGCAGGTACATTTGATATTGATATATCCAGGTCGCAGCTAGGAATAATTCTGATTTCTCTCTTTGTCTCTTCACTGCTGTATCCCAGACATTTCTCTCGTTTAAATTATAATGCTCAATTCGTCTTATGTAATAAAATTTGTGAGCCCAAGAAATAATTAAAATTAGCACTTCCTCTGATTTTTATTCACAATACTTAATACATAATATTAAAAATGTAACGTGTTTATAAATTTAAAATTTTCAGAGAAATAATTTGATGTAAACAGATTCCTTATCAGGTAGCGATTGTTAGGTGTGAATCAATCACGTAGACTATGAAAGCATCTTAAGAGGAAAATTTTCCTCAAAAGCTAATTAAGGGAGCCACGTGGCTTTCAGCAACTGAACAACTGAAGTAACGGAATCTGGAAACTCAATTTACATTTCCATCAATTATACAACCTCAGAGATCTTTATTACTCTGAAGCCACTGCTGCCAGAAACCTTTCAATAAATACAGCAGAATAATTAGAAAATACTTAAAGCGAAATGATTCCAGGATTATTTTCAAATCCTTCATGAAAACTCTCTTTGAGTAACTTACTGTCAAAAATACAGCTAGAGAAAAATAACTAAAACTAATCTGATTGTGTGTCGTTACTTTGTTTCAATATTAGATGAAAAATGTACAATGGGAATGATCCCTTAACGAGATATATACGCAAAAAACGATAATAATTATTACACCAAAATGAGAAAAAGATTTCGTAATGGTTTGAGATGTGTTAAAACACCTAGAGCTGACAATTCTTAGATCATAATCCTGTAGTAGCTCGTGTTAAAATTAAATTGAAAACATTAAAACGTAAGAAAATTATGAATATTTAAGATCTACTAAACTAGAAAAATGATGTGATACAACTTACAGGACAAGAAGTCGCAAGGACTTGCAAAAGGTTGAGTAACACTGCTCTCTCTCTAGAAATTTCTATAACTATTAAAAATCTGATCTTTGTACAGGACCATCAGCAGAGACTTGAACGATAACTAACACCGATTCTACCTGAACATCTTTGGTTACAATTTAAACAGCGCAGTGATAGGGCGCTACAGGTTGAATTTAACCGAATTAAGTTGACCCAAACTGACAAGCTAAATAGACTTAAACGTGAACAACTTGGTCAAACATCGAGGTCAAAGACGGTTGGTTCAGAAACATCTCCTCTACTTAAATCTCCCAAGACATTCCTTTCTGGCGTTGGGCCCAAAATTTAGTCTAAAACTTCAAAAAAAGATGTCCCCATACCTTGTAACGGTTCTTTCGATACCGTTACATTAGTTATTAAATAAATGAAAGTCTTCATTCATCTTCCCTGTAGGTAGGACTGTATATTTCTGGAGCACACTGTAGATACGTTGCCTTCATAGGTTGCGTTAACACCGAGCGAGGACGACACTACCGTTCGTACTTCCCGAGTCGCGCTTCGCTTCATTTCGTGGTACCTGCAGGGAGGGGAATAATTAATATAAGGTAGAGCACGGTCATGGATGGTTGATTCCTGTTAAAAACATTTTTTTAAACAACCACCTAAACATAATGTCTCGCAGATAAAAGCAACCCTCACCCACTCGGCAGGTAAGTGTGGAGCATTCTCTGTAGTGCTTGTTATTTTACAATACCGTAGTGAAGTATGGTTGTACCGTAGTTCGAGATGGCCAATCTCATTTCTTTCCATTAATTTCATTAATTATTTATTACTTTTAATATTATCGTTGTTGCTATTATTTTATATTGCTTTATATTTTATTATTGACGGTGAGTTCTCGAGAGTTTTGGAGGTTACTTTTTATTAACCTCAATTTCTATCATGTGAAGGGTTGAACTATTTAAGTTCAACACGTTCTCATTACTCTCGAGGATTCGCGCCGATCATTATTATGCTGAGTCTGAAATCTTCTGATCTGCTGTAGGGAGTTCGCCCCTTTTCATGGATGCCTTTCTCCAAACCAAGCACCATCAAGACCGATAACAGCTAGAGGATGACCGGCTAGCGCTAGCAACGGTACCAGCACCAGCACCAGGAAGATTCCCCGGCAGCGCCGTATCATACACCCACGGCATGACTAGCACTACCACCAGCACTTTCACTGTCCATGGCACATCCCCGGGAAGTCGTGTTGAACACTTTTGAGGCAGGCACCATCACCACCTGCTTTATAAAGATAAGTGGTTCAGTTCTTCACTGGTATACCTAGCCTGGTTGCTATTTTCGTTTTTCAAATGATTGCTTTTTAATTTCACCTCCAGGGCTCTAGTGCCTCATTATGTCATAATTTTTGCAGTTTGTTTTTCATCATTTAATAAAGCAATTTTTCCTATTATTAATATCGCCCCCACACGTCATCGTGTGGGTTTCAATATAATCTTTTTGTGCTTTGCCATTTTATTCTTCTCATCTAATGCCTATTTCATTATTGTAATCATTTCATAATTTCTGTGAATTTGATATTTCATTTGATATATTTTACTGTTAACTGTGTACCTACCTGTGATATCATTTATAATTCACCAATAATTGCAATTATTGTTCTTTCTTGTGATATTTAAATTCATTCCATTTAATTGATGATGCATTTTTGTGATACTTATGCCCGTATTCACAAACGATAATTTCCAAAATAATTACGTAATCAATTATCCCCATCTCATTCTATTGCAAAAAAACTGCATATCTCCATCTCACTCATTTAAATAATTACGTAATTATTTAGGAAATTATCGTTTGTGAATACGGGCATTAATCTATTAATTATTATCTATTTTACTGTTCATTTACATTTATTACTTAAATAAAAACTGTTAAAACTTGCTTGTGAATTTTCTTCTGCCTGTGACGTTGTTCATTTGTGTGCATTGCCATAACAACAGTGAATTTTTCATTTTGAGCTAGCTGGCTGCTAAATAGCATTCCTAACCTCCCCGAAAATTGCTCGGGGTGGAACGGAAGGTTATAACCTCACATAGTTGCAGAGATCGAATCCATACCTGCTAACCCAAACTCATACAATCGACCCTTGCTTACCACCAAGTTGAGAAATATACTAACCAATTACTGCCAAAAAGACCAACCACCCGACCCCAGATTTGACATGTTCAAGAAAACGAGCAAATTCCTGAAGGAACATCCGGAGTTGATAATAACGCAAGCAGATAAGGGAAACGTGACAGTGGCGATGGATAGAGCAACCTACCACAATCTAGCACAGGATATCTTAGCTAACAGAAACTATTACAAACCAATTCCACGCAACCCCACCACCACCTTCCAACAAAAAGCAAACAAGCTAGTTTCAGACTTAAAAAAAGACAATCTGATATCTCCTGAAGAAGCCAGCCAACTCATGATCTACAACAGCACGGCAGCTAGATTCTATTGTTTATCAAAAATACACAAACCGCAGTTAACTTTAAGACCCATTGTTGTTACTATCTCAACCTCAACCCCCAATTCTAATATCACAAAGTTCGTCACGAATATTCTTACCCAGGCCTACGATCAAGACAACCAATTTTTCATTAAAGATTCTTTCCAATTTGCGGAACTGATTAAGAATTTCACACTTCCACCTGACTACGTCATAATCAGTCTAGACGTCGTTTCACTTTTTTCTAACATTCCTGTTGATCTACTGGTGAATAGTGTAGATAGGAGATGGAATTCCATACAATCCATATGCAAAATCCCTAAAGAGAGGTTCCTCATTCTGATAAGGTTCATTTTTGATTCCACCTTTTTCTCCTTCGATAATCAATATTACAAACAAGTTTTTGGTTCTCCAATGGGGGAAAAATCCTCCCCCATCATGGCACAATACATCATGGATGAGATCTTAGAAGAGGCAATGAGAAAACTCAACTACCAGCTATCATTTATTAAAAAGTACGTTGACAACAACCCTCAACATCAAATAACCGTCTTCAGAATTAAAAATGTTTACTTTGTCCGTCTTCACATGCACTTCATAGATGTCAAATCTTTTCAGCAAAAACTCCACAAGACAGACTAACTTTTGTAAGACAGCACTCTTTATGTGGCAATTGTTTGCGTTCGTCACATTCAGTGCGCCAGTGTCCATCTTCTACAACATGTAGAATTTGTCAATATTCGCATCACACTTTATTACATTTGAATTTAAATAAAAGGGAGTTCGCTCCACACGCTTCCAATTCCCTTCAGACAACTACGGCACTACAATTAAATACGGCAAGCAGCACGCCTCTACCAAATCCTCTACCTAATTCAAATGATGATCCAGCCTCATCTCTTCTTTCTACTTCTTTTAGCCCTACTTTCAGGAAACATTCGACGGTTCTGCTATCAACAGCAGAAGTTGAAATTCGGGATGTATGGGGAAGGTTCCAAAAGGTACGTGTTCTTTTCGACACCGCCAGCATGGCGAATTTCATTTCCGAACGCTGCGTGAATCGTTTAGGTTTGCCTCGTCGACATTCTTCAATACCGATTGAAGGGATAAATAATTTGATCTCCACTTCTAACCGTGGCAATGTTTCATTAAACCGCGTGGTAAACAGATCCTACTTTTACCTTTGAAGCAATCATTTTACCTAGAATTTGTTCAGATCAGCCAAGAGTCTACATTAATTCACAAAATTGGTCTCACATTGAAAACTTACCCTTAGCTGATGACAAATTTCAGACTCCTGGTCCAGTAGATATTTTGCTCAGTGCGGAATTAGTTCCTTTCATGCTGCACTGAGAAATTTTCTTTATCACTGCAGCCAAAAAATTTGCTACGGCAGCAGAAAACTCTAATAGCATAGGCGCCAGTGTGGTACTCTTCTGCGACAATAAAGTGTGATTTACTGCGAATACTTTACTATAACAGCAAAGTTACTTTATAAAGTAGTTTTTTACTCCTCGTAAAGCAAATTTCTCATTACTAAAAATAATTTCTGCTCTTACTAAAAGCTAAATTTGCTACCATTGTAGAAAACTTTTCTGCCACTGAAGAATCAGTAAAGTTTTTTCACTGTACTTGTGAAGAGCTTTGTTGCCATTACAAAGTAACTTAGCCAGCCCTATGAAGTAGCTTTATTGTCTCAGTGAAGTCATTTTACTGTATTAAAAAAGAACTTTGCTGAACTATTAATGATTATATCCTGCGAGAAAATGAAATGAAACTTGAAGCAGACTTCAAAAATAAATTTCTTATCTGAGATTGAATCTGTGAACAATCAGAATCAGAAAACTTTTCATTTTACACATTCAATCTCAGACATGAAATTTATTTTCGAAGCCTCATGACCAAGTGTCGTTTTCATTCTGCTCACAGCACATTATTATTACATTCAGCATAATAATGAACAATTTTTTTTAATTCAACAATATATTATGGACAATAAAATACAAGTCAATTCAAAACAAAATCAAAATACAAAATAAAATGTGAATTCAAATAAAACTAATATTATTAATATTTACTGACAAAAAACAATAAAAAATTCAGTCTTAAAAAACTTAACATTAACTTACAGCATTGTTCTAACAAACTTAAAGCAAAGCACATTTTTCTTAAAGGTATTGCGTAATAAATGCAAAATGAGTAATAATAATTATCAGTAAATTACATTAAAACTTGAAGTATTCTAGGCTTAAAAAAATAAAAATTTTCTCCAAATAATACAATAAAACTACTCATATTGATACATCATAATCCAGATTCATATTGATCCATAATATCGTCCAGAAGACTGAAACTCTCATCATTGACTCCTTCCACTGTAACGAAAAATACTCACTTTATTGTGTACAATAATAATAATAATAATAATTATAATAATAATACATCAGACACCGCAGCTCCAGAAGTCTGTCATATTTTAAATATTAACACGTGGTAGTTTATTTCCTTAATTATTACTGGATGGTTAGGTAAATAATATTCATAATACTTACGTTCGAAGTTTTCAAAGTAGTCCTGTAGTTCCCATTCTGCAAGTTTTTTCTTCAAAACTGAACCATCACTGTTGTACACGAACCGCTAAGTATTTATTAGCGAGTACGAACACTACGAACAGCATGGTGAGGAAAATGGCGATCGGGACGCAGCCGGCGTGGAAGTTGTTCCCCCAACCCCAACATCGATATTTATTGTATCGCACAGTTCATCACCTTGACCATGCATTTTACACGCCACTTCGTATCGGCGGTAGGGCACTAATGGCACAGAATAACCCAACTGTTTATAGTTTATATAGTCTATAATAAGAGGAAGATCAGCCAGAATCGGAACCCCCGCGAACCAGCTGAAGGAAGATGAAGAAGCCGACAAGGCAAGGACAAGAAACGAGACGCAAGACGCAATGCAATGCACTGGTGCTGGCGCACTATGCGCATGCCACCGCAATGCGCAACGCAAGCAAAGGTGTTTACTTTCAGCAGATCGCGATCTCCGCTCCTGCAGCATTTATATTTATTAAGACAAAGTTATACCCATAGTTTTTGTTACCGTAGCATACACACATAATAGCTGTTGTGAATTTAATTAATAAGAAATACACTTTACCGTCATAGTAAAGTAATATTTCTATTACAGCAATGTACTAAGCTGTCTCAACAGAGAGTTTTAGTGAAGTGATTTATTTTGTTGCAGAAAAATAAATGTTTAGTTATTGAAGGGAATTACACCACGACAGCTAAAAATAACGTAGCAGAATTTTCTTTAGCTCGACTTTTCTCAGTGTGGGTTCAGGACGCATTTTTGGTAAAGTTGGGGAACCGGCAGCCATAGAAACCGTTTTCGGTTGGATTCTTCAGGGCCGCACGGAATGCTCATCGCAAACTACCTCGCTTCTTAGTTGTGCCACTGTACTGGAGCCTCAAATAGATATTACTCTTCAAAAATTTTGGGAAATTGAACACCCGCCTACAACGAATGCGATCTTATCTCAAGATGATATTAAATGTGAAACATTATACAAAGACTCAGTCTCTCGGGATATCTCTGGAAGATTTGTGGTTCCACTTCCCTTCAGGCAAAATGAACTTGATTTCGGAGATTCGTACAACCAAGCCCTACCGGCGATTACTATCCCTTGAAGCTCGTCTTTACAAAAATCCTGATCTGCACGTCGCTTATTCAGATTTCTTTAAAGAATATTTGCAAAAGAATTACATTTCCGAAATTCCACGTTCCGAGTATAGAGCTTCATCGGCCTTTTATCTCCCTCACCACTGTGTCTTAAAGCCTGACAGCCTCTCCACCAAAATTCGAGTCGTCTTTGACGCCAGTGCAAGGGGATCGAAGGGTCTAAGCCTCAACGATACGCTCTTTTCCGGGCCCAAACTTCAACATGATTTGCCTACCATTCTATTACAATTCCGAACTTTTCCTATTGTATTTATATGCGACATAAGACAAATGTACTGTCAAATACTAATTAAACCTGAACACCGTAAATATCAGAGATTTCTTTGGCGTTTCTCTACCACGGAGGAAGTCAAAGAATATGAACTTAAGACTGTGACTTTCGGAGTCTCTTCCGCTCCTTATCTTGCCCTCAGAACTCTCAAAGAACTAGCAGTTGTCGAACAGGATAATCACCCTTTAGCTTCAGAGGTTTTACAAAATTCAGTCTATATGGATGATTGTGTAACCGGGGCAGATTCTGTAGGGGCAGCACTTCATCTTCAGTCAGAATTAATCGCTCTCTTGAAAAAAGGCGGTTTCGAGTTACGGAAATGGGCGAGCAATCATCCCGCGATTCTCTCCGCAGTCCCTTCCGAATATTCTCAAATGCCTCTTAGTTTTGACACAGAACTCCCTAGTTTTATAAAAGTTCTTGGACTTCAATGGAATCCTAACTCGGATACTTTCTCGTATTCTGTCACTCCCATTGAATCGGACTGCGCGAAACGTAGCGTGTTATCTCAAATAGCACGGATCTTCGATCCCTTAGGCTTCTTAGCTCCCATGATTTTTCTTGCAAAGCACATGTTACAACAACAGCTTTGGCGTTCAAAGACTGGTTGGGATGACCCACCTCCAGATATTATTGTACAGGAATGGAATCGTTTCAGACTGGAACTTCCAGAAGTAGCCAAAGTTCAACTACCAAGGCTGATAGTTTCAGAGTTGATCTCGCGTTTAGAGATTCACGGTTTCTGTGACGCCAGTACCAAAGGTTATGGGACAGTGATCTACTTCCGTGTTATTACGTCTAGCGGGCAAATCAAATTGATCCTGATCACGGGAAAATCGCGAGTCGCTCCTCTTAAAATTATATCCTTACCTCGACTAGAACTTTGTGCTGCCTATCTTCTGTCGGACTTAATTACTTTTGTCAAAAAAGCCTATTCTCAAAAATTTACATTCGATACTGTCTATGCGTGGTCCGACTCACAAGTAACTTTAGCTTGGCTCTCAGCCTCTCCACACCGCTGGAAAACGTTCATAGCTAACTGAGTCGCTCATATTCAGGAAATAGTTCCTCCATTGTCATGGAAGTATGTTCCCACAAAAGACAACCTTGCTGACTGTGTTTCGAGAGGTCTCAGTCCTAGACCTTTGATAGAACACAAACTCTGGTGGCAAGGTCCAGATTTCCTTTATAAGCAACCTACAGACTGGCCTGAGCAGCCATCGATTCTATTGGAAAAATTCCCTGAAGTTTCGCAAGAAAAAACTTTAGCTTTGCACGCTGCAGTGGAAATCTCTTCAGAAGTTATTCCGAATTTACTCGCCAAATTCTCATCCCTACGGAAAATTCAGCGAATTCTAGCTTATGTCTTACGTCTTTGCCCGCGCCTCCGCAGACAGAAGAAGCCCGATACTCCTGCTCCGACCTACGCTTCAGCGTAGGTCGGAGTTTTACATCATAATAAAATCATCGAGCTTTACAGCTAATTATAAGGCAGGTACAAGCAGAGTGCTTCTCAGATATTGTGGATTCCTGTCAGAAAAAGAGTTCGCTTCCTAAACCTTTCAGAAAATTAGCACCTTTCATTGACGAAGCAGGTATTCTCAGGGTGGGTGGAAGGTTAAGACACTCATCCCTTTCATTGGATGCTAAACATCCCGTTTTATTACCAAAAAAGCATAAATTCACGTTTCTTATCATAGAACAAGTCCACAAGGAAAACTTTCATCCTGGTCTTAAATCTCTACACAACTTGATCTTGCAAAACTTTTGGATAATTTCCCCACGTAGCTCGATTTACAGTTGTCTTTCTAAATGCCATAAGTGTTTTAAATGTCGACCTCAATCGTATTTCCCCGTTATGGCTGATCTACCTAGATACAGAATCAATCAAGTCAAGGCATTTTCGCAAGTGTCCCTAGATTATGCTGGGCCATTCACAATCACAATGGGAAAACATCGAGGTGCGAAGACGTCGAAACCTATATTTGTCTTTTCGTATGCTGTGCTACGAAAGCCCTCCATCTAGAATTATCATCGGATCTGACCTCCGACGTATTTTTCGCGAGTTTTCGTCGGTTCATCTCTCGTCGAGGCAGAGTTTCTGATATTTATTCTGATCAAGGCACTAATTTCAAAGGCGCTTACAACCAACTTCAAATTTTTTCTAATGCTGCAGCTGTTGATCTGGGAATCAATTGGCACTTTAACCCGCCAGCGGTGCCACATTTCAATGGTTTGAGCGAAGCTGGAGTGAAGTCTGTCAAGACCCATCTTTATCGCGTCGTCGGTCAACAATTCATGACCTATGAAGAATTTTATACTTTGCTTACGCAAATTGAGTCTCTTTTAAACTCACGTCCTCTTTCTTCCATCAGCGAAGATCCGAACGATCTAAGTCCTTTAACACCAGGACATATCCTTACCCTAGAACCACTTTCCCAGAACCTAATCTTGAACATTTAACCCTAAATAGGCTAAGCCGCTGGCAGCTTTTGCAACGAATGCGCGCCAGTTTTTGGAAGCGTTGGAGTCAAGAATACTTGCACACCCTGCAACAGCGGATCAAGTGGACCACGCCCTATCCCAATATCAAACTTGATATGCTTGTCCTCATCAAAGATGAGCTAAAGCCTCCACTCGAGTGGGCTCTCGGACGTGTGGTCAAGCTGCATCCAGGAGAAGACGGGGTAGTGCGCGTCGTCTCGTTAAAAACCCAAAAAGGGATTTTACAACGTCCTGTGGTAAAAATCTGTCCACTGCCGGGACAATAATTTCTTTTATTTTATTTTAATTCTAGGTAATTTTCGAATTTTTTTGTTAATTTTTTCATGCATCTCACGTGCATATTTGTATAGTTGGGAAAAACTAAGGCGTTTTTGGTGGGTTGAATGTTGGGGACTGGATCACGTGCCAACTCCAACTCATTTCCAATTAGTTTCAATTGTTTATAATTTTATTGGCACTTCGTATAACTAATTACGAGGTTAATATCTTTTTATTTAAATTTGATTATTTTCGCGGAAAAACGCATATTGCTGTGTGCACAAACCGCTCCACTCCCTGGTCAAGCAATACAAGAAGATACGCGGGCGAGAGCAGAGAAGCGACGACGAGAAAACGGTTATACGGCCCATTCAGGCTCCATTCTAAACAATTGTTTTAAAGTGCTTTTCTCTAAAATTTCTGAGATTTGTGATCCTGCTTCCCGAAACAACCGAACAACCTTGAGGCTCTCAACGACGGGACCAACAACGGCAAAAGGTGAGTGCCTCTTCAATGTGCGTTCGTTTTTTTGGTATACAGTCTTAAGACCATAATTTAACATAATTTAACAATTTTTCGAAATAAATAAAATACAGTCCACTATAATCAACGTTTGTAGACAACAGAGATATTTTGTTCAACAAGAAAGTGGTCTTAACCCAAAATTCTATCGAGACTACAGTTTTCGACTAACCTTTAATCTTTATTTTTAATCTTTTTTTAATTAATATTTATTTTTTATTTTTTTATTTTTTTATTTTATATTTTATTATATATTTTTGTATATTTATGTATTTATATTTATATATTTATATATTTATATATTTTTTATTTTATTTTATTTTTTATTTTTATTTATTTTTTTAATCTTTTGAGGAGTATGTTAGCAAAATTAATATAATAGAGAAATTATCTTGTGTGAACTTTTTTGAAAGTATATTGTGGAGGTAACAAACAAATAACTTGTGATTTCCAAAATAAAAGTTATATACTTGATCATGGCCTTCGAGTTTGGCGACATACTAAATGTCATTACATTATAGACTATAGAAATAAGTGCTCATTTAGCAGAAAAAATAAGAGGACAATCTATGACTTTGATAGAAAATAATCTGCTAAAAAAAGATGTGTAAACTCCGAGTAAAATTACATAAATATAACAATCGCAATCGCCGAACTAACAGACATTAGTAACCGAGTTAGACACTATGAAACAACAAATGAAAGAAATTGACGCAGAAACACTATTCTGTAAAATAAACATCTTGAACGTATCCGAAACTCAGAAAAATTTATTAAAGGATTGTTACAGAATGTCGAAATATAAGAAAAAACATCGGCACGCCTCAGAATGGCTTGCCTGCCTGTTATTACATATTCAAAATCCTGGTACCTATAAATTCATCAGAAATAATTATTTAAAGAGCTGAAATCAGATCTGGGTTGAACAAACATTTCTTTATAGGTTTCAAAAGAACATTAAAACGAAGAAATCCCATTGAAAGACACGAAATTATTTTTTTCATGAAATGTCTGTACGGCAAAGTATTGAACTTATTGTAAAAGTTGTATGCAGCTCATGGGTATTCAAGATTTTGGAGCTGAGCATAATTTAACATCAAAAACCATTGAGAAATGTGCAGATCATGTTACCGTTGTCATGTTTTCTGCTTTTGTTGGCTCCTTTGAACAACTTGTAGCTGTTTGTGTTGCGAAAGGGACCACAAGTGGAACATGCCTCGCCCAATTAATAATGGAAGTTATTAAAAACTTAGAAATAGTTGACATACCACATTATAGTACATGGTGTGGTGTGTGATGGGGTCACAACTAATAAAAAAATTAGGAAAGAGTTTGCTATATTAGGAAAACTAAATGACTCAAACAACAAAATAATACATCCTTTCGATGAGGAACGGTTCTTGCATTTTTTCTCAGTGGCTGCTCACTTGATAAAATGCATAAGAAACATGGTTCTGCAGAAATCATTTCTTAAGGTAGGTGCCAAGATGCACAATAGTTAATAAAATTGTTTGGATAATCGCTTTAATAATAATATGTTAGTCATAATAAAAAATTATAAATAATACATGTCATAAATAATACAGACTACAACTGGCAATTGCAGACTTCCAATGGAGAAATAAAATGGTCCTACTACAGATCATTATTTGAATTTGAAAAGAGTTTACCAAACAATCTGAGAATTTTGCCCAAAACTAACCGACATGCACATTCAATTCTACCTTTATGAAAATACGAGTCAAACTGGCTACTTAGGTAAGGCATTTCACAACTAAAACTGCGTAGGGGAGACCGAGGCATATTAGGGCAGCATACTGGGGTCGCGCTCCTAGATCTACAAATAATAACCTCAGAAGACCAGCATACAGTGGCGCTGCGACCATCCTACTGCATCAGTTGAGTTCAGAATAAAGTGACTTGACAGATCGCCATAATTTGTTAATACGAAGTATTGAAAGAAAAAACGCAGTTAACTTATTTATTTCGTGAAAATTCCCTTTGAAACTACGTATTAAGTATTTGTGGTAAAGCTGGCAGCATTTTTCTTACGAATCGAGGTGCATCATAGGCTTTATTTCGTATTAATACCACGTCCGAATTCGAAAAACGGTAAGAGTCACATCCATGTTTGTTTATCTAATTCGCTTACGGCCTTTGCCCCAGCAGTCCAACCCCCGCTTTGCCCTCACTTAGGGCAAAGCAGGGTTGGACTATTGTGGCAAAGTGGGGAACATTTATTTTGTACCCCACTATGTATGCCCCATACCGGCTGTCTGAGAATTTGCCCTATAAATGCGATTTATTTATTATTATTTCATTCACAGCAGGGTGATTCGGACATATAAACGCAAAACATAGCAACATTCTTGGTCTTTGGAATCAATGCAGAGAGCCGTCAATAGCTATGTTTCCGGAGAAATGGGTTACAAAAAGGCAGCGCAAGAATACAATGTGTTGCAAACTACTCTTGAAGAGTATGTCTTAAAGTACAGTGGTACCGTTGAAATGACTATAAACTATAACAAATAAATTAGTCCGTTACATAAATGTATTTACTAATGAGCAAGATAACGATCTAGTAGCGTACATAAAATAAATGGAGGCACGGTTTTACGGCCTTACGCCGAACTCAGAACGTTGGTTTTCCAGCTAGCTGAAAAGACTAACATTGCCCACAAAGTCAACAAAAGAGATGACATGGCAGGGGCAGACTGGCTTAGGAGTTTTCTAAAAAGACATCCGGATATAGCAGATAGAAAGCCGGAGCAACATTAGCAGCCAGAGCGATGGAATTTAACAGGGTTGCAGTTGGAAAATTTTTAAAATTACTTGAAAAAGCAATCGATAAATAAAAAATTACACCGCACCGCACTTACAACTTTGACGAAACCAGCGTATCGACGGTGTCAAAAAGTCATTCGAAAATATTGGCCTCAACTGGTAACCGCCAGGTCGGAACTCTAACGTCTTGCCATGCGAAAGATCCGAAAATGTTCAAACGCCAGGCGTGTTCTTTTTAAACAAAAAATAAAACCTATTTGACTCGACATTTTAACCAAAACATGAGAAAGATCCGCAAGTGTATATTTGTCACGAATGCGGTTTCAAAACAAAACATAAAAGTTCTTTAATCCCACATTTCAAGAAGAAACACGACTGTGGTTTGAAAACAAAAGACAAACGTTTGATCCAACATTACAAATGTACTGAATGTTCTTATCAAACAAAACGGAAAGGTGATTTCACCCGACATCATAAAATAAAACATGCTAAAGATGCTCCAGTGTGCAAGTTTCCGGGATGTTCTTACGAAACAAATATCAAATGTAATTTGAAGAGACATTATAACAGAAAACATGCGAAAGTTGTGGAAGTATACAAATGCAAATGTCACGAATGTGGCTTTGAAACTATCTATAGAAGTAATTTCATTATGCATTACAAACTTAAACATTCAAAAGGAAAACGTTAATTTATTTTCAACATTATTAACTTCCTTTTAAAAAAAGTGTATGTGTTCCAAGTGACAGGAGTGAAAAAAAAAACTAAAAACAGTAAATTAGATTTTTAAGGAGTTTTAGATATAGGTAGTTTTAAGAAGTTTTCTTCAGATTCTCTGAATATTATTAGTATAAGTTGAAAAAATAGTTCCCTTAGTTTAGTTATTAGTGTGTTAGTTATTAGTTTAGTTGCTTTTTAAAAAAAGCAGTGAACAGAACATGCTCTACTTATTTGATCTCTTACTACTGTCCGATTTTTATAAGAAGACGAAGGCTAGGCGTGAACTGCGCGAGCTTTGTTCACGCCTAGATTTTACGTGTTCGATGAACGGCGCAGATACTCTTATCGACGCAGACACCGGCTAACATTGTTGTTATTGGACGGCAAATATTTATGTAGTCGGAGACTGTAACCACCTTATCTGCGCAGTAAGAACTTATTCTCCTTCCTATAGTAACAGGACTATACTTATATCATATCCAAATAAAATAAAAATAAAAATAAAAATCCAACAGCAGCGACCCATCAAACTGCAGAAACAACCTCGATTGAGACAATAGCCTTCAACCTAATAGATAAGTAGACGACTCCTGAACCAGTTCTCCGACCAAGTTTTCCACAACCTGGATGCTCAGGAATAAACAGCAGTGACTTATGAGATGAGCAGAGGACAAGCTCTCCGACCAAGGTCTCTGCAACCTGGATGCTCAGGAATAAACAGCAGTGACTTATGAGATGGGGACTCCTGAATCAGCACTCTAATCAAGTTGTCCACAACCAGGACAGCAATGAATAATGTGGCAAAACGAATTGCGTTTGTAGCGTTGCCTGAGGTAATAATGTCTTATCCTAAAGAAGTACGAACAACGCAGTGGTTTACAAACCGAAGGGGAAAAACAGCTATAATTATGGAATCACCGTATAAAATGAATTAGTTGCTCAACAAGAAACAAAAGAAAAAAAGGCATGCAAAAAAAAAATGGAAAGCAACCATTAGGCTACTTGGAATTCCATCCTCTGATGACGATGAAGTTGCTGAATGTCTGAATTGTGGTTACCTATGGTTTCAACCCAATGAAGAGTGGATTAGGTGCAAACAGTGCAGTCGCTGGGCACATTGCTCATGTGCCGGAGAAGAAGATAATGATGATGAAGCTACGCATCTATGTGCTATGTTCACTTTGAGCTTTATACACAAAAGTATTAACTATTCATACACTGATGATTAACTACAATACAACCGCTGAAGAATGGAGAGAAATATCACAAAACTTTGAGGAAATTTAGAATTTTCCGAACTGTTCAGGAACGCTCGATGGGAAGCAGATTTTTTTGCAACCACCAAATAATAATGAAAGTACTTTTCTGAACTACAAGTCAAGTTTCAGTATTGTGTTAATGGCTTTAGTTGATGGTTGATGCTGAATAAAATGAGTTAAATTTTTCTGCTCCCTCAACTTTACCGCGCAGGAACGAAACAGTACCATTTGTTTTTGTTGCGGATGCAGCACTTTCCACGTCAGAAAATATAATAAGACGACACCAGAATCAGCTTTGGTTTCAAATGTTTTTTATTGTTACAAAAATGGTGTTCCTTCTCTACGTCGCGAACCCCGTAGTCTCTCAATTTTTTCTTTAAGGATATGCAGTACCTTCGCCAAAAGTTTCCCCCATATTCCTCCATGCATCCTTTTTTTTTACAATATTAGAATAATACTTCTCGCTTTTTTGCCATATTTTACTCGACATTTTAACCATAAACATGAGAAGGATCCACAAGTGTATATTTGTCGCGAATGCTGTTTCAAAACAAAACATAAAAGTCCTTTAATCCCACATTTCAAGAAGAAAAACGATTGTGGTTTGAAAACAAAAGACAAACGTTTGACCCAACATTACAAATGTACTGAATGTTCTTATCAAACAAAACGGAAAAGTGATTTCACCCGACATCTTAAATCATAAAATAAAACACGCTAAAGATGCTCCAGTGTGCCAAAGCCCGGGATGTTCTTACGAAACAAGTATCAAATGTAATTTGAAGACACATTATAAAAGAAAACATGCGAAAGTTGTGAAAGTATATAAATGCAAATGTCACGAATGTGGCTTTAAAACTATCTATAGAAGTGATTTCATTATGCATTACAAACTTAAACAAATTCAAAAGGAAAACGTTAATTTATTTTCAACATTATTAACTTCCTTTTAAAAAAAGTGGATGTGTTCCAAGTGACAGGAGTGAAAAAAAACTAAAAACAGTTAGTTTTTAGATTTTTAAGGAGTTTTAGATATAGGTATTTTTAAGAAGTTTTTTTCAGATTCTCTGAATGTTATTACTGTTATTGAAAACGCTTTTGGAATTATTTCATCCGTATTAATTTTGAGGAAGCCAATGTTACTACAACCAGAAAAAGCTGAGCTCATCACAGTGACTATAATTTGCTTACAAAATTTCTTGAGAAAGAGAATTTTATCAAGTAATATACATACTCACTTGAATGAACATTCGACAAAAAAGTCAATGGAAAAGTCATTCCAGGTTCCTGGAGAAGTGACAGAGAAGTACTACATCTCTAATTCCATTGAGGAATATTCCGCGAAAATTATCTATTTCTGCAAACAATATCAGAGCTGAATTTGCTGAATATTTTTATTATGATAACAGATCTGTTCCTTGGAAAAATGATTATTTCTTTTGAAATCGTAATATAACTAAATCTTTCCGAACTAGATTTCCGACCTGAAATCATAATCATCTTTAAATTAAGCCTACTCTGTTTGAACAGCGCAGGCTTTCACAACTGCTTACCGTGGTCCCCGGATACTTGCTACGAACGACACCAGAATCAGCTTTGTTTTCAAATGTTTTTTATTGTTACAACAATGGTGTTCTTGCTTTCCTTTGTCTGTCAGGTTACTTTTCAGTACACAGGTTCCTTCTCTACGTCGTGAACCCCGTAGTCTCTCAATTTTTTCTTTAAGAATATGCAGTATCTTCGCCAAAAGTTTTCCCCATATTCCTCCATGCATTCTTTTTTTTTGGTTTGTGCTTTTATTAAAATTTTTTTTTTTTTGCTTTTTTTTTTTTGCTTTTATTAAACACAAAGTTTTTTCGTTGTCCCAACTCATGACAGTGTCAAATATTATTTTAATAATTATGTAAATTTTGAAGCATAGTTGACAAATTGGACGTGACAGAAGAGGCGAGGCGAGGCAAACAAAAAATCCGTCCACATATATTCAAACTTTTCTTTGAAGAACCGACGTGCGTTGCACAGCTGCACGCAGTTTTGCCGCGCATCGGTAACACGTCTACATTCGTATGCTCATTCGGCCTCGCCTAGCCTCGTTACCGTTCGTGCTGAGATGACGCGGCTTTAGGCAACGACAAAATCCTTTATTATTTACTGAGTTGTAACGGTTCCTTTGTCACTGTTACATTCACTTCAAATAAATAAATTTTTATTCATTTTCCCTGTAGGTAGTACTAGATATTTCGAGAGCACACTGTACATTGCCTTCATAGGTTGCGTTACACGCCGATCCGGGGCGCCGGGCGACACTGCCAGTCGAACTTTCCCGAAGCGCTTCGCTTTAGTTCGTAGTGTGAAAAATTCTCTGTAATACTGCTTGTTATCTTTCAACACCACGCAATGAAAGTGGTGAAGGTCGAGTCAAGTACAAAGATGGCTGATTTAATTTTCTTTTTAAATTTTTATTAATTGATTACTGTTTAAAATATTATTATTGTCGCTTTTGCTTCATAATTATTACATTGTTGACGATGAGTCCTCGAGAGTATTGGAGGTCCTTTTTTTTAATAACCTCAATTTTTATCATGTGAAGGGTTGAGCTATTTAAGTTCAGCACGAGTCACTCTCGAGGGTTCGCGTCGATCATCATTATTATTCTGGTTCTGAAGTGGTACGATCTGCTTTAGGGAGTTCGCACCTTTTTACCATGGATGCCTTTTTCAACATCAAGACCCATCAGGACCGATGACAGACCGATCATGACCGGCTAGCGCTAGCACCGGCATCAGCACCAACACCAACACCAGGAGGATTCCCAGGCAGCATGGTGCCATGTACCCACGGCACGACCAGCACTACCACCAGCACCATGGCACATTCCCGGGAAGTCGTGTTGAACACTTTTGAGGCAGGCAACAACACCACCTGCTTTACAAAGATAAGTAGTTCAGCTCTTCACTGGTGTACCTAGCCTGGTTGCTATTTTCATTTTTCAATCATTGCTTTTTAATTGTCATTTCACCTCCAGGGCTCTGGGGCCCCATTATGTCAATAATTTTTGCAGTTTGATTTTTCATCCTATTGAACAAAGCAATTTTTAATAAATAATATCACCCCCACACGTCATCGTGTGGGTTTCAATATCATTTTTTGTATGTAATTATTTTATCTTTCTAATTTAATCATTCCTATCCTATCCTATATTAATCATTTTCACTATCAATATTGTACCTACCTGTGATACCATTTTGTTCATTCACCGTCAATTGCAATTTCCCATTTTTTGTGATATTTAAATTATTTATTCTATTTAATTGTTTATATTCTGTGATATTTAAATATCTTTGTTATCTATTTTATTGTCTATTTACATTAATTATTTTAATAAAAACTGTTAAAATCTGCTTGTGGATTTTCTTCCACCTGTGACGTTGTTCATTTGTGTGCATTGCCATAACAATAGTTAAATTTTCATTTTGAGCTAGCTGGCTGCTAAATAGCATTCCTAACCTCCCCGAAAATTGCTCGGAGTGGAACGGAAGGTTATAGAGTAAGAAACGCTTTAAAACAACTTTTGTTTTTCTTTTGGCCGCCTTATTTTTTGTTATCATTAGATTTAAAAAAATCAAGGAAATGCTTGCTTTTCTTGTAAAAAATATCAAGAAAAAGAATTCATAGACCTTCATTTGATGCTTTGACTGAGAAGGTATAGAGTTACAGAGAAACTCCAAGAAACAAAAAAATATTTATTTTTCATCAAAGAATATAAGGGTTTTTTGGGTAACAAATAAGCGGCCCACTATTTGAGGTTACCTTCTTCGAAGAGGGCTCGGTCACGTGAACTTCTTTACTTAATAAAATTCCCAATAATAATGTACCGAAATAAATAAGTATAAATATATATTAGAGCTACCCATCTGATATTTCAAAAATTTTCAAAGCCGACTAGATCGCAGAATTTTCATAGTCAACTTTCGTTTTTCTTATAGCCATCATATTGTTTTTTTTTTTTTATGTTGTTCGATATAAAAAAAATCATAAAAACTAAAAATTGTTAAACTTCAAAAAATGAATTAAAAAAAAAATCATTCTTCTTTTTTCTTTACAAAAAAGACACATTTTTAGACCGAATTTCATAGACAAATTAAAAAACCATAAGGCAAGCACTATTTCGGCGTATTTTACAAATGTTGACGTTTTTCGACGATTTTTTATTAGATTTTTCTTGTTGCTTTCTTTGAAAAATTAAGAATAAAAATTTTAAAATTTTTTTTTGAAGTTTATTAATTTTTGGTTTCCATTATTTTTTTCATATCGAACGACGTAAAAAAATAATATGGCGGCCATAAGAAAAACGAAAGTTGACTGTGAAAACTCTTGGATCTAGTAGGCCTTGAAAATTTTTGAAATGCCAGATGGATAGCTCTTAACGGCTTATGTAAGCCTACAAAAAATTATTTATTAATTTCCAATAATAAAAAAGATATGAGGAAAATAAGAAATCTCGATTTTTCAGTTTTTTCAGGATATTTCAGGAACGGTCACAGATATCTTGCATGTTTTGACGAATTCGAGATGGCCACAAAACTGCGCATCTTTTCTCTAATTTAACCGACCCTGTATCTCTTAGCGTTCAGGAGATAGCAATATAGAGAAGGATACATAGTGCACCCTGTATAAGAGTTTCATAACTATTATTTAATATAAACGTTTAAGTCGTTTCTCTTATATGGTCAGGGTTACATAGACACCGAAGAAGGAGTGCAGCAGGATGATCCTCTTGCTCCCCTGCTTTTGTTTTGTATTGCTGCTCATCCATTATTTATAAAACTTAAATCATCATTCAATACTTGGTACCTTGATGATGGGACAATTATAGGCTCTCCCGAAGACGTTGGAAGCGGATTTTAAATTATTAGATCAAGATGGCCCTAAATTTGGTCTATTCTTAAACAAAGAGAAATGAAATCTACCCAATGTTTGGAAGAACAGAAACAATAGATTCAATTCTTACAGCTCAATTTGAAGACTTAAGAATCAGAAACAAAGAAAGTTTAGAATTACTTGGATCACCACTTGGAATGAAAACGGAGTACTCGATTTTACAAAAGAAAATTGATGCATTAACACACATGGTTCGACGTTTATCATATCTAGAACCACACCAAGCATTCTTCTTATTAAGAAACTGCATTGCAATGCCATGACTACAATATTTATTAAGAACAACCCCACTATACGAACACAGCCTGGTACCAAAATTTGATCTATTACTACGGTCTTCAGTCAGTGAAATCCTAAATATCAGACTTTCCAATAACGAATGGCTTCAAGCATCTTTACCAATCTTCATGGTGGTCTAGGAATTCGTTGCTCCGTTGATGTTGCACTTCCAAGTTTTATCTCATCTTGCAATTCATCAACAGATCTATTTAAAATCATATCATCAAAATTATTTGTTGATCTAAAACTTTACGGTTTAAATGATGCGATAGATTCATGGAAAGCCAATACACATTCCACTGACATACCGAATAGTTGTAATCAACGAAATTGGGATGATCCCCGTTAGTTAAGATGGCCACAAACCAATTACTTGAAAACGCCACTAATACGAAGGATCAAGCTCGGTTACCAGCGATAACTCAAAAGGATTCAAGCCATTGTCTAAATACTTCACCGGTGTCAAGTCTTGGAACTCTCTTAAATCGACATATGATCAGAATAGCAATGTGTCTCAGACTTGGATCAACGATTGAGCAACACATTTGTCGTTGTGGTGCAAACGTAGACCAATCTGGGACTCACGGCTCCTCGTGTAACTTCAGAAAAGGACGCCACAGTAGACACAAGGAGGTTAATGATATAATCAAACGAGCCTTGTGTACAATAATTGGTCTCCAACCTATCCTTGAGCCACCTGGTCTACTAGCTCGTAGTGATGGTAAACGCCCAGACGGAATGACATTAGTGCCCTTTAGACACGGCAAGAGTCTAGTACGGGACTTGCAGTAAATACCGTAGCTCCGTCACACCTACTTAGAAGCGCCGACCGACCAGCCTCTGCCGCTGAGAATGCAGAGACTAATAAAAGAACCAAATACCGCAACCTATCAAACTACTATCTTTTTGTTCCAATAGCAATCGAAACCTTTGGCTCTTATGGCCCAAGTGCAGAAATATTAATCAATGACATTTGAAAATGATTATGTGATGTGACCGGCAACAAGAGTGAAGGCATTTGGTTCAAACAACGACTATCGATAGCCATTCAGAGAGGGAATGGTATTAGTGTGTTGGGAACTAGAGAACCAGAATCTTTTTTGGAGTTAGAATAAAATTATCACTGTAATACATAAAACTTCTGTAATTATTTTATTAAAATATAAACGTTTATGCGATGTACATTACCAAACATATACCATCGATACGTCTCTTAAACGTTTAATGTACCATCGTGTGTTGCCTGGGTAGATTAATTTTTTGAGTTAGATTTTTTCATAAGAAAGTAATTTTAATTGTAGAAACGTGTTGAAGGTTCTAGTGAGTTATCCACAGTTGATGAATTTTGTTATTTCTTGAAAAAATATGCTTTTTTAATAAATTTGTAACAGCGTAGCTTGATTTTCATTTCATGCATTTCATGCTGTCATTATTGTCTTCCGAAGAAATATTGAAATAGGTAGGTATGCCTACTTATATCAACCTTTCGAACATGCGAACATAATATATTATATCAACCTCAAACGATATTTTGCAATTTAAATGACTGAAACATTTCTAATTTAATTTCAATAAGCGTGAAACACCCTTACACTCTGACAAACTTCCTCGCATTGTAACTTTAATAGCCCGTAATATTGCCCACGTGGGGGCTCGAGTAAATTCCACCACCTCAACTAAATGATTAAAAGCAAATCTGTGTTTAAACACACACACATGTATTTTGCTTCAGAATAGACTAAATCATAGAGAAGTATGGAAGTGGAATTATACAGTTATTCGGCGTGTTGTACCCGGTGTAACTTGTACTAAACCTATTACAAACACGGCAACGACCCTTTAAACTTCAAGACAAATACGGGGAAACAAAGCTCAGCCACAACAACTTCACTTGCGACTTGCGTAACACGGCAGTCGCAGGCCTGGCGGTCCCTTGTGGGGGTTCTCGCTTTAATAATAAATAAATGCAGTGGAGAATTATTAGGAACCCGGCAAATTACAAACCACTGTGCACGAGACGGGCTATTAGGGATTGTCCGCACTGAGAAATTTTCACGGTATTCCTGCTTTTAGAATGATTTTCCTATTTATTTTAACGAATTAAGTACTTGTTAATCACGTGTAAAAATGACTTATAACTAATAACTTACAAGTTAAATTGGGGCTTGACACCTTGTTGTCAACAAAATGCTTTCTACGTAACCTTCAGGGTAGGTTGAATTATTTTACAAGTATACCTATTTTCAAGTATATTCAAGAGAAAGGGAATATGTTGCAAATAAGGTGGTTCAGCGGTAGCTTATCCTCTTTTTCTTAACAGATAAGCTAACTCCCAATATCCTTTACGAGGCATCTACTAGCAAATTACCCTAAATTTTTCTTCATTTTCATTTTTCACTTGGAGGATTAATAATTGATATGAATTTGAAATCTCTACTGTTATTTATTGGTACAAGTCAACCGATCTTGATAAGATTCAGGTTCTTCCTACATAGTTTCAGAAACTTCTAGACTCTGAATAAAGAGCGAATAGGTCCAATAATATCGATAGTTATATTATCGACGTCCGTGTATTTATTTCAAATAATCGACACTTCCTCCTTATATCCCAGAATTTCTTCTGCCTATCCACTTTTTTCAAAAAAAAATATATATCAATAGGTAGTGGAACTTTCTAGGTTTTTTTATACCATAGGTATGTACATTATCCGCAAGATAATTACTCCACAAAGAAAATCCGCAAGATAGTACAACTTAAAGGTCTCTTGTGTACTTAAATGTACAACTTAAACATGAGTTTGGGTTTATTTTCCTGAAACAGAATTATTATGAACAAGCTAGGTAATAGGTTAATCGATTCTTAGCCTTCTTATAGAAAATTTATTTGATTTTTTTTATTAAATTTATCATTTTGGCTTTCTACTAGTTCCGACATAAGACATTTCGGATTCCCCAGCTACGTTTACAAGAAATCATTGTACCTTATCATGTTTAGTAAGTTTGTCAGAGAAGCACCGAACTGAACGTTTTTATTTTCTCTTATTAACAGGGCCCAGGTACCAGTTTATGCCACTGAGACAAATAGTTCAAGACCAACAGCAATAAATTTATAAAAACCTTGTTCTTTAACTTATATGCATTTTACGGTGTTATGTAATTCTAGTTTGTACAGGGCTGAGAGTAAGCAGCGTTACTGTCTGTTAGAATTTTAACATTCCTATTCTTAATGTTTTTGGTGGAGGCTTCATTAGCAGTCTGAATTACTTTAATAAAAATTTCTTGTAAAATATTATTATCTATGTCTTCCCAAGAGTATAGTCATTTTTTTTAGAGTTTAAATGCAGGTAGATTGTAAGAGTATAGGTTTGATATCCTCCACCTCCTGCCTGAAGTACTTCATATCTCTGACCTGACCTTTTTTTTTCTTTTTCAATTAGAGGAGGTCAAATTCATCATGGACACCCTGGGCATAGTTCTACCTAACCGAGGTAATGCCGCACTCTTACCGACTAAAACCCCTCTTCGTACCTGTGAGCCAGTCTCAATCTAGCTCTAAGACAAATATATTTTTTTTCAAAGAACTCTACCACACTCCAATGTTCGCTTATACGATAAAGACACTCACCTGAAGAACAGCTTGGAGAGTATTATTACGTTTTTTCGTACTATCTATCGAAATAACACGTTTTTCTTTTATTGAACTTTCACATGCACTACAGAGAAATCCCTATCACAATCTGGGAGCGGTCCATGAGCGGAGATGTCGATTCACGTTGGCTTTGAATTTTTGCAGGTTGTATTCGCCAGGAAACACGCCCTTTGGAATGCTATTCCAAAGTGATGCGGTTCTATACATAAAAGAAGTCTGAAATAGGGTTGAACCAGGTGTAACGACCTGAACCTGTTACGGAAGAGCGTCTGCGGCTTGTCGTGTATTTCTGCCTGGTCTTTTTCTAGGTGGGATCAAGCGGGTCACGTCTTTTGAACACTTCCCATAAAAATATCTGTAAAACAGACTTAGGTCTGCTACTTTTCTTCGATGTTCGAAAGAGTAGTCTAAATTTTTTGTCAAATCTGGGTCCTCAGTCAAGCAGATGGCTTTTTTCTGAATGGATTCGAGTAATCTCAGCGTATGTTTAGGAACTGAGTTCCAAAGATGTCAGCAGTACTCCAAGGATGGTCGGATTTGAGCCTTGTATACGAGGAGAAGCTGTTGTGGTGTATAAAATTTCTTAGTGCGGAAGAGTGTTCCAAGTTTTTGAGAAGCCTTCGCCAGACCTGCAACATGCCAAGACATGTTCGCTCCGAGGCTCACTCCAAGTAAACGAAGAGATGACGATGGAGTAAGAGAGTGTCCCTCCATCACCATATCTGGCTCCAAAACGTTGGTCTTTTTGGGCTTGGGTTTTTCCAGCTTTATATTGAACTTGGTTTCTATCGCCCCAAGCTAGAATCTCTTGTATGTCATTGTTAAGTATGTCAACTTCTTGCTCTCTGCGAGTTTGAGCATCGATGGCAGATATTCACGCTTCTAACGTATAAGAAGATATGAGTGTACTGTCATCGGCAAAATTTTATTTTGGGTTTGTTGTTGTTTCAAGCAAATCGTTGATAAATATAAGGAAGAGAGTCGGAGATAAAATGGATCCCTGAGGGACGCCGGCATTGACGAAAAAGGTCTCAGGAAGAACTTCATGGACTTCCACCTGTAATGAGCGATCTCTGAGATAACTCGCAAACCACAAGCAGAATTTATCGGCCATGCCATAAACCTGCAGTTTTGCCAACAATACATCATGCCAGACACGGTCGAAAGCTCTATAAGTATCAAACGTGATACCCTCGAGACTCCCCATGGTGCTCAATTGCGCTCTTCCACAGCTTGGTGACGTAGGTGAGGAGATCACCAGTTGACCTCTCTGTTGGAGGTCGCTATACTTTAAAAGATGGCTTTCTCCATAATCTCAGATATCACTGAAAGCAGTGCCACTGGTCGATAGTTATTTGGTAAGGTCTTTAAGCCATTCTTGGGAATAGGCTGGACCCGTGCACATTTCCAGCAGGAAGGAAATATTCCCTTTTTGTGTGACAGATTGAAAAATCGACAGAAAACAGATGACAGCTCAGTGGTGCATTTTTAAGTACGATAACAGGCACATCATCGGGCCCAGAAGCTTTGTTTGGGTATAGAGATAACATAATGTGCTTTATGACACGTTGTCGGAACACAATGTCTGACATTTTGGACTCCATAGAAGGGATCATTGGCGATGTTCTTCCCTGAAAGTCGACGGAATAGTATGAAGAAAATGAAAAACGGAATAGAAAAAGACAAAAAAAGAAAACTCCCGCCAACAAGTTCCCTTTCAACAAGTAGCCGTGGATGCGATAATCTCGCCTATCCGTGTAAGTGGTGGAATCGTGGGTCTGGTGAAGTTCTGGCTGACTTCCTTAGCGACCGATCAAAAAGATTTCGAACCGTTAGGACAGGAGAGAAGTTTGTTCCTTAGTCTTTGATTGTGAGCTTCCTTGGTTTGATCTATTATTTATTTGCATTTGTTTCGAGCAAGGATGAAATTTTGGTGATTTATGCCGTCGGGGCTCTCTCGCCATTGACGAAAAGCCAGTTGTTTGGAGGCGACAGTTTCCTTGTATCTTTTGTTGAATCAAGGTTTGCTGTTTGAGGGCTGTTTTTTTGAAAAGGGAATGTAGGATTCCATGCCTGTTGAGATGACTTGAGAAACTTGTCCAGCACAAACAGATGGATCACTATAGAACCAAAACAAACACCCCTCCATGGAAAAGCTCGATAATATTCCCTGAGTTCTTCCTATTTGGCCGATCTATAGTGTCAGATTATACGCGGTTTACTTGCTTCTTTAAATACTAGTAATTGGTAGGACACATGATGTTGATACGAGTTTGTGGTCTGAGGAAGCCAGTGAGGCTTTCATCGTGATAATATAATATTTGAGGGTTCGTGATAAAAAAGAGATCCAAAAGACTATCAATCCCTCTGCCTAAAAATGCACGACTATCTTATGGTATTATAGCTATACACCATGTTGCATAGAAAAGGTAACATTGGAAACTACCAAGTTTCCTAATAAGATACTATACAGTTTTCCATATGGTATCTGGAGCTATTGCAAGAAAGTATCATCCCGGTCATAAATACAACTAGAAGACCCCTTGTGGTACCGACATTTTTCCTGGCAGTTCGACAGTATGTCCAGTGTCCTGGTAGATAGATAGGAAGAGGAGGAGTAATTGAGTGGCCGCCTAAGTCATCAGACTTTAACACCCTTGGATTTTTTTACCGGGGAAAGAACAAGTCATCGGTTTATATAACGCCGTTCCTATCCACGAGATTGAGGAGCTCAAACAAAAGATAAGAAGAGCTTCAGAAGAAATATATCCTGACATAGCAGAAATACAATAAATTCATGGTTTCTACAGTTTTTTTTAGAACCCTGATTAGAACGGATGTGTGATTATACTTTGTTCAGATAAATCTTTGTGAATACTTTCTCTTAGAGAGTATACTATTTTAGAATAATAATTAATACACTGTATGTTATTTAATATACAATTATTTTCTGTCTTTATAAAATATTTAGTATACCTAATGTAATTTTTGTTATGTTTTGAAATAATTCTATTCGTTTTAATTAAAAAATTAAAATGATTTATTGCATTGACTTTCTATACAAAATCCCTATGATCTATTTTAATTAACTCAGTAATACTAAATTCATCAATGCTCGAACGTAACTTACTATAACTACGGTATTTTATATACTCATATGTCTCTGTTTTAGTACGATTGAAATATTTTCATAGTGTATCTTCATTCTAGGAATTCACTGAAATTTTGGCTGTAGTTTAAAAATGTTTAGAAATCTAGTTGCTAATTCCAAAACACAAAAATTCTCCAACTTCCGCCATAGTTTTGACAGTGTACGCCTAAACAAAAGGACTCAATTTCATTCGAGGATGTAGTCTGCATAGTTCGAGATTCCCCTACGTAGATCATAAAAATGAAGACATTCTTTTATTACAAAAAAGAAATTCTTTAATAATTCTTAAAAATGCAATATAAGTCTATTATTAATAACAAAAACTTAGAAAAGATTTAGAGGATAGAAAGGTAACTTTACAGAATTAATGGAAGCAAAATTATAATGAAATTTTTCCTTTTCCACGACGATATATACTCTTGAAGATAATTCGTCGTATTTTATTGGATTTTTCAGCATCATTCCAACTGAAAGATTTGTCTGAGTGTATAATAAGTTTAATTAAAAGAGGATTTCTCTTAGTTAAGAATTTTAAAATTGGGCAAATTACTATTTTAATTCGAAAAGAAATTCTGTCAGAATTATCTCCAGAGTTTGTCATTTTGTCACAAGAAAAATCCGAATGAATATCCCGCGTCAGTGATGGGTTTCTTTTTCCGATAATCTCGTTACTTAGTAGTCTGTAACTTTTGTATTCGATTCATAACTGTTCCATAGAATTAGCTCTTACAGAATGGTATAGTTTTATTGAAAGAATGCTTAAAAAGGATGAAATATGTGGTTTAGCGAATTTCGTTCACTGTTCATCTATTATTTATGAAAAGTATTAGCAGGAGTTTTGTACGCCGTATAGCAGCCGCTCACCTGTTTTTAATTTCGCATTTCCTAGTTGTTTTCTGTTGAAGGTATGATATGTACTTAGTCCCACTTATACTAAAATGTTATTTTTTTTTAATATTGTAACTACGACTCCGCCTGAGAGTCGTCCGTGGCGTTTCGCTGGTCCGAAATCGCCTGGAGATCGGACGGATTCCTCGGGCGCCAGATTTTTACTGAGGGTTTACTCCCTTGGGAAGATGTTCTCGCCAAATCCTCCCACTTACCTGAGTCGTAATTACAATGGTACTGCTATAGTACCCTTGTCCCAGGGGTAGCTCTGTGGAGAAACGGAAAGTGCCAGGGGTCGGTTGAGGTTACCACCCTAAAAGAATTGTGTTCGGCAAAGCGGGCTTTAATCGCTTTCCGAAAGCATTGGCACCTCCGAGGAGCCAAGCTGTAGCGAGTGATTATCAGTTTAAAGGATACTTAATTAATTAATGCAGAACGGATGAACATTAACACCACAGAATTCAACTTAACAATTTTTATTATTAATTTATCGGAGTAGGTACACAATGAGCAATAATAATGAATCGGTATGAATGAATAAATAATAACAAATCGGTCACGGGGCACAGCGGTACGTGAGGGGCGGTTGCGACTAATAAGTAGGTAGGTATACACGTCGGAATGACGAACGGGCGGTTAAAAACGGCCTGGATCGGTTTAGACAAAAAAAGAATAACTAGGCGGGCTGTTCTCGGCGGTTATGTGAGTAGTGCGGCCACGGTGATCTCAACTACGCATTCGGAGGGGAATCGGCACGATTTTGGCGGGACGCTGCTCCGCGAGCACCAGACGCCACCCCCAGCATACTGATCCACCCTTGCTATGCCAGGCGATGGACCGTGGACCAGGAGCGAAATCCTTGTTACTCACAACGTGGAAATGAAGGGGTATTGAAGGAGCCCGTTGTTCCGCGGGTACCAGACACCACTCCCGGCGCACTGATCCACCCTTGCTATGCCAGGCGATGGACCGTGAACTAAGAGCGAGGCCTTTGTTACCCACAACGGAGATGGTAGGGGTTATCAGAGGAACCCGTTGTTCCGCTGGTACCAGACACCACTCCCGGCGCACTGATCCACCCTTGCTATGCCAGGCGATGGACCGTGAACTAGGAGCGAAGCCTTTGTTACCAACAACGGAAGGAGGAGACGGTTCTGATGAAGGCTGGAGCGATAGGAGTGAGAGGAGAAAAATATCGACCGCAGCAGAAATATAAATTGCAACAGCACCTACCTTTGACTATTCTTCGGCAACGGGTCTAGACAGAGATCTTCTATTGATTCAGATGCACTACTAAATTACTAATTACTCTTAAACTATTGCTAACTAACTATTAACTTCCCGGTGAAAAGAACAAAAATGAAAATAACCACAACTGCTTGCACTCGGAATTCCCGGTAGGTACTTAAACTGAGACTGCTGACACACGTCTTTACGATCGGAGATCAGAATCCGGAATTGCTTTTTCAAATCACGGCCCCGGTTTATATAGCGACCACTATCGGTTCCTGGTGAGATAGAAATTTTCGAGAACATTTTCTCCGTAAAAAAGGTTAATTTAAACTGCTATCTGCGGCCCGGTGCATTTCGGCGTTTTTATAATGCGATAGTGGTCGACAACTTGCTTGAATTTGAAGCCAACTGCCTCGATTTAGTTACTTTAAAAATCAGCCTGTGCATAAAAAATTAATGAAATTAAATGAAATCATGAAAATTATTAGTACTTTGCTGATTCAAGGTACCTACCTACCAAACCCTATTTCTGTACTATTCGCAAAAACTTAACTGGACTAATAACAACCTAAACGGGGTGGACCTACCTACCTACCTACGCCGTCGGAATAATCTTTATTCATTAGAAATAATGGAAAAATAGAAATAAAATAAACTAGATGGAGTCGGGGTAACACGACTTCATTACAATATTATAATTTTTTTGAATTTTTATACCATCTCATCAAAATGCACATTTGATAAGCAGCCACCCCTAATTATCAGTACCTAGTAATACTATAAGAACTTCAAAATAATCAGGTTATGCTTGTTGCACAATTATTGCAAAGTATCAGTCTAACAGTTAAAATAATCCGACCGCGGACCAGAAGGATTATTCTGTAAAACTGGATTGCTAATTATGTTCGGAGAAGAACATAAAAACGGTAATTCTGTGATATTAATTAAAGTGACAATCGACACGACGCAATACCGGTTGGTGCATCTACGACACGGTGATTTCAAGTGTCTTATTCGTCGTATAAGTGTTGTACCTATATAATTTCAAGATTTTTTTCTTCATTTTGCGAGAAGTTTATACATATAGTCCAGTCAAGGAAGGAGGTGTGTGTGAGCAGGCATCTAAGCGATTCCTTCAGAAACTTTTTCAGGATGTGTTAACATACCAGTAGTTCCTACGTCTAGGCGGTGAGCCGCGGGAGGGGAGAGGCAGGGAGGGGCGGGGAAAGTACCACTTTTGGGGTTTCCGGTTGTTTCTCAAACAGTTCGTCGTAGGGAAAAATTTACTTATAATAAATAAAAGCTCGTAAATTAATTAAATTAATTGTAACTCTGCTGTTAGGTCTGCTGAACAACCTCCTCCGCCCATAGTACAGGACTTGGTATCCTACTGCGAGAGGAAGAACGTCCACCTCATCGTCGGATGTATTTTTATGAGCAATAGGATAGCCAATCGGCAAGTATCCTCTGAACCGTCTTGTACAAATCCCATACACATAACCTTCCAAATTGGAACCCGTCGTAGGCCTGTGGTACAATAGCAACCCTAGAGGAACAGATTTGGAGGGATACAAGATGGCCCTGCGGTCTGGTACGGGGTCTGTGATTTCCACTATTCACTATCCAAAATCGTGATGAAATTGAAATCGCGGCAGAGTAGATCCAGAACGCTATTATCTCAACATATTACAACTGTCTACTAGAGGTGAAGAAAAACAACAGAAATGTTGACTGGTGAAACAACGACTTAGAAAAACGTAGAAAAGAAGTTCGACGACTCTTTAATCGAGTTAAGGAGACGGGCAACTGGGAAAAATATAAACGTACTCTACGAGGTCTTAAGAGATACACACTTCACTGGTAACTAGAAAGGAGGAGAAAGTCACAGTCTACTGGGTGGTATGCGCTCGGACATAACCCCTAAGACTGTAGCATGCCCTGCTTGCTACTATTTAAGCAAAGAATTGATAACGGTTTTGTGCGGAAGTTTTATAAGTTTTCAGAATGGGGTACTCAACTGTACAATTTAAGAACATTTTGTCAATAATTTATTGTACAAAAGAGAGAATCCAACACCTGTAGGTAATAAAGAATCCAAGGTTTGCGAATTATCAAATTGTGCGTTGTAGAAACTTTAATAATTTTCTCTTTTTAAATTGTATTTCCAGGCAAAGTGAAGGGTACCTACAGATTCCAAAATTTTTTACGAGTATTTTGATATGTAGTTCATCTAGTTTCGTCCAGTATCTGATTTATGGTATCATTAAATACGATAAATTGAATAAAGAATCCTCTCGGACTATGCAGGATGTGAATTCCTATTTAAGGTCATAAATTAAAAAAAAAAAATGAAACAAATTGAATAATAATAACATAATAATAATAATAACATAAATCTTATGTTATTATTAGCTGTTAGAGACGCGAGAACAGTTGAAGGAAGGTGCATTTTTCCCGAGAAGGATAAATTAAGGACGCGGGCGAATTACAACAAGTAAAGGAAGAATTAGAATGAACGCAGCAACGTTGTACCAAATATTGCAGTAGTAAAAGATCGGATGACTTTTGACGGGGGGTTGATTCAGTTCGTAAAAAGAAACATTTTTTTAGATTTGAGCGTTCAGACAGGAATCAACACGTAGCCCTGTGTCTCAGGTGTATTTGTGAATTTTTTTTTTTTTTTGTTGCATAATGTAGTGTCGAAAGGAAGCCCTGACGGGAGACGTCTTCTTCCTATAAAATTAAACTGGGAATATCTTCCACAAACAGGGTTTCAGCTCCAGAGTTTCAGGTTCAGAGTTTCAATTTCAGGATTCAATTTCAAGTCTCAGAGATTTTCTCGTTTATAAGTTGATTCTTTGGTCCATTTTTGAATTTTTAACTCCTTCTATCTGGAATTCAAGTTCTCCGGGACCAGCTAAGGAGACATAATACGCAATTCAGAGTTTCAAAGACGAAGATTTATCAAGCAAATTTTTCAAAGTTAGCAAGTCGTGCGGTATAGCGGGTGGTATCAGCAGCAGCGATGGACTGATTTCAGACCAGTTGACCCTGCCCTGCAGTTCACCTGCAGCATAGTACCAGTGGCAGTTATATTCCTTTATCTGCAGACCAACGACAAGGTATTTATCTAAATTTTCTGTGAATTTCAATTTTGACCAGTGAAGTTTCATCATCAAAGAAAAATAAATAAATAAAACCAAAATATCATTGTGTCCTTTCTCCGATCTGATTTATTTTGAGTTGGGTTTGATGTATTTTACATTTTTTTAATTTCTGTGCTATTATGTAAATACTTTTTGAAATTGTAATTATAGGTATACTTGTTTTGATGAATAAATTTGGGAATTGATGAGACAAAACTTAATCCAGGCCGTGTTTTGAGTTATTTTTTTATCGTAAATTAAAATTCAATTAAAAATTAATTCCTTTCTTCAGAAGTAAAGAAAATAAATTTTTAAATTACCAAAAATGACTCTTCAGTTCTGTTTATATTGTGGTAATATATTGAATATTACTTTAGGATATTTGAGACATTCTGGTTTTAAAAGCCAGCTTTAGCTAATTAAAATTCAATTTAGAGTAATTATTGAGGTGCTATCACTGAACAATAATTATTAGTTATCGATTTTAAAGGAGATTTTAATGCTATTGAAAAATTTGCAAGGTCAGGATATGATTTAAATATTATATGAAACATAAGTTTTGAATTTTGATACTTGGGCGGGACATTCTTAATCTTACATGTCCTGCTCGACAGGCCAAGGGGGTTAATTTCTAAAAAAAAAATTTAAACCATTTTTGAGATGTCAGTGGCCACCTCCTTCTAGTCAAGGTAAGTGAAGCTTTTGTTTTTATTTCGAGACAAGCCACTCAGTAAGAGTAAGGATAAGGGATCTGAGCACAATAGATCTCAACAGGTCGCAGTGCTGGAATTGTAGTGGGAGGCCTACAGAAGGCCTCCCACTACAATTTACAAGGGTAAGGGAGTACCACAGAATGGGGAAGGAAAAGGCTACAAGACAGTTATGAACCGCTCTGCTTATAAGAACCGTTCTCCTGGGAACAGATGTGTGGGAGGACAACAGAAATGAACTCGTTACAGCAGTTTCAGATGGTTCGTCTATGGATCCAAGACATCCACAGGAACTGGATCGAAGAAGAGAGTCTTCCCGAGCCTGGGCCTTGACGCAACCACTTCCCAGGCCGTAATATATGCCATGGAACTCTGTACGCAGTTGTAGGAACAGATGTACTCAATAAATAATACATTTTCAGACAGCCAAGCGGATCTTAAAGCCCTTCGCTCGAGCCACTGCAAGTACAAGTTGGTCTGGAATTGTCAACTAACATTGAAAGCTCTAGCAAAGTCAACGAAGGAACTCTGATCTGGATTTCGGGCTATGCTGGATACGGAGAGAACAAACTTGCCAACTTTCTGGCCAGGAAAGGTGCCGAATCTGAATTTATCGGACCACAACCAGCTTTTGACATATCACCGGATATTGCCAATACAACAATATGAAATGGGCTGAGAGGGAAGTCCTCCAGCACTGGCAAATCTTATCAAGATTGGACCATTCGAAGGACTTTATAAAGGGTACTTCGAAAAAAAGAACCAAGAACTATTGGAGCTTACCAGAAAAGACTGAAAAATCTAATATGCCTATAATATACTAGGCACTGCAAGCTGAATCATCATCTGCACAGGATCGGTTTAGCGATCAGCGCTCAATGCCGCTCGATGCCGAAACAGCAAAATACATTCTATGTGAGTGTCCCGCTTTTTTGAAGGACCAGATTACAAACCTTCGGGAGAGAATTTCTCACACAACAGGACCTGGATACATTTACAATAATTGTCAAGGGGCTTCCTCAAAGAGGGTCACCTCGAAGAGGGCCATTTCCCTGCCAGAGAGTGTACGCTTCACATCGCTCCTCTGTTTTACTCTCAATCAAAATTTTAAAAGTCTTTTTACATACAACTTTAGGTCTTTAACCTTAAAAAACGCAACCCTTCTCCACTTTGGAAAAGGGTTTTAAACAATAGTCATTATATTTTTTAAATGTATTTGTGATGAGTGTTTTTCGTGGTTTTAATTGTTTTTGAGAGGAATTGTAACAAAACCAACCATTTCTATCACCATCTTATCAACTTCTTTATCCAAGTTGTCCTAAAAATGTCCAATTTTATTATTATTTTATCACAAACGAATTTTACGGACTCTGTTGAGCTGACAACTGTCCTGATGATGGGTTAATAACCCGAAACCGGTCGACAGACTATTCATAAATATATATTTGAGTATATATTAGAATATAAATGAATATTAGAATATAAAAATGAGCGTATAGGAGAGTATGTCGCATAAAATGCCACTTTAAAATAACTGTTCCTTTGATTCAGTAACGGGTTGAAGAGCCATGCCATCACTAGCGAGGAAGACGGGAGAAACTGAAGGTGCCGGGCATTACTTTAATTAAGTGCCAGCTGATGCTCGATTATACTCCGGATTTGAATTCCATTTCAAAGTCCAAGCTGACATACAGACAAGATTGAGATGAATATAAGTGTTTTCCATGCGTCTGAAGACAGGTTCCTCTTATTAATTTCATTCTATATATATAAAAATTTAATTTTTGATGAGAAACAAATATTGTAAAATGACGTACGAATCACGCCATTGTATTGCAAAAACTGTGAAAATGCGCGCGATCTCAAAATGACAAAAAAGGGAAACCGCGAAAGTAATAAAAAATATTAAGTGGGCTGTATAAAATTGAAATGATTGAAAGAAGTGCGATAGATATAAAGTTTAATGGTTGTATTAATAATGCACACGAGAAAAATCAAAAAATATCTGGCTTTTTTGGCGGTTGTTATTATTCACCTTGGTTACTTGTTTCAAAACATTCTTTTATCTACGAGTGATTCATAAAATGCACTTTTTTAGGCGTTTCTTAGTTCATAAAATGTATGATTATCTTGAAGAGTGAAATAAAGTATTTCGGGTGAAATAAAGTGCCGTAGGGGTTCATTATTTAACGCTAAATCTGACAAGTTACTGCACGACGAAGTGACGAACGAAGTACATACAGTACAAGTTCTAGTCAGCGGAGCGGCTCGATTCGGCGATCGCTGATACACGAGACGCTGATCGCTGGATTACATTATTGCATCCCGACGCCAACCGCTTCTAATACTTGTGTTGCTCCGTGCTCGGCTTGTTGACACCATGCACCTATACTAGAGAAACGTCGTAGTTTATTAGCAGAGCGCCAGATCTATGTACAATTAATATTTTGTGTTTTGTGTCGTTTAATTATACCGAAAATGGATACCATTGTAGATGATTTAATGAATGAAATATCTTCTACCCCAGAAGAAATTATTTTTCAATCAAATATGGCTGCACAAAATCAGTTAGGTACCTACCTCAAAAATCTAAAGAAGCGTATATTAAGCAATATGTCACCTTTATGAACTGACGTGATGAAAAAAGCGTTAATAGCTTCAAAGAAACACTTACATAAGATATGAATCCATTGGAAAGTTTTTTTTATAATAATAACTTTCTGTTCTAATTTAAGTCACTCGTAGATAAAATTTTGTATGCAACATATGCATAAAGTGCCTTTTTTCACTTCTGGGATTGCCGCATTCGCCTGCGGCTTATGCGGTCAACTTCCCAGTCGTGAAAAAAAGTACCACTTTATGCACTTGTTGCATAAATAACTATTAAAAGTTACTGAAGTTTAAAAAGATAATTTAAATTGAATGAAATCTTAACACGTCATAATTTATTCTAATATTGGGAATAGTGAAGATGCATGTAAGCACTATAAATTTATTATTAAAATATACAAAAATTTCTCTGCATGGGCGCTTAGGTTCAACAATTTAAAAGATCACCAACACAACGAGAAATAAATATTTTTCTCTTTTAAATAATATTTTATTAGTTACGCTACTCAAGAAGAAAAACCTTGAAAGAACCACAAAAAAACTCGGATTTCTGGTGTATCATTTATGGAAACCGTTGTTGTCGGAATTCCAATGGAGCAGATGATGGTCTAGTTTCCGAAATAGATGTTTCTATCTAATGTGGTCTTCCCAATAGAGTAGTCGTGATTCAATAAGAAGTTCGTCACTCCATCGACGTTTAGTGGAATTATCTTTTTCTCTTTTAACCCCTACTTTGCTTTTTATCATCTGAAAACAGTTGAAATGAATCACCTTCGCTCCGGCAGTTTCTCTCTCATTAAATCAAGTTACGTCCTAAACCTCGGGATGTATAGGTACACGTTCTGTACTCTGGCATAACCAAGGTATGTAGGGTATACTGCTCCAGAGTAAGGACAAGCAAACAATGCGTATATTTTTTCAGGTTCGAAATGAAAGTGACTGAAACGCATGTTTTTCCGTTTCGAGTCTATTCTATGTAAATACAGGGTGTTCTACAAGCTCTATTCTATGTAAATACAGGGTGTTCTACAAGCTCTATGACAAACTTTGACAGATGGTAGGTTGCTTGATTTTAAACATATTTTTTTTTTAATAAACATGGGTCCGATTCGTTTTTGTTTAGAAGTTACAAGCATTTAAACTTTATTAACAATCAACAATAAAAATTTAAATTAAATGATAATCACAAAACTTAAGACTATAAAAATTGTTCGAAATGTCCACCCTCAGCTTGAATGCAAGCCTCACATCGACGAACTAAAGATTCGGTCACTCGAAGAATGAGATTTGGATCATTTCTTATTTTGTTAGCTGCATCTTGAATTCTTTCAAGTAGGTAACTGCTGATGGGTAGCGATTTCAACATGGTAGACCAGCTGCTTCATGTGTCCCCATAAATAAAAATCCAGAGGATTCAGATCGGGAGAACGAGGTGACCATGATATTGGACCTCCTTGACCTATCCATTTATTCGGGAAATGTTCATTTAGCCAAGCAGCAACTTGTCTTCCTCTATGTGGTGGTGCACCGTCTTGCTGATACCACATATTTTGAATAATATTGAGTTGCACGTCATCAATAAACTCTAAAAGGTCGTGTTCTAAGAAATGTCTACAGAAAAAATTACGATTCTTTAAATGCTTGTAACTTCTAAACAAAAATTAATCGGACCCATGTTTATTAAAAAAAATATGTTTAAAATCAAGCAACCTACCATCTGTCAAAGTTTGTCATAGAGCTTGTAGAACACCCTGTATTGTAAGTTTTAAATTGTTTTTAGGAAAATAGGCAGATTTGCAGCAATTAACATATAGTGTGGAACAGCCAGATGGATTAAATTCTTAAATTATGGGGAGTTTAAGCTTGTGACAGATATTATCTCATTTTGAAGGTTTTTCGTTCTCCAATCAAAATTGCCCAATAGAAACATCTATTGTAAAAATTTACAGTAAAAATTAAATCAATCATATACAGTGTGACCCATTTGTTCTTGAAACACCCTGTAGAATCTTAATTTATGGTGCGATTTAAAAGAAATTTCTTTTAAATCATAGAGCTTGATAAACTATATTTTGGGAGCAAAAAGCGTCTCATTCCTACAAAATCCAGGGCCTACTAGATCACTTAGATCAGTGTTTACTTGTAAAATCTCAAAAATTCATATTAGCGATTTTCTTAGAAAAAACTGGGCATGCCACGGGATTCACCAGCCCTCAAAACGGTACTGTACTAAATTTTATTGAAAATGTCAGAGTAAAAAGGATCTTGTAGTTATTTTAGAAATGCATAATAATACTCCGAATTTTCATAAATTAATTTGAAAAAGGTCAAAAGCTATAAGTAAAAATTTAAATTAAAAAAAGTAAAAAAAAGTGAAAAAAATAAAAAAAAATAAAAAAAAATAAAAAAAATAAAAAAAAAATAAAAAAAATAAATAAATAAATAAAAATTATAATTTAAAAATTAAAGTACCTACATTATCACCAACTAGACGTACAATTTCTATTTTATCTCTCTTGACCTTTCCGAATAAATTAATGAAAATTCGGAGTTCTATTATGAATTTCTAAAACAACTAGATCCTTATTACTCTGACATTTCCAATAAAGTTTAGTACAGTACCGTTTTGAGGGCTGGTGAATCCAGTAGCGTGCACAGTTTTTTTCTAAAAAAATCGCTGATATGAATTTTTGAGATTTTATAAGTAAACACTGATCTAGTAGGCCTTGGATTTTGTAGGAATGAGACGCTTTTTGCTCCCAAAATATAGTTTATCAAGCTCTATGATTTAAAAGAAATTTTTTTTAAAATCGCACCATAAATTAAGATTCTACAGGGTGTTTCAAGAACAAATGGGCACACTGTATATGTGAAATATCTGACTTGTTAAGAAGAAAAATAACGAATGTGGTTAGGTCGGTTACGCCTAAATGTTGGAAAACGTTGGAAGACATTTTTATTAACGATTAGGACGCTACCAAGACGTTCAAGAAACTTACTTTGAACATTTCCTGCATTGGAATTTTTTCTGTAGAGAATTTCATTAGGCACATGAATTAATTTTTTATTGGCATCTTTGCATAGAAAATGAAGAGAACTTTCAAGTGAGGTATCACAAGCCCGTACTTGCCATTTAAAAATTTAGGGGTCGCAACTGTCACTTGAAGGAGGTTACCTTTAGGGATGAAATTTGTACGCTGCAGGATGGCATTTTATAATCTAAAATTGACGTGTTTCGTTTTTTTTTATTATTCACAATAACTATTGAAATAATGAATTTATTTCATCTGACTGCTCTCTATGTGGCAATGTTTATTCATTTTGATTAAGAAAACAAAAAGAAACGTCTATCTAAACCTGACATAACACCGCAAACAGAATTCCTGTCAGAGGTTAGTATAAACTTTTTCACCTCATATTTAAACCTCTGAAAATACAAGATACCACGCAAATCAGCAGGAAGTGTGTTATAGCATCTAGGAGACAAGCACCTGGATGCCCCTACGTCCCACCGTTTTTCCTGAAAAAGGGACAACTGCATGGCATCTTTCTCTTGCCCTTGTTATATGGTATATATGATTCACATTTAGTAGTCTGTCTCTGTTCCTGTAGTAATACAAAACCAAACTATAGAAGTGAAGCTGGGTCCCATCCATTACTCTAGCCTCAAGGAACAGCAGATCAGCAGAACTCAATTGATTCTTTTTAAGCATAATTTTTAAGGGTAGTTTTCGAAATATTTCTACTCTGTTTACATAACATTGAGCTGCACCTCCCCAAGCAAAGATTCTTGGAGCAATTTTAGACTGGTAGCTCAGAAAGCCCTGCCGCGGACCACCTCCCCTAACCTAGTTGTCGTGTCGTGACTAAAGGTCTGCACTAGGGGCAACGGCGCCAGAAAGGAGACGAGACACCACGTCACCTGCTGCTCAACTGCGATGCGACAGAACTCAAAAGAAGTAATGTTCTGGGCCACCACCAGCTAGAGGCAGGGAACACTACCCGACCTTGATCCTCTCAAAATCCTGAAGTTTCTCAATGAAACGGATTTGGAGAGGGTGCTTCACTAAAAGGATTCCACACCAGGCGAAGCACAGTAGAATGGATACAATAGATCTTTTAGGTCACAATAACTTAATCACCCTCAAAAATACAAATACAATACATAACATTGAGCTGCACCTCCCCAAGCAAGGATTCCATATGAGAGCCTCGACTGAACCAGACTATAATAGACACGTTTGATGTTGGACTCATCCAATATGCTTCATAGATATTTAAACTTGTAGACTTATACAGGGTGTCCCAGCTTATTCGAAGCGGTCTCTGTAGGCCAGACGATGGATTTTTTCCAAAAAAAAAATTGCAAATTCAAGTACAGGATCACAATGGCCATAATTTAAAATTATTTTGGAGTATACAGAGTGTCCCATATGACAGTGGCATATCAAAGTTATGTTTTCTTAAATGGAATGCTTCTATGTTATTGCATTTTTAGATTGTCTGAGAAGAGAAAATAAGATTGGCTTTTACAGTTGGTGTTTAAATTCAGAAGTTTTTGAGTTATAAACAAGTGAAAATCGTCATTTTTCAAGTTCAAATCCCTTTACAACGAAAACGGCTGAAAATAGAGAAAAACGGCTTACATGTCCCTATTTTACTTTTTGATGTACTATCCTATGATGTAGATCAAATGTTTATACAGGATGATAAAAAATTTGAAAAATTCTGAGATTTCTCCATGCGTCGCCAAATAAAAAAATCAAAGAAACTATAAATGTTTCTGTACCATAGGATAGTACAAGAAAAGTTAAAATAGGGACATGTAAGCCGTTTTTCTCTATCTTGAGCCGTTTTCGTTGTACAGGGCCTTGAACTTCAAAAATGACGATTTTCACTTGTTTATAACTCAGAAACTTCTTAATTTAAACACCAACTGTAAAAGCCAATATTATTTTCTCTTCTCAGACAATCTAAAATTGCAATAACATAGGAGCATTCCATTTAAAAAAACATAACTTTGATATGCCACTGCCATATGGGACACTCTGTATACTCCAAATTAATTTTAAATTATGGCCATTGTGATTCTGTACTTGAATTTTCAAAAAGTTTTTTGAAAAAGTCAATCGGTCGGCCTACAGAGACCGCTTCGAATAAGCTGGGACACCCTGTATATCTAAGATTATTAATCAAATTATCTACCTGGAAGTCCCATCGCGTATGTCTGTCAATAACTACTCCCAAGTAATTTATCGAAGATACAACATCAGTATCATCCTCTTTCACAAAAGAGAAGTTTTATGTCGGTAAACCATTTATGTAAGATGCAAAGGGAATACATACTTGTTGTTTACATACATACAAACTTGTTTAAAAAAATCTAAAAGGCGTTTTTTTTAATGCCTTCTCAAATATTTTTGCCAAATTGGAGATAAGCGATATTGGGCGGTAGTTTTTTGGATTTGTCTTCGAACCTGATTCATGAATTGGCTTCACGACTGCGACTTTAAATTCTGCCGGGCATCTTCCCTCATTAAATACTTTGTTATTAGACAACTCAGATGTGGAGCCACTTCTGAGGATATCTCTCGTAATGTGTTAGTATCGATCGCATCCGGGCCAACCGACCCACTCTTTTTGAGTGATCTAATTATTCCTACCACCTCTGCTTCTGTGATCGATGTCAAGAAAACAGATGATTGACACACAGATTGACACAGATGATTGACATACCTCCAGCTGTGAGATATGTTATAGGTATAGGTAGGTATGTTTGCTGTTATTTTCCGCTGTTAATATCTTCCCAACACGGTAAATGGATGGCTGGATTGCAATCCCTGTACTGCCTTGGTTTTCTTCCAAATATACGGACTGCAAGTTTTCTGGTGCTGCTAATTTAATAAGGGCAAGAATAAAATTCTTTTTGCCTTTACAGTCTAAATTCCAATATTCTCGGCATAATTTGCTTCTATCATCTTCTGAAAAATTTGTATTGTATTTGAATGCACATCTCGTTGAATCGACATTTTTAGGAACGTTTGCTTGTATCTCTTTTTTTATTGTTACATACAGTTGGCCATCAGATCGCCTTTTCTTAGCCACATTCACTTGCCATTCATCGAGATTTCCTTCTCGCCAACGTTTCAAAGAACGGGTTGCCTTCAATACAGAAGACAGAAACTGATCTAGTATCCAATCTACAATCATGGATGACTCAGTAATTTCATTATAAAAGTGTTCTTCGGCATCCATGACTGGAGTTTTATAGTCCTCATAGTCGACAGTTATCTTGTTTTCGATCTCGAAGACATCGGGAAAAAATTCTTATTAATTTTCATAATTTTGTGGCTTTTTTGGATAATCTTCCTCATCAGGCATATAAGTAGGATCTTCGTCTGAAAAATCACCATAAAAATGGATTGCATATTTCGTCGGACGTACTTTCCCCAAAATCGTAAGAGTCTGAGTAACCATGACGAATATCGTTCTATAGGAATATTGAAAAGTACTAGATCTAGTAAGATTGTACTAGCTGCGGCAACGCTCATAAACGGGCCGGAAACGATAAAAGGTTTCGTTACATGAGGTAGAGGAAGAAAAAAGTGCACTGCTTCTTCTTTTGGAGTTGGGAATTTATATAGCCTTTATTAGTTCAGTACACCAAGCTAAATTATCAAACTTTTCATTGAATACTTGAAATTTAATTACGATTAATTTGGCATAATCTGAATATAGGGAAATTAATTTAAAACCCTAATTTACTGATTACGGATTGTGTCGTTAAAAATAACTTTGAAGTTAGGAATACTTCCACCTTTATGGTTAATCTGACCATTAAGTATATTTATTAGCAAATTAACTTATTATTTCCAATGACATTTACTTATTAGTTTAATGTCTTCAAAGTAAAAAACGTAACTAAAATTTTACTTCATAAAATCCTTGAAAGTCGAAAGTTAAGTAAAATATAACTATGTTTGACTAAAATAGGACATAAATTCTTAACCTTCATAGAAATTACCAATTTTGCTACTTGGGTGACCCTGCCAAATACCGACTCACAGTCCGCCAATATTCACTACAATTATACACAGAACCGGAAATAAATTTAAAAAATCACGGATATAATTATGATATACAAGTACACAAGGTATGTCATCTTGAGACTGAAAAGTCGCGCTGCACATGACGTAATTATGATGATTGTAATTCAAGCGCTAACGGAAGAATTGAAAATATTTGAAGATGGAAGTCCACATTTGTGGGGTGTAAAGAAAAGTGCTGGTGCTTACTGTGATACGATACAAATTATTTATACATAATTGACTTTTCCGATGCTATCAAACTAATAAAAAAGATATCTCTTTGCTTTTCGTTTTTCTAGCACGATTCTCACACCCGCACTTAGCGCACAATAAACCATTTTTGCTATCAGACAGTTGGGTACTGAAATCAAACTAATTAAAATTACTGCACATCTACAAACGTCGAAATAAGCTTCTAAATCGCGACTTTACGTCATTACGACTGCCGAGTCGCATGTAGATATCACCTGACTGACGTCACAGGCTGCGCGCTGACATACTTTGTTTATTTCTATCATGGATATAATAATGCAAATGTAATAGACATAATAATATTACCTAGAGTTTTTGGTATCAGGTAACAATTGTAATGATTGTGGTTGCAATGATATCTGCCCTAATTAATTTCTCAGAAGGGTTTTTTCCTGGGTTTAGGAAGGACGATTCGGCTGGAGTTCACATAAGTCGTCTCTGGCCGAATCACTGAGTAAGAAGTGTGATTAGAAGTTTGTTTGGGTGCTATTTTATCCTAACTAATTAGGAAATTGAAATTCTCAGGTTGAATAAGGACAATTCGGCTGGAGTTCACATAAGTCGTCTCTGGCCAAACTGCTGGTTAAGAATTATGATTAGAAGTTTGTTCGGGTGCGATTTGACCCTAACTAATTTTGCAATGAAAATTCTCAGGTTGAAGAAGGACAATTCGGCTGGAGTTCATATAAGTCGTCTCTGGCCAAACTGCTGGTTAAGGAGTCGTTATCTGGAGTTCACATATGCCATCTCTGGACAACGACTAAAGGGTTAAGGAGTCAGATGCGACCTGCTTGGAAGCTGATCTTCATCTGCCTGGTTTGCTCTAAGACGTCTGCTTTTATAGAAGCAGTCGCCCGCTTTCTAAACACCACGCAACAATGCACCTTATTGGCACTACCCTATACCGTGATTTATTTCTTAATCATATCTCATTTGTCTTGAGATTTGGCGGGTTGACCTCGCGGCTACCTTACTGAATTGTCCTAAACCTGAACTACCTAAATTTTCCTTCAAATCGGTCAACGCGTTGTCGTCTTTTCCATTGTTCCTAACTATTATAATTACACCGGCTTAACTTTCATTTCGCATTTCCACCTGCTTGCCGTTTAGGGATCGAGATAATTTTTTGGCTGTTGCCATTTATTAATTCGCTCTATCAATTCGTGTAATTTTCATTATCGTAGGCAGGATACCTAACTAGTTACTTTTGTCTATGCATGGAGCTATTGTTTGATTCTGATTTCACAAAAATCTTCCACCCGGTCTGTTTGTAGGTCAGCCTGTCCTTTCAATAGGCGCGAGGCGCATTTATAAAGACATCTGGCAATATTTATCTACCCTTGCGGTGGCCGTCTCTTCGATGTTGTTAAAAGTGCTGGAACTCCACTAGCTAGAGCGCTTCTATTTTATGAATATTTAATGAGCTGACGGGGATCGTTTACTTGATGTAACGGCGGGTGGCTGTATTTAACTTCCTAACAATTTTACCTTTAGGTATTTACGTACCTAATGCTTGCCCTGTTTGTTTTTTTTTTTTGATTCGGGCTGATTTAATGAGGGCGACGGAAATATTTTCCTTATCATCCTACCTAGGTGCGATCCATTTCACAATAATTATCACTTTCATGTAAGTATTTTAGTAATGTACATACATAAATAATTCATTATTTCTGCATCTGATTACATAAATTCAGGTTTAAGCATAAGAATATACTTCATGTAAAATAAAACTGCATATTTAATTGTGGTTTATTTTGTAGATGACAAGCCAACGACAGATTGACGTTTCGTTCAATTAAATTGACATTTTAAATCAACGCTAGTTAAACATTCAGCCGCTTGGGCGATAGTAACTTTCGTCCCAATTTTCAGTGGAAGCTGTTCGTATTATTATTAAAGAGTAGGTATTTGCCTACACTAATGATGTCTACTTACTTATTCCATTTTCTTGAGTTGATCATTTAATTCTTTTATGAGTATTTTTCTGATGTGTTTCAATTTTAAAACCTCAGGTGCAAACACTTAATAAATGCCTTAATAAGTAGATAGATAACTAGATAGTTAATAGGGCCTTAATAAATACCTACCATTTTCCAAGGGACATACTGAAGACTGATAATAGTTACTTAGCAAACTAGTGTATTAATAAAGGCGATTAATAATCCAGATATTTTAACGCGCTCGCTTACGCTCACGAGTTAATTATTGAGATTATTCATCGCTTTTTAATACAAGAGTTAGTTACTAGACTTTTCCGTCGACTGTGGTTGGCATAGTTGAAGTTAAGTCTTCTTCTTCGACATACATTCAATTTAATTTATTCGCTGTCTAACTCTGTGACACTGATTGGTTCCGGTGCATTTTCACTCACTCCGATTTTTGGGAAAATTTCTATATAGGGGGCAAGATTACCTTAAAAATAGACGATATAAGCAAAAAAAAAATTGCGGACCATTTATAAATTTATTTAAAAAACACTTTAAAGCTCAACTTTTGGTCCAAATCGATGATCGTTTATCACGATTTTCTGGACAAAATATAGCGCTGCACTGTCAATACTCCTTAAATATGTAACTAGAATACATTCCCTGAACTCGTTTTACCAGTTTCATTTCTTAAATGTGTAGGATAACTTCTAAAAATGTTTTTTTTTTTATTTTCTATGGGAATCAATTAAACTGAAATCAACTGACATAACCTTTAATAAGTTGAACAATTTACAACAAAGCCGGGAAGTAATAATCGAAATGTCAACAATGCCATTCATGGACAGTTCAATAAAATTTAATGTTTTGCGAGGTTGTCATGTTTTTATGGTCAATATTATATTATTTAAAAAATTAAAACTTCTTGTTTTTAGATGTGATTTTTTATGAGAGGAAATAAATTAAAATCAAAAATGTGTTCTGAATGACACATTTACTCTAATAGTATGGTGAAGACAGAGACATCGATGTTTCAGTGGTCATTTCCATCTCATCAGTCTGTGACATCACCACCATTAGAGAAGTGTGCCGATCAGAAAGAAAATCAAAGCTATAAGCAAAATGATTTGTCGGAAACATAGTGACTTGCAAGGCAAATGCCATCTGACGACTGAAAAGTATACAACTTTCAATATACTACTTCCTTTCTAGGAAAACAGCTTTGTGACTAGCTCCATCTCTGATTGGTTTACTGAGATTCAGATTATTTCAGATTACAGGTTTAAGTGAATCCACATACCAACTGTCTATTAAAAAACAACTTTGATGCGAAAAGTTCGGGTCATTTGGTCGGGCCAGGTGCAATCTCCCTTTAATACGTTGCGTTATCATCGGGTCAAGTGAGGTGGGATGGGATGAGGGCAGGGCGGAGACACGATGCGTGCCGCGCTAGCAGCACGCTCGTGGGCCGCGCAAGCGGCCCAAAAATTGCCGCTTGCGGCCATTTTAATTTGTTTCGAATTAATCCACATTCCGACTTTGTCTATAACTTTAATAATCAGTCTTATGGCCCATTATCTATTTGACGACATCTGTAATGTTTTCCTTGCCCTCTCGCATGGCCCATTTATAAGTTGATATATTTCTGAATAGAAATATTTGTAATTTTAATCGCACATTATTCTGACAATAACCTTTGCAAATATGACAATGCTGCACAACATGATCATTCTCACTTCTACGAATCTGTGTAACATACCGGTCCCCGGTACCTTTTTCCTTTTTTTTTATCCGCCCAAAAGCCAGGAAAATTTTAAAATCCAATTATTCAAATTTCATTTACTTAAATGAAATTTAATGAAGCAAACAACGACGTAAAAACAAGCTCGAGCTACGGCAACAAAGTTGCATCATCCGAAGGTAACAGCAGATAAGGAAAATAACGACCCATACAACCGCAATATTAACCCTTAAGAACGGGTAAAATAAAATAATAAACAGCTTGAGGCTTACATGAGGGGAACTACGATAATCGAAGGCGAGAAACGTATAAAAACAGCCGCAAGATCCGTCGGAATAGATTGCTTCCCGACCTCTTGCTGGTTATGAGAAGAAAATCCGAAAGGGTTATGTCTCAGAAATCAGCTCCTCTCTGATTCTGCTGGTTATGTTAAGAAAGTCCGAAAGGGCTATGTCTTAAAAATCGGCTCCGCTCCGCCAAACAAATTCCCAGTAAACCACTGTGAAATCCAGTTCCACCTGCTCAGCCGTAGAAGACAACGACGCCGTGCCGAGTACCCACCTAGACCGAGAGCATGGACCACTAGCAGCACGCTGAACCGTCGGTCCACCCTCTGGAGACCGAACCCAGACCTGCAGAACATCACCTTCCCGACCCACCAGCCGGAGAGCCGACGAGCTGTCCTACAGGTTAATTTTAATATTTTTATAAACAAAATCCATACATTGTTTCAGAGAAACGACCCTTAAAGCCGGAGGAACAGCAAGCTGAGCTTCGTATTATTACTGAGCAAGCAAGGTTGCCAAATGCACATTAAATTGTAATCTTGCGTAATTTTTGATTATTATGTGTATTTACTAGCTTTGGTGTTATAAACATGTTAAACAGTAATTTTCAGGAAAAATGAATCATGTCAGGTTCCGTTTCAAAATTATATAAATTTGGTATTTGGTAAATTTGGTAAATTAAAAGATTGTTGCTAATATTGAATTCGTTTCTCGTAATATCCATGTTTTATTTTGACAATGCAGTAAGGTAATTTGTTCTTGAATAAATAATTAAAAACACTCAAATAAATAAATAATAAATCACGACTTTGACGATCACAGCAAATGGGGGGAGGGGGGGGGGGGTACATCTGTTAGTTTAGTGAATTTAACTGGACACGAAGTGTCATTTTTGGTCAATTTTACGATATTTCAAACACAATTTTCTCGATATTTTATGAACGTTCCTCATATTTTTTTCAAGATATCATCTAAATTGAACATAAATTAACGACTCATGCAAAAATTTTTCCAAAAATCGGAGTGAGTTATAATTAGAGAACAGATTATAGGCAAAGAAAAAATACAAAATAGGCGCCTTTATAGGCACATTTTTTGGAATAAAAAGGCTTAAACGTGAACCAAATAGGCAATAAAAAGGCAAATTTTACTACCAAATTTCACTACATAGAAAAAATGAGTAACACAAATTTACGTTTATATGTGCCTTAAAAATTCCTGCCGATTTCCAAAAATTTACAGCAATTTTCTAAAGATTTTGTTTTACATCAAGCACATTGTTTGATAAATAAAACAATAATTACAAATATTACACTTAGCATTTTGCTACAAGCTCGGAAAAATATTGTGTCGCCATCCAAGAATTCAAGATATGGTTTAATCCACGAAGAAATTTTGCTTCATTTACTAATTTTTATGTATTAAAATTTTATGCCAGCAAATTCTGGTCTACCAGTACCTTCATATTCATTCATGAGAAGTGAGAAAGTAACAGATACATCTGGGAATCATTAAAACCAGATATGTGTAGTAAATGGAAACAATATTAATTTGAGAACTTGAAAAAATATGCCTCGACCTTCACTACAGGTGTTCGGGTCAGTTATTATTTCTATAAGGGGTTATAGCTATTGACTTAGGACCTATAATAAATAATTATCTCAAGTAGGATAGTAAAATTTTCAAATATTCTTTCAAAGTTAATAATTATTAGCATGAAACGTAGGTATTTTGAGGTGGACAAATTTAAATTTGTTTGAATAGGCAAGAATAGGCATTTTTTGTGAAAATAAGCACCAGATACTCAAATAGGCAAAAAAGGCACAGATAGGCACTTTGCCTATAATCCGTTCTCTAGTTATAATGCACCGGCCCCCACTGATTTACTGTTTGTTGGTTACAGATAGCGTCCTAAGCAACCGACAATCATTTAAAATTCCATAGCAATACCCGGTTGAATAATCTCATGAACTGTCAACCGCACAAAAATCTCATTTGACGTTTATTATTGGCAACAAAAAATTATCGAATCTTAAATAGTTTACGTTCGGTCGACTGCAGTAGTTCATTTTGTGCATATCCCTTTCAGACAAGCCTTATACTAAAATAATTCATTAATAAAAATCATTCATTAATTAGGATCAATAATCGACGATTTTCTATGCGTTAAACATAGTTGTAAACAAACGGTCGACGGAATTAATTACTATCATTCCTCATTTGTTTGACTTGAATATAACATTTAATGGGTTTTACAGTTTCAAAAATTAAACAAAATTCACGGTAACTGAAATATATTTATAAATATGAGCCATATACAGGGTGTTTCACCAGCAGACCGACATAGCTTAAGGAGCCGGCAAAGAACTGGCGTTTCATTGCTGTGCCAGAGATTCAGGTCCATGGGGTAAGAGACAATAATATGCATGGATGGCGCTCTCGGGGTTAACTCCTCCGGAATGAGAAAATGTAAAGTCGACTTTTGTAATATTGGAGGTTTAAACATGAATATCAATTCAATATCAACATCTTCAGGCAAATAAACCTCAAATTCTAGCACTGTGCGAAACAAAAATCCAAGCGTCGTCAAGCACAGTTAATAATCTTTATCCAGGATATGACTTTCATTCCCGATTTAGACGTGACTTCGGAATAATTGGCATTTTTGTCAGAAGTGACTGACTTCTCCTGCCAACGTGAGGAAGTCTACGAGCCCCATGAATTTGACGTCATGTGGCTTAGGATAACAGACCGACAAACGATGAGATTTATCTGTAGTTTAATCCGACCACCCAACAATAAACAGTATAGGACACTTTTTTTGTCCCTGACAAAAACTGTTGCCATACAGATAAAGTATCCTCAAGCCGAGATATCCTTATTGTGTGATTTTATTGTACATAACATCAACTGGCTTAAATACTCAAACTTCACTGACGAAGCAGGCCGTGAAGGGAAATCGTTTACGATCAGCTGTGACCAACCCGCATTCCCGATCGCGAGGGAGAATTCACTGGTCTTTTGAATCTCTTTTTGACAACGAATCCTCAAATATATACTTTCTCAGACCATAAACTCGCCTCAACATCATGTGTCCTATGAATTACTAGTATTAAAGAAGCAAGTGAACTGGGTATAGTCTGGCACTATAAATAGGCCAAATGGGAAAAGCTCAGGGAATATTATCGAGCTTTTCCATGGAGGAGTGATTGTTTTGGTTCTATTGATCCATCTGTTGTGCTAGGGAAGTTTCTCAAGTCATCTCAACAGGCATGGAAGCCTACATTCCCTTAAAAAAAAAAACAGCCCTCAAACAGCAAACCTTGGTTCAACAAAAGATGCAAGAAAGCTGTCGCCTCCAAACAACCGGCTTTCCGGAAATGGCGAGAGAGCCCCGACGGCATAAATCATCACAATTTCATCCTTGCTCGAAACAGACGCAAATAAATAATAGATCAAACCAAGGAAACTCACAACCAAAGAATTAGGAACAAACTTCTCTCCTGCCCTAACGGTTCGTAATCTTTTTGGTCTGTAACGAAGGCAGTCAGCCAGAACTTCACCAGATCCACGATTCCACCACTTACACGGACAGATGGGACTATCGCATCCACGGCTACTGAGAAGGCAAACTTGTTGGCGGGAGTCTTTTCTTCATACTCTTCCGTCGACTTTCATGGAAGAACGCCGCCAATAATCCCTTCCGTGGAGCCCAAAATGTCAGACATTGTTTTCCGACAGCGTGTCAAAAGAGCATTATGTTAGCCTTAGACCCAAACAAAGCTTCTGTGCCCGATGATGTACCTGTTATGGTACCTAAAAAATGCGCCACTGAGTTGTCATCTGTTTTATGTCGACTTCTTAATCTGCCTTACAAAAAGGGAATATTTCTTTCCTGCTAGAACTGTGCACAAGTCCAGGCTGTTCCCAAGAATGGCAAAAAACCTTACCAAATAACTATCGACCAGTGGCACTGCTTTCAGTAATATCGAATATTATGGAGAAAGCTATTAACGAACATCTTTTAAGGTACTTGGAAGGGGCTGATATAATCAGCGAACGCCAATATGGATTCCGCAAACAGAGGTCAACTGGTGACCTCCTCACCTACGTTACCGAGCTGTGGAACAGCGCAATCGAGCACCATGGGGAGTCTCGAGGGGTTGCGCTTGATATTTCTAGAGCTTTCGACCGTGTCTGGCATGATGGATTGTTGGTAAAACTGCAGGCTTGTGGCATGCTCGAGAAATATTGCTTGTGGCTTGCAAGTTATCTCGGATATCGCTCATTACAGTTGGCAGTCGATGGAGTTCTTTCTGAGACTTTTGCCATCAATGCCGGTGTGCCTCAGGGATCCGACTCTCTTCCTAATATTTATCAACGGTTTACTTGAAACATCAAAAAACACAATATACAGTTTTGCCGATAATAGTACAAGCATATCTTCTTATACCTTAGAAGCGCGAACATCTGCCATCGACGCACATACTCGCAGAGAGCAAGAAGTTGCCATACGTAACAATGACATACAAGAGATTCTAGCTTGGGACGATATAAACCCAGTTCAATTTAATGCTGGAAAAACCCAAGCAGTCATCTTCTCCAAAAAAGCCAACGTTTTGGAGCCAGATATGGTGATGGAGGGACACTCTCTTACTCCAACGTCATCTCTTCGTTTACTTGGAGTGAGCCTCGGAGCCCTACATGTCTTGGCATGATCATGTTGCAGGTCTGGCAAAGAGTGCTTCTCAAAAACTTGGAACACTCTTCCGCACGAAGAAAACAACAGCTCCTCCTCTTATACAAGGTTGAAATCCGACCATCCTTGGAGTACTGCTTACATGTTTGGAGCATGTCCCTGAAGTTAGATTCGGATTCGGATTCGGATTCGGTGTACACTCTGGGTCAACATTATTGACAATCATAAGAAAAACGACTTTATGTAATAATTACTGCTGGCAACCTACAGAAAGACATATCTGGACTTTTGAACTTGCAACCCAGAACAACTGGGTTGCTGTCCCCCTCGAAAATGACGTAAAATTTAAAATTTATTTTCTCTCCTACATTCATAATTAATTAATGGCGACGTCACGCCGGTATTTAAAAAGCGAATTTATAGCACCAAATGATAGTTATGAAGCCACTTTAAAACATATCGAAAGCTGCTCACTTGCAACCCAGAACAAAGGGGCGATGTCACCCTCGAAAATGACGTAAACTTGAAAATTTATTTTCTCTCCTACATTCATAATTAATTAATGGCGACGTCACGCCGGTATTTAAAAAGCGAATCTATAGCACCAAATAATAGTTAGGAAGCCACTTTAAAACATATCGAAAGCTGCTCACTTGCAAACCAGAACAAAGGGGCGCTGTCACCCTCGAAAATGACGTGAACTTGAAAATTTATTTTCTCTCCTACATTCATAATTAATTAATGGCGACATCACGCCGGTATTTAAAAAGCGAATCTATAGCACCAAATGATAGTTAAGAAGCCACTTTAAAACATATCGAAAGCTGCTCACTTGCAAACCAGAACAAAGGGGCGCTGTCACCGTCGAAAATGACGCAAACTTGAAAATTTATTTTCTCTCCTACATTCATAATTAATTAATGGCGACGTCACTCCGGTATTTAAAAACGAATCTGTAGCACCAAATGATAGCTAGGAAGCCACTTTAGAACATATCGAAAGCTGTTCACTTGCAAACCAGAACAAAGGGGCGATGTCACCCTCGAAAATGACGTAAACTTGAAAATTTATTTTCTCTCCTACATTCATAATTAATTAATGGCGACGTCACGCCGGTATTTAAAAGGCGAATCTGTAGCACCAAATGATAGTTAGGAAGTTACTTTAGAACATATCGAAAGCTGCTCACTTGCAAACCAGAACAAAGGGGCGCTGTCACCGTCGAAAATGACGCAAACTTGAAAATTTATTTTCTCTCCTACATTCATAATTAATTAATGGCGACGTCACGCCGGTATTTAAAAAGCGAATCTATAGCAGCAAATGATAGTTAGGAATCTACTTTAGAACATATCGAAAGCTGCTCACTTGCAAACCAGAACAAAGGGGCGCTGTCACCGTGGAAAATGACGCAAACTTGAAAATTTATTTTCTCTCCTACATTCATAATTAATTAATGGCGACGTCACGCCGATATTTAAAAAGCGAATCTATAGCACCAAATAATAGTTAGGAAGCCACTTTAAAACATATCGAAAGCTGCTCACTTGCAAACCAGAACAAAGGGGCGCTGTCACCCTCGAAAATGACGTGAACTTGAAAATTTATTTTCTCTCCTACATTCATAATTAATTAATGGCGACGTCACGCCGGTATTTAAAAAGCGAATCTATAGCACCAAATGATAGTTAGGAATCTACTTTAGAACATATCGAAAGCTGCTCACTTGCAAACCAGAACAAAGGGGCGCTGTCACCGTCGAAAATGACGCAAACTTGAAAATTTATTTTCTCTCCTACATTCATAATTAATTAATTGCGACGTCACGCCGGTTTTTAAAAAGCGAATCTATAGCACCAAATGATAGTTAGGAAGCTACTTTAGAACATATCGAAAGCTGCTCACTTGCAAACCAGAACAAAGGGGCGCTGTCACCCTCGAAAATGACGTGAACTTGAAAATTTATTTTCTCTCCTACATTCATAATTAATTAATGGCGACGTCACGCCGGTATTTAAAAAGCGAATCTGTAGCACCAAATGATAGTTATGAAGCCACTTTAAAACATATCGAAAGCTGCTCACTTGCAACCCAGAACAAAGGGGCGCTGTCACCCTCGAAAATGACGTAAACTTGAAAATTTATTTTCTCTCCTACATTCATAATTAATTAATGGCGACGTCACGCCGGTATTTAAAAAGCGAATCTATAGCACCAAATAATAGTTAGGAAGCCACTTTAAAACATATCGAAAGCTGCTCACTTGCAAACCAGAACAAAGGGGCGCTGTCACCCTCGAAAATGACGTGAACTTGAAAATTTATTTTCTCTCCTACATTCATAATTAATTAATGGCGACATCACGCCGGTATTTAAAAAGCGAATCTATAGCACCAAATGATAGTTAAGAAGCCACTTTAAAACATATCGAAAGCTGCTCACTTGCAAACCAGAACAAAGGGGCGCTGTCACCGTCGAAAATGACGCAAACTTGAAAATTTATTTTCTCTCCTACATTCATAATTAATTAATGGCGACGTCACGCCGGTATTTAAAAAGCGAATCTGTAGCACCAAATGATAGCTAGGAAGCCACTTTAGAACATATCGAAAGCTGCTCACTTGCAAACCAGAACAAAGGGGCGATGTCACCCTCGAAAATGACGTAAACTTGAAAATTTATTTTCTCTCCTACATTCATAATTAATTAATGGCGACGTCACGCCGGTATTTAAAAAGCGAATCTATAGCACCAAATAATAGTTAGGAAGCCACTTTAAAACATATCGAAAGCTGCTCACTTGCAAACCAGAACAAAGGGGCGCTGTCACCCTCGAAAATGACGTGAACTTGAAAATTTATTTTCTCTCCTACATTCATAATTAATTAATGGCGACATCACGCCGGTATTTAAAAAGCGAATCTATAGCACCAAATGATAGTTAAGAAGCCACTTTAAAACATATCGAAAGCTGCTCACTTGCAAACCAGAACAAAGGGGCGCTGTCACCGTCGAAAATGACGCAAACTTGAAAATTTATTTTCTCTCCTACATTCATAATTAATTAATGGCGACGTCACGCCGGTATTTAAAAAGCGAATCTGTAGCACCAAATGATAGCTAGGAAGCCACTTTAGAACATATCGAAAGCTGCTCACTTGCAAACCAGAACAAAGGGGCGATGTCACCCTCGAAAATGACGTAAACTTGAAAATTTATTTTCTCTCCTACATTCATAATTAATTAATTGCGACGTCACGCCGGTTTTTAAAAAGCGAATCTATAGCACCAAATGATAGTTAGGAAGCTACTTTAGAACATATCGAAAGCTGCTCACTTGCAAACCAGAACAAAGGGGCGCTGTCACCCTCGAAAATGACGTGAACTTGAAAATTTATTTTCTCTCCTACATTCATAATTAATTAATGTTGACGTCACGCCGGTATTTAAAAAGCGAATCTGTAGCACCAAACGATAGTTAGGAAGCCACTTTAGAACATATCGAAAGCTGCTCACTTGCAAACCAGAACAAAGGGGCGCTGTCACCGTCGAAAATGACGCAAACTTGAAAATTTATTTTCTCTCCTACATTCATAATTAATTAATGGCGACGTCACTCCGGTATTTAAAAACGAATCTGTAGCACCAAATGATAGCTAGGAAGCCACTTTAGAACATATCGAAAGCTGTTCACTTGCAAACCAGAACAAAGGGGCGATGTCACCCTCGAAAATGACGTAAACTTGAAAATTTATTTTCTCTCCTACATTCATAATTAATTAATGGCGACGTCACGCCGGTATTTAAAAGGCGAATCTGTAGCACCAAATGATAGTTAGGAAGTTACTTTAGAACATATCGAAAGCTGCTCACTTGCAAACCAGAACAAAGGGGCGCTGTCACCGTCGAAAATGACGCAAACTTGAAAATTTATTTTCTCTCCTACATTCATAATTAATTAATGTTGACGTCACGCCGGTATTTAAAAAGCGAATCTGTAGCACCAAATGATAGTTAGGAAGCCACTTTAGAACATATCGAAAGCTGCTCACTTGCAAACCAGAACAAAGGGGCGCTGTCACCGTCGAAAATGACGCAAACTTGAAAATTTATTTTCTCTCCTACATTCATAATTAATTAATGGCGACGTCACTCCGGTATTTAAAAACGAATCTGTAGCACCAAATGATAGCTAGGAAGCCACTTTAGAACATATCGAAAGCTGTTCACTTGCAAACCAGAACAAAGGGGCGATGTCACCCTCGAAAATGACGTAAACTTGAAAATTTATTTTCTCTCCTACATTCATAATTAATTAATGGCGACGTCACGCCGGTATTTAAAAGGCGAATCTGTAGCACCAAATGATAGTTAGGAAGTTACTTTAGAACATATCGAAAGCTGCTCACTTGCAAACCAGAACAAAGGGGCGCTGTCACCGTCGAAAATGACGCAAACTTGAAAATTTATTTTCTCTCCTACATTCATAATTAATTAATGGCGACGTCACGCCGGTATTTAAAAAGCGAATCTATAGCAGCAAATGATAGTTAGGAATCTACTTTAGAACATATCGAAAGCTGCTCACTTGCAAACCAGAACAAAGGGGCGCTGTCACCGTGGAAAATGACGCAAACTTGAAAATTTATTTTCTCTCCTACATTCATAATTAATTAATGGCGACGTCACGCCGATATTTAAAAAGCGAATCTATAGCACCAAATAATAGTTAGGAAGCCACTTTAAAACATATCGAAAGCTGCTCACTTGCAAACCAGAACAAAGGGGCGCTGTCACCCTCGAAAATGACGTGAACTTGAAAATTTATTTTCTCTCCTACATTCATAATTAATTAATGGCGACATCACGCCGGTATTTAAAAAGCGAATCTATAGCACCAAATGATAGTTAGGAATCTACTTTAGAACATATCGAAAGCTGCTCACTTGCAAACCAGAACAAAGGGGCGCTGTCACCGTCGAAAATGACGCAAACTTGAAAATTTATTTTCTCTCCTACATTCATAATTAATTAATTGCGACGTCACGCCGGTATTTAAAAAGCGAATCTATAGCACCAAATGATAGTTAGGAAGCTACTTTAGAACATATCGAAAGCTGCTCACTTGCAAACCAGAACAAAGGGGCGCTGTCACCCTCGAAAATGACGTGAACTTGAAAATTTATTTTCTCTCCTACATTCATAATTAATTAATGGCGACGTCACGCCGGTATTTAAAAAGCGAATCTATAGCACCAAATGATAGTTATGAAGCCACTTTAAAACATATCGAAAGCTGCTCACTTGCAACCCAGAACAAAGGGGCGATGTCACCCTCGAAAATGACGTAAACTTGAAAATTTATTTTCTCTCCTACATTCATAATTAATTAATGGCGACGTCACGCCGGTATTTAAAAAGCGAATCTATAGCACCAAATGATAGTTAGGAAGCCACTTTAAAACATATCGAAAGCTGCTCACTTGCAAACCAGAACAAAGGGGCGCTGTCACCCTCGAAAATGACGTGAACTTGAAAATTTATTTTCTCTCCTACATTCATAATTAATTAATGGCGACGTCACGCCGGTATTTAAAAAGCGAATCTATAGCACCAAATGATAGTTAGGAAGCCACTTTAAAACATATCGAAAGCTGCTCACTTGCAAACCAGAACAAAGGGGCGCTGTCACCGTCGAAAATGACGCAAACTTGAAAATTTATTTTCTCTCCTACATTCATAATTAATTAATGGCGACGTCACGCCGGTATTTAAAAAGCGAATCTGTAGCACCAAATGATAGCTAGGAAGCCACTTTAGAACATATCGAAAGCTGCTCACTTGCAAACCAGAACAAAGGGGCGATGTCACCCTCGAAAATGACGTAAACTTGAAAATTTATTTTCTCTCCTACATTCATAATTAATTAATTGCGACGTCACGCCGGTTTTTAAAAAGCGAATCTATAGCACCATATGATAGTTAGGAAGCTACTTTAGAACATATCGAAAGCTGCTCACTTGCAAACCAGAACAAAGGGGCGCTGTCACCCTCGAAAATGACGTGAACTTGAAAATTTATTTTCTCTCCTACATTCATAATTAATTAATGTTGACGTCACGCCGGTATTTAAAAAGCGAATCTGTAGCACCAAATGATAGTTAGGAAGCCACTTTAGAACATATCGAAAGCTGCTCACTTGCAAACCAGAACAAAGGGGCGCTGTCACCGTCGAAAATGACGCAAACTTGAAAATTTATTTTCTCTCCTACATTCATAATTAATTAATGGCGACGTCACTCCGGTATTTAAAAACGAATCTGTAGCACCAAATGATAGCTAGGAAGCCACTTTAGAACATATCGAAAGCTGTTCACTTGCAAACCAGAACAAAGGGGCGATTTCACCCTCGAAAATGACGTAAACTTGAAAATTTATTTTCTCTCCTACATTCATAATTAATTAATGGCGACGTCACTCCGGTATTTAAAAACGAATCTATAGCACCAAATGATAGTTAGGAATCTACTTTAGAACATATCGAAAGCTGCTCACTTGCAAACCAGAACAAAGGGGCGCTGTCACCGTGGAAAATGACGCAAACTTGAAAATTTATTTTCTCTCCTACATTCATAATTAATTAATGGCGACGTCACGCCGGTATTTAAAAAGCGAATCTATAGCACCAAATGATAGTTATGAAGCCACTTTAAAACATATCGAAAGCTGCTCACTTGCAACCCAGAACAAAGGGGCGATGTCACCCTCGAAAATGACGTAAACTTGAAAATTTATTTTCTCTCCTACATTCATAATTAATTAATGGCGACGTCACGCCGGTATTTAAAAAGCGAATCTATAGCACCAAATAATAGTTAGGAAGCCACTTTAAAACATATCGAAAGCTGCTCACTTGCAACCCAGAACAAAGGGGCGCTGTCACCCTCGAAAATGACGTAAACTTGAAAATTTATTTTCTCTCCTACATTCATAATTAATTAATGGCGACATCACGCCGGTATTTAAAAAGCGAATCTATAGCACCAAATGATAGTTAGGAAGCCACTTTAAAACATATCGAAAGCTGCTCACTTGCAAACCAGAACAAAGGGGCGCTGTCACCGTCGAAAATGACGCAAACTTGAAAATTTATTTTCTCTCCTACATTCATAATTAATTAATGGCGACGTCACGCCGGTATTTAAAAAGCGAATCTGTAGCACCAAATGATAGCTAGGAAGCCACTTTAGAACATATCGAAAGCTGCTCACTTGCAAACCAGAACAAAGGGGCGATGTCACCCTCGAAAATGACGTAAACTTGAAAATTTATTTTCTTTCCTACATTCATAATTAATTAATTGCGACGTCACGCCGGTTTTTAAAAAGCGAATCTATAGCACCAAATGATAGTTAGGAAGCTACTTTAGAACATATCGAAAGCTGCTCACTTGCAAACCAGAACAAAGAGGCGCTGTCACCCTCGAAAATGACGTGAACTTGAAAATTTATTTTCTCTCCTACATTCATAATTAATTAATGTTGACGTCACGCCGGTATTTAAAAAGCGAATCTGTAGCACCAAATGATAGTTAGGAAGCCACTTTAGAACATATCGAAAGCTGCTCACTTGCAAACCAGAACAAAGGGGCGCTGTCACCGTCGAAAATGACGCAAACTTGAAAATTTATTTTCTCTCCTACATTCATAATTAATTAATGGCGACGTCACTCCGGTATTTAAAAACGAATCTGTAGCACCAAATGATAGCTAGGAAGCCACTTTAGAACATATCGAAAGCTGTTCACTTGCAAACCAGAACAAAGGGGCGATGTCACCCTCGAAAATGACGTAAACTTGAAAATTTATTTTCTCTCCTACATTCATAATTAATTAATGGCGACGTCACGCCGGTATTTAAAAGGCGAATCTGTAGCACCAAATGATAGTTAGGAAGTTACTTTAGAACATATCGAAAGCTGCTCACTTGCAAACCAGAACAAAGGGGCGCTGTCACCGTGGAAAATGACGCAAACTTGAAAATTTATTTTCTCTCCTACATTCATAATTAATTAATGGCGACGTCACGCCGATATTTAAAAAGCGAATCTATAGCACCAAATAATAGTTAGGAAGCCACTTTAAAACATATCGAAAGCTGCTCACTTGCAAACCAGAACAAAGGGGCGCTGTCACCCTCGAAAATGACGTGAACTTGAAAATTTATTTTCTCTCCTACATTCATAATTAATTAATGGCGACATCACGCCGGTATTTAAAAAGCGAATCTATAGCACCAAATGATAGTTAAGAAGCCACTTTAAAACATATCGAAAGCTGCTCACTTGCAAACCAGAACAAAGGGGCGCTGTCACCGTCGAAAATGACGCAAACTTGAAAATTTATTTTCTCTCCTACATTCATAATTAATTAATGGCGACGTCACGCCGGTATTTAAAAAGCGAATCTGTAGCACCAAATGATAGCTAGGAAGCCACTTTAGAACATATCGAAAGCTGCTCACTTGCAAACCAGAACAAAGGGGCGATGTCACCCTCGAAAATCACGTAAACTTGAAAATTTATTTTCTCTCCTACATTCATAATTAATTAATTGCGACGTCACGCCGGTTTTTAAAAAGCGAATCTATAGCACCAAATGATAGTTAGGAAGCTACTTTAGAACATATCGAAAGCTGCTCACTTGCAAACCAGAACAAAGGGGCGCTGTCACCCTCGAAAATGACGTGAACTTGAAAATTTATTTTCTCTCCTACATTCATAATTAATTAATGTTGACGTCACGCCGGTATTTAAAAAGCGAATCTGTAGCACCAAACGATAGTTAGGAAGCCACTTTAGAACATATCGAAAGCTGCTCACTTGCAAACCAGAACAAAGGGGCGCTGTCACCGTCGAAAATGACGCAAACTTGAAAATTTATTTTCTCTCCTACATTCATAATTAATTAATGGCGACGTCACTCCGGTATTTAAAAACGAATCTGTAGCACCAAATGATAGCTAGGAAGCCACTTTAGAACATATCGAAAGCTGTTCACTTGCAAACCAGAACAAAGGGGCGATGTCACCCTCGAAAATGACGTAAACTTGAAAATTTATTTTCTCTCCTACATTCATAATTAATTAATGGCGACGTCACGCCGGTATTTAAAAGGCGAATCTGTAGCACCAAATGATAGTTAGGAAGTTACTTTAGAACATATCGAAAGCTGCTCACTTGCAAACCAGAACAAAGGGGCGCTGTCACCGTCGAAAATGACGCAAACTTGAAAATTTATTTTCTCTCCTACATTCATAATTAATTAATGTTGACGTCACGCCGGTATTTAAAAAGCGAATCTGTAGCACCAAATGATAGTTAGGAAGCCACTTTAGAACATATCGAAAGCTGCTCACTTGCAAACCAGAACAAAGGGGCGCTGTCACCGTCGAAAATGACGCAAACTTGAAAATTTATTTTCTCTCCTACATTCATAATTAATTAATGGCGACGTCACTCCGGTATTTAAAAACGAATCTGTAGCACCAAATGATAGCTAGGAAGCCACTTTAGAACATATCGAAAGCTGTTCACTTGCAAACCAGAACAAAGGGGCGATGTCACCCTCGAAAATGACGTAAACTTGAAAATTTATTTTCTCTCCTACATTCATAATTAATTAATGGCGACGTCACGCCGGTATTTAAAAGGCGAATCTGTAGCACCAAATGATAGTTAGGAAGTTACTTTAGAACATATCGAAAGCTGCTCACTTGCAAACCAGAACAAAGGGGCGCTGTCACCGTCGAAAATGACGCAAACTTGAAAATTTATTTTCTCTCCTACATTCATAATTAATTAATGGCGACGTCACGCCGGTATTTAAAAAGCGAATCTATAGCAGCAAATGATAGTTAGGAATCTACTTTAGAACATATCGAAAGCTGCTCACTTGCAAACCAGAACAAAGGGGCGCTGTCACCGTGGAAAATGACGCAAACTTGAAAATTTATTTTCTCTCCTACATTCATAATTAATTAATGGCGACGTCACGCCGATATTTAAAAAGCGAATCTATAGCACCAAATAATAGTTAGGAAGCCACTTTAAAACATATCGAAAGCTGCTCACTTGCAAACCAGAACAAAGGGGCGCTGTCACCCTCGAAAATGACGTGAACTTGAAAATTTATTTTCTCTCCTACATTCATAATTAATTAATGGCGACATCACGCCGGTATTTAAAAAGCGAATCTATAGCACCAAATGATAGTTAGGAATCTACTTTAGAACATATCGAAAGCTGCTCACTTGCAAACCAGAACAAAGGGGCGCTGTCACCGTCGAAAATGACGCAAACTTGAAAATTTATTTTCTCCCCTACATTCATAATTAATTAATTGCGACGTCACGCCGGTATTTAAAAAGCGAATCTATAGCACCAAATGATAGTTAGGAAGCTACTTTAGAACATATCGAAAGCTGCTCACTTGCAAACCAGAACAAAGGGGCGCTGTCACCCTCGAAAATGACGTGAACTTGAAAATTTATTTTCTCTCCTACATTCATAATTAATTAATGGCGACGTCACGCCGGTATTTAAAAAGCGAATCTATAGCACCAAATGATAGTTATGAAGCCACTTTAAAACATATCGAAAGCTGCTCACTTGCAACCCAGAACAAAGGGGCGATGTCACCCTCGAAAATGACGTAAACTTGAAAATTTATTTTCTCTCCTACATTCATAATTAATTAATGGCGACGTCACGCCGGTATTTAAAAAGCGAATCTATAGCACCAAATGATAGTTAGGAAGCCACTTTAAAACATATCGAAAGCTGCTCACTTGCAAACCAGAACAAAGGGGCGCTGTCACCCTCGAAAATGACGTGAACTTGAAAATTTATTTTCTCTCCTACATTCATAATTAATTAATGGCGACGTCACGCCGGTATTTAAAAAGCGAATCTATAGCACCAAATGATAGTTAAGAAGCCACTTTAAAACATATCGAAAGCTGCTCACTTGCAAACCAGAACAAAGGGGCGCTGTCACCGTCGAAAATGACGCAAACTTGAAAATTTATTTTCTCTCCTACATTCATAATTAATTAATGGCGACGTCACGCCGGTATTTAAAAAGCGAATCTGTAGCACCAAATGATAGCTAGGAAGCCACTTTAGAACATATCGAAAGCTGCTCACTTGCAAACCAGAACAAAGGGGCGCTGTCACCCTCGAAAATGACGTAAACTTGAAAATTTATTTTCTCTCCTACATTCATAATTAATTAATTGCGACGTCACGCCGGTTTTTAAAAAGCGAATCTATAGCACCATATGATAGTTAGGAAGCTACTTTAGAACATATCGAAAGCTGCTCACTTGCAAACCAGAACAAAGGGGCGCTGTCACCCTCGAAAATGACGTGAACTTGAAAATTTATTTTCTCTCCTACATTCATAATTAATTAATGTTGACGTCACGCCGGTATTTAAAAAGCGAATCTGTAGCACCAAATGATAGTTAGGAAGCCACTTTAGAACATATCGAAAGCTGCTCACTTGCAAACCAGAACAAAGGGGCGCTGTCACCGTCGAAAATGACGCAAACTTGAAAATTTATTTTCTCTCCTACATTCATAATTAATTAATGGCGACGTCACTCCGGTATTTAAAAACGAATCTGTAGCACCAAATGATAGCTAGGAAGCCACTTTAGAACATATCGAAAGCTGTTCACTTGCAAACCAGAACAAAGGGGCGATTTCACCCTCGAAAATGACGTAAACTTGAAAATTTATTTTCTCTCCTACATTCATAATTAATTAATGGCGACGTCACTCCGGTATTTAAAAACGAATCTATAGCACCAAATGATAGTTAGGAATCTACTTTAGAACATATCGAAAGCTGCTCACTTGCAAACCAGAACAAAGGGGCGCTGTCACCGTGGAAAATGACGCAAACTTGAAAATTTATTTTCTCTCCTACATTCATAATTAATTAATGGCGACGTCACGCCGGTATTTAAAAAGCGAATCTATAGCACCAAATGATAGTTATGAAGCCACTTTAAAACATATCGAAAGCTGCTCACTTGCAACCCAGAACAAAGGGGCGATGTCACCCTCGAAAATGACGTAAACTTGAAAATTTATTTTCTCTCCTACATTCATAATTAATTAATGGCGACGTCACGCCGGTATTTAAAAAGCGAATCTATAGCACCAAATAATAGTTAGGAAGCCACTTTAAAACATATCGAAAGCTGCTCACTTGCAAACCAGAACAAAGGGGCGCTGTCACCCTCGAAAATGACGTGAACTTGAAAATTTATTTTCTCTCCTACATTCATAATTAATTAATGGCGACGTCACGCCGGTATTTAAAAAGCGAATCTATAGCACCAAATGATAGTTAAGAAGCCACTTTAAAACATATCGAAAGCTGCTCACTTGCAAACCAGAACAAAGGGGCGCTGTCACCGTCGAAAATGACGCAAACTTGAAAATTTATTTTCTCTCCTACATTCATAATTAATTAATGGCGACGTCACGCCGGTATTTAAAAAGCGAATCTGTAGCACCAAATGATAGCTAGGAAGCCACTTTAGAACATATCGAAAGCTGCTCACTTGCAAACCAGAACAAAGGGGCGATGTCACCCTCGAAAATGACGTAAACTTGAAAATTTATTTTCTTTCCTACATTCATAATTAATTAATTGCGACGTCACGCCGGTTTTTAAAAAGCGAATCTATAGCACCAAATGATAGTTAGGAAGCTACTTTAGAACATATCGAAAGCTGCTCACTTGCAAACCAGAACAAAGGGGCGCTGTCACCCTCGAAAATGACGTGAACTTGAAAATTTATTTTCTCTCCTACATTCATAATTAATTAATGTTGACGTCACGCCGGTATTTAAAAAGCGAATCTGTAGCACCAAATGATAGTTAGGAAGCCACTTTAGAACATATCGAAAGCTGCTCACTTGCAAACCAGAACAAAGGGGCGCTGTCACCGTCGAAAATGACGCAAACTTGAAAATTTATTTTCTCTCCTACATTCATAATTAATTAATGGCGACGTCACTCCGGTATTTAAAAACGAATCTGTAGCACCAAATGATAGCTAGGAAGCCACTTTAGAACATATCGAAAGCTGTTCACTTGCAAACCAGAACAAAGGGGCGATGTCACCCTCGAAAATGACGTAAACTTGAAAATTTATTTTCTCTCCTACATTCATAATTAATTAATGGCGACGTCACGCCGGTATTTAAAAGGCGAATCTGTAGCACCAAATGATAGTTAGGAAGTTACTTTAGAACATATCGAAAGCTGCTCACTTGCAAACCAGAACAAAGGGGCGCTGTCACCGTGGAAAATGACGCAAACTTGAAAATTTATTTTCTCTCCTACATTCATAATTAATTAATGGCGACGTCACGCCGATATTTAAAAAGCGAATCTATAGCACCAAATAATAGTTAGGAAGCCACTTTAAAACATATCGAAAGCTGCTCACTTGCAAACCAGAACAAAGGGGCGCTGTCACCCTCGAAAATGACGTGAACTTGAAAATTTATTTTCTCTCCTACATTCATAATTAATTAATGGCGACATCACGCCGGTATTTAAAAAGCGAATCTATAGCACCAAATGATAGTTAGGAATCTACTTTAGAACATATCGAAAGCTGCTCACTTGCAAACCAGAACAAAGGGGCGCTGTCACCGTCGAAAATGACGCAAACTTGAAAATTTATTTTCTCTCCTACATTCATAATTAATTAATTGCGACGTCACGCCGGTTTTTAAAAAGCGAATCTATAGCACCAAATGATAGTTAGGAAGCTACTTTAGAACATATCGAAAGCTGCTCACTTGCAAACCAGAACAAGGGGCGCTGTCACCCTCGAAAATGACGTGAACTTGAAAATTTATTTTCTCTCCTACATTCATAATTAATTAATGGCGACGTCACGCCGGTATTTAAAAAGCGAATCTATAGCACCAAATGATAGTTATGAAGCCACTTTAAAACATATCGAAAGCTGCTCACTTGCAACCCAGAACAAAGGGGCGATGTCACCCTCGAAAATGACGTAAACTTGAAAATTTATTTTCTCTCCTACATTCATAATTAATTAATGGCGACGTCACGCCGGTATTTAAAAAGCGAATCTATAGCACCAAATAATAGTTAGGAAGCCACTTTAAAACATATCGAAAGCTGCTCACTTGCAAACCAGAACAAAGGGGCGCTGTCACCCTCGAAAATGACGTGAACTTGAAAATTTATTTTCTCTCCTACATTCATAATTAATTATTGGCGACATCACGCCGGTATTTAAAAAGCGAATCTATAGCACCAAATGATAGTTAAGAAGCCACTTTAAAACATATCGAAAGCTGCTCACTTGCAAACCAGAACAAAGGGGCGCTGTCACCGTCGAAAATGACGCAAACTTGAAAATTTATTTTCTCTCCTACATTCATAATTAATTAATGGCGACGTCACGCCGGTATTTAAAAAGCGAATCTGTAGCACCAAATGATAGCTAGGAAGCCACTTTAGAACATATCGAAAGCTGCTCACTTGCAAACCAGAACAAAGGGGCGATGTCACCCTCGAAAATGACGTAAACTTGAAAATTTATTTTCTCTCCTACATTCATAATTAATTAATGGCGACGTCACGCCGGTTTTTAAAAAGCGAATCTATAGCACCAAATGATAGTTAGGAAGCTACTTTAGAACATATCGAAAGCTGCTCACTTGCAAACCAGAACAAAGGGGCGCTGTCACCCTCGAAAATGACGTGAACTTGAAAATTTATTTTCTCTCCTACATTCATAATTAATTAATGTTGACGTCACGCCGGTATTTAAAAAGCGAATCTGTAGCACCAAACGATAGTTAGGAAGCCACTTTAGAACATATCGAAAGCTGCTCACTTGCAAACCAGAACAAAGGGGCGCTGTCACCGTCGAAAATGACGCAAACTTGAAAATTTATTTTCTCTCCTACATTCATAATTAATTAATGGCGACGTCACTCCGGTATTTAAAAACGAATCTGTAGCACCAAATGATAGCTAGGAAGCCACTTTAGAACATATCGAAAGCTGTTCACTTGCAAACCAGAACAAAGGGGCGATGTCACCCTCGAAAATGACGTAAACTTGAAAATTTATTTTCTCTCCTACATTCATAATTAATTAATGGCGACGTCACGCCGGTATTTAAAAGGCGAATCTGTAGCACCAAATGATAGTTAGGAAGTTACTTTAGAACATATCGAAAGCTGCTCACTTGCAAACCAGAACAAAGGGGCGCTGTCACCGTCGAAAATGACGCAAACTTGAAAATTTATTTTCTCTCCTACATTCATAATTAATTAATGGCGACGTCACGCCGGTATTTAAAAAGCGAATCTATAGCAGCAAATGATAGTTAGGAATCTACTTTAGAACATATCGAAAGCTGCTCACTTGCAAACCAGAACAAAGGGGCGCTGTCACCGTCGAAAATGACGCAAACTTGAAAATTTATTTTCTCTCCTACATTCATAATTAATTAATGGCGACGTCACGCCGATATTTAAAAAGCGAATCTATAGCACCAAATAATAGTTAGGAAGCCACTTTAAAACATATCGAAAGCTGCTCACTTGCAAACCAGAACAAAGGGGCGCTGTCACCCTCGAAAATGACGTGAACTTGAAAATTTATTTTCTCTCCTACATTCATAATTAATTAATGGCGACATCACGCCGGTATTTAAAAAGCGAATCTATAGCACCAAATGATAGTTAGGAATCTACTTTAGAACATATCGAAAGCTGCTCACTTGCAAACCAGAACAAAGGGGCGCTGTCACCGTCGAAAATGACGCAAACTTGAAAATTTATTTTCTCTCCTACATTCATAATTAATTAATTGCGACGTCACGCCGGTTTTTAAAAAGCGAATCTATAGCACCAAATGATAGTTAGGAAGCTACTTTAGAACATATCGAAAGCTGCTCACTTGCAAACCAGAACAAAGGGGCGCTGTCACCCTCGAAAATGACGTGAACTTGAAAATTTATTTTCTCTCCTACATTCATAATTAATTAATGGCGACGTCACGCCGGTATTTAAAAAGCGAATCTATAGCACCAAATGATAGTTATGAAGCCACTTTAAAACATATCGAAAGCTGCTCACTTGCAACCCAGAACAAAGGGGCGATGTCACCCTCGAAAATGACGTAAACTTGAAAATTTATTTTCTCTCCTACATTCATAATTAATTAATGGCGACGTCACGCCGGTATTTAAAAAGCGAATCTATAGCACCAAATGATAGTTAGGAAGCCACTTTAAAACATATCGAAAGCTGCTCACTTGCAAACCAGAACAAAGGGGCGCTGTCACCCTCGAAAATGACGTGAACTTGAAAATTTATTTTCTCTCCTACATTCATAATTAATTAATGGCGACATCACGCCGGTATTTAAAAAGCGAATCTATAGCACCAAATGATAGTTAGGAAGCCACTTTAAAACATATCGAAAGCTGCTCACTTGCAAACCAGAACAAAGGGGCGCTGTCACCGTCGAAAATGACGCAAACTTGAAAATTTATTTTCTCTCCTACATTCATAATTAATTAATGGCGACGTCACGCCGGTATTTAAAAAGCGAATCTGTAGCACCAAATGATAGCTAGGAAGCCACTTTAGAACATATCGAAAGCTGCTCACTTGCAAACCAGAACAAAGGGGCGCTGTCACCCTCGAAAATGACGTAAACTTGAAAATTTATTTTCTCTCCTACATTCATAATTAATTAATTGCGACGTCACGCCGGTTTTTAAAAAGCGAATCTATAGCACCAAATGATAGTTAGGAAGCTACTTTAGAACATATCGAAAGCTGCTCACTTGCAAACCAGAACAAAGGGGCGCTGTCACCCTCGAAAATGACGTGAACTTGAAAATTTATTTTCTCTCCTACATTCATAATTAATTAATGTTGACGTCACGCCGGTATTTAAAAAGCGAATCTGTAGCACCAAATGATAGTTAGGAAGCCACTTTAGAACATATCGAAAGCTGCTCACTTGCAAACCAGAACAAAGGGGCGCTGTCACCGTCGAAAATGACGCAAACTTGAAAATTTATTTTCTCTCCTACATTCATAATTAATTAATGGCGACGTCACTCCGGTATTTAAAAACGAATCTGTAGCACCAAATGATAGCTAGGAAGCCACTTTAGAACATATCGAAAGCTGTTCACTTGCAAACCAGAACAAAGGGGCGATGTCACCCTCGAAAATGACGTAAACTTGAAAATTTATTTTCTCTCCTACATTCATAATTAATTAATGGCGACGTCACGCCGGTATTTAAAAGGCGAATCTGTAGCACCAAATGATAGTTAGGAAGTTACTTTAGAACATATCGAAAGCTGCTCACTTGCAAACCAGAACAAAGGGGCGCTGTCACCGTCGAAAATGACGCAAACTTGAAAATTTATTTTCTCTCCTACATTCATAATTAATTGATGGCGACGTCACGCCGGTATTTAAAAAGCGAATCTATAGCACCAAATGATAGTTAGGAATCTACTTTAGAACATATCGAAAGCTGCTCACTTGCAAACCAGAACAAAGGGGCGCTGTCACCGTGGAAAATGACGCAAACTTGAAAATTTATTTTCTCTCCTACATTCATAATTAATTAATGGCGACGTCACGCCGGTATTTAAAAAGCGAATCTATAGCACCAAATAATAGTTAGGAAGCCACTTTAAAACATATCGAAAGCTGCTCACTTGCAAACCAGAACAAAGGGGCGCTGTCACCCTCGAAAATGACGTGAACTTGAAAATTTATTTTCTCTCCTACATTCATAATTAATTAATGGCGACATCACGCCGGTATTTAAAAAGCGAATCTATAGCACCAAATGATAGTTAGGAATCTACTTTAGAACATATCGAAAGCTGCTCACTTGCAAACCAGAACAAAGGGGCGCTGTCACCGTCGAAAATGACGCAAACTTGAAAATTTATTTTCTCCCCTACATTCATAATTAATTAATTGCGACGTCACGCCGGTTTTTAAAAAGCGAATCTATAGCACCAAATGATAGTTAGGAAGCTACTTTAGAACATATCGAAAGCTGCTCACTTGCAAACCAGAACAAAGGGGCGCTGTCACCCTCGAAAATGACGTGAACTTGAAAATTTATTTTCTCTCCTACATTCATGATTATTTAATGGCGACGTCACGCCGGTATTTAAAAAGCGAATCTATAGCACCAAATGATAGTTATGAAGCCACTTTAAAACATATCGAAAGCTGCTCACTTGCAACCCAGAACAAAGGGGCGATGTCACCCTCGAAAATGACGTAAACTTGAAAATTTATTTTCTCTCCTACATTCATAATTAATTAATGGCGACGTCACGCCGGTATTTAAAAAGCGAATCTATAGCACCAAATAATAGTTAGGAAGCCACTTTAAAACATATCGAAAGCTGCTCACTTGCAAACCAGAACAAAGGGGCGCTGTCACCCTCGAAAATGACGTGAACTTGAAAATTTATTTTCTCTCCTACATTCATAATTAATTAATGGCGACATCACGCCGGTATTTAAAAAGCGAATCTATAGCACCAAATGATAGTTAAGAAGCCACTTTAAAACATATCGAAAGCTGCTCACTTGCAAACCAGAACAAAGGGGCGCTGTCACCGTCGAAAATGACGCAAACTTGAAAATTTATTTTCTCTCCTACATTCATAATTAATTAATGGCGACGTCACGCCGGTATTTAAAAAGCGAATCTGTAGCACCAAATGATAGCTAGGAAGCCACTTTAGAACATATCGAAAGCTGCTCACTTGCAAACCAGAACAAAGGGGCGATGTCACCCTCGAAAATGACGTAAACTTGAAAATTTATTTTCTCTCCTACATTCATAATTAATTAATGGCGACGTCACGCCGGTATTTAAAAAGCGAATCTATAGCACCAAATGATAGTTAGGAATCTACTTTAGAACATATCGAAAGCTGCTCACTTGCAAACCAGAACAAAGGGGCGCTGTCACCGTCGAAAATGACGCAAACTTGAAAATTTATTTTCTCTCCTACATTCATAATTAATTAATTGCGACGTCACGCCGGTTTTTAAAAAGCGAATCTATAGCACCAAATGATAGTCAGGAATCTACTTTAGAACATATCGAAAGCTGCTCACTTGCAAACCAGAACAAAGGGGCGCTGTCACCGTCGAAAATGACGCAAACTTGAAAATTTATTTTCTCTCCTACATTCATAATTAATTAATGGCGACGTCACGCCGGTATTTAAAAAGCGAATCTATAGCACCAAATGATAGTTAGGAATCTACTTTAGAACATATCGAAAGCTGCTCACTTGCAAACCAGAACAAAGGGGCGCTGTCACCGTGGAAAATGACGCAAACTTGAAAATTTATTTTCTCTCCTACATTCATAATTAATTAATGGCGACGTCACGCCGGTATTTAAAAAGCGAATCTATAGCACCAAATAATAGTTAGGAAGCCACTTTAAAACATATCGAAAGCTGCTCACTTGCAAACCAGAACAAAGGGGCGCTGTCACCCTCGAAAATGACGTGAACTTGAAAATTTATTTTCTCTCCTACATTCATAATTAATTAATGGCGACATCACGCCGGTATTTAAAAAGCGAATCTATAGCACCAAATGATAGTTAGGAAGCTACTTTAGAACATATCGAAAGCTGCTCACTTGCAAACCAGAACAAAGGGGCGCTGTCACCCTCGAAAATGACGTGAACTTGAAAATTTATTTTCTCTCCTACATTCATAATTAATTAATGTTGACGTCACGCCGGTATTTAAAAAGCGAATCTGTAGCACCAAATGATAGTTAGGAAGCCACTTTAGAACATATCGAAAGCTGCTCACTTGCAAACCAGAACAAAGGGGCGCTGTCACCGTCGAAAATGACGCAAACTTGAAAATTTATTTTCTCTCCTACATTCATAATTAATTAATGGCGACGTCACTCCGGTATTTAAAAACGAATCTGTAGCACCAAATGATAGCTAGGAAGCCACTTTAGAACATATCGAAAGCTGTTCACTTGCAAACCAGAACAAAGGGGCGATGTCACCCTCGAAAATGACGTAAACTTGAAAATTTATTTTCTCTCCTACATTCATAATTAATTAATGGCGACGTCACGCCGGTATTTAAAAGGCGAATCTGTAGCACCAAATGATAGTTAGGAAGTTACTTTAGAACATATCGAAAGCTGCTCACTTGCAAACCAGAACAAAGGGGCGCTGTCACCGTCGAAAATGACGCAAACTTGAAAATTTATTTTCTCTCCTACATTCATAATTAATTGATGGCGACGTCACGCCGGTATTTAAAAAGCGAATCTATAGCACCAAATGATAGTTAGGAATCTACTTTAGAACATATCGAAAGCTGCTCACTTGCAAACCAGAACAAAGGGGCGCTGTCACCGTGGAAAATGACGCAAACTTGAAAATTTATTTTCTCTCCTACATTCATAATTAATTAATGGCGACGTCACGCCGGTATTTAAAAAGCGAATCTATAGCACCAAATGATAGTTAGGAAGCCACTTTAAAACATATCGAAAGCTGCTCACTTGCAAACCAGAACAAAGGGGCGCTGTCACCCTCGAAAATGACGTGAACTTGAAAATTTATTTTCTCTCCTACATTCATAATTAATTAATGGCGACATCACGCCGGTATTTAAAAAGCGAATCTATAGCACCAAATGATAGTTAGGAATCTACTTTAGAACATATCGAAAGCTGCTCACTTGCAAACCAGAACAAAGGGGCGCTGTCACCGTCGAAAATGACGCAAACTTGAAAATTTATTTTCTCTCCTACATTCATAATTAATTAATTGCGACGTCACGCCGGTTTTTAAAAAGCGAATCTATAGCACCAAATGATAGTTAGGAAGCTACTTTAGAACATATCGAAAGCTGCTCACTTGCAAACCAGAACAAAGGGGCGCTGTCACCCTCGAAAATGACGTGAACTTGAAAATTTATTTTCTCTCCTACATTCATGATTAATTAATGGCGACGTCACGCCGGTATTTAAAAAGCGAATCTATAGCACCAAATGATAGTTATGAAGCCACTTTAAAACATATCGAAAGCTGCTCACTTGCAACCCAGAACAAAGGGGCGATGTCACCCTCGAAAATGACGTAAACTTGAAAATTTATTTTCTCTCCTACATTCATAATTAATTAATGGCGACGTCACGCCGGTATTTAAAAAGCGAATCTATAGCACCAAATAATAGTTAGGAAGCCACTTTAAAACATATCGAAAGCTGCTCACTTGCAAACCAGAACAAAGGGGCGCTGTCACCCTCGAAAATGACGTGAACTTGAAAATTTATTTTCTCTCCTACATTCATAATTAATTAATGGGGACATCACGCCGGTATTTAAAAAGCGAATCTATAGCACCAAATGATAGTTAAGAAGCCACTTTAAAACATATCGAAAGCTGCTCACTTGCAAACCAGAACAAAGGGGCGCTGTCACCGTCGAAAATGACGCAAACTTGAAAATTTATTTTCTCTCCTACATTCATAATTAATTAATGGCGACGTCACGCCGGTATTTAAAAAGCGAATCTGTAGCACCAAATGATAGCTAGGAAGCCACTTTAGAACATATCGAAAGCTGCTCACTTGCAAACCAGAACAAAGGGGCGATGTCACCCTCGAAAATGACGTAAACTTGAAAATTTATTTTCTCTCCTACATTCATAATTAATTAATGGCGACGTCACGCCGGTATTTAAAAAGCGAATCTATAGCACCAAATGATAGTTAGGAATCTACTTTAGAACATATCGAAAGCTGCTCACTTGCAAACCAGAACAAAGGGGCGCTGTCACCGTCGAAAATGACGCAAACTTGAAAATTTATTTTCTCTCCTACATTCATAATTAATTAATTGCGACGTCACGCCGGTTTTTAAAAAGCGAATCTATAGCACCAAATGATAGTTAGGAATCTACTTTAGAACATATCGAAAGCTGCTCACTTGCAAACCAGAACAAAGGGGCGCTGTCACCGTCGAAAATGACGCAAACTTGAAAATTTATTTTCTCTCCTACATTCATAATTAATTAATGGCGACGTCACGCCGGTTTTTAAAAAGCGAATCTATAGCACCAAATGATAGTTAGGAATCTACTTTAGAACATATCGAAAGCTGCTCACTTGCAAACCAGAACAAAGGGGCGCTGTCACCGTCGAAAATGACGCAAACTTGAAAATTTATTTTCTCTCCTACATTCATAATTAATTAATGGCGACGTCACGCCGGTATTTAAAAAGCGAATCTATAGCACCAAATGATAGTTAGGAAGCCACTTTAAAACATATCGAAAGCTGCTTACTTGCAACCCAGAACAAAGGGACGCTGTCACCGTCGAAAATGACGCAAACTTGAAAATTTATTTTCTCTCCTACATTCATAATTATAATTGCGACGTCACGCCGGTGTCTGGAAACATACCTAATTATTAGCAATTTAAATAAAAAAAATTAAAATAAAAATTTCGTCAACTATTTTCTTTGACAGATGTTATGTCCACAAAATAGTTGACAAAAAAATATATTTTTTTTAATTCATTTAAATTACCAATATGTTTCCAGACCTATTTAATTGGACAAATTGTTAATCCCGCTCCAAACATAGAAGAAACGACTTCCATGTCCCTATCTTCACTTTTTACATATCCTACTATGTGGTTTAAAGTTTAATACAGGAGGGTGATGAAAATTATCTAATTTTTTCACCCTATGTAACACTTTCATCTACATCATATAATAGTATGTACATAGAAAGTTGAAACAGGGACGCGTAAGTCGTTTTCCGCGCGGTATTTGGGGCCAATTCCAATATCAGCTGCCTTCAAAATGAAGAATTGCGATTTTCACTTTTTTGTAACTCATGACTTACTCATTTTGTACTACAACTATTAAAACCATTATTATTGGATATTGTCACGTAATATGAAAATACAATAATACAGGGTGTATTGTAACGTCCGCATAATATTAGCACCACACGTGATTCTATATCAAAAACAGAACATAAAGTTTAGCTACCGTTTAGCTCTTAGACCTCAAATAACGAAGTTATCAACCATTGTAGTTTAAATTTGAAGTTTTTTAATACTCAAAAATATTGCTTAATATTATTAAAAAATTCTTAAGTAAGAAGTAAAATGACCAAATTATCCAAAATTTTAGATTTTTTTTTTGGGTAAAAATGGTTTCAATTAACATTTCAAAACTAGGAATTATTTGATTTCCTGAGTTCCAATACTTCCAATCAATATTGCAGCTGCGCGTTTTAATTGTTGAATAAAAAATTGAAAAAATAAAAAATCTTTAAAAAAATTGCAACATTGACACGTCGCAGCATGACATTTGTCTTGTTGCACCTTTTTTCGATTACATAGCAACGGCACACTATACCAGTGAGGTGACTTCACGTCTAATAAGTTATCTTAATTTTTATACCAGCGCCAGTGTTGCAAAATTTAAGAACGTTAAATTGTCCAGATCTTAAAATCTGTGTACATCAAGAAAAAACTGTTGAGGACTTTTTTGTTCTGTTTTTGATTTAGAATCGCGTGGTGCTAATATTATGCGGACGTTACAATACACCCTGTATACTAATATTAGTAACAATATACAACAATATCGGTGGAGTGCTAGAACGTTAATTACAGATCTGCCAGATAATTACTGATTTTAAAATGTCCTGTATTGTCAAAATGTTGGTCTGTCAAAAAATTTGGGTTCTCGGGAGCTCCAGACTTGACAACTGTCAGGACGATGGGTTAAAACCCGATTCCAATTCGACAGGCTATTAATTATTGTCTTTATACTCTCATTAAGACCTACCTACCTACGGTGTTGTGTTGGTCTGATATTCCTGGAAATAAATAGTGGAGTAAAATCGCTGCTCTATCTCGCTTATTTCTGGTAGTTTTTTTTATGAAGGTATAACCAGATGAGACCTTCACTATCTTGTAGAGAATGATTTTGTCCATCCGAAATGGAATGTGACAACTTTTTTTAGTAGTAACGAATTTTGAAAAATCGAATTTTCTGCTCCCGAGAAATTATTAGAAATTTGTGTTTTTTAAAACATCCATCGCGCTCATAAAGCAACGGTTTGAGCTACGGTAATGAATTTTTCGGCATATACTCAGAAAACAAGAGCGCTTCTAGTGGAACTCAGCAAAATTCGAAAAGTTAAGTACTTTTTGAGATAATTGGCCGTAAAGTCGGATCAAGTAAAACCGAGCATTGAAAACTTCATCATGCGGGTAGCTATGTGAATTATTGGGAATAGATGTCTATATGTACGGACTTGAATGAAGAAAACATTATAGAAAAGTTTTTAAAAAAAGATTCAGCGAGTTAGGTCTCATAGTTTCCGAGAAACCGATTTTTTAAAATGGTTCTCGGAATGGGATTAACGCGATAGCGCACTACTACCTATGCTGCGCCTTATATTATACACAGAACTTGCGGTTCGTACTGAAAGTGGTAGTTGCAGGTGGTAGTGGTTGTAATTATTGTTTTAAAAATCATTGTAGTATGTTTAATAATAGTTACAAAGAAACATATCAATTTTATAATTACGAAAAAGTTCGGTAAATAAGTTTATACTGAACACTTCAATAGATTTGTAGCCAATCCGCTAAGCTAAAGTAACAATTTAGTAGTTCAATTACGTACTTGAAAATTGAAGACAATAATAATTGAAGTTTGATTTGTGGACATCTTTGTGATTGCTCAAAAGACACAATTGTTACTAACCCAACTGAAAAGGAATTAATTAAACATAATAAAGGCAGCTGAATTAAGTAAAGATGATTTTGTTTTTGTATAAAAGAAGGGTAGAGATGTTGTTCAGACTGCACTTCTAGAAATTGCAATAACTTGCAGAAAATTGTTGAGAAAGATGACACCGACGAAGATGAAGACATATAATTTTTCATTTTTATACCTATATAGGGTGTTAGCTACCAACTAGTACAAAATAAAAGAGGTGATTCTACGACCTATTCTAAGAAGAAAAGTTCCTATTAACATGGGGTCCGCAAACGCACCATTTTCGAGATGGTGTTCAAAAAAATTGTTTTTTCTTACTTTTTTTGCGATATCTCAAGAACCGTTAGAGCTACAGGCTCCAGCTTTTGTACAAATTTTCACATTAATAATAGCTACTTTGAAGGCTACTTTGAAACTAATGTTCTAAGATATGCCAGTGGTGGAGATTTTAGGGTTTGGTAAGGGTTTCACCCCATTAACTTTTACGGCACTGGAAAAATTGACATTTTGAGAGCAAATTTCACAGAGCCAATGTTTTCTACACAAAAAAGTACTCCTGATCAAATGCTGTAGAAGCCACCGTTCTCGAGTCATAAAACGTCATAAAACGTCATTTTATGATCAAAAACGTACAAAACTCAACATGAACAAAAAATTTATTTTCATAATTTTTCATACTGTAACATGGCACAAATTCAAATTTGCACCCATTTTTCTTGTGCTAGTAGCAACATTAATTTAAACTTCGTCTAGAACAGCTTCTTCCACCTGAACATGAAGAGCATTTGGCCGTTCATATCTACCAAGAAACCTACGATTGAACTTTTTTTAACTTTAATTTTTTATTTATATTAATAATACTTAAATTATTATAGTCGTCGGAAAATTTTGGCATTCGCTTGAAAAAAATAAGTACAGGTGCGATAAAAGACGAAAAAAGTGGTAGATTGCCGTTATCGTACTTTTAACATTATTGTTGCCAAAATTTTCGGACGACAGTAATAATTTAAGAATTATAATATTACAATAATTATACAAAAAATTAAAGTTAAAAAATAGAAGTTCAATCGTACGTGTCAACGGCCAAAAGCTCTTCATGTTCAGGTGGAATAAGAAGCTGTTCTAGACGAAGATGGAAACAATCTGGCTACAAGCACAAGAAAAATAGGTGCACATTTGAATTTGTACATGTTACGGTATGGGAAGTTTTGAAAATAAATTTTTTGTTCATGTTGAATTTTGTGCGTTTTTATGATCATAAAATGCCGTTTTTCTCGAGAACGGTGGCTTATATTTAACCAAGAGTATTCTTTGTGTAAAAAACACTTAAAAGTAGCTATTATTAATGTAATAATCTGTACAAAAGCTGGAGCCTGTGTAGCTCAAACGATTCTTGAGAAAAAGTAAGAAAAAATAATTTTTTTGAACAGGGTGTATCTCGAAAAAGGTGCTTTTGCGGACCCATGTTAATAGGAACTTTTCTCCTTAGCTTCTTAGAATAAGTCGTAGAATCACCTCCTTTATTTTGTACTAGTTGGTACTTAACACCCTGTATAGCAGGTACTTACCTACCTACCTAATTTTCAATAAAAATATAAACAAATGATCTTTATTTGTATATTATATACTATAATAGTACTGTATAATATGCCTACAACCACTTGCCGACATTGTAAAACAAAAAATTATTAGATTTCTTATATTCGAATAATAATATTCACTGCTCCAAGAATTTCTAGAAATCAACACACCATGAGGAAATCCCTAAAAAACAAAAAAGATTTTTTTACTCATTACTAAAAGTCAAGATACGATGTAAAATGAAAAACGATTTGCGTACAAAGATATCTTGCGTGCTTGTTAACTTTCGTTTATCACCAAATTCAAAGATTGCGAACTTAAGCAAAAATGTTTCTTTATTTTATTGAACAAAAATAGTTTCGGTGCGTTCATTTTTTAGATCAGTGTGGATTTTTCCTTAGACATACCTACGGAAGAACTCGATCGCTATTCCAGTGTGCAGTGCGAAGCATCAAAACCTAGACTTCGCATTAGTTATACGCAAATATAGTAACTCGGAGCGACCGAGCGCAAATTCACGGTAAAATAAAAAATCGGTTTCTCGGAAACTATGAGACCTAACTCGCTGAATCTTTTTTTAAAAACTTTTCTATAATGTTTTCTTCATTCAAGTCCGTACATATAGACATCTATTCCCAATAATTCACATAGCTACCCGCATGATGAAGTTTTCAATGCTCGGTTTTACTTGATCCGACTTTACGGCCAATTATCTCAAAAAGTACTTAACTTTTCGAATTTTGCTGAGTTCCACTAGAAGCGCTCTTGTTTTTTGAGTATATGCCGAAAAATTCATTACCGTAGCTCAAACCGTTGCTTTATGAGCGCGATGGATGTTTTAAAAAACACAAATTTCTAATAATTTCTCGGGAGCCGAAAATTCGATTTTTCAAAATTCGTTACTACTAAAAAAAGTTGTCACATTCCATTTCGGATGGACAAAATCATTCTCTACAAGATAGTGAAGGTCTCATCTGGTTATACCTTCATAAAAAAAAACAGCATAATTTCAGGCCGATTTTACTCCACTAAAACTCTACCCCCTTTTAGAAGAGTTAACTACTGATAAAAAATGAAAGACCATTCAAAATATTCACCCTATTTTCAAAATTTGCAATTTAAAATCAATAATTATCTGACAAATCTTTAATTAGCGTTCTAGCACTCCACCCTTATATGTGATATTAGCAATTATTTGGGAATGTTTTAAGAAAAGAACACTCTTTTTTCTACGCCAAGCTTTCGAATTTTATTTAATTCTTCTTCAAGGCTCTCTATAAAATGAATAACAATATTGAAATTTAGTACATAGGTAGGTCTTATAATAATGATGTAAATTTTATAATAATCACAAAAGTTGTGATTAAAATCTTCAAAAGTTCTTGCAAATTATTGTTAATCATAAAATTTGTAAAAATCGGTAAAATATATCAGTGGTAAATTCTAGTTTTGACTAGGTATGTCTGGTTTTAACAAAGCCTATTAGTAAAAACGAGTTTTAACTAGGGAAAACTAGTTCTAACGGAAAACGGGTTTTAACTGTAACATATATGTATACAATAATATTAAAAAAAGGACAATGCAACTTTTACAAAAAAATGTTACGTCAATTTTGAATATAAATTAAATTAAATTAAATATAAGAATGGACTCTTTAGGGTTTTTTCAATGCTACAAAATTAACAACTAAAGTAGGTAGTGAATTTATTACAATTGGCTGTTCCACACTCCACGCATTATACAGATGAAGATAGTTGATGACGTATTTTTTATTTTTTTGTAATTAATCATTCTGTACACACAATATCTTGAATTATTTAAAGTCGGAAAGAATGTGTTCTAGTTTGCAAGTGAGCATCCTTCGATATGTTTTAAAGTGGCTTCCTAACTATCATTTGGTGCTATAGATTCGCTTTTTAAATACCGGCGTGACGTCGCCATTAATTAATTACAAATATAGGAGAGAAAATAAATTTTCAAGTTTGCGTCATTTTCGACGGTGACAGCGTCCCTTTGTTCTGGGTTGCAAGTGAGCAGCTTTCGATATGTTCTAAAGTGGCTTCCTAACTATCATTTGGTGCTACAGATTCGCCTTTTAAATACCGGCGTGACGTCGCCATTAATTAATTATGAATGTAGGAGAGAAAATAAATTTTCAAGTTTGCGTCATTTTCGACGGTGACAGCGTCCCTTTGTTCTGGGTTGCAAGTGAGCAGCTTTCGATATGTTCTAAAGTGGCTTCCTAACTATCATTTGGTGCTACAGATTCGCCTTTTAAATACCGGCGTGACGTCGCCATTAATTAATTATGAATGTAGGAGAGAAAATAAATTTTCAAGTTTGCGTCATTTTCGACGGTGACAGCGTCCCTTTGTTCTGGGTTGCAAGTGAGCAGCTTTCGATATGTTTTAAAGTGGATTCCTAACTATCATTTGGTGCTATAGATTCGCTTTTTAAATACCGGCGTGACGTCGCCATTAATTAATTATGAATGTAGGAGAGAAAATAAATTTTCAAGTTTGCGTCATTTTCGAGGGTAACAGCGCCCCTTTGTTCTGGGTTGCAAGTGAGCAGCTTTCGATATGTTTTAAAGTGGCTTCTTAACTATCATTTGGTGCTATAGATTCGCTTTTTAAATACCGGCGTGACGTCGCCATTAATTAATTATGAATGTAGGAGAGAAAATAAATTTTCAAGTTTGCGTCATTTTCGAGGGTGACAGCGCCCCTTTGTTCTGGGTTGCAAGTGAGCAGCTTTCGATATGTTTTAAAGTGGCTTCTTAACTATCATTTGGTGCTATAGATTCGCTTTTTAAATACCGGCGTGACGTCGCCATTAATTAATTATGAATGTAGGAGAGAAAATAAATTTTCAAGTTTGCGTCATTTTCGAGGGTGACAGCGCCCCTTTGTTCTGGGTTGCAAGTGAGCAGCTTTCGATATGTTTTAAAGTGGCTTCTTAACTATCATTTGGTGATATAGATTCGCTTTTTAAATACCGGCGTGACGTCGCAATTAATTAATTATGAATGTAGGAGAGAAAATAAATTTTCAAGTTTGCGTCATTTTCGACGGTGACAGCGTCCCTTTGTTCTGGGTTGCAAGTGAGCAGCTTTCGATATGTTTTAAAGTGGCTTCCTAACTATTATTTGGTGCTACAGATTCGCTTTTTAAATACCGGCGTGACGTCGCCATTAATTAATTATGAATGTAGGAGAGAAAATAAATTTTCAAGTTTGCGTCATTTTCGACGGTGACAACGTCCTTTTGTTCTGGGTTGCAAGTGAGCATCTTTCGATATGTTTTAAAGTGGATTTATAACTATTATTTAGTGCTATAGATTCGCTTTTTAAATAACGGCGTGACGTCGCAAATAATTAATTACAAATATAGGAGAGAAAATAAATTTTAAATTTTACGTCATTTTCGAGGGGGACAGCGCCCCTTTGTTCTGGGTTGCAAGTTCAAAAGTCCAGATATGTCTTTCTGTAGGTTGCCAGCAGTAATTATTACATAAAGTCGTTTTTCTTATGATTGTCAATAATGTTGACCCAATATTTGTGTTGATATTTTTCTTTCTGTTTCGCTTATGTACTTATTTGTTTATGTCTTAATGTGTTAAATTGTGCAACTTATATGATTTTTTGTTTGGTTGTTACTAAAAGTACCATTTCTTCTTTCAGTTATTTTTCTTATTTTTAGCTCTAAAAAACCTAAAATGGTCGCTAATCTTTGCTAAATCTGAGATCAAGCAAATTTATTTGAAATAACTACAAAATACGCAAGTTTTAAAGAATCACATTTGATTTTTCGAAAATTATTAACAACCATTGAATTGAAAGCCTGAAAAAACCAAATTTTTTTTTTCTGGATTCTGGATAAAGGTGCCAAGTATTTTTTGGCCGTAATTGTAGCATTTTTAAATTCATGAAGTTTTAGAAAATGGTAGTAAATTTTGAAGAAAAGCATACAGGGTGAACTTTTTGACAAAACCGAGACCTGAAAAATTAAGTACAGCCCTGCAGTTTGCGAATCGGCGAAAAATACGTCATTGGACATAATAAGTGTCATTGGTAAATTATATCTACCAAATTTCATTAAATTCCATCAGTTCGTTCAAAAGATACTGCTCATAATAAATTTCGGCAAAATGCATGAATCCCTGTAACATCGAAACATCACCTTGAAAAACTACACCTACCCTTAAGCTATGCCGGTCGTCTGGTGAAACATGCTGTATACCTTGATTTATTTCTAAGTAGTCTGACAAGGTCATATTTGTTTATGCTACGTTGTAACATCGAACATTATGTCACTAAAAATGACAACTAAAATTTAAAAGTTATCAAAGAGACCAATTGAACATTTTTGACATTAGCAGTATTCAGAAACAATTAGAAGTTCAATATTCTATTAGTGGAAAATCCAAACAGATTATGTAAAATTTGATTAAATATTTTGAAGATGAATCATTGAATGGGGACCCTTTATTACCTACCACCTACCAGTAACATCAGTGGGTTTGATAACAAATCGTCATCAAATATTACGCGAGTTCATTATTTATTCCGGATCGTCTTATTAGTCTTCTTCCTTCTGCAGTTGTAAGTTCTACATTATAATGATGCTACCTACTTGTTGACTTACATGTTGAGTTAACCGGAATCATTGATTGAATAATATGGAAATGATTCGCTTCCTCCGCATATTTACTCTTTACGAGAAGAAGAAGAATGAGAAGTGAAAGAACAAAATTTACCTCAACATTCTGAAATTTTATATCTGGAGTCTAAACTTCATCCTTTTATCTAACAATGATGCTGGTGTATGTAGACCTATTTTAGTTTTCAAAATCGAAAAAAAAAAGTTCTGGTACAATTCTGATTAAGCCAATGGCGTGGGCAGGAAAAGGATAAAAATATCTAAATTTCTATAAACGTTTATGAACATATTTTTAAAGGAATTGAACTGAAATTTTTACAGTAGACAACTATACTAATATACCCTTTAACCTTCGAAAATTTCAAGAAGCAAATAATAAAAATGGCGGAGATGTTAGATGGCGGAGATATTGAGAACTACATCAATTTTCGAAAATCACCCAAACTCATCAAATGTCCACCGATCCTGACCCCCAGATCACGAAATGTGTCGTTACTTCTACGTTACGTCTCTTCAAAATTCGAAAAATCCTGTTTTTGGCACCTCATTTCAGGTCGCAGGTTTCAATCTAGGGGACTGAAATTTTTGTGGGAGTAACATATTCATAACCAGTAGGGTATTGTATTTGAGCAAAATCGATCGAGCCGTTTCAAAATTTTGAGCCATTTGAATTTTTGGAAAAAGGACTATTTTTTTAATCCCTATATAAGCTAGATAGAAAAAAAGTTTTATATCAAATTCAGAAGATTGAAAATAAATGATATGAAATTTGAGTTAATACAATAAATTTTTTTCCTTTTTTTATTAATAAGCCAGTGGCGTGGTTAGGAAAAAGGTCAATCCCATTTTCGAAGGGATTGGACTGAAATTTTTACAGTAGTAGCTACACTAATAACCATTAACCTTCAAAAATTCCAAGAACCAAAATTAGAAAAATGGCGTTTGAGTTTCTTTGACATGATGTTTATTTCTCAAAAATTTCAAATTTTCTGTTTTCATAACTCCCTTTCACTATTTTTCTAATCTATTAAAGGTAGTGTAAAGAATAGCATTTTTTAAGTAAAGTTTAAGTGGCGGGCATAGTAAAAGGGGCAAAATTGTTAAATTTTGCAAAATTTTTATGTTTTGTTAAATCTGAAAATCCATTTTATGGCACATTTTCAAACGAAATGTAATGAAATTTTCTCAATAAACAACTACGCTAATATGACCTGAGACCTGACTGCGGAAAATTTCAGAAAGCCAATTTCAAAAGCGGTGAAAATATTCAAAATTGAATCGCAAAAATGATCGCATAAAAATACACTATACGATTGATGCTCAAGAAGGTTTTGAGTGTATACGTGTTTACGGACAAAATAATCAATCAAGATTGTAGTTCAAAGAGTACGGCAATGGCCGCGGCTGATAATCCAACCGTTTGTTTTATTTGTGAAAAAGGTTTAGAAGATGGAGACACTATTATATTGAAGGAAAGAGGATTAAGTGAAAGTGGTGTGAAAAGACATGATAATGTATATCTGCAATTACAACTTTTCAACTAGAGAACAGCATGTGGATGCACGGTGTGCGCGGATCTCGCAAGATAATGCGGACTTTCCTCGTGGACAACACATTGTTTTGTTAAGCACAGGAGTAGTCGGGGATGGACAAATCACTAATCATATGGCCTATGAAATTGAAATGGCAGCACAAAAAAGGTATAACTGGTAACAACTTTCGGCGATGTGAAGCTCCTTAGAAAAAAATCCCCTGATGCATCTCCGCGCGGTAAATTTAAAAATAAAAATCCGTAATACGGATATTCCTGTTGATCCTCTTGTGCTTTTCCAACGCATTTGACTTGAAAATAAATCCGGTTGCTATCTTTGATGAAAATTCGTAAGACGCAAAAGTCTGTGTTATTTAAATTATTTCATCCTGCATCATTTTAGAGGGGTAACCTGACGACCCTGCGGCTCGCAGTACCAAGTACGCTGAACGTCTTCGACGATCGCGTAACCATGCTGCTGATGTTTTTTTTGATGAGTTTATGACGGCACCTATGCCACAAGCAAAATTTTTGTCTAATGACACACACAAACGAAGAAAAGCGTAGTAATCGTAACCAGACAAGCTCCAGAAGATGCCGATGTGCTCATCGTCACCACCACACTCGAGTTATCTTGGCCCGACAATTCGCTCATTATAGCGGATGAAGATATAGATATACTGCATGTATATCTATGTGCCACCCTCATGTGCCACCCTCCACGAAAATGTATTTTATGAAACCCGGCAAATGTTCAACCCAACAACTATTTTGCACAACAAGTTTCAATCTTGCGCAATGTGTGCAAGAATACATCCTCTTTTTTGCATGCGTCTTCGTTTTACAGGCAGGTCAAAATAAAATTCGTAACACTGCTTAAGAGTAACGAGGAACTGCAGACAGCTGTTGAGGTTTTCCAAAACGTGAAGGAAAACCCCGATGAAATTGACAAAGCGGACCAGTTGGTTGTGGCTAGGCTTTATGACAACAAAACCATGGGAAATACCCGAAATGAGTTATGGTTCCACCTGTTTGCAAAATCTCTAAGCATCGATTTATTCTCGCAAGCCTACCTCTCACCGAATCAGCGGCACGTGAGCACTCTTCAAGAACATACCATCAAGTCCAAACATGGTATGGAAATGATACAAATCCACTTGATTAGGACTGGAAAAATTCTCAATTTAGTTTGGCTCCCATATACCTACGACGAGAGATCCGGCACCACAAACGCTTCTAAACACAGTATCCTGCAAATGTTCGAAAGGATGTAACGCAGCGTGTGGTTGAAGGAAAACGGGCCTCCGATTCTTCAAAAGCTCCAAAATCTGCATGAATTGTATGGGACGGTCGTCTACAAATGCTGCCGAGGAAAACGATATGGATGATTATGATGGAGACATCGATGTTACTCTTGAGTGTCCTGTAACGTCGGACAAATGTACCGATGCAGACGATGAAAGCGATGACGGAGAAATTGAGGCAGACGATCAAGACTGGCAGTCTTCATCAAAACGGTTGAAAATCGATTAACTTTGACATTTGAATAGTGGATTTGGCCTCCTGGGGACTTGAAAAAAGCGCCATTTACTCTACCTCCAGGTGATGTGGAAAAGAGTGATTTTATGTCAATACTAATCGTAGGTACTTTGCCATAGCTGTTTACATTTAAAAGCTGTTATACTTGTAAGAAGTTAACAGCTTGTGCATCTGGAATGCTGACAAATCTTTATACAATGTAGAAACTTTGATATGGCATATGAGATCCATAACTTTTCCGCAAGAATCAAAAAGGTCTCCACTTTGAAGGGTCGTAGCATCGTAACGGCTCACATAAAAGACGAACAGTGAAGAACTTTTTTGTAGAAAATTTATTCTAGATTATTTTTTATAATAGGTATTTTGTTGATAAAGCTGATGGTTTGGGAGATATTTACAAAAAACCGAAAAATATTATCTTCTTAGGGCCAGAAGGGCCAACGTCGATTTTGCTCGAGGAGGAAAGCTTGGGAGAGTAATAGCTGGGTCCAAATAAAGCAATTAAAGCAATTTACAGCTTTCCACTAATTATTTCCTTATTGAGGCTTTTTTACGACCTGTCATCTGGCCTATAAAGCAAAGAAATAAAAAATAATTTATGGAATTGGTTTTATGATTATAAATAATTTTAAATTATCAACTGTCAAGTTTTGCATTAATTTACTTTGTAATTTGTGTACAACTTTCCAATAAAATGCGTTTTTTACAAATACCTAGGTACTTATTATTTTTTATTCTATTATATTAATTAACATCAGCTATAATCAAAAGCAACCTTAATAATTCTTATTTCCAAATAAATAAAAATTGTTAATGTAATAATTATGTCAATTCCGAGATTCCTCATTGTACCTACGAAATTCTAGATATGACATCAATGCTGAAATCTAATATGATCTTGTCAACCTATTTAGAAAAAAAATAGCCATAGTAACCAGGAGTGTCGTCGGTAGTGTATCTTTTTTAAGTAGTAATAAGTACCTGTTATTAAAGTTAAAAATAAATAATTGAAAATAATTGATCTAAATTGAGAAAAGTGGTTTTGGTGAAAAAAAAGACAAATATCTTGTTAACTACAATTTAATGAGCATAATATACAGAATACAAAATTCTCTGCAAAAGTATTTGTTACTTACATGTAATTTTAGCAGGAAACAAATGATGAAGCCATGAAAATTCAAGTTACATGAAATATGAGACGAATCACAAAAAACTACACAATATATCAATTTATCTGCTCTAAGAGAAAGCAAACTTATTTCATATAAAATGTAAAATTACTTAATTCTGAAAAATAGGACGTCTTTTACATTCATCACATTGCTTTGCGGACTGGGACATTATAAATATATCAATAAATTAACCTGAATATTTTTCAAATATGAAACAATTTAATTAGGAACCGATTTGTTAGAAGCAATAATATAATATGTTTCAAGTTTTTTACAAAGCAATATGATAAAAAAATACACAATATTAGAAATAAATTTAAACACGAAATAATTATTCGTAATTTGATATCATTTTTTTTTGTAATATACGTATGCGTTATTCATTTTGATACATACACAGCTCATAATTCTTAAATTTGTATAATATTCAATTTTTATAACTGTTTATTAATTATATTATGTATTCGATGTAGGTTACTATTAAAATTATTTATATTAACCTAATTCTAAGACAAAAGCACATTGACTTCGCCTTTTATGAATTTTTAGAAATACAAAAAACGATAAATAATAATTAGGAAAAAGGGCATTACTTCACATGAAGGGTAAGCTCATTCTGAAGACATAAACCGTTGATTTCAACTATATTCTGTATTACTTCTAGTTCATGAGACATTTAAAGCCATTTTAACTTAAAGGCATGCTTTTCGCAATACGTTTTTCTTGTTAACAAATTAGTAAGTTTCAACATAAATTCTTTAATAAATACTGCGATTATTTTTACAAACAACTTTAATTTCATTTTTCAGTTTTTAATTCAAATCAGTTTTTAATCCAAGAAAGTCAAGGAGGTAATATTCACTCTTTTGCTCATTTATAGGCCCTTTTCATTAGAAGCAATTCCATAAAATCGAACATCCGAAAGCATTTGGTTGGTCTTAATAAACGATACAATCGTTGAAAAAGTTAGCAATCCACTTGGTCATTATTGCGTTATGATATCACAAAAGTGTCTGTTTTAATAATACATCCGCATTTTTTTATTTACAGAGGTGAAACCGTATCATTAAAGGCAGGAAACCCGTCGAATTCTCAGAATCATACCTCTGACGCTATAGTCAGTCCACTAACGCCAGACGTACCAGAAGATCGCTGCATTTCTAGGGCTGTGAGTTGAGGGCAGACTTAGCATCGCTTATTTTCGATAATCTAGATGGAGTAGATGGAGGTAGCTTGCTGGCACAACATAATTATTCAAATTCATCAATCTGGTGGTACAGTCGGTTCCTTAGTGAGAATGTCGTCTTTTAGTGAAGATGCAGAGAGTTGAAGCTATGAAAAGGATGCTGTTCCTTGACATTGGGACTCCACTTATTAGCTGAAACAACAAGGGTCCATTAGAGAACTCTGCGAACGTGCCTGTGTGGCTTATAAGAGGGCCTTACCGCGGTAATACATCTCTCTGTTCATCGTTGGACAGTTGGCGTTCTGAAACAAGACATTCGTTAAATGATATATTGCACAATTATTTAACATAATTATACTAGATAATAATTATTCTTTGAGACCGTTGACAGATTTAACGAAGGATTTGATACATAATAGGGGAAGTCCATAATACTAAATATTAATATTAATAATCCCTAATATCAATATTAATAATAATAATAATAATAATTACAATTATAATAATTAATGATCTTGATAAACCTTTTGTTGATAAACAAGCGTCAAACGCGTGGTTAAAGACTGGGGAGCTGTACCCTGAGACAGAGGGTTTTATGTTGGCGATTCAAGACCAAGTGGTGAAGACGAGGAACTACTTGAGACACATCATCAAAGACCCTAATATACCTGATGAGCGATGTAGAAAATGTGGGGAAAAGCCTGAGACAATTCAGCATATCACAGCAGCGTGCAGCTTACTTGCCCAGAGTGACTATCTACATCGACACAATCAAGTAGCGTTAATTATTCACCAGGAAATATGCTACAGACTAGGAGTTCTTACAGATCACCCTATAGAACACCATACTATAAGTATGAGCCAAAAACTGTCGTCGAAACAGAACGGTACACCATTTACTATGACAGGTCCATTATCACTGACCGTTGTGTACCATTTAACAAACCGGACATTGTTGTTAGAAATAGGCAGAAGCAAGAAGCCATCATAGCGGACATTGCCATTCCAAACACCCACAATATTCTTACCACTATCGCAGAGAAGAAACGCAAGTACACTGAATTGGCGGATGAATTAAAAAAGATGTGGAACCTAAATAAAGTCACTGTAGTTCCGGTTGTCATCTCTGCCACAGGGATTGTACCAAAGGAACTTCACAGGAGCTTAGACATATTGGGTATACGAACTCCTGCTTTCTTTGTGATGCAGAAGGCTGTCATACTTAACACCACCAGAATAAAAAGAAGATTCTTAAGTCAAGAGTAGATGGGAGTGCTTGGTGAAAACCCGTACCCCATTTAGATCATTAACCAGGAGACCTGAGAATAGTGTGATAATAATAATTATAATTATAATAATAATAATAATAATTATTTCAACAAAGCTTCAGACTTAATCACCCCGAAATAAAATCACAGCTCCAAGCAGAATATGAAAAAAGACTAAATCAACTTCTTAAAACATACTTGAACTCCGGAAATCTATTTAAAGCCATTAACACTTACGCGATCCCCATTCTCACCTACTCCTTCGGAATCATCAAATGCTCGACCACAGACCTGGAAAACATTAACATACGAACAAGAAGTGCCCTAACGAAAGATAGAATACTGCACCCCAACTCATGTAAGGAAAGATTCAACATAAGCAGAAAAGAAGGAGGGAGAGGAATAATAGACCTACATTCACTACATGCCAAACAATTGAATTCACTCCAGACATACTTCCGTTCAAAAGAACACAAATACACAAAGCAATGGTGCGTACTTGAAACTTTAATTGTAATTTATGGATCTGTATGATTTGTCTTTTCCGGATGGTTGTGTGGTTTGACACTTCTGGATGGTCACAGTGGCGTGGACTGTACACCTAGGCGCGACATGATGGTGCCATGTAGTAACTTAGTAGTTTAATAATTTTAGTATAAATCATTGCAATTGTTTCTATGTTTATGACACGTTGCGATTGTTAACTGACGAGAGATTTTATGGTTGATGTGGTCCGAAACACTGAAGGAGCTCCGTTCCTTTGACAAGCCCATCGATTTCGAACCAGAACCAGGTGAAATGAATCTACCACGTAATTACTGAGACACAGGAGCGTGTCTTATCCTAATGGTAAGGTAGAAAAAAGTCTCAAGTGTTTTATTTATCCATTAGTTTGAGAAAGGTCGTTTATTTTTATCCTGATCACAATAGTTGTATCGTCTCATAGTTACCACAAAGGGTATTTGTAGATATAAAACAAATTGAATAATAATAAATTATTATATCAATTACAGCAATCCGAGATTGTTGAAAAACAATAATTAAAAAAAAAATCGATGTCTCTGTCTTCACCATACTAGAGTAAATGTGTCGTTCAGAAAGCATTATTGTATTTGTAGATATTATTATAGGACTTAAGTCTTTAATGTAAATAAGGAAAATAAGTGGACGGAGTAAAATCCCCGTGGAACTCCAAACGAGACAGAAGCAAAAAGGGATCTGGTCACTCGGCCCCCGATCCAGTCAATTCCACCGGCTGAGTTCTTCCATGTAAGTAGCGGGAGAACCAGAAGAAGACCAGTCCACGTATTCCTACAGCCTCCAGTATCTAGATTTTCCATAACCGAAACCCTGTGGTGAGGGTAGAAGACAAGACAATAACGAGAGTTACTTCCTGTAACCACTTGGGCATTATATTGGAAGCGAACTTAAACCCTTGACTTACGTCTCCAGAAAATCCAGAAATATGTTTCAAAGCCTGAGGAAATCCACCTACAAAAACTGGGGTAACATACATAGACTGAGCAACTCTCTAACCAGTAAAAGTGGACCTTGACGCTAGCAAGATCCAAAAATTGCACACAGAATGGCAAAGTGATAAACATGGAAGAGTGTTGAGGCCGAATTCTCACCATATTTGTTCTGATCATTTCCGAGAAGAAAATGCTGTTAATCCAGCAAATAATCGACCTTTAAAACTGCAAGGAAGCACATTATTTAAACTGCGGAAAACAAAAAGTTTACACTTATTTAGAGATTCAATCCTTTTGTAATATACCAACCTGCTATATCAATAATATTGTGTGGAGTAGTGGTTAATAATTATTGTTAATATAATAAACATATTGAAAACTTTGTTGAATTAATGAATCACAATTTCATCCGTCTAATTGAATTTAAGAGCCTTTCTATTCAGTGTTGATATTTAAAACTCACGCTGGGTTTCACCAAATATAACTTTTAGTGACACCACGCTGCTAAAGTTGTCGCATCTCGACGCATTAGGTATAGAAGTGTCCGGTATTAATATTTTAGCGTATTTTCTATTACTTTAAGACATTTAGAAATTGGAGGACAAATCTTAGTTTGAGTCTATGCAGATTTTTTATTTCGCAGTCTGGATAAAATGAGTGACAAAATATTTTCAAGGCTTGGTGATTCAATAAACTAGCCTCGGCAGGAAAGCAAGAGAGAAGAAAACGCGTGTAGAATTTTGGTAGTAAAATCAGGTTTTGTCAGATGTGCGCCCTGAAAATTGTAGATGATGTTAATTCACTACTCAGTTCAGTTCTCGTGGGGTTGATTCATTAGCTGGATCTTACAAAGACAACTTCTATGCTTATCAGCCGCAATATCCATATTAATTGGTTCCTTGTGTGATGTTTACATGTTTATTCAAGGGATGATGTTGTAACAACAGTGAATTACATCAACAACAACCTGTTTTTAGCCGATACCTATATCCTATACCTATAACAACAGACATGTTATCAGTATAATGCGACACAAGCGATGTTCTGCTTGAGTAATACCAGCAAAATCTGATTAGATGTTTCCATAATTATTATAAACAACATAATTCCGTTAAGCGGTTATCAACATATGCATTATTACGTTGTTCAAGAGAATAATCTCGTTTTCAATTTGAATTTTATTATGAGGGTAATATAATAGGTCGTGCAGGACGAGTTGGGATTGCAATGAATTGATATTACGAAAAATTATAGGTTATTAATTGAACCATGCATTATATTTTTATAAGTATTAGGTGCTTTTCAACTTCATTGATCAGATCTGAATGTTATGAACTGTATCCTGCTCTTCTCACGATTGATTTCCATATTCTTCACCATCCATCTTCTATCTTTAGCTCTACAACCGTTTTTTTTTTCTGCTGGACTTTCGATTCAATAAAAACATGAATAATTAAACTATATTTTCGGGTTTTTCCACGTGACAATTCACTTCCGATTGATTTAAGCTTTTGATTGTTTCGTATTATTATTGTTCTTTATAATGATTTATCCATGGTAGCCATGAATGCCAGGTATAGTTAGTTCCTACCAGGTTGGAGGAGGACGCTGTACTGTTACCAGTTTATCCATTTACAATAACCCCTCTCCTAGTTAATGCTCCTTGGTAATCACTAACAGAACCTTGACATCTCTATTTTGAAATTAATTTGACGCTTATCTGACAGGTAGTAAAACAAAACCAAATAATACCTTAAACTATAATACAGAAATTTGCTCAAAAAGCGGTGACAAAATTAAGGGCCATCTAGCGGTTCTTGGTGAAACTAACGTCGATTTAATTGTTATAGTGTCGTCGGTAGGGAACCTGCATTATCGACACAGACGTTTACTAGGGTAGCGCATTATCATTCTCACAAATAGTTGGGAATGTCAAATTCATCTTCAAAAACGTCAGATTTTCCATGAACGTACAACCAAATACGCTAAAATATTAATACCGGACACCGGACACTTACCCTTAAAACGGGCGATAATTTTTACAGCGCCCTCATGCAGGACTTTTTGTCACTAAGCTGTTTTCAAATTCAAAGTTAGGTAACTCTTCACGGTTTTTGACAGCTTCAGTCAATCATAATTATTGTTAATTTGTCATTAGTAATTTAATGTTTTAGTTTTTTTACGTAATTTCGATTTAAATTTGTACAAAATCACTCCTCAAAATCTTGAAAGTATAAAGGTTTTTTTTTTTAACTTAGAGGGCATGCATATTAGGCGAAATGCAAAAATAGGCGAAAAATTTCCTCCAACGACATGGGTCGTTGGAGCTTTAGTTTTCGAGGGAGACGCCCGTATTCACAAACGATAATTTCTTATAAATAATAACGTAATCAATTATATCCATCTCATTCTAATGAATATAAACTATATATCGTTATCCCATTTTTATTTTATTATTTTAGGAATATTAAAGGCCCATAATGCTTTGTGAATTCGGGCAAAAGGGTATTAACTTTCTTCAAATTTTTTTTTTTTGAAAATCTACAAACTGGCTGATTAGAATAACACGAAATTTTTGACAATTATTATTGAACTAATTGTAGTACATGATGTGATACAATGAAAAATTATTCGATCCTTATACTGTTTTAATAATTTACCGTAGGGTAATGTTTTTGATTTTATATTTATATAATGTTTTCTTGAACCACTTGGATCTGGTAATGTTTTTGCTACTTATTTTAATTTATACTGTAATCATTTATTTTTATTAATATTATCGTTGAATTTTCGTTCTCTGTGTTATTCAACTGTAAGATTATTGTTCATTAAATTGTATTTTTGTATATTTTTGTTGTATTTTTGTTGTTTTTTCGTTTTTTTTTTTTTATTTCGGTCCTGCTCTTCTGTCAACTGAGCCCAGAACCTGTTATTATTATTATTTTTTCGTATACTCACAATATTGTTGCAGTTCTTGCTCTGCTGATACGAGCAGCGTGGTAAGTTTTTATGTAAACCATAAAAATAAAATTATATGCATAAGTGGCGCCCAACGTGAGGACACTTATGTAGCTATATTATGTTCCACTTAAACACAATCGCGATAAGCGTTATAAATTTTGAATTATGATGAGTAGGTAGTGTCTTGCCGATTCTAAGATGTTCTAATCGTTGTTATCCAAGTCATCATAAGTTAATAATTTTAAATAATAAAAACTTTGCATAAGTCGCAAGCGCAGAGAATTATTTTTAAGCCAACTTCATGAAAAAATTAGCTTGAATATGATGGCAGTTATGATGGCAGTACCATGAAAAGAGTGTGAAAATTAAAACGTTTTTTAAGCAAATACTAGTTTAAAAATTAAGATGTTTCATTAAAATTCGTTTCATCGGAGGTCTTGTTAAAAAAATATTAGTTGGAGAAACGTTCTTCCAAAAGTGGGGTCTGGAAAGCCGAAGCCTTTCGGTTTAATTGGAGTTCTAAAGTAAACCGAAAAAAGTTTAAAGTACAGTTAACGTGTCGGCAAACTAATAAGATGGATACGACTTAATTGCTTTCATCAAAGAGAATCGTCGGTAAAATGAAAGAAGGGCGGTCTGGCAGAATGCAGTCGAATGAGAAGCCTCGAGGAATGATATCGAACAGCCGGAAGAAAAGAAAAGGGTCGCTGTTGCTGCCCTAATGAATCTCATTATTTTTTAACAGCTTGTAACTTATAAAACGCGATAGAATCAACATCGGCTACGAGAGTATTTATTAAAACAAGTTGTGGTAATGTAGCATAATTATGCGACAAGCTAAGCATTAGCAGGGCTTTAGGCCGTTTTCAACTCCGCTCAACTTCAGTTTTCAACCTTCACTCACTTCTACACTCACAGTGGCGGGTTATAAAAAGCGTCTGAGGAAACCTTCTGCTTTGTTTGTTCACTCTTTTTTTATTTTTGGCATAATTAAGAAAGGCTAGAAAATCAATTGATTATCTTCTGAACAAGTCAATTATTAAAACATCGTGGCTTTATCTCAGTGGTGATCATAGAGCCTAATTTCCTCCCACCCTCCATGTCTAATTCTGCAGTTTTACTTCCAAGGTAATGGCAAAAAAGGGGACACTCTAATTCACCACTGTGATAGATAAAATTAATGTCGAATTAAATACTGGCTTTTGTGTATTTAGTATTTTATGCTAAATCATTCAAATATTTTAAATCTCTACTTTATATTTTGTTAAAAAGCGCTTCAAAAACATTTTCCAATGGATAAAAACAGTTATAAGACCACTAAAACTAGGTTCTCAAATTAGATATGAGTTGGGGATATTTAGGGGAAAAGTTCAGTCATCAAAACATTCGTTATACACTAACGAAGAAGATTTCAGATACACCTATTCACTCCTAGATATTTTGCCCTGCAATCTGCTAGCTGTAGGACAACTATTTATTTTAAAGAGCTTCTCGCAAAGTATTTATCATTTTAAATACACATCTAATGATTTTTTATCCATACCTATTCATATCAACTTGACAAAAAGACTGTTATTCCAAATTATTTCGAATTATTTCGTAGCTATAACTTTTTTGAGTAAGTCATAATTTCTATTTCAACGGTATCAAGATACTTCCTTTGTTTCTCCGGCACTGTTTCAAGCCAAGTGCCCTGGAAGAGTGCTCTCTCAATCTTGCCGGAGGCGGGAAAGCTTTCTGTTAATGTCATTTAAACATGGGCTCATTGAAGCATCTCCGCGAGAAAGGAAATAGGCAATTGACTTTTTAAATCGTCAGTTATTTAGCCTGGGAAATGCTAAATGGTTTAATTTTCTGCTTAGGAAACTTTAAATTTTTAATCGAGCACGTCCCTCTCTTTCCGTCGGTGGACTCTTTGTTGTGATAAATTGCATGCGATTCCTGAAGAGCTTATCACTATGTAAATATTGTAAAAATTTAGCTGTTTCGCAAGTTTTTAAAAACTTACTAAAAACACGTTCGTATAAAAATCTGAGATTAGCGAAGTTTACGAATAAACTGAATTACGGAAAATTCTTCGCTTGGTTAATGCTAAAGAAAAACGTCGCTAGACTCGTCAGTGATTTTATTATTTTAATAATAAAAGTTCACGTTAGAAAATGTCGTTAAAAATAAGTTCGGCCAACTTCAAACAAGGTCCCATGAAGTGCCTATCGCTTGGAGATGTTCTTAACGACCTCGAGGACATTTTCAGTTTTCGTAAGGAAAAACTGCGACGCGTATAATGAGATAGGAAAATTGACATGTTAACTGAGCAGGAACGGGGAAAGCCATTTCGCTCCCTCGTTGTGACATCCCACTCTGCCCTAAACACGCCGTTGTTTGTTTTAACCTACTCGTTACTTGCTGTTCGCTGTTTCATAAAGATTTATGCAAATAACGGCTTCCTAACGAGAAAAAATTCACATTTCTTTGCTGAATAAAATCAATACATATCTTACTTATAAATGCAATCTCTACGATAACAAAACCATTTTCTAGAGCTTATAGAATGGTAGAAACATTTTTATTAAAATTTTTGTCATAAAATGTCTTGTGTATGATGACATATTGCATCATTGCATTGCAAGTTTAAGTTCAGGAAGGTGGGCTTTAATCACTAATCTTAATTGAGTGTTATTATTGTACTCTTTGAGTTGCATTTAATTACTAAGTTATACAATCGTGTGCACAGTTAATGATCCTGTTCAGTTTGAAATATTGTTGTAATATTACACACTAGTTTGTCCATAGTAAGTGTAGTTTTAATTGAAAATGTGTTGAGTGAATAAATGTAAATATTTTAATTAAAAATTTAAAAATTCGTAGTCCACCTGTCTGGTGAAGGAACAGTCTACAAAAACTGATTGAAAAAATGATTGATACCATTATCTCGTGATAATTAATTAGTATTGATAGTAACTTATGGCACCTTTAATATACAGAGTGCACAAAAGGAATATGTCGACCTGTCCCATCTGCACAAACAATTTAATAGTTAATAATAAAAATATTCAGTGCTGGTACTGCCATGCAGTGCCAATTCCACTCCTACTGCGTAAAATTGTATAAAGATATCGTACAAAAGTCACTTCAGGAATCGGGAAACTTGTGATGGTTTTGTAATGCTTGTTCACTGTTCACTGTGAATAAGCTTACAAATAATATTGTGTGCTCTCTCGGAGTTAGTGCGTGATCTTTCGGACTTCCGGGGAGATCCAGCAATCCAGATCACCGAACAGATTGAAAGCGTAATCGCTGGATTGCCGGCGACAAGTTGAAAGACCTGTTGGATGATAATTTTACTCTGAAGCGCGAGATTCAGATCCAGAGTACTCAGATAAGACAGGAGATTCAGGTAATTAGAGAATCTAATGTGGATCTGGTGCGACTTTTAACATCAAATTATCGACTGATCTGGAGGCGGCCCCTGGGGAGATTGCTGCAGTGAAATTACCCGAAGCGGGGTCAGGTGGCCGGACATCACCGTCAGTGACTTAGGAGCATGCTGAGCTGTTGCTAGCATAGGAAGTGCATAAATGGAAGGATCCCCCACCAGGCGGGCGACCCCCTCTGGGCCAAGGTCGGCAGCGTCGGAATCAGCGAAGGCTGAGAGTCGCTTAAGGAAACCCCTGGGTCAACAACATAAACAGACTCAAGCAGTTTATCATATCTCGCTGGGCGGAAACGGGGGTTTGATGAGGGGCTCGGGAAGTGGTAGTAGTCTTCTCAAACCCACGTCAAAAGGACGAAAATAGATATGGTGGCCTGGCTAAAGGCACCTCTGTCGAGAATGTCAATGCGTATATTAAAGATGTTTTTCCTGGTAAGCACGTCCTTGCTTTTGACCTTAATTCTAAGAGCTCTAAAAAATCTTTAAAGTTGGAAGTGGTGAGCTCACATTGGATGATCTACTCTCAACAGCTATCTGGCCAACAGATGTTCTGATAAGGCCATTTCGTTTCAAGCAGCCAAAATGATTCCAATCAGAACGTAAAAGGTATCTAGGAAAAGTTTAAGAGGCTATCGCAAAAGATATCTTTGAACTCATTGGATATCATTGTGTTTATAGAGACATTTTTGGACTCGGATGTGCATGATATTGAGCTGGCCCTATTCAACTACAACATATTTCGCTGTGATCGCTCTGCAGAGACAAGCAGTTATAGTAGGGGAGGAAGTGTTTTGGTGGCAGTGAAAGATGGTATACCGGTTCAACGTCTTACTGCCTCTACAGAATCAAGTGAGCAGGTTTTACTCATGCTGAGTTTGAACATCACTGAGAAGATTATTGTTGCGGTCGTAATTCATTCCACCGTCATCACCGATAGAAATCTACAACGACTTCTGTGCTTCTTTATCTGATGTAGTGACTGAAAGTTGGTGTGAAAGCTGTGAAGTTGCTGTATGCGGAGATTTAAACCTGCCTATTGTATCCTGGACTGATGGTTCAGAGTTGCATGGAAGAAAAACAAGATAGGTCGTAGCTGTTTCGGAATGTATGTCATTCTTGAACCTAAAACAACGGAATGCGGTTGTAAACTGTATTGGCGGCCTGCTGGATCTGATCTTCACATCGGCTGACATAAAGATAACTTTTGATGATCCTCTGTTGAATTGTGATCGTTACTATCCAGCCTTGTACTTCTCTACAACCGACCGTCAAAATATAGAGTTAATGAGGTATGAATACTGGTTCTATAATTAATTATAAGTTAGCTAATTACACTGATATTAATATGTACCTCAGCCTTGTGAACTGGGATATCATCTTTGTGGGAAGTAATGTTAACGATGTGCTCTCCCGATTTTATGATACTCAGCTGTAGATCTGTATGTCCCAAAAGTTAAATCTAAAAATCCGAAATTTCCTAAGTGGTTTGATACAGCTCGGATAACAGTATGGAAAATCGGGTAATTAAAAAGAAAATAGCACACAAATAATGTAAATCGAGCGGATCCTCGACTGATTATGATGATTTCTCTAGATTAAGAACAGAATGTTGGAAATATAGCAGTATTAGTTATAATAGATATTGAGGAATTAGAGAGTGATATAGACAATAAGAAAAATTTCTGGAAATATTTTTCTGTTTGTACTTCATAGTTCATTGTTTCACTGTTAAATTGTGATTAGTAATTTTATAGTGGTATATTGCCGTAAATAAACTATTTATTTATTTATTTATTTATTTATTTATGTAATGTCTTTAAAAGTAATTTTAACAAATTCAACTTGATCAACACTCAAAGATTGAATTAGTCTCTTATCAGAGTTTTTATATTTTCTTATTTTCTTCGACGCGCATAATGTCGTTACAGAAGCGGTGAATGTAAATATTTTTATTCACCCAAATTACACTTAAAGTTGATAAATACTTATCAAAGAGGTTTTTATAACAATAACCCGGGTGACTAATATCAAACTCCCAGAAAGTAAAAGCAAATTTCTTAAACTATAATACAGGAAACTCTCACTGAAATACATGTGTTTTGTCGACGACACTGAGACTAGCGATATCTATTGGTTAGTTTAAAAATTAGTGTGAAAACTAAGTGAATTGTGTTGTTTTCTTTGAATCAATTTACACAACCCCACTGAAGTAATTTTGTATAGATAGAAAGTAATTAGTAATTATTCAGATAATTAGTGATTTTAAATTGCAAATTTTGATAAATTGCAAATTTTGAAAATATGGTGAATATATTCAATGACCATTTATTTTTTTATCGGTAATTAATTCTTCTAAAAAGGAGTAGAATTTATTTCCAGCGATAGTAGACCGATATTTTGACAATGTATAAAACACAAGTATAAAACATTATCCGCACTTCATTTTTGATTTACATATTTATACCGTCCGCTAGTCTTTTACTGCTTTCGCTGTTTCCCCTTGTTCATCGGAGATCGCGCGTATTTCTCCACCAGAGTCAACTGGAGTCAGCAGTTCAGTCATTCCAGCCAGTCCAACTACTCATCCAGATTCGGTTCACGGGAAGAGTGTCGAAGATTATCGTCAACGAAAGACAGTTGTTGTCAAAATGATAACCCTACGAAGCGTCCCTAGGTTTTATCGCTTGAGCAGATTGGTGGATCGTCGCAGAGTTTGTTGCATTGTGTTAGTGTATAAAATTTTTAATAACTTATAATTTGATCACCATTTCTTCTTGCATCATTGGCACTGAAAGTCGCTGTGTATTTCGGAAGGATGTCCTACAGCTTAAATTCTCCTGTAAGAGATATGCAGCGTTGTGTCAATACTTATTTTAGTCATATTGCTATCTTTCATGTTTCACTGTATGCTTTAAAACGTCCAGCTTATGCCTCATTGGCCAATGTAGGTTAGTATGGGTGTTTTTTTCTTTTGAATTTGTTATACCGGAAGAAATAAACTGTCAGACTCTGCTAGTCTCGTTGTTGGGTATCAGTTTTTTTTCTATCGCTTTCCTTTTTCAATTTTTAAGGTAACCCGTTGTACATAATTGATTGTTAGACATTGTTGTATCTTTTGTGGAAACTCTGTAATTGGGTTAATTGTTCCTCTCGAGTTTCCCAAATTATTAATAAATAAATAAATAAATTAATTAATTAATTAATTTTCTTATGATAAAACAACAGTCACATTCTGTCATCGTTTCAAATCAGCCTGATTCAAAATTCAATTCCACTGAAGGTCAAAACGTTTTAACTTCGGAACGATCTCGTGGTGTTAGCCTTCCTCGAAGAGACTTGCCAAAACTCTCAGGATCATGCGATCAATGATTTGCGTTTAAAGATTTATTTGTTCCTTTAATTCATGCTACGTACTTATTTGGGAGGTTTAGCTCCCCAATGTTTAGATGCCCTTTACTTAAGAGCAAAATTATAATATTGCTAGGAAAAAATCGGTGACATCGTTTGGATAACATAAGAAGCTTACGGTTCATAAGTATTTAATAGTACATTACATAATGAGTGTTGAATGTGACAATTCCCACACAACGGAAAAGCGCGAAATTGTCTTTCAACTGGAGATAGTGTACTATACTTTATCTACTCCCAATAGCATAATATTGGAACAAATGATTTTATGATGCACTCACTTACTATCTTACGTTAATGCCCATTTAATGGGAAGCATTCCTAATATCTTTCTATTGATATTATAAAAATTACCTATTAATATAACTATATTTCGTTCTTAAACTAGGAGGAGTAATTTAAATTAAATAAATCGCTTCTCATTGGTGAATTCATAGGCAGAATCAAATCCAGCAAAAGCTGTACAGGACATTGAATCTATGAAACACGCAACACTACCGAAGCTTATTATTAGTGTATTTTTTAATAAAAAAATACACTATTGAGGACGACATCACTTTTCGAAAATCACCCAAACTCATCAAATGTCCACCGATCATGACCCCCAGATCACGAAAAAGTGGTTTTTCAAAATTCACCTGCCCACGATATATATATTATATACATATTTATATAAATTATGAATGTAGTAAACCACCGTTATTTTAATTATTTTGAAAATTAGATAAAGGCAAGCGGTGTGTCGCAAATAAAAGGTATGATCCTTTTTTGTTAAACTCAATATATTTCGATCATAATTTAGATCTTCATCAGGAGAACTGTAATTATAAGAAATCAATATATTTTTTTTAAATCTTAAGATAAATACTTACAACAAAAGATCAAAATAAAATTAGCATCTTTAAAATCTTAAAAATCTTCATAAAGGTAATGTTAATAAAGTTCAAATTTTTGTGTTGTAAATTTATGCCAAAAAACCATTTATATTTATAAATATCAACATTTATAAATAATTTTGATGAGAATTTGGAAAAAAATTTTTGATATATTTTATGACATAAAAGTTTTGAAGTTTTTTAATATTGTGAATAATGGATTATTTTCTCAAAAATCAAAACAAAGGAATCTAAACAGTACTACTTTAACAGTTATTTTTATATATGTTCATTAGGTATTTATTTATTTATGAAATTAGGTAGGTACCTGTCTATAAATTGTTTAAAAATTTTTTTGTTTTTCAAAATCCAAAATATAGCTATATATTTTATTTAAAATCAGATATACAAAATTTAAATAAAATTTTTGAAATATTTTATTGAAAAATATAATATAAATATAATATTTATTATATAATATAATAAATTATATAATTATATATAAAATTATATAATATATTATATAATATATTATATAATATAAATATAATATTGAAATATAATTTGAAAAATTAAATAAAGATTTTGAAAAACAAAAAAAATTTTTAAACAATTTATAGACAGGTACCTACCTAATTTCATAAATAAATAAATATCTAATGAACTATATAAAAATAACTGTTAAAGTAGTACTGTTTAGATTCCTTTGTTTTGATTTTTGAGAAAATAATCCATTATTCACAATGTTAAAAAACTTCAAAACTTTTATGTCATAAAATATATTAAAATTTTTTTTTTCCAAATTCTCATCAAAATTATTCATAAATGTTGATATTTATAAATATAAATGGTTTTTTGGCATAAATTTACAACACAAAAATTTGAACTTTATTAACATTACCTTTATGAAGATTTTTAAGATTTTAAAGATGCTAATTTTATTTTGATCTTTTGTTGTAAGTATTTATCTTAAGATTTAAAAAAAAAAAAATTGATTTCTTATAATTACAGTTCTCCTGATGAAGATCTAAATTAAAATCGAAATATATTGAGTTTAATAAAAAAGGATCATACCTTTTATTTGCGACACACCGCTTGCCTTTATCTAATTTTCAAATATATTTATAAATATATACAGGGTGATTCAAAATTGAGTGCGAATATTTTAAGAGCTTATTTACCAGCCAAAAATAAGAAGTTTTTTTCATTTAATCGTATGTCCTAACTTGCTTCGTTTTCTAGATACAGGGTGTAAAATTTTGCAAAAAAAAATGATTTTTTATTAATTACTCAAAAACCTTTCAGCCGATTTAAATAAAATTTGGTAGGGTTATTTGTCGTTATAAGAAACTTCCTTTGATGGGAATATATTAATATAATTAATTCCAGTGGCGTCTCAGAGGGCTACCTACTTGATACTTATAGGTAAAATTATGATACGCCACTGCTCTTTTGACAATTTATATTTTTTTTTTAGATTAAGCGGTCAATATTGTAACTTTCTTGCCTCTTGAGCTTTACTCGTATCTAGCTTTGTTTCCCAGAAAAAAATCAAAATCTGTGCCAGGCCCTATTAAAACAAGTAATAAATTCACATCGATTATTGAGATTCATTTAATTTAATTCAGGTAGCCCCCTGAGACGCCACTCGAATTAATAAATTCATGTTATTCCCATCAAAGGAAGGCCCTTATGAAAAAATATAAGCCTATAAAATTTTATTTAAATCGGCTGAGAGGTTTTTGAGAAATTGATAAAAATCGATTTTTTTTTCAAAATTTTACCCCCTGTATCTAAAAAACAAAGCAAGCTAGGACATACGTTTTTATGAAAAAAACTTTATATTTTTGGCTGGTAAATAAGCCCTCAAAATATTTGCACTCAATTTTGAATCATCATGTATATTTATATATTTCTCCAAAAACGTGAAATTTCGATTTTCAAAACGCTCCTGTAGCTTTATCTTTGAAGATTAGTGAACGAAATTTTGGATCCTTATAAAACTTTGGGATGATGTTAGATTTTCGTTGAAAAATTTTCCAAAAGTCAAGTCACTTATACAGGGTGTCCCTTCAAAATTCCAGAAATCCGGTTCTTGTGGTATCATTTCAGGTCGCAGTTTTCAATCTAGGAGGCTGAAATTTTTGTGGGAGTAATATATCCACAAGGAGTGGTCTGGTATTGCACTTGAGCAAAATCGGCCTAGCGGTTTCAAAATGGCAGCCATTTGAATTTTTGAAAAATTTGCTATTTTTTGAGTCCCTGTATGAGCAAGATGGCAATAAAACTTTAAAATAAAATTAACAAGATTGGAAGAAAACTATTTGAAATTTGAATTAAAGCAATAAAATTGGCATTATTTATATTAATAAGCCAGTGGCGTGGGTAGGAAAATGGTAAAAATGTCTAAATTTCTATAACCGTTTATGAGTTCATTTTTGAAGAAATTGAACTGAAATTTTCACAGTAGGCAAGTACACTAATATCCTTAAACCCTTAAAAGTTTCAAGAAGTAGATAAGAAAAATGGCGGAGATATTAATATTTTTTTCATATGATGTTTGCTTCTCTAAAATTTTAAAACTGCTGCTGTAGCTTCATATTTAAGGATTAGTGAACGAAATTTTTACCCTTGTGAAACTTCGAACATTTGATTGACATTTGATTTTCGTAAAAAAAAATTCCTAAAGCTGCGTTATTTCTACAGGGTGTCCCTCCAAATTAAAAATAAAAACCGTCTATGAGGCACGGTTTCTGGTCGCAGTTTTCAATCTAGGGGGCTGAAATTTTTTCATGAGTAAGATAGCCGCAAGAAGTCGTCTGGTACTGTATTTGAGTAAAATCGAACCGTTTCAAAATGGCGGCCTTTTCAATTTTAGAAAAAATTGCCAGATTTGGAACCCCTATACCTACCTACCTATAAGCAAGTTAGAAAAACAAATTGAAACCAAATTAACACGATTGGAAGAAAATTATTTTAAATTTGAGTTAATGCAGTAACATTTGCATATTTTTCATTAATAAGCCAGTGGCGTGGGTAGGAAAAGGGTAAAAATGGCTAAATTTCTATAGCCGTTTATGAGCATTTTTTGAAGGAATTGAGCTGAAGTTTTTCCAGTAGACAACTATACGAATAACCCCTAACTCTGAAAAATTTCAAGAAGCAAATAAGAAAAATGGCGGAGATCTTCGAATATTTCTACATGATGTTTATTCCTCTAAAATTTCAAATTTTCGGTTTTCAAAATTCCCCTTTCACTTTTTGCGAATGTATTAAAGGTAGTGTAAAGAATAGTATTTTTTAAGTAAAGTTAGCCAGTGGCAGACACAGGAAAAGGAAAAAAATTTTAAAATTTGCCAATTTTTTTTTTATTTTGTTAAATTTAAATATTCATTCTAAGGCACGTTTTCAAACTAAATGAAATGAAATTTTCACATGTAATACCACTAGAGGTCAAATTATTTCCGGAAATTATTTCCGGAAATTATTTCGAGCTCACGAATATTTTGAAAATTATCGCGAGCCGAAGGCGAGGGATAATTTTCTTAAAATATTCGTAAGCGAGAACAAAATTTCCTGGTATAATTTGATTTCGAGTGGTGTTTGGAAAGAAAATTTCACAACAAAATTAGTTTTGAATAGAAAAATTACAATTTAATTGTTAAATAAAAATATGACATGGCGGCGTAACATAATCACGTGACAACGCCAAACTGACGTTTAATAACTGCGCCGCCATTATTAGCGCTGTCAAACACACATTTTAGTTTCTAAACTTCACCAGCCGAGTGTGGTTTTTGATAATGATAAGTCGACAATTGCGGTACAATAGTAATTATGATTAGTATTGATTAGATGCCATTCTTTCCAAAGCGCAAGGATTTGCTCAGCAGATGGATTCTACCACCAAAAAGTGCCATACAATTAATTATAGAGATAAAGTGGTCGAACCCCCATGAATTCGCCGTGAGTTAATCCGAAAAATTATGTAAGTACCTACCTATTTCACATAGAATTACTAAATTAGGTAAATTAGGTTTCTTCAGATCATTTTTTCGATAGTGAATCCGTGATTTCATACGTGGTAATACGCGAAAACATCACTTTAATATTAAATTATAATAGAAACTTTAACAAAACGCATTGGTTGATTAATATTAATAACAGCAACTAACAGTCAACAGTTGACATTTATAAAGATCCAGTTTGTCACTATTAAACGTCAAAAAAATTTCCACTATAATACTCTCCAGCTTACCCCTGCAGGAGAAAATTTCCGATATAATACACAAATAACCATGGCAACGGTAAGCAATGCTCGTACTTTATTGGCTGAAAATTGATGGCGTGAAATTTTCTCAGTAAACCTCTACGCTAATATGACTTGACTATGGAAAATTTCAGAACTCCAATTTAAAAAGCGGTGAAAATATTTATAATTGAATCGCATAAAAATACACTATTTCTGCGATTGATGCGCAAGAAGTTTTTTTTTCTATTGTTACGTTATTGTCTTCGTTATCAGTGGCAGATGTTACAGATCGGTTAATCAGTTCTTTTGAAAACTCAATAATTTCTTTTTAAGGCCCAGTCAGTTCTTTTCAGTACTCGTGAAAATTGTTTCAAAATCTAATAAGTTCTTTTTGGAGCCTAGTCAATTCTATTTAGAGCCCAGAGAGTTCTTTCATAATGTAGAAAATTTTTTGGCTTTGCATTTTCATTCTCAAAAGGATTTCAAGTGCTATTATGGAAAATACAACACCAATTACAAGTAAGACGTTGTCTCCTCCAAAGAAACGTTCCCGCTTAAGTTTGGGTCATCTATCTCTGAAATAAAAACAGTAAATTTCATCTGTATAAATAGCAGTTGAGCGACGAGCCACACAAAAAGATCAGTGCAACTGTATTTCAAATTTGTCTGGTATCCATTGAAGGGTTAAACACAGGACTGAAAAATCCTACGAAAAAGGGTGAAGACTAATAATATTCCATGTAGGATGTGAATCAGGTTTTATGGAAGATTCACTGTTGGTTTTTGAGGGGAAAAAGTGAAGCGGATTTGATGGGAATTTTTCATTCCCATTGACTGAAAACTTATCAGTTTCAGTAATACCTGTCTGTTGCAATAAAAAAATTATAATGTTATGTATTATGTTATTTGATTTGTATATAAAATGAATATACATAAGATATATGTTGGACTTGCCAAATATTGCCTAATAAAGTATGTACTTTCAATCAATTTAATATGGATGTTATTAATTATTACCCATAGTATTTTAGGAGATATCTAGAAATTATTCAAATTAACTCCACATATATCAAGATAATTATTATTAAGCACTATTATACTGGTATATGCAAAATCACAATGATTTATGACTCTGCTGTGGAATCTCTCCTGAAAACTAGACTTCCTACACCGAAAACAAGATCTATCTTTCTTGGTAATAATAATAATAATTATTGTCCTAATTTAAATTTGCCGCCAAAAAATCTGATGATGTAATCTGGGGACTTTCATTGGTGTAAATGATACTTTGTAGTTTACTCGTCTTAGTCTTAAAAATGAGGTATAGCTTTTAGGTGAGGAAATAACCTAAATATTCGATATACGTATAAGTGCCAAAGTTCAATTCCGCGCACTAGATACATAAATAACTAATTAAAGCAGTCAAAAAAGTCCTGCCTAATATTAGCTTTAACTGTACAATAATAGTAAAGTTCATCTGAGAATAAAAGTTAAGAAAAGTATAAAAGATATTCTTCAAGTAGGTATTTTCCTCGGTATTTTCTCATGGTAATTATAACGAATCTTCTTGAAAGTGAAAGGTAAGATGGTCGAAAAAAATTCAAAAGAATACTTTTTTCTGAATGTAAATTTTTGTTAATTTTTTTAACTGTTTCTCTCATTAATGGTTTTTATAAGAGTAAAAAGTAATGAGATATGAAGCAAGAATCGATGACGAGGACGCATCGTGTTTGTCTATTGGAAAAAATACTTGCGACAACAATAATGTTAAGTATCTGCAGGCATCTGTCTTAGTCTGCTTCTGTCGCTGAATATTTAGCCAATAAACATTATTTCAACAGTTCTTACCTGCGATTATTACCTTCTCTCTGTACGGAAACACAAATGATGCAGATTGTGATCGATCTCACAGAAGATCCCGTTGGAGAGTCAGGTTGATGTCAATTAGCGGGTAACCGCGCCCGAGTCCCGAACCTGGGCGGTAATAGCCCTGGTGGCGGCACCTCAGTTTCAATTAGCAGGGCCGACGTTCCCGCACCCAGTCGGTTGGGGACCGAAGGCTGGGGACAAGAAGCCGGTCCTTGTTCCATTAAGTAACTCCCGAGGAAAGGAGTCATCCATCACGCTGTGCAATGTTGCCAGGATGTACCCCTGGGATCTCCGACAGGGAGTTTGTAACTTACAATGCCGTTTTGGTAATTTTGAACAGATAAGATAAATATTTCAAAGACAAAATCACTCATGTGATATTCTCAGGTATTTTAGCGTTTTTTTTTTTTGAGAATAGTTCCCTTATTAGTGTATTTTTTTATATTTTTCGTTAATGTTTATAGAGTTTGAAATGCACAGAAGAAGTAAGATATGATTGTTTCTTTAAGATTTTAAACCATCTAGGAGTGAAATTTTCTAAAGATGTAGAGTGAGGAGATAACAAAAAATTATACTTTATTTCTTGGGATCATCTCGGAATTTGTAGTTATTTATTCGAGTCTACTGACCAGGGTTCCTGAATTATTTTACATGTTTGGCTGTTCAGATTATGCGAATTAATTATAATTCAGAATATCTTGCGAATCACATTCGATATACTCGTATCTCGTATCTTCGTATCTTATCCATTTATACACTTTCAGAGGCAACAGGGCAAAGTCTTGAAGTGCCTATTCACTTTCAACACCGTCATGCAAAATGCACATTAGTGTCAACGATTTGTGACCTCAGATATCCTCAAAGAAACGTGAACCCTCCGACATCGCTCTCCGCTCTAAACACCGTCTCTTTCGCGATACCTGTCGTCATTCACCCTTTGTGTATCTGTGACATCCCTTTGGTGTGCTTAAAGTTACAACGTATATCGAAGCCGGAACTGGAGGATATTTACTATTCTCAGCCATAATCTCAAATCTGTTCTCAAGGTAATTTATAATTTTTTTGTCTGCAATCCTTAAAAATCTCAAACTTATTTGATTAATTTTTTTTTTAATTATTGTATTTTAATGCCATGTAAATCTGGTCCTGTAAATTTATATTCAGTTCCCCTTCTGCTAGGGAGTCTTCTCTCACTTCTCTCCAAATCTGGAGTGATCCAGACCAGAGAAAAGTTATTGTTTTTAGCTAGTGCATTGAGTGCTGTTTGACAGTTCCATATCAGTTTCGAGTTGCAATGGAGAGATAAAAGGGCTTTGAGAGTCCCTTGGCTGTCTAAAAAGGTTTTAATTGTTTTTCACGTGCTGTGCATTTCATCCAGCATCTGTGAACTGAGTATTCTGGATTTTACCGTCGCAATCTCTTCCGCTGTACACGGCTAGGAGGTGGAGTATTGATCTTTGACAGATCAACTTTTTCATGTACAGTATCGTCATATTCATAATTTTTGTTGTCAAGAAATAATGATATTCACATGTATGTATACATTTTTAGTCTATCCCAACTTGCAGATAAGTTAATACCTAACTTCATTTTGTAAATTTACTATTGTTGCTCGCTCGCCAAGTTTAATAAAAATAGTGCACTCAAATTCTGTAAAGCAAATTGAGATAAGCTCGCAATTTCACTTAATTTTAGATGATAAACCAAGGTAAATGTAAACTTTTACATGATTTTCAAACCGCTTGACCACACTTTCCAAACATATTAATTTCTGTTAAAGAATTTTTTGTTAAAAAATGGTTTAAATGAAATTTGCTAGATTCACTAGAAGTCGACAGAAATTTACATAATGATTTAATTCAAAGAAACTGAAATTTTGATGGGAGTCAAATGTTTGCAATGACTCATCTGCATCTGATGGTATTGCATTTGAGCAAATCTGATGGTATTGCATTTGAGCAAGTTCATTGAGTCGTTTCAAAATAGCGGGTTTGACTGTTCGTAAGAATTGGTAAATTTTCAACATCTGCTTTTACAAGATGGAAGATTTGGAAAAACTTGAAAGCCAAATTATAAGTCGAAGATTCTAATTGCTTTGTTACCCTACATTAATTTCCATTAAAGTAAACTTTAAAACTTTTTTTTCACCTCCCATCTTCAACCGTTTTCTATAACGTACGAAGGCGTAGAAGCGCCACACGAGTTTTATTTTTAAAATTCCGAGTTTAAACTCGGAATTCCGACTTTAAACTCGGAATTCAGAGCTCAAACTAAGAATTCCGACTTTAAACTCGGAATTCCGAAGAGGGCGGGGTCTAGCCTATTATTTGCCGTCTGCGTGGCGATACAAAAATTGCCGCCCCTCGCCCCTCTCTTAAGAAGAAATGTCTACCAATGGGAGGGCAAAAACCAATTTTTTGTAGGTAAAAATTAAACACCAATAGAAACGTTATTTTAGATTAGGTAAGTTCTGCTGCACCGCGGGGCTTATTGGTGCGAAATATATCCCCCGAAAATCAGGGGGGTTCGAGAAATTATTTTGAAAAAACAAGTGCGAAAATGTTAATCACACTAAGCAATACCAATATTCATACTGGTAGATTTTAGCGTCACCGGACAATTTATGTATAGGGTGTTTCACCAGCAGACCGACATAGCTTAAGGGTTGGTGTAGGTTTTCAAGACAATGATTCGGGATCTGGTTTTCAAATTTTTCTGAGGCCCTTCGTTTCGATGTTACAGGGTGATTCATGCATTTTGCCGAAATTTTTGATGAGCAGTATCTTTTGAACGAATTGATAGAATTTATGGAAATTTGGTAGATATGCTCTGCTAATGATACTTAATACCTCGCATTTTTCGTCGATTCGAAAACTGCAGGGCAGTAGTTAATTTTTTAGGTCTCTATCGGTTTTGTCAAAAAGTTCACCCTGCATGTATTTTTTCAAAGTTTAGTTTAAACCATTTTCTAAAACTACATTAAAAATGCTACAATTGCGATAAAAATAATTACTGGCACCATTACACTGAATCGAGAACAAAATAAAAACTTTTTTAGATTTTTCAGCATTTCAATGCATGTTTGTTAATGCATTTTCGAAAAATCAAATATTATTTCTTAAAACTTGCATAAATATTTTGTAGTTATTTCAAATAAACTTGCTTGATCTGCAGATTTAGCCAAGATTAGTGAAAGTTATAGATTTTTTTAGAGCTAAAGATAAGTTTTAACAAGAAAAAACTCAAGTGTTAATAAGAACACCAACTGAACGAAGATATGGTAATTTTAATGACAAACAAACATATAAGCGTATTATAAGTAACACAATTTAGCCCATTAACACATAAACAAATAAGTACATAAGCGAAACAGAAAGAAAAATATCAACACAAATTTTGGGAAGAAAAACTGCAATTCAGTGCAGATAATGTTCAAACAGGCCACCATACTTTTTTGATATTTTTCTTTCTGTTTCGCTTATTTGTTTATGTGCTAAAATTGTATTTTTTATACGCTTATGTGTTATTATGGGTTATCATCAAAATTACCATTTCTTCTTTTAGCTGTTTTTCTTATTAAAACTTATTGTTAGCTCGAAAAAATCTAGAGTGGTTCCTAATCTTGACTAAATCTGTAGATCAAGCAAATTTATTCGAAATAGCAACAAAATACATAAGTTTAAAAAAATCACATTTGAGTTTTCGAAAATTAGTAACAACCATAAATTGAAATTCTGAAAAAACTAAAAATTTTTCATTTTCTTCTCAATTCAGTTTAATAGTGCAAAGTAATTTTTACCGCAATTGTAGCATTTTTCATGTAGAAAATGGTACTACACTTTGAAGAAAATGCATAATACAGGGTGAACTTTTTTAAGAAAACCGATAGAGACCTGAAAAATTAAGTACGGTCCTGCAGTTTTCGAATCGAAGAAAAATGCGAGGTATTAAGTGCATTAGCAGAGCATATCTACGAAATTTCATTAAATTCCATCCAATGGAAGGGTCTCAGAATAATTTCAATACCAGATCCCGAATCGACTTGAAAAACTTATAATAGGTACCTACCTAAGCTATGTCGGTCTGCTGGTGAAACACCCTATAGAGTTGAATGGAGTTACGTTAGAGCCAACATCTGGTCTCAATATGGTCAAAGCCTTCGTTATAAACTTTTATTATAAAACAAGCTGAATCGGGTTGTTCCGCGGCCAGAGCCATCCTAAGATATTCGGCGTCCGCAAGGGCGACTGGTAATTATCCGCCCTTTTTCATAAGATAATACATAGGATGGCTATAATGCCGGGAACAGGCCAGTGACTATTGATGGATTTAAAATTTAGTGCAGTATGGATTCAGAACTTAATACTATAAAGGTAATGTTTGTGCTACACTGTAATAACTAAGTCTATCATGATATTTTGATATTTTTTGTTATTGTTATGATTTATGATCGGATTTTTACTTCCGCCCGCCGCCCCTATGAACTTGCCGCCTGCGAGCGGGCCAATCATAGCACACCTGCTAGGCCCGCCCCTAGTTCCGAGTTTAATCTCGGAATTCCGAGTTTAAAGTCGGAATTCCGAGTTTAAACTCGGAATTTTAAAAATAAAACTCGTGTGGCGCTTCTACGCCTTCGTAATAACGTGACTTGTCTTAGTAAATTTCCACAATCGATTCTGGAAAAAGTCACAACACTCATGTAAAATTTTCTTTATGTTTCGTTGGTACTACTTTCCCCCAGCGTTGGCTAACAAGGGAGCAGCACTCGTGTTGCCAGACTGTTTTTTGCCAGACTTTGGGAAAAATTCATCTCCGAGACTGAATCTCTAAAACTGTAAAATTAAATATTCTGATCGATGTTGGATTTTACAGATTCAATCTAAGACATGAGATTTTTTGCAAAACCTATCTATTTTACGTTTTTATGTTATTCACACCATATTGTAAGCTGGTGAATTTGGAAAACCCCACTTTTTCGTCGTCTCAAGCAAGAATTATGGAGATTTGATAGTTTTAGCTGATTTTTGAAAAGTAGGGGTGTTTTAATACTTTATCACAATCATAAAATTAAATAGTTTTTTATTAGTATAAACGAAACAAATTAATAGAACAAAAATCATATCAATCCGTTTATTGAAAAACAATAACGTTTTCTGGAGAGACACAACCTTAGATTAGATTAGATTTATTTTGAGTGGGCCATTGTGTCACCTCCACTGCGACCGTATGTCTATTGTGGCTCACATCTAATCGTGCTACACTAACCTATCAGATCAGCCTCTCTAAGAAGCTGTATGTAGCCAGGTTCCTGCCGTGTAAGAAATTATCTCCCGAAGGCTTGTAATCTGGTTATTCGTCTTACTTTTTCTCAGGGAAGATATGTTTCTCCTCTGTGTCCAGCGGAATCGAACTGTTTCTTGGAATCGGAATAAAACCGATCTCCATAGATTCTTAAATTGCCTGCAGATCGAGGTTTTGGCTCTCCTCGTCAGAGCATATTTGTTTTACACACTTCATGGATGTCCCAGGAGTGGCTGGGGAAGGTTGGCCCACTCTCCGCAAATCCCTCAATACAAGGGCTCACTCAATACAACGGGGTGCGCCTGGTGCCCTAAGATTATGTTTGCCACTAAGACTGAGCTACAAACAGTCATGAATCTTTCCGGCGCGCGCAATACCTTGAGATTGGGGAGGTTTTTACAGTGGTGTCTCATCCACGCAATACGGACGGTTAAGTCAAGACCCCATATCTCTCTGTGCGCGAGACATGCCCAAGACACAGAGTAATATACGGTTTAACAGAGAGCCCACATTCGGACATTATCCGGCGCCGTTGCCCCTAGTGCAGACCTTTAGTCACGACACGACAAAACTAGGTTGGGGACACAACCCAAACGGTATGGCAAAGACGATGTTTCACTGGTTGTTTCCATCTCATCAGTTTGACATTTCACTACCACCAAGGAGTGTGAAGAAAGAAAACCAATCTACATAAGTAAATTGATTTGTCGTATACATAGTGATCTAAACTAAAATGCCATCTAACGACTGAAGGTGTACAACGTTCAATATGTCATGAGAGATTCTCTCAGAGAAATCTGCAAATTTTTCATTGTCATTTCTGACTGTTCATTTAAAAAGCAATTATTACCTTACGGATCTCAATAATGTGATTAGCTCCATCTCTGACTTTTTTATTGAGATTCGCTTTTCCAATGAACAGTCAAAGGTGGCAGTGAAAAATTAGCAGGTTTCTCTGAGTGAATCTCTAATAAGATATTGAAAGTTGTACATTTCAAGTCGTTAGATGGCATTTGCCTTGCAAGTCACAATGTTTTCGATAAATCGATTTACTTAACCAGGTTGTTTTTTTGTTCGTCACACTCCTGTGGTTGTGGTGATATGTCAGCTTGATGAGCTGAACATAACCAGTGAAACATCGATGTTTCTGTCTTCACCATGCCATTATGGTTGTGTCGATACACTTATTTATTTAGGTCATAGAAATAGCTTGTGACTTATGACTGGTTTGAAACTTCAATCGGAACATAAACGGAAAGGAACATTAAAAGTTGCGTAATCTATGAGTACATTCTGTACATCGATGAACTATCCTTTCGTTATATTAACTGTTCACTCAACTGACAAAAATCCATAATGGAAGGCAAGGGGATTAATTTCTTCACTTATCTTATTCGTTCCATAAATACTGTGAGACGATGTTTGCCTTGTATAGATTTCCGTTAATATGTGCAAAATAAGGGAAACATCGTGAAAGCTTACCTTACAATTTCAGGTGATAAACCGGAAGAAAGAAACTAACATGGGAAAGGCTACATCTCATAAATTAATCTATTTTTACAGAAATTTATGTACAGGGTGAATGATATGTAACAAATAAATTCATTTTCTCAGTAAATATTAGTAGAATCAGAAAAAAACCGACGAGGGTCGTGAAAAGAAGTGAAGATCGCAATTGTTTATTTTGAAAGCTGTATACCGGAAACGGTTCAAAATATCACGAAATGGCTCACATGTCTCTATCCTAATTTTTTATGTACTCTCCGATGATGTAAATAAAAATTTTATATTGTAAGCTTCATTAAAAATTTTATTGGATTTTCGTGTTATTTATCTTTGTTTGAAACTGTTATTGGATTTTCTCAGATAATCTGAAAATTTAATAACATACGGGGTGTCCTATTAAAAAAATAGACAAGTGTCGTCATTAATGAGCTAAACATAAAATAAATTTTAAAATTGACCTGTTTGGGGTACATTTTTTCTTTGGTTGTATTCTGTTTTAAGAGACCTTTCGCCTGAGCCCCTTTTCGACTCACATTTCTATTTAGAAAAAATGACGCTAGCGTCGCGGCGCAACCCGAAATGTCACCCATCGTAAAATTGACAAAAAAATTAGTAAAAGTTATGAATATTATAGCAAATTTTTTCTATATCTAATGGTTCCGAAAATAAAGGGGTAAAGAGTTTATACACGCACTGTATGTTCCGGGCTAACGGTTAATATTATGTGCTTTCGCTTTTTACCTAGCAACTTTTAGCAATTGATGTCATTGATGTATAAAAAGTAGAAGGTGTCCAATATACTGGAATTTCAAAAATAATGAATAAATGAGAGAAAAGTTACGTTCTCGATTTCTGAAATAAATTCAAAAAGATGTCGATTTCTCTTTTAAAATTTGAGTTATTTTACGAAAAAGTTCAGCCCTTTAAAAATTCTTTAACAGTCTAACGGTGCATTATTCCCAATCAACCTGTAAAAATGCTACAATTATTGACTTAATGACTTCTCTTGGTACACTCACAACGTTAACCCAATTTCTAAGTTTCTTATAAGTTCAAGTATAACTGTGAAATTGATTTTATTCAAAATTTTAAACCATTATTTCAAGGTCTATAACTCCTCAGTGGTGCAATTTAGTAAAGGGGTAAGTTTCGGTAAATTATCATGTTCTGAGTTTTCCTACTGTACTGTGTAACACGCCCCTGCTCTGTATCGGTTCTTAGGCTAAACTGTATTTCTCCAAAATTGGTTTTATTTATTTTTTTACTTAAACTCTGAGTGTAGCTTTGTTTTTATATTAATATAATGAAAGGCGAAATCTTGTATTTTATTAGGAGTTTTGGAGCTTTTCCAAGACCCGTCAAAAACTTTTTACACAGACCGCCTTTCAAGGTTGAATAAAATGCGATATTATAACTTGATTACGAATTTCAATGTTACAAGTATCAAAAGGACATTTTGCGTGAGGTAGTTCTGTAAAACGAGGGGTCTGTAGTTCATTAATCGGTCGACCCGTTTCAATTAATTTTGTTAACTGTGCTCTTTTTTTGAAGCCCTGTGTTTAAATCAGCGTTTCTCAATTGGGCGAAATCACCTGAGTGACCCTTCGACACGACGGGGGTCCTTATAATCCTACAGCTCAATTGGGCGAAGGAATTTCTAAGTACCGTTGAGTTATTTGCATGCTCTTGTATGGCTACGTTGCCAGATTTTACAGAAATTCCGATTTTCTACATTAAATAAATTTGAAAAAAATTAATAAATAATATTAATACTTGATGAATTATTTTTTTAAGTTCTATCAAATACTTCATCAAGCCCTTAGTGCATTTACAATTATTTTATACTATAATACCTGCAGCAGAAACATGGAACATCCATAGAAAAGTAATATACATGTATAATGAATATGGCGGTACACAATATAATTATAGTTATATTTCAAACATGTTGCCCCAGTTTCAAAACAACTATAAGCAACAATAACGGGAGCTGTTTATTTATGCGATGGGTATCTATTATTTTTTTCCGCACTAAAACTCACCGGTAAGTCAGGTCTTTGGTCAGGGTAGTCTTTTTTTCTTTTATTTTTAACCTGACCAAAGACCTGACTTACCGATGACGCTAAAGTGCAACGTAGCCATAGGTAGGTACGTACCTACTTACTACCTACTTGACTTCAATAAATTGATTAGGTATAGCTATCCGATCTACTAAAAGCACCACTAAATAAATCTGGCAACACTGCTATATATATGGGCAAGGCCGCACATGTATTTCTTGTCTGTCCAGTTATCTCTTATAATCCCCTAGTTTCTCGGTTGTCGCCCAATTGACCCCTGGGATTAGTGAATAACAAAATCCTTTGCCCAATTCGGTATCGCCCGTTTAAATAGAAGCGAAACGACAGTAGAGATCAAATTGACAATAAATTTCGACTATGTTAAATAAAATATTTTCTCATAGAGGTGAAAGAACCATGTTGCAGTATTATTTGGAAGACTTTTTCGATAAGTGCATGGGCATTCATTCCTGTTTGGGGCCTGGAAGGGAATAACTATGATGAAGGACGTAGTTATACCTATTGCTTTAAAGCGATGTTTGGGATATATTTTAAAGTGCAAATTGATTTACTTATGATGTTTTCACTTCCTTTGAATATACAGGGTATCTCTTATTTCAGAGATCACAATGGGTATCTCGCAAAAGCTGAGAGATCCAGGGTCGGCTAAATTCTATAAAAGATGCCCTATTTTGTGGCCATCTCGAATCCGTCAAGTAGGACAAGATTTCTGTGACCGTTCCTGAACTATCCTGAAAAAATTTGAAAATCGAGGTTTGTTATTTCTACATTTCTCTGATCTTCTTTATAATTGGAAATTAATAAATAATTGTACGCTTACATAAGTCGTCAAGAGCTATCCATCTGACATTTCAAAAATTTTCAATGCCGATTAGATCCTAGAGTTTTCATGTCAACTTCTGTTCTTCTTGTGGCACACTACTTTTTTATGTCGTTTTTATTCTTCTGTTTCCGAAATTTCTTTTTTTGATCGAATCACGTTAATTTGGAGTCACCTACTTACCTTTTTTTTATAGAATAAAAAAAATCTTAATGTTGTCAGTTTTTGGTTTCCATGATTTTTTTATACCGAACGACATATAAAAATATGACGGTCCTAAGAAAAACAAAAGTTTACAATGAAAACTCTGGGATATAGTCGGCCTAGAAAATTTTGAAATGTGGAAAGGATACCTCTTGATGACTTATGTTAGCTAACAAAAAAAAAACAATAAAATAATTTCCAATAATAAAAAAGATGGCAAAAATAAGAAATTTCGCTTTTTCCGTTTGTCAGGATATTTCAGGAACGGTCACAGATATCTTGTATGACTCGACGGATTCAGATTGGCCACACAATCGCGCCTCTTTTCTTTAATTCAACCGATCCTGTATCTCGTAACGTTTACGAGATACCCACCGTGAGCTCTGAAATAAGGAACACTACTTGGTAGAAGCAGACCTTGGCAACAGAACTAACCGCTTGGTTGAAGAGGCAATTCGGGCTCAACGACCGAGAAATTTTCAAATTAATCAGCGCAAATTTGACTACTTGTATATCTAATTCAGCAGCTTCTCTTCACTGGAATCTACCTACTTTAAAATTCTAATCTTTATTTTTTTATTGTAATTTTATTGTAATATTTCTAATGAGGCGAAGATATTTGAAAAAATCATAAAGAGGAGATTAATTAATAGGATTTTCAGAAGATACCAGGTCTTTGTCAGATTTCCAGTTTGGATTTAGAGAGAAAAAAAGTAAAGGAGATGCTATTGCCATGCTGGTGAATAAAATATAAGCTGTGTTACATAGGAAAGGTAACATAGGGAAAACACTACAGTCAAATTGTTAAGGATCCATCCAAATAGTTTCTTCGAAAACTGCACAGTATCCTAGGAAACTTGATGTTTTCCGAAGATACTGTATATTTGAAAGCATTTCATTTATTTTAGAAGTATTGTTGAAATACTACTACCTTTTCTGTGCAACACGGTGTATAATTGTTTGAATAAAAGAAGTGTTATATTTATAGGTTTGGCGAAGGCGTTTGACACCGTATCACATAAAATTTTACTGGGCAATATGTTTAAAAGTCTGTTACCTGTGGTATGCCACAGCGGACTGTTCTTGATCCTGCGTTTTATTATATTAATTTTATTATACATAATATTATATTGACAATCTATTAAAGCTAAGAAATTTTAATATTCTTATATCGTACGCGGATGAAACTATGTTATTTGTGAAGACGAACACATCACATGGGATGAACAGAAACAAATTCGTTTCTGATATGCAAAAGAATATGATGTGGTTCGATAAGAACCTTCTAACTGTGAATCTCGCGAAGACAAAATATCTTCAATTTACAAATAATATTTAGATTAAGAATGCGAATAAATAAAAATATAAAAATATAGAAATATTGCCGGATACACAACTAAGCTAGACTATTGACAAAACAAATGATATAAAGTACCTGGGCATTAAATTAGATAGCTTTCTTTGATACAATCATTACTATCTTATGGTATAATAGCATGGAGAGGTGCATATTACACTACCATAAAACCTTTATATTAGAAATAATTCAAAAAAGGATCTTAAAAATAATTTGTGGACGAGATCAATTATTGTATCCGACTGAGAGGCTTTACGATTGTTGTAGAGTGCTAACTATACGAGGAATTTTTGATAACACATCACCATTTTACCACACTAATAATAAGTTGCTATTAACTACTACTATAAACTATAAACTATAATATACTACTCTAAAACTCTGTTGTTTTAATTTTTGTCAATGATCTGACGACGACACTTAGATGTAATTGTTTACTCTATGCAGATGACCTGAAATTGTACTGGAGCATTAGCACGTACGAGGACCTGCAATTTTCTTCAGGAACAGATTGACGCGTTTGTAAATTGGTCGAAAGATGATAATCTCGAACTGAATGTCAGTGCCAGATCATAACATTTACAAGGGTAAACCGATAATGTTTGATTATGAACTCAACTCAATTCTACTGCTCGTGTCATTGAAGTGCAGGATCTGGGCGTGATCTTTGATACTAAATTATCTTTCAAACCCCATATCTTGCAAGTGATAAGGAGTTCATTAGGAATGCTGGGCTTTATCATTAGGAACTGTAGACCTTTTTCAAACATAATAGCCATAAAAAATCTATTCAATTCATTAGTCCGTTCCAAGCTTGAGTATTGCGCTATTGTATGGAATCCACATTATAGAGTTTATGTCCACCTCATTGAGGGGATTCAGAGACGGTTCCTCAAGTGGTTACATTTCAAGACCCATGGTGAATATCCGGCGCAAAATTTCAGTTATAATGTTAATAAGAAGCTTTTAATTATCTTTCGCTGTATACCAGAAGGATCTCAAGCGGTCTTATTTTCCTTTATAAATTGGTGAATAGTCAGGTGAATTTTATCTCTCTTCTATCTCTTATATCGTTTTATGTGCCACGACTGCCTTCTCGAAGCTCAGTGACTCTTTATTTGCCAGCTGCCAGAACGAATTTGATGATCAGAGCTCCACTGTATGCATCTATGAGAATTTTTAGCTCTATTCCACTGGCTTGCGACATATCCAGCGATGATTTGCGGGAGCTTATCAGCATCACAACTGAGAGCTTTACGTGGATAGAATGAGTGGTCTCTTCACTGTACGCTAATGATTGTGCTTCTTTTAATTAGATTTATATTCTTGTTACTTGGGATATATTATATACTTTCGGGATATATTTTAGGTATTTATAGCTACACGATGATTTTAATTTGTTTTCTATTGATACTGTAAATGGATTGTTGATTGATACTTAGATTATAGAATTTGTCCGTAATTTGGATTTGTATCTGTTGGGCTATAAATGAAATGAAATGAAATGAAATGAAAAGATGCTTTACGTAGCAACTTCACATGGATACGTAACGAGAGAAAGATAGATAGATTCTGAGACTGTTATAATACCTCTGTCAAAAAAGCAATAGGACAAAGATCTTTAAATTTTGTTGGGCATAAGGTATAACATATTATTCCCATGACTTTGAGAAATATGATATGTATCAGAAACATGCCAAAAGTAAAGTCGTGGCTAATTGAAAATCGTAGAAATGTTTCATTATTGTAGTCATCTGATATGTGTTTCTTATTATGTACTTTATAACATATACAGTGCAAAGTATTCGGTGTTATTTTATTATTTTCTTATTTTGTTTGTTATTTGTCTAATTTCTATATACCAGCATCATATGATTTATACATATATCTAATTTATTGTTGGATTATAGTTTATTTTTTTTATTTTTTGGATGAAATGTTTTTGAGGAAAACAAAGTAAAAAAACATTATTATTATTATTATTATTTACACCTACCAGTTCAGCATCCACCTATTCCTTTTTTTTTAATCAATTCGTAAAATTGATGCTATGAGCACTGCTTGCCAAGAAAGGATATTTGATCAAATATTGAGATGTTGTTTATTATTTTGAGTGAACTTCACATCAACAAGACGCATTTGGTATAATTTATGACTACCCTCCCAGTCATCTATAAGAACACCGTTCCCGGACTGGACTTTCATTTCATATATATTATAAAAGCATTGTAGCCTTAGCACATGACCATTTCGTCGCGTGATCTTCTGATCGATCCAGCTTCTCGAGAGTTATGGTTCCAACTGTGGGTGGCCTGAGGCATGCCTTGGATCATCAATTCGGCTATACCCATCATCAAGAGGCTCTCACAGAGCTTTACATAGTATTAATATAACATAATCCTGCATTGAAGGATTTATAACGTAATCCTATAATTCAGAAATTTGGATTACAAATACCTAAGTATTAGTGAAGATTTCGAAAAGAAAAAAGGTTTTTTGGAAACATGTTTAAAATGCAATTTTAACTGCACCTATAACGAAATTGCCAAATTGGTTCGAGTCAAGAAGTGCGGATATTATAGAGGATAAGATGCTGTATTATAGACAATCCTTCAGAGATGGAGACTTTTAGTGCATATTTTATAAAGTATTCTTAGTCCCAAAGGAGTGAATTAAGTCGTCTACTCGTTAATCCGTAACCCAGCCTTCAAAGCTCTATCCAACGTCATGTATTATTAATAAAATTATAATAAGTCAAGCTCTCAGGTCGAGTGTTAATCGCGAGTGTTATTCGAGCTAAAAGGACGTCAGATGAACCATTTATGGGGAAGACCTCTACTATGCTGGTATTAAATCTGAAGCAAGCCTTTGATGTTCTCGCAGCTTAACGCGAGCGCCGCTTTGGAGTTATGTAAGAGGTTTATTGCCAAGTTATTTATTAAACTCTGTCTAATTTCATACTTTAAACTAGTTAATACCTGTTGGTGTGTTCGCTATGCGGAGGTGTTGGGAATTATTAGATTATTTATATTTGCCTCGAGTTACCAGTTAGTATTCTAAAGCTTATTATCTTTAAACATAATGCGAGAAGCGGGGAATGTTTATTCAGACAGAATATAATAAGAAATAAAGGGGTGGAAGGTTATGTATTTCCATATGATTAAAGTTTTTCACACATCCTGGTTTAAAAAGAAAACTACTTATCACTTGTACACAATAATAATATATATCGGGTGTTCAATTAGTAAGACTTACGTAGTTGGCCGTGGAAATAGTGCGGAAAACCGGAGCTTAATTTCGATACCTGAATATACGAGATATTGAAGTATTCGACTTTCTTGAATAGTGTATACCTATAGGGCGGGGCCCCACTATCGCCTCAGTCTGTGTAGCCTGAAGCGTGCGCGATTTGAATAATTTTGAAGTCTGTGAGTTGTAAACAAAATAAAATCACAATTTTCAAAGTTCAAGGTACAACGCAAACGGATCCTTTATTTCGAAAACGGTAAATTTGCGTAACTATAGCAATAGGAACTTTTTCTCTTAGAACGAAGTAGGAAATCACACCTATCATTTTCCGACACATGTATAGAAACACCTGTATTTGACGAATGGTCACAATAGTCTAACTGTTAGAGTTTCGATCAAACGATCTCTAAAGTCCAGAATGGCTTTGTTTGGTCAGTACTTGGATGGGTGACCAATTATAGTGGTAAAAAAGTTCCTTGACATGCTCCGGGAGGTACACGTCAAGGCTGCTTCACAGTAGTCGTTAGGTTACGTCAGAGGCTCTTGAGGCTACTTGAAAATTTCTGACACTTGGGCTTTACCACAGCCATACAATATTTATTTATTTATTTATTTGACGAATTCTTTTAAACTCTACTCTAGATATAGAATATGCCACAAAATATAGTTGTAAAATCCTTCGAGCATTCTTCATAATATGCTTATATTATAATATCATTACAAGTCAAGAAAATCATAAATGAAGGACATAAGTTACTTAACTTATCAAATTACAAAAATACTCTTGAATTTTGAAAACATCGTTTTTGACTTTTTCATTTCAAACATTCACTATCCTGATGTTATTTGCATTTCCTTGCATGAAACAATGAAGTCCACCGTAAAAAATGCATGTCTCAATAATATGGGTCATGTGACTGACCCAGTAGGGACTGAGATTTTAACCGTGCCATCGTCCGCGCTTTTAAATGCTGAAAAATTCCTATCCCCCTTAGTTGTTTTCTTGGACAACTCGTTAATTTTTCTATCGTTACTGTAAATTGTTTTCGTTTATTTGCATATATTGTAAACCCGCTAGTTTGGTCATCTTTTACACAATCGTAAACTTAAAATCGTTGCTTAACAACTTGGCTCCGCGAAAATGTCATTTAATTCGGGGAGCGCCTAAAGACCGCTTCACAGACCCCAATTTTTCTAGATGTTAACCTCATCTGACCTCTAGAATTATCCGTTTCTCCATGGAGATACCTCGAAACAAAGGTACGATAACCTGACCATATGCATATGACTTAAGCAATTGTAAAAAACTAGGGAGATTATTTTACCGAGAGAGTAAACCTTGTACTATACCTCAGTCGACCAACAGATATAGTAATAAAACTGCGCAACAAACTTTTAAGGTCCAAGTAGTCACATCTGTAGGCAGATGGTGCCTTATTTATTGGTTACCTGGTTCCGGTAAACCAATGAGAAGGGCATTCTAAGGTTTGTGTATATAATTCTTGTGTATAAGGTCTGCCTACCTGGATTGTAAACTTACCGCGCACTTTTATTACTATATCTTTTGGCCGACTGAGGTATAGTTACGTCCGATTAGGTAAATTTCCCAGCTAGTCCAAGATCCTCACAATTTTTTTATACAGGACACTTGGCTTGAAAAAAGGCTTGCACACAACAACTCGCCAAAGTTTCATCGCAGTTGGATGGATGGTACAGGATTGCATAAAATGGGACAGAAAAAGAAACATTAATTTTTATATCTATAGATATCACACAAGAATGATCGTACAGAAATCAAACCGAATGGTGAATAGAGGAGCTCGAGATTAGCGAGAATTTGTATTAAGGGATCCATATCCAACGATCTTGATATTGCAAGGGAAATTCACAGAAAATTTTGAATCTCAAAGCGAAGAGACAATCGTATCTACACAGAGTGTTTCGTATAAGAACCGATAAAGAGCAGGTGCGTGTAAGGGAAACCAAAATAAGGTGATTCAACACAACGCATTTCTATACTAAGTTATACAGCGCTGAAGCCTTGAAATAGGGGTATCAAGTTTAAAAAAATCAATATCTCAGTTATATTTGAACTTTGAAACAACATATTTGGTACATGCTGTAAGTGTACCATCAGCATTGATTGAGAGAGAGCAAGAAGAGTTAAACTTTAGTATATTAATGGGTTGATAAGAGATGAAAAATTCCGTGTGGAAGTCAGTTGCGTTAAATCACCATAATTTGGGTTCCCCTACACGTCCCTGCTCTGTGTCGGTTCTTATAAGGAACACCGTGTAATATTATATTTTATTAAATATCTATTTCATCCATTTCAAGACGACTTCACATTAAGCCATAAAGTTGATTTCTGGATTGATTTATTCGGTAAACTCTAAAATTTATAGCTTTGAACACTTTATGCCCTCCTTTAATCCAATCACTTTTAACTTTTCATACATGGTATTCAAAATGAGACAAATATTAAATAATTTTTTATAGGTTTTGTTATTTAACCCAAGAAAAGTTTCTCCAATATGGAGTGTGGATACGTATTGGGGTAATGACTACAGAAGAGTATTATATGAATCAGAAATTAAAATTACAATAAAAACTTGATTTTGCAATATTTAATGAAATTATTTAGCTGTAGACCACTCCGAGAGAAGAGTGAGTCGCCATGTAACAGTCCGGAAATGAGGAGAACACACAGTGACCGGAATAGACGACAAAACATCACCGTGGTCGTGGCTGCAACACTGGACCATAATTCTAATGCAGGAAATTGGAAACCAGACAATGTAAATTTTGCACCCGCGTCATGTCTGAATTTGTGGCAACTGTATGTAAATTCAAATCGATGCCGTATAGTAAAGACACAGAGGAACCGTGTAACATTACTATATCAATGATTGTTACCTCTCGTCGTTTTCAATGAAAAGAGTAATCGACAGAAACACACTAATATAATACATCAAAGGAAATTTAATAATCATATCCAATAATAATAATTATCATTATGCGAATTTATAATCGGTTGAAGGTTTAAGCGGCTGTTAGAGTTTACTTCTATATCGGGTAAAATTGGTTCACTATTGTACTAGGAGTATGCACAAATTCTGTGGAAAAGGGCTTAGTTTAATTTGCAGAAAACGAGGTCATCCACACTGTGTATTTTGATTTTCCAAACAAATGATATTCCCATTTAAACATCGACTTCTATTATTATATTCTTTTTATTTCATTATGACGTTATATCACGCACTGTTAATTATTAATTTAAATGCAATAATAAAAATGTAGTCACCTATCGAAATTTTGTTCCAATTTTCTCGAAAATGGCGCATCAGACTCATCAAAATATCACAACAGAAGCAGATTTCCAATATTAAGAAATGCACATTCAACATTTCTCCCTAAAATGTTTAGGGCAGCCAAAAATTATATAGAAGTCAGTGTTTGCTTGGGTTTCCTAAAGACCAAACTATCCACCAAAAATTATCGGATTAGAATCAGCATTTGTCATAGCACGGAATATTTCCAAGATAACAACATGCATGGATGTTGTTCCCGGGGTTAAAATGTTCCGGAGTTAAAACGACTCCCCTTTCAGACTTCCAGACGGGGGCTCATCCAGGGACACATTCATGCAAGACCAAGAATAGTAACATCTCTCGAATTTAAAAGTTCATAGATGACTTTTGTAATATTAGAGGTTTAAATACGAATATCAATTCAGTACATCAATATCTTCAGACAAATAAACCTCAAATCTAGCACAACCAACCAGCAATTCCGATCGCGAGGGAGAATTCGCTAGCCTTCTGGATCTCTTTTTGACCACGAGCCTTCAAATATACACTATTACGGTGAAAGCCCCACTGGGTTCCTCAAACCACAAATTCGTCTCAACAGCATGTCGTGTGCTACCAGTTAGTGTCAAAGAAGCAAGTCAATCGTGTATAGTCTGGCACTATAGATGAGCCTAATGGGAAGAACTCAGGCTACATTATAGAGCTTTCGAGCTTTTCCATGGCGGAGCGTTTGTTAAGCTCTAATGATCCATCTGTCTGTGCTAGGGAGGTTACTCAAGTCATCTTAACCGGTAGGGAAGTCTACATTCTCTTAAAAAAACAGCCCTCATACCTTGGATCAACAAAAGATGCAAAGAACCTGTCGCCTCCAAACAACTGGCTTTTCGCCAATGGCTAGAGAGCGCCGACAGCACAAATCACCACCCTGCGATGTATAGATGAGAGAAAAGATGAAATATTCTAGTTTCATATAATATTATTGTAAACATAAATCAGATCCAAGCTGTTGATATAATAGTAAGGTATTATGATGCGTATTTCGAAGTGCAGACCCCTTAGGTATATCAAATTTTTTCCCGATCGACTAAGTGAGGTCCCAGCTCAATTTCCCCACTAACGTTCCACCAATCCGAGGGGCAGGAGGGGGTCAGGGCCCTTTGTAAAGTTCGGGATATCATTTCTTCGTGAATTTCTCCGTCAGTTTTCATCCTACCGAAAAAAATGTTCTTCTCAAAAATATCGAAATAAAAATTTTCGGTGCGAAAAAAGTTTGAATGGTTTGTTCTTGGCCGGTAGTGCATGTAATGGGTTCAGCTAATGTTTTTTAGAAGCATATTTTGATGTTTTTTTAAGGACCCCCGGGAGGCGGTGGTGGAACAATTTAGAGGGGAGGGAAAGCGAAAGTTAAAAATTTCTTAAAACCCCGATAACTCGACTCTGAAGAGGCGTAGCCCAAAAACTCAAGCTGCTTTTTGTTCGTTTTCTTGCCCGGAATACAAAATGTTTTTTATTTGGCATGAAGGGAAGAAGTGGGGGAGAAGCATCTTGTCAATTTCCTCTTCCCTCGAAATTTAGCGGTTAACAGAACGAAAGAATTTTCCAAACGGGTTAAAAATTGACCGAGATACGAGGAAGCGAGCATTCAAATATTTTTTACGCGTCCGCTCAGGAACGTTTTTATACTTTTAACTCGCGCGGACGGGCGAAATATGGACTGAGTGGATTTTTTATTTTAAATAAATAGCTCATGTCTCAGCTCCATTTTTAGCCTCTCAAGAACACCTTACTCTACGTTCGATCATTACAGAGTCGGAAGGTAAAACACCCATATCTCCCTTAAAAATTATCGCAGTGGGATTTTCCACAGTGAAAATTAAAGCTGGAAGATAGGGGCATCTTTTCAAATAAAAATTATCTTCCCTCCTCTTCTCTTCATACCAAAAAACGTTTTGAAAAAAAATCAAAATTTTGTTTCGTGTGCCAGCGGCGGATTTTTTGCGAACCGTGCTTCGGAAAGGGTTCATTGTATTCCAGGTAAAAAAAAACGAACAAAACGCCGTTTGATTTTTTTCGCTACGCCTCTTCGGAGTTGGTACATAGGTTCCTTTTACAGAACGAATTAGAAAACTTTCGCACAGTAAGTGAGGTGAAAGAAGACACGTCCTTATTATGGACTCATCAGCATGTCACATCATTCAGGCACACACAACAGACACACAATGCGAAGTTTGGAACTAATATTTAGTCGTAACTGTTGCTCGATGGTTGTAGTGACTTGTAATTTTAATGATTGGTAGACAACCACAGAAACAGATGTGCACCATAATCGACTCTTATATAATTTAGAGACGCCACAGATATGTGGCGCCACAATAGACAATGTGCCGTCTCTAAATATTAGTGTCTAGCTCGGCATAGTATGTGTTTGTGTGCCAGACTAATATGACATACTGATGTGTCCATAATAATGACAAAACGGTACTCCTAGGAAAATAGTCCTACGTCAGGACTAGGAAAATTGACCAATCTCCAATTGGTATAAAAATTATTGAAAATTATTCTGATTGGTGTCTGCACGTTATGCTGAAAAAGTCAGGGTCGTAAGCTAACGAAGCAGAAATTACCAAATGCTACTCAGGTGTTGAATTTTCATATTTTCATTTTCACCTCTTCGTAACTATCAACTATGGATGACTACATGATGGATTTTAGGAGCATTGTAATTATTTTATGCCTCATTTTCACACTGTTGTATAACTTCCAACGTTCCTTAGTATTAAGTAGTAAAATTCTAAGTAGTAAACATCTGCAAAATTCATTTCAAAATTTTGTTTTCATCACAGGACAAGTGTTATTATTTCAATAACTTTAATATGGTTTGACATGTCTGAATATGCTGCTGTAAGAGAATCTACTTTGGTCTTAATAATATACTTAATAATAACATTTTATGATTATTTTTCTCTAAGAAGTTTCCTCATGTTGCTAGGAGTCTACATGAAGAGCTAATATATTACAAACTAAGTCTTCTCCTCAGCAAGCTAAATAAGTAAGATGATCGATGGGTGTCGCTCTGAAGCTTAGCCTCTAGGGCATTATGACGTGTCCCAATCCTGTCTGAGCACAGTTGATATCCAAATTGATGAATAGGATCGGTAGCTGATCTAGCCTCCCCTACGCTTTGATTGTCTCGTAACGCATCAGAGCTGTCTTAGTAGTAGCATACAAACTAACGCTGTATCTACGGGTAATGAAGTGTCCATATCGAATAATCTTTGATACAATAACACCTAAATACAGTATGTTGCGTTTTCTTGACATTTGTTGACAATATAGCTGCCAGTAGTTATTACAAAACTAGCAATGGTATATAATGCGGACATTTGAAGTAAAATTTATGTTTTCAACCCTTACTTTATAGAATCTCTGCATACTGATGATAACATAAGCGTTACATGTGTTTCGCTACTTTTGAAGTAGCATCTTCAGACGTATTTAAATAAAATAATTGGAATAGTAACATAGGAAAAGTATGGTATCATCATAGTGATCATCATAAAACAAGTAACTAGATTTAAATGCGTTTTTAACACAACCAGCTAAATCATAATATAATTTTTTCAGAATCTTCTTAGTTGTTGATATCACGAACAAAATCAAGCAGTGGGCAACTATATCCATTTATTACTGTGTATTGTTGATTATGTGAATGTCTATGGATCTCTAGAGAATCAAGAAAATTTAATTTAAAATAATGATCACAATGATGAAGTAATTCAATTTGGTTATTTGTTGTTAGAGTGTGATTGTTTTGTATTATATTTTTGATAAATATAATCTTTCTGCGTGTTTGAGACTGTAAGAGTTAAGGTGTTCGTTGTATCTAATTTCCAGGTTTCTACAAGTTTGTCCTATATAAACAGCATTACAATAAGTATAAGTAATCGATAAATTCCAGGTTTTTATAATTTAGATAACTTTTCCTTTGCATTCAGCAATATAGAACCATTGACCATAAAAGATTTGAATGAAACATTAAATGTAGTGGTGTTAGAAACTATCCTTGATATTTGTGTTGATATGTTTCCAAAGTATGTGATTAATATTTTCTGATTTCGTTGTTTTGTTGAGGATAAATGGAGTTTATGGCTAATTTGTGCTGTTTTTTTATGTAATAAGTTGTCTATTAATGTTTTTCGTTAACCATTCTCTTTTGCAATTTGTTTGATAATAGAAATTTCTCTGTTAAAGTTGTTTATTGACATTATTGGTATCGTAACATCATTGGATTATATGCTGAAAGTTTGTGTGAAATTGGATGATTTGAATCGTAGGGTATTGTCATATTTGCATGTGTTGGTTTTTCTATGGATCTATGGACACAAAAGTCGAACTGATTATTTAATTTTGTAATAGATAAGCAAATACGGTAAAATATTGATACCGGACACTTCCTCTCAAAACCTCCGACAATTTTTACAGCGCCTTCATGCAGGACTTGGTGTCACTAAGCTGTATTCGAATTCAAAATTAGGTTACTTTTCACGGTTTTTAACAGCTTCAGTCATATTAACAAAATAAATACGCATATTTGATAATAATTTGCCGTTAGTAATTGAACGTTTTAGTTTTAAGCAATTTCAACTGAAGGTTATACTCTAAAAGCACTATCGGCAGATAGTGTTGCTTTGTACAGTTAAATCGGCGTTTAAAATATACCTAATTTGTATTAAAGTGAATTAAATGTCTGGAAAAATATGTGTTGTGAGCGGTTGCTATGGAACTATGGACTATTTGGCATGTCCAGATCTTACCACAGTTTTACAAGCAGGAATAAAGAATTGTATGTATAAAGTTAACTCTATAGAACCGCGTAATTAAAATTATTAAAATTTTATAACTATCTGATGAAAATAGGAACAAGAAATGGGCTATTTTATCCATAAGTGGCGAAATTAAAAAAAAGGTGGAGTGTTGAAGCCGAATTCTCACCATATAACCATTTCAAAGATGAAGATTTTGTTAACCCAGCAAATAAGTCGCAAGAGCAAGCAATTACAATAGTGTTATTTAGTTAGATGACTTATTTTAAATAATATGTATACCTATCAATGTTTATCATGTATTTACCTTCTAAAACGAAATACTGTTCCATCAATAAATTTACCTCTTGAGAAAGACACAACCCCTACTCAATGAAGTCCCAAGAAGGGGGCTTTTAATTGTGAGGATACATCAACGGTGACTGATTCAAATTCATATAAAAATATCGAAAGTCAAGGTAGGTAAAATTTATGCCACGCAAAAGACATGGCAATATTGATTTGAAATGAAACACAGTCCCATCAGAAAATTTAACTCTTGAAAAAGACACGACGCCTACTCAAAGAAGTACCAAGAAGCGCACGTTCAAGGAGGCTTTTATTTGTGGGGATACATCAACGGTGACTGATTCAAATAACCTATTGGCTGTTTCTGTTTATTTGAATGATTCAAATCCATATCCAATGATCACAGTAGACGTTATCTTGGTGATGAAAAAAGTTTTTCCCTTGTCTTATATCATTGTTCGCCAACCGCTTATAATTTTATGAGGAAAAATCTTTATCTTCCAAGTGAAAGATCGCTACATTGAACTATCTTGCTACATCTTGACATAGCACCGAGGACTCAATCAAAATATACTTGAAATGCTAATAATAAAAACAAAAAAATTCAAGCCTGAACAAAACATCGTGTCCCTTGTTGTCGATGAAATGTCTTTAAAGCGCGCAGTAACATACAACTCACAAAATGATGTGTTTCATGACTTTGAGGATTGGGGACCAGAAATTAATTTTCCTTCCGGAAAAAAGAATTGTGTCCCTCTGATCAGGCACTCGAAGTTATTGTCAAGGGTATAAAAGAAAACTTTAAGCAAGTCATATTTTTTATCCAAAGGGCCCATGCCAGCAGAAAGATTGAAAAGGATTTTGTCTATAACTGTAGAACGAGTTAAAAAAAATGTGGTCTTATCCCAAAAGTGATTGTATGTGATCAAGGTACAAATAACATAAGAATGCGAAAATTATTTAAGGTTAGTCTTGAAAATCGTAATGCTGTGCTCAATGGAGAACGCATTTATTTTTTCATGGTAGTCCCCACTTGCTCAAGTCTACAAGAAACAACCTCAAGAGGTATGCTATTAAGTTAAGAGAAGAAATCTATGGTTGGGACCATATAGAAAATTTTTATAAAAAAGATAGTGTAATGAGTCGTCGCCTAGCACCTAAGTTAACAAAAAAAAAACAAGCATATCACCTTGCCTCCTTTTTCTGCTATGAGAGTTTGCCTCGCTGCTCGAGTACTAAGTCACTCCGTAAGCCGTGGAATTCTGACACATGTAGCTTTTAACAGTTTACCTTCAACAGCAGCTTTCACTGCGAAGTTTATAAAAAAAATTAATAATCTTTTTGATTGCTTCAATAGCCTCAAAAAGTTTCCGGTAAAAGTCAATTCACAACACTGGAAATTTTTTAAATGACATTGATCAAATGTTTAAACAATTAGTGGTTTTCAATAAAATCAGAAAGCTTCCACCGTCTATTATTGGATGGAGGGAAAATATTAGAACACTTGAGATGTTATTTAACGATTAAGTAGTAAATTACAATCTTCGGTACTTAATGACAAGACGATTAACACAAGATTGCATCGAAAATTTATTTTCAATATTGAAAGCAAAAGGAGGAAACAATGTTACTCTTGATGCTTCTGAATTTCAAGCCGCATTGCGGTTACAATGTGCAATCAAGTTCTAACGCCCTCTCGAAGTAGCAATTTCGACCTAGACATCGATAACTTTGTATTAAAAAAGGAAGACTTCGAGAAGAAAAATTTAAAAATTAAAGTTTCGCCCACATTTTTTTTTTATTTGAAAATTTTGGTGTCTCGACTACTGTCATTGACGCCTGTACATTGTGTTGTTGAGCATTTTATATTATGTTAACATGATTTGGTAAGTAATAGCTATATTAATTATGTAGGTACTTATGTCAGAGGTGTTCGAATAGGTCGGCTTTCTTTAAGTAGTTCATGAGCTTATTCACACTTTGGGGAGTTATGCTGAGTATTTCTTGCAAGTTGGATCCTAAGTTGGTTTGGTTTCTGTGACTTATGTATTTTGGGCAGTCAATAAGGATGTGTCTGACTATCAGTTGGACGGCACAGATTTCACATTGTGGTGGATTCTGTCTTGTCATGATGTAGGCGTGCGTTAATTTGGTGTGGCCTATTTTTAGTCCAGTACGGTCAGGTCACGTCTTGAGATATTCGGTGGGTATTGTAGATCTTCGTGAGTCGCTATTTCAGACAGTTTGGTCTGCTGATTGTTCCAATGCTGATACCATAATTCCGTAAAATGGTTTATGATCTGGGCTTTGATGTCCGCTTTTTGTTGACTGAGATCGGTGACATTTGGGTCCAATGAAGAGGCATTACGAGCGGCTTCATCTACTCTCTCGTTGTCTCTGATATTGCTATGTGCTGGAATCCATATTATTGCTATACATTTTCTCTGTTTTATCAAATTATTGATATATTCTTGTATTCTTCCTATTAGGGGATCGTATGTGAAGAGTTTATTTATTAAGGTGACCGCTGCTAGGGAAGCTGAGCAGATCATGGCCTTGTAAACATTTTGTTTTTTCAGTAAATTCACTGCTTGGAATATTGCGAAGAGTTCTGCTGTAATCACGCTGCATGAGGATGGTAACCGAAATTTGATTTCCTGTGTGTCTGATACTATTGCGCAGCCTACTCCGTTTCTTCCCTTTAAAGCATCTGTGGAAATTTTCATGTCATAGTCATAGGCCCCCAGGAGATCTTGAAATGCTTCTTGGATTTCATCTTTGGTGGTGTATTGATTGATGCGTGAATTTAGAGTAGCGTCATAATGGGGGAGACTGAGCGTCTATGGTGCGGTTTTGCCAGGAGAAATTTGGTCTATTGATCGGGGATCTATTCTCAGGCTAGAGGTTCTTATTTCCTGACAGAGGGGCTTCCGATATTGTGGTCTATTGGCGTGCTTTTGATCACAATTTTCGTGGAGCAGGGTCTTATACTTATGTATGCTGGATTCCGGTCATTTGCCGCTATTCTCGCTGCATATGAATATTGGACATATTTTCTCCGGATCCAGAGGGGCGGCTCATTGGCTTCCTTGTGTACTTATTACGGGACTTGTTCTGAAAGAACCTAGAGCTAGTCTGAGGCCTGTGTTCTGTATAACGTCCAGACATTTTAAAGTGGACTTACTGGCTGATCCATATACAATGGCACAGTAATCAATTTTGGTTCTTACTAGGGAGCGGTATATTTTTAGGAGAGCCGTTTCGTGTGCTCCCCATCGGTGATGGGCTAGAGATTTCATAATATTAAGCCGTTGCAGGCAGTCTGCTTTGAGTTGACTTATGTGGGTTTTCCAGTTGAGCCTGAAGTCGAAAATTATGCCAAGGAATGTATGGGAGTTGACCTGTTCTAGATCAACTCCGTTTAGTTTTAATTTTGGTGGTCTACTTGGGGTTTTTTTCTTTGTGAAGACCATGAACTTGGATTGTTGGGTTGAAAACTTGAAGCCCGTTTCATTTGACCAGACTTCCAGCCTCTTTATCGCTTCTTGTATTAGGTTGCTAGTTGTTGTTGTAGAAGCCCCTGCAGTATATGAGGAGGTAGTCCGCATATAGTGATGATTTTAACGGTGGCGTAATTGCAGAGTCCACGTCTTTAATTGCTAGCAAGAATAATGTGGGGCTTAAGACTGAGCCTTGAAAGGAGATGAGATAAAAATTTGTGAAAAAACATACTCGAAGCGAATGGACTTGCTTACATAATTACAATTACAATTACAATTACAAATTTCTTTATTGTACCTGAATTACAACAGTCATTGCTCAGTACAACAGCGTTATTACAGAAATAACAAAAACAAACATAAAGACAAACAAGTAAAAATTTAAAAGCACAACAAGTCAACATAACACCGGGAACAGTGAGGATCGAGACGCGCAGAGACACTAAAGACATCATTCAGGTCTCGATCGAGGTATAGTTCCAACTGCATGAAATAAGGATGGATCAAGGCTGAGAGTTTTAGGTGTTTTAATATCAGACTGCAGGTAGGGATGGGGGGTGGAAGGACAGTATATCAGAGGTAGTGTATATTTCCAACTCCGTGAGGTGTTTCCGGAGATACGCCCTGTACGCTGAGAACCCAACAGTTGCAGGATCAATTTTGAAGTGGTTCAGGTATTTGATAGATGCGTATGTAAATGTCCTTTTTGAAGACGACAGATGGTGTTTAGGAGGTCTGAAGTTGTAGAAGGTTGACCAAGTTACTTGTTTTATGATCACTTAGGTTACCACACTGTTGCTATGTTACTATATCAATCGTTTTATTTACATACGTCGAAGATGCTACTTTAAAAGTAGCGAAACACGTGTAACGTTTATATCCATCAGTAAACAATGTTTTTTTTACATTAGTGTTTTATTTATCATCCATCGACATTTGAAGTGCTTATAAAAATACTCCATAAGCGAAGGTTCACACTCCTAATGCTTATGACAGTGAATTCCGGTAGTGTTCTTCTGTCGTAATTCAATATTGTTAAAACTTTATAATTATTTCTAATGGTCTTAGTACACGTAATAGTGATTATACAGGTTATAAAGGGAGAATTTATGTAACATTTGAGAATTACACGAAGAATTTATTGTACATCACAAATTAGGCTATCTGCTTATAATTCTTGATGTATTCAGACACAACGAATACAAGCGTTGCCCAAGCGCTAATTCTGTATTCTGTATAAGGGAGGCAAGCATTCATTAAGCAAGCCCTTTAAGCTAGAAGCATCTTAAAATCCTTGCAGCAAGAATATAGAAATTAAGGGGCATTACCAGTAGTTTATACAGCCATTACACTGAAGTAATCGTCGAGTTTTAATATCATCGTGTATATGTGCTAATGGCGGGCGAATGGAGATGTACGTGTTCTGAATTCGGATTCATAGAGTGCTTTAAGAAAGGGCGTCCGTTAATAAGGTGGACGAGCAGTTTACAAAGCTAGTTCTTATTTGAAAACTAGAGTCTATGGGAATTCTTATGTGACAATCCCGCTAAAAAGAATTCTTCTCTATTATGTGCGATGTAAAAAAAAAACTTATATCACTCAAATAACGTTTAATTAGAGATTTTTTTTTAAAGATTATGGTGGACAATACGAGGTATTGCTACTTAAGTTTTGAGATAGACAAATAAAAATAAATATTTATAATCGAAAATGGCTTTATTTTTTTCAAAATATTCTCCACTAAAGAGCAATACACTTTTGTTTGAGTGTGTTGATCTGTCAAGAAAAAACTCCAGGTCCGCATATAAAAACAAAGATAAAGTCGAGCAGCGGAAATGTGAAACGTGTAACCCTCATTCATATAACATTTTTTGATAGCAAATAACAACAAGTGGGCGTGAGAATGTGCTTTCAATTTTTTATCTTTTCAAATAAACCAACTAGATGAAAATTTAAAATTTTATTTTTTCGAAGACTATCGGAGATAACTATATTTTTTTCTCATATTATAACTGAGCTTAAAATTTTGCAACTTTGCCCTAATTTAACCGAGTCCGTATCTCTTCTAGTTTCCGAGATACCAATGATGATTCCTACCTCGAATTTACCCTGTATAATATATTTCTCCAAAATCGCGTATAATTGATTTTCAAAACGCTCCTGTAGCTGAATTTTACAAGATTAGTTAACGAAATTTTGCAATATTGTAAATCTTTTGTACGACCTTGAATTTTCGTAAAAAAAGTTTCTTAAAGTCGCGTTCGTTCTACAGGGTGTCTCTTCAAAAATCTGAAAAACCTTTTTTTTCCCCATTTTCAGGTCGCAGTTTTCAATCTATGGAACTGAAATTTTTGTGGGAGTAAGATATCAGCAAGGAGTGGTCTAGAATTGCATTTGAATAAAATCGGTCGAGCCGTTTGAAAATTGCGGCCATATGAATTTTCGCAAAATGGCTTTTTTTCAACCTCTTTAAAAGCAAAATATAAAAAAGCTTTGAAACCAGATTAACAGGGTTGGAATGATATTTTTCGAACTTGACATTACAGTAATGTGAGATGGCGAACCAATTTGCCTCATTCTTCAGCAGCTGTTTTGCCAATAACAACACTGCCGTTCCGCCTTGTGTCAGTGATTCCACTTACGATAATGTCACTTTTCATATGTCTGGTAAACTCACACACACCGAACTGCTGTTAAAAAAATGAAGCCTACTTTGACCTCTGGAAAGGATAATATCCCGTCCTTATTTGTGAAGGATTGTATCCCTATGAAATGGAAAACAGCTCGAATTATTCCAATTCACAAGAAGGATGACAAATCGGATATATCCAACTACCGTCCAATCGCATTACTCAATAACTTTTCCAAACTCTTTGAATGTTGTCTCCATAACCAAGTATCGCCCTGAGTCGCACGCAGGCTCTCAACCTGGCAGCATGGTTTCAATGCCGGTAGGTCTACTCAAACAAATCTATCTGTTATGCACCAGTTTATTGCAGAATCTCGTGACGCCGGAACTCAGGTGGACGTGATATAACGGACCTTGGTAAAACATTTTGTTGATAGCCTTCATCACGGTCGTCTTATTTCTATGCTCCAGAATTTTGGCCTTACTAATGGCTTCATTCAGCTGATGGAAAGTTATTTGCTGGATAGAAGCCAGTTTGTTGAGCTAAATGGTTGCAGAATGGTTGTTTCCCCGGTACTCTCAGGCGTTCCCCAGGGTTCAGTCATGGGGCCATTGATGTTCAATATCTTCATGAACGATGTCACCTCGCAGTTTCCAGACGCCTGCCTCCTCTATGCCGATGATTTAAAGGTGTTATCGAGAATTCAATCTGTGAATGACGCAGTAGAACTTCAGTCAAAGCTTTTCCATACCTAAATTTTGCAAACCTTACAGAATTCCTTATGCATTAAAAGATAAAGTGGTCGTAGAAATTCAAAGTTTGTTCAAAGATGGAATTTTGGAACCAGTTCCAACAGCTGAATGGGCAAGTCCGATTGTGGTGGTACCTAAACAAAATGGTAAGATTCGTATATGTGGAGATTTTAAGACAACTATAAACCCATACATTGAAAATCAATATTATCCGATCCCAACAACAGAGGAAATTTTTGCCTCATTGTCTGGTGGCTATATATTTTCAGTTATTGATTTAAAAACCGCTTATTTTCAATTAAAGGTGAGCACAGAAAGCAAAAAACTTTTAGTAGTTAACACACCTATAGGTTTGTACGCTTATACTCGTTTAGCTTTCGGAATTAAGTCTGCTCCACATATTTTTCAATCAATCATTGATCAAATACTAAAAGATTTAGAAAGAGTGCATTGTTATCTAGATGATTGCTTGATAACTGCAAGCTCCAATGATTAAATGTATAATAAACTTATCAGAGTTTTGGATAGATTCAAAAAATTTAATGTGGGCATAAATTTACAAAAGTGTAAATTTTTTGTGAAAAGAGTGGAGTTTTTAGGACATGTTCTGTCAGCTAAAGGTATAGAGCCCTCCGAGACAAAAGTGGAAGCTATTTTAAAGGCACCAAAGCCGGAAAATAAGCAACAGTTACAGTCATACTTGGGTCTGTTACATTACTATGCAAAATTTATACCAATGATATCAGAAAAGGTGGCTCCCCTATACAAATTGTTACGAAAGGATGTTTCGTGGAATTGGAGTAAAACTGTTCATGATTGTTTTGAAAATAGTAAAAAATTACTTATAAACGCAGATATTTTATTGTCATTTAACTCAGAGCTACCAATTATTTTATCATGTGATGCCTCACAATACGGTGTTGGAGCAGTTTTGGCCCATGTTATACCTGATGGCAGCGAAAGACCTGTTATGTTTGCATCCGCAACTTTATCCAGATCTGAACAAAACTACAGTCGACTGGATAAAGAGGCTTTATCTATTATTTTTGGTGTAAAAAAATTTCATAATTACTTATATGGTCGAAAATTTATTTTATTTAATGATCATAAGCCTTTACAATCAATTTTGTTACCCAACAAGAATTTACCAGCGTTAGCAGCCGCTAGGGTACAGCGTTGGGCAGTAGCTTTATCAATTTATGATTACACTATAAAGTACAGAGAGGGGAAGAACATTCAAAATGCTGATGCTTTCTCTAGTATGCCATTATCTTCGAAACATATTGCTTGCGAAACCGCAAGAGACAAAAGTTTACACAAATTGTAGATTTTGGGTTGTATGGTTGGCCAAGTAATGCGAAACAACGAAACAAATTAAAGATTCAGTATTGTCATATTATAGGTTGAGAGAAAATTTAAACTGAGAGATGTTTACATGTAACATGTCTTACATATAATAACAGAGTAATAGTCCCCAGTCACTTACGAACCCATGTGTTACATTTGCTCCACGAGCAACATCCTGGTATTGTTAAAATGAAAATTGGCATTGAAAATGGCTCGACAGTATGTATTTTGGCCAGACATTAATAAAGATCTAGAGAATATGGTTAAAATGTGTGAGTGTTGTCAACTTAGGGCTAGTAATGTAGGAGATGCACCACTGACGTCGTGGTCATGGTGTACTAGAAAGTGGCAAAGAATACATCTGGATTTTGCGAAGAAAAATGGATTGAATTTTTTGATTTTAATTGATGCCAGTAGTAAGTGGGTAGATGCATGGATTTTAAGGAATACAACTGCCAGGGATGTAATTGCATGTTTGAGACAAACATTTGCAATCTTTGGCTTACCAGACAAGATTCATTCAGACAATGGTCCACCATTTAATTCTGGGGAATTTATAGTATTCTGCAATTCTAACGGAATAACAGTCTTAAAATCACCACCTTTGCATCCGAAGTCTAACGGCATTACTGAAAGAACAGTTCAAACTTTTAAAAGCAATTTATTAAAGCAAAATTTTGACTCAAACACTTCAAAAAGTTCTAATTAAGAAAAATTAGATAACTTTTTATTTTATTATAGAAACATTCCACACAGTATGACTCAAATTTCACCTGCTGAATTAATGCTCAAACAAAAACCAAAAATAATAATTTCAATGTTAAAACCAAATTTTGATAAATACATCCAACATAAACAGAATGATTTATTAGAGAACAGAAACAACAAAAGTCCTTTAACAAAATACACCAATTTTGAAGAAGGAGAAAAGGTATACGTGAAAAATATTAGGGGTGAACAGATAAAATGGAGCTATGGTATTATTAAAGTTAAGGTTAGCCCCGTAACATACATAGTTCAAGTAGAAAATTATGCCAGGTATTGTCATGTTGATCATTTGAGGAAGTATCATAATAATCAGTTATATCAGGAAGTACAATTAAATTCAAATGATCACGTTGCTACCAACTCACGACTTTTGAACTCTGTACCAGAGCATATAAATATAGACTCGACATCTAAACCGATTTATGATCAAAATAAAATCACTGATAATATTGAAGTGGAACCAGATGGTCAAGAATCTAACCACTTTGGTAATAACAATTCCAGAAATAATAATTCTAGTAATAGTGACAATTCTAGCAATATAACAAATAATCTACCTTTAAAAGAACGAAGTGATGAATTGCCAAGCTTGCGACGATCAACACGTATTGTAATATTCCACAGGGGGGGTCGATGGATCAGGTGAGAAAAGACAATCAATTTAACCTATTGAATGTTAAAATAAGTAAAGGAATGTCATATCAAGAAATGCAATGGTAAAAACATAATTATTGTAAACGAAAAAGATCGCTCAAGAAACAGATGTTATTGTAAGACGCAGTTAGACAGAAACCCGTAGACGAGTTTAATTGTTAACGGCCAACGGTCGGCACTTACACCAGAAACAAAAGGGATACATGCTAGGAGAGCGTGATAAGCGGGTGCGGCTCCGACGCACCGACACCAGCTTTGACGGTTGGACCACGAAGAGTTCAATGTATTTTATATGTAAAACGCAGCGGAATCCCGTATCTGGACCGTCAAAAAGCGGTCTGGCGCTGTTCAAGGTCGCCTGTACGAGCCGATCATATAAATACGCCGCGGAATGTAAATTGAACCACTTTTATCCTGAACCCCGTGTCGAGCACATGAGGAACTTCATTTTTGAGGAGCTCTGTCTCGATTCCTATTTTTCCCTAAAGCTATCTTGAGGGTATTCTAGTCTCTAGAAGGGGCTCGGTAGCTTTAGAAAACTACTCCGTATCTCCTTAAAAATAACCTAGAGGGTATCCAACTTTGGTTGGAGGGGCTCGGTTATTTTACCTTAATTTTTAAATATGAATGATTCCAGTAATTATTTGTATTTAATACTCATATTGTTGGCCTAGAGGGTATCCAACGTTGTTTGGAGGGGCTCGGTTAAACAATATGCATTCCTACACCATCCTACCATAAAATACAATAAGAAATCAAAGACTCAGAAATTAAAAGGGAGACCTTCTAAATAATTTTCTAATAAATTGTTCTGTTAGTTCAAGACTGCCGAAATCCGAATTTCCAACGGCAAATTCCAATTTTATAACAAAAATGCCTAAAGGTAAAATGAAAGACTACTTACAACAAACCCTCCCGGATTTCTAACAAGAAAGGTAGTTCTGAAAGTTCTAAAAATCCTAAGAAGTTTCCGCTTAATCGTTCCAAAAGCAAATTAACCAGTAACGCAAAAATAGGGTCCCCTACGCCAATTGCAACGTCTGTAAGAAAAACCAAATTAGTTAAAATAATCAGGTCCCTGTCAGATCACAATCTAGGCGCCGAAATTGTATGTCAATAAAATAATTACTTATTAAACCCAGTCGCTGAATCCAAATAATGCTTTATGTCAAACCGTCCTATAATTTGCGAAGTATTGCCATTTCACAATTCAATCTACAATAGACAGAATGGAAGTTGCTTCATTAATAAACGTAAATCATATTTGCATTTGATGAGATCCTATTCGCCCTGTTTTGTTTGCCCAGCGCGTTGTAAACTACCCATGTTGAACAAACAATACCATTGTAAATTTATTATAGTCAGGGTGTGGAATCCGGTAGTCGTATTCTTTTGTACGCCCCTATAAAAGATTCTCAAGGAAAGTAAACTGGAGTGCTTCTTGTAATCTGGGACAGATCCACGTTGCCAGCTGTTACAAATAATCATGTAATCGGCGCCTGAAATGACTTCTCGAGCTCGTAAACGATCATCATCATTCGCGCTTATTAGAAGTGCCGAAAGTAGTTTTGTTAAGTCCTGGAATTTTGTGCGCTTTCTAGTCCATCAGTCAATGGTACAGCTAGCCAAGTTAAGGTACACTGATCTAGTCTCGATTAGGGAAAAGGTAGCTGTGGGTAGATGTCATAGTTTCCGTTCTATGATGACATATTGACTCTGACAGTGTCATCTATGTTACCTTGGGTGTTAGGGGTAGCATGAGACCGGGAGGACTGGCGGGACATTCTGTTGGAGGTGATTAAGTTAGTGCCCGTAAACATGCCTACCACCGCGAGTATGCTTAAATTATCCAACACTGGGGAAAATGGCTATTAGCCGGGAAGGTAATATGGTCTGTGGTGGTGTCAGCAGGTTAGTGTGTTTTAAGAACGAAGTTAGTGATAGGAGCTTTAAACTCCAACTGACGTCGCCCACGAGGTTTAGTTGAGACTCCTCATTAGACTCAGAAATGGTTGCGGTAACAAAATAAAACCAAACAACACGCAACATACATTCTTCACATTGCCTAAGGATAATCATCAAATTGCTTACGAGCAACTTCGTCGTGTCACCTAAGGGTGATTACTAAATTTGCTTAAGGGCAAATCATCATCGAACGTCGTCGTATCACCTAAGGGTGATTACTAAATTTGTCTAAGGGCAAATCATCATCTTACCTAAGGGTAATAATTAATCTACTTACGAGCAACGTCGTCGTATCACCTAAGGGTGATTACTAAATTTGTCTAAGGGCAAATCAACAAATACCTAAGGGTATTCTACAAACTGCGTTACCTAAGGGTAATGGCAAAACAAATAATAAAAGAGCAGTGACTAAGGTCAAAATCTGCCACCAACATACTGAGCTTCATACCAAAACCGTTAACTGAGTTGGATGAGAGGTTTCCGACCTCTAGCAAAACGAAAATAAAGGTTTCACATACTAACCAGCAAAGTAGAAATTAGGTTAAGCGGATATAATTAAGGTAGTGATAAGCACTGTACTTTATATTGTCAATGAGTGGAGACACTAGGTTAATGTATTTAAAGGGAGCTGTTTTTCGAATCAAAGAAAATACATAAGAAGGCAACACTGTTCCAGTGAAACAAACTACTTAAACAAGAGTCAAATGACTCGCCCGAGATGTTAGGTCAGACCGCCGAAACTGCCCTTGATCACAATGAAAGAAAAGGACAATAGTTCTGCCATAAATCAAACAGTTTATGATCTTAAAGAATCGAAGGGGATATGTATAAATAAATTGTCCAAGATACATTATTAAATAAACCCAAAAATAGGTAATCGCAAATTAACTAAACAATTGAGAGAGAAAAATGAGGGTTGGGGAAAAGTGTTTAGGAGTCTGAAAAATGTATGAAAGCGAACACTTTTCTTCTCTCTTTATTTTTGATCTTTGCAAAGAATAAGACCGGGCAAACCGAATAGTGGAATAGGGCTCCTTAGATGCATTGTGTTTACTTTTATTTACTTCTGGCATACTTCATAAAAGAACCACATGTGGGTTACTTTAAGTAACAGCGGCACAACCTTGACGGTCTACCATTTTCTAGACGATCACATATGATTTCTCTTGCGGATAATCAGGCCAGGGGGTTGAAATGTTACAGTATTACTAGAAAACCTGACAGATATTCCGATGCTTAATTTTGTAATTTATAATTGTTTACCTTTAGAGTTAAATATTATTGTTTATTGTTAAGGGGAAAGAAATGTTATGTATTATTATCTTATTATATGAATAGAATAGTGGGCTGGAGTTATGCTGGGCAACGGGAATAAACAGGAGTGTCATAGTAAATGAGAGACATAAAATAAAGTAGTACTTGAACCCACAAACTGTGTATTAGTTTATAAAAACATAACAAAATTCAAGTAAGTATGTATGCGATAATGAAATTCAAATATGTCGATCAAAAGTCTCCATGAGCGTGATGAAGTGAATATGTACCTTTATATGGTGATGAAAATTATTTTGTTTTCTATTGTTTTTTGTTCTCCAGTAGTAACTTCGTTATTATTGGAGCCATGAAGTTATTATTGAAGTCACTAGTTGAATTAACAAATATGAGGAATTTTGTCGCTTATTACAGTGTCGAAAACGGAAAAAATTTAAAGTTCACGGTATTAAGTATCCCAAAAACGCAATTCTTGGACATAAAAATTCGAATCTCTCATGAGAACTTTCAATTGTTTTTCTGTTTTTACCAATGTAATAAATAAGCGACAAAACTGCTTCATGTTTGCTTATTGAACCGACTTCATAGCTCCAATAATAACGAATCAATGGTGAACAGAAAAAAAAGAAAAGAAATTTACTTCACGCCCATGGACACTTCTGATCGCCATAAACAAATTTGAATTTCATCAATCTATACCGAGGGATGATTTCCATTTGATCCGTGCGGGGTTCAAAATCTGAAAATTCATAAAATCAACTTCACTGGCAGATATCTACAGTTGGGTCGAAGTTATCCGGCTGCGGCTCTCAATGATACGTTAAGAATTTTCATCTCTTTTTCACTATGTAAAAATAAATACAACATTATATTTCTTTTTTAGATAAATCGTCTTTCCTATTACGGTTCGATATTCCCTTATATGTCAGATAAAGCCCTCTAGCGGTCGTGGTGTTAACAAAATTAAAAATTCGTAAAATGCATCGAAAGAAGAAGGAAAACTCTTTGTAACGAGACTAATATTGTTTATTCAATTGACATTTGAATATACAAAGTTTTGACGTTCTCCCACCACTATATTTAGGGAGTTATTAAAAAACCCATGAGATAAAAAAAATCGAGTTTATTTAGGCATTACACCTATGATATTTTAAATATGTATACCCTAATTTTGAAAATGGTTGTTGCGCTCCATATCTCGGTCGTTTTAGAAGCTCAAAATTATTTTCAAAAATTTTTGTCCAAAGTGTAGGACGCTTAATTCCTGAGATATCTCTGTGGTTACAAGGCAGAAACTGATGTCACTTTTTTTCTCGAAAAGACATTTTCTTGCTGATATGTCTATAAAGATGTATTATAGTGCTTGCTGTAGCATAAGCTAATAGTCTAAAATATATTTACAATCTACATAACTCAATGGGCAATTACTGATATGTCAATAAGTTCATTAGAATATAATGGCAAAACTTTATATGTAGACATATCATGTTCTGACTTGGCCGATTTTTACTGAGACGCCAAGCCACAATTTGATATGTCACGTTGTGTTGTTTAGCTACGTTGAAACTTCCCACAAAAATATTTCTGTTACTGATCATAAATTACTTCTTTCCGCGGACATACCCATCTTGAGTGCGATGCAGACCACGCTAGAATTTAAAGAGCGAAAAAATCTTACAACGTCTGTATAATCATTTTATTTGCATCTTGGCAACACCGGTTGCGTTAGCCGGGGTGGCAGGACGCGCACCTGCAAGCATTGCATTTTTAGCATTCATTCGAGATTCAAATTCGAGACGAGTCACAAGCAAGGGTTGCAAATCGTCAACGCCCAAGCGGCTCACAATAATAATCATTACAATCATTAATAAGATACATAACTCTCCCATCTTTAATTATTACAATTTTGTATTAAAGCAGTTTATTTCTATTTATGTGAATCAGTTACCTATAATCATCATCCTACAGTCCACTCAATTAAAAATCGAAGTGCAAAAATCATATAATGCAAATCAACACAAACATCATGGTCCTTCGAGCCGGATAAATAGGTAAGGCTGTATCAGCGGAGAACATTATACCCAACCAGCACCAGCATCTGTATCATCAGTCATCATCACCAGCACCTACGCAGGAAAACTAGGTCTCCGTACGTATAAAATACCTACGGCGGCGGACGGCAGCGATAGCCAGGCACCATACCAGACCAGGCTACCAGGCAGGGAAAATCTACCTTCATATGAACCTACAATACACCAGCCAGACTTCGAGCTTCGAGTCCAGACAGGACACCCGGTCAGCGATCAACGTCAGCCAGGTGTTTGCAAACGAGCATCTCGCTTCTCCACCTCCAGCAGTTACCAGCAGGGGAGTGTTAAATTCAAGGTCAGATCAATCCCGTATTATTCATACTTATTCCTTCTCCTTATTATTCGTTTCATATTTATCACAATAATCTATTTATTCAAAATAAAATCAAAACATAATTCAGTACCTACTTCAACTAAGTTTATTAATAGGTTTCAATTTTATTTACTACTTTAATTAGGTAATAGTAATATCTACCTACCTATTATCATAAAAAAAAAAAAAAAAAAAAAAAATCCAAACAATCAAAATGTCTGAGGATTTAAACGAGTTAATCAATAAAAGAGGTGTTATTAAGGGAAAACTTACACGATTCACGAAATTTGTGAATAATTTTAAATCAGACGAGTTAACCGAGCTACAGATTCGATATGAAACTAAAGTTCACTTGTTATCAGAGTTTGAAACCATTCAGGATAAAATAGATTTATTAATAATAGAACCCGCCGATGAAGCTGGGTTGCAGGAAAAGGAAAGGGAAAGTTTTGAATCAATTTATTATAGAACAATTGCAAAAGCAAGCAAATTGATTAATTTTGACAGTGATGCTGTATCAAGTCATAGTTCTCAAAACGATGCAGTATCAAATCGTAATCATCCTCTAAACGATGCAGTATCAAATCGTAATCATCCTCTGAACGATGCAGTATCAAGTCGTAGTTCTCAGATATTTGTTAATAATTCAACGTCTAACGTAAAACTTCCACGAATAGAATTGCCAACTTTCTCATCGGGCTATGATCAATGGCTCTATTTTCATGACATATTCGATGCACTAATTAACAAAAATACAGATCTGCCTGAAATAGAAAAATATTACTACCTGCGTAGTTCACTTAAGGGCGAAGCTGCAAATGTGATCGCCTCATTAGAAGTCACCAGCGAAAACTTTAAGGTTGCATGGGAACTTCTAAAAAATCGTTTCGAAAACAAAAAATTAATGATTCATCTCCACATAAAATCACTTTTCGATATCGAACCAGAAACAAAAGAATCTCACACATCAATACGTCATCTCTTAGACACATTAAACAAAGACATTAGAGCACTATCAACATTAGAGCAACCCACTACTGACTCACTCATTATATATTTAGTTTGTTCAAAACTTCCAGAAATCACCCGAAAGGAATGGGAAATGCATAATAATGAAATATCTCCCACATTAGAAACATTTAAAACTTTTATATCAAACAGAGCACAGCTATTAGAAAAAATCGAATTCACAAAATCCTCAAATAGCAGGGTATCTGCAAAATCAAACATAAATCCGTACAACGATCGCAAAAATACAAGCAAACATTCGCAAGCATTCGCAGCCACAAATAATAATTCTAATTACTCCACAAATAATAATTTTAGCTCAAATTTAAGCAATAATTGCCCAGTTTGCAATCAAACTCATACCTTATATTATTGTAAAACATTGAATGGTATGCAAACTACAGATAAATTTTCTACACTACGAAAATTGATTATCTGCACGAATTGTCTCCGATATGGTCATAAAAAACAAAATTGCAGAAGCACTACTTCTTGTCGCAAATGCAACATGCGTCATCATTCCATATTACATGATGATAATTTTAAAAGCTCATCATATATGAACTCGCACACCAATTCAGAATGGTTCACTCAAAACAGAACCCCAAATACGTCATCACACTCAAATTCAAACACACTGGCACATTCAAACTCAAGTCAAGCAAACCAAAGAGCAAACACATACAATCATACTCCTCAATCATCTTCTAATCAAGCACATCATTCAAATGAATCGCCAAATAATTCAAACACATCAGTCCCACAACAAGGTGGCACATTTACAGCTATTTCTCACGCATACAAGGCCGAATCACATCAAGTAATTTTACCTACTACACTTATACACATTTTCGACAAGTTTGGTAACGTTCATGAGGTACGTGCTTTACTGGACTCTGCGTCCCAGTCGAACTTCATCACTAAAGAACTAAGCGATAATTTGCAATTGCCACAAAGGCAAGTAGAATTCACAATAGTTGGTGGTCTAGATCAAACCACAACAAGTACCTCACTACAAGTAAACACAATGATTAAATCCAAATGCAGTAATTATGAGACCAATGTATCATGCTTCGTTTTAAATGAAATCACTAACAGATTACCACAAATGGCAATCGATATGTCAAAAATTAATATACCCGAAGGCACTAAACTGGCCGATCCTAACTTTAACTTACCAGGTAAAATTGATGTATTACTCGGCGCAGCTATTTTTTGGGAAGTATTATGCCCAAATCAAATAAAGTTAGGAAGGCACTTGCCTGTACTTCAAAAAACACGCTTAGGTTACATAATTTCCGGCGCTATGTCTAAATCACGCGAAGTAAATAATTCTGTCTGTTATTTCTCTAATATCGAATTACACCAGCAACTGGAAAAGTTCTGGAAGGTCGAAGAATGCTCAAGCAAATCTAAGTCGTACACATCAGAAGAAGAAGCTTGTGAAGAACACTTCAAAGCTACACACACGCGAAACTCAGACGGTAGATTTCAAGTATCATTACCATTTCGGAAAGATAAATCACTTTTAGGGTCGTCAAAAAATTCAGCACTTAAAAGGTTATACTCAATGGAGAAGAAATTTGATAGGGAACCCACACTTAAAGAGCAATATTCACAATTTATGTCAGAGTACATCGAGTTAGGTCACATGCAGTTAGTCGATGATGAAAGTCATCATGAAAAGGTTATACATCACCTTCCACATCATGCGGTGCATAAGGAAGAAAGCACTACAACAAAATTAAGATGCGTGTTCGACGGAAGCAACAAAACGGATAGCGGGGTATCATTAAACGATATTCTAATGGTAGGTCCGGTAGTACAAAGAAATCTCTTTGACATTCTAATATCATTCAGACAGCACACATTTGTGATAACAGCTGATATAGCTAAAATGTATAGACAGGTCAACGTAAAACCTGAAGAAACTGACGTTCAAAGAATTCTTTGGAGAAATAATAAAAATCAACCTGTACAAGAGTACAGACTGAAAACAGTCACATATGGATTATCACCATCCTCTTATCTAGCAACAAGATGCTTAAAACAGTTATCAATTGAGAATCAAATTAAACATCCAAAGGCATCTAAAATTATAAGCGAATGTACATACGTTGACGACGTTCTCTTCGGCGAAGATACGCAAGAGAATCTTATCACTTTAAGAGAAGAAATTACAAACATACTCGAACAAGGTAAATTTGAATTAAGAAAGTGGAGATCAAATGATCATACGCTCATAAAATCAAACGACAGTACATTAAGTACGCTGCAAATATTAGACACCAAAGGTGAAACAAAAACTCTGGGAATTACCTGGAATTCAGAAAAGGATATCTTCACATACAAGGTAAAAAATCAATCAATGCCTAACACTATTACAAAACGAACTTTACTTGGTATCATTTCGCAAATTTACGATCCTCTGGGTCTGATATCACCGATAATCATCAAAGCAAAGGCGCTTATGCAAAAACTATGGAAACAGGGATATGATTGGGATCAACCTGTACCGGTCGATATTGGAAATCAGTGGATTGAATTTTTGAAACAGCTCAGCACTATTCATATTTTAACGTTCAAAAGACATATTGTCTGTCGATATGTCAGACACATTCAGTTGCATGGCTTCGCGGACGCAAGCGAAATGGCATATGGCGCCGTAATATATCTCCGATCAACTGATTCGCATGGCAAGCACTTTGTGAACATTGTTTGCTCAAAGGGCAAAGTAGCACCACTTAAGACGCAATCAGTTCCCCGACTGGAACTTTGCGCAGCGCTGTTGTTAGCAAATCTCTATCAGGTGATCAAAAGCTCACTTGATATTAAAATAAACGAAACCATATTCTGGAGCGACTCCACGATCACTCTCGTTTGGATCCGTGGAGAACCAAGTCAATGGAAAAACTTCATAGCTAACAGAGTGACTAAAATACAAGAATTAACAAACAAGGCCGACTGGCAACATGTTCGTTCTGAAAGCAATCCCGCGGATTTAGTATCTCGCGGAACAACCCCCGAAATACTATCAGCTTCTAAATTATGGAGCAATGGACCAGACTGGCTATCCAATGATCAATCCAGCTGGCCTGAATTAGACACAGTTCAAATTACGGACATTCCCGAACAAAAAGCGGAAAAATTAGTATTCCACGCTACTTCACACAACAATTTGGAAATAATTACAAAATATTCGTCATTCATAAAACTGCAGCGCATTGTCGCTTACATATTACGATTCAAGAATAACGCACTCAAACTCACACAGACCTCAGGCTCTCTCACTACACACGAATTACAAAATTCTACAATCACGTTGATTAAGATAGTCCAGCGTCAAACATTTCCAAATGAAATTAAATGTTTGGAACTCAACCGACCAATCGATTCTAAAAGCACATTACTTACTTTAGACCCTTTCATAGACTCATCACAGTTGCTCAGGGTGGGCGGCAGATTAAAAAACTCGAATACACCATATTCACAACGACATCCGATCATTCTGCCAAACAACCACACATTCACAGATTTGATAATATCACACTTTCACAAAAAATACTTACATGCAGGAGCAAGTTCACTTCTAGCATCCATCAGACTTGAATACTGGCCGATATCAGGCAAACGAAACGTAAAGAGAGTATTACGAAAATGTTTAACATGTTTTAGATTAAAACCAAATCCATATCAACGATTGATGGGCCAGCTTCCAGCTGAGCGCACAATTCCATCTAGACCATTTCAAAATTGCGGAGTGGACTACGCAGGTCCATTTCTCATAAAACTCAACACGAATACTAGAACAAAATCTACTTTAAAGGCATATCTTTGTATATTTGTCTGCTTTGCTACGAAAGCAGTACATTTAGAGTTAGCTTGTGATCTCACAACAACTTCTTTCTCAAACGTTTTCAAACGGTTCACATCACGCAGAGGTTTGGTTTCAAATATCTACTCTGACAACGGCACTAATTTCATTGGTGCAAGCAATGAAATGAAATCAATTCGAGAGTTTCTTTCTCAAAACTCCAAAGCTTTCTCAGAGTATCTTTCCTGCAGCTCCACTTCATGGCATTTTATACCCCCTAGGTCCCCACATATGGGAGGTCTCTGGGAAGCAGCGGTGAAAAGCGCTAAGTTTCATATCGCACGAGTAATCGGAAATCAAATTTTATCATTTGAAGAACTATATACAATCATTTGCCAAGTTGAAGCATGTCTGAACTCCAGACCATTATATCCGGTATCAAACGATCCCAATGATTTTCTTCCACTGACACCCGGCCATTTTCTAATTGGTGACTCCTTACTGTCCCCTCCTCAGAATGATCTCAAACACTTGAATATCGGACGTCTAAATCGATACCAATTGATTTCAAGAATCATGCAAGATTTCTGGGCAAGATGGAGCAGGGAATACTTAAACCAGTTACAAACCAGATACAAATGGAAGAAATCTGACAATAACCCTCTCAAGTTAAACACGCTAGTCATTCTCAAAGAAGACAATTATCATCCACTCCTATGGAACCTTGGCAGAGTGATTCAACTTCATCAAGGTAGTGACGGTGAAGTGAGAGTAGTGACGGTAAAAACGAAAAATGGTAACTTTAAACGAGCAGTGAATAAAATATGCCCACTGCCAATTGATGGTTAATATATTATGTTCACATAATCTTATTCTATGATAACCTATTGGTTTATTATTGGACTTTTCTCATTTATCAATATTACCGTGTTGGTAACTAAATCTCTATTTAAGCTCGTTCATACGAACTTCATAATAATATGTATTTTTATTTAACATATTGTCATTGTCATACTTATGTATTATTCTATAATTTGTATATTCACTGTATTATGTTGAAGCCGCAGACTTCAAGGTGGGCGGCTTATGTATAATCATTTTATTTGCATCTTGGCAACACCGGTTGCGTTAGCCGGGGTGGCAGGACGCGCACCTGCAAGCATTGCATTTTTAGCATTCATTCGAGATTCAAATTCGAGACGAGTCACAAGCAAGGGTTGCAAATCGTCAACGCCCAAGCGGCTCACAATAATAATCATTACAATCATTAATAAGATACATAACTCTCCCATCTTTAATTATTACAATTTTGTATTAAAGCAGTTTATTTCTATTTATGTGAATCAGTTACCTATAATCATCATCCTACAGTCCACTCAATTAAAAATCGAAGTGCAAAAATCATATAATGCAAATCAACACAAACAACGTCCCAATAATGGTCCTCAGAGATTGGTACACATTTGTGGCTTCAGTCAGGTGCAAAAAGCCTTTCACAGTTGAAAAAATGGCTCAAAAAGACTTCCAAGTTTTTGAAAACTCATTTAGTTAAAAGAAATTTAGATACAGAAAACAACAAAAATTAATTGGACACATTAGATGGTTGCGATATGAGAAACAGTTTGGAATCATACAATTCAAATGTTCTCTTTTAGAGGACGAGCCATTCAGAATGTTAGATTTACGGCGTACACGACAGTCAAGATCAAACAAGTTGGGAAAAAAGCCTGAGCTGTGTAAGTAACAATGACATTAGGCTACCTAGTTGTTGCTACAATGGACCACTCCCAATAAATTCCTTAAAAAAGAAAGATAGTTGTACCAGGTCAGGTCAGGTACAAATGTTGTACCTGACCTGACCTGGTTCATTCATCAAACTTCAAAATATAACTCTGGGGTTATATTTTGAATTTTCTGACAGCTGATTGGTCTAATGGTCAAACTCTACGAACGCTACGAATTCTGAACCAATTACATGTTCCAACATATAACCCCTGGGGTTATATTTATTGATGAATACGGGCCTTAGAGAATTTTGTGACACCACATTGTTATATTTTTGAATATGTCATTGGTTTAAAATTCGTAGCGTTCGTAGGGTTTAAGCATTAGACCAATCATCTGTCAGAAAATTCAAAATATAACCCCAGAGTTATATTTTGAAGTTTGATGAATACGGGCAATAGAATAATAATTACTGTACCGTGCAAGTACTGAGTTTTTATACATTGGCGAATTGCAATTATTATTATAAGAAGTAGTTGTTATGGTGAACTGTTTCAATTGGAATAATCGTAACAAAACTTAAAAACTTTCTTATGTGTAAACGTCTAGCATTTATAAAAATCGTACAGAAAAATTTCCGATGTATAAAGGCTTTCATTTTATTGAATTCAGGGTCATTTGGAAGCTCATTTGATCGGCACTAGGTAAAACTAATAACAAATAGGATAAAAACTTACTTCTGCTCTGGCGAAATTAATATTAGTTCTGACAGTTCTCTGATACAGGGGCTGTACAGGTCTAGCGTTATTACCTAGGGGTGCTTTTGGAGCTTCTTGAGATCCTTGCATGAGTTTTCTCAATTGATATAACTGAAAAAAATAAAACAAATGAATAAATAAACACAATATAGAGTAATGAAAACGATAAAGTTATCTTATCAACAGTTCATATATCAACAGTAGCAGGAAATTTATCTATAGATTTGACATTGTTACAAAAAAAATGTATAAACTTCGTTATTTTAAATAGTAGATACCTATACCTTATCTATGACAATGTTTTTTTGCCAACAGGTACGAAGATATAGGATGTTTTCTATGTATGTTTGGGTTTTAATTTTAAACGGCGATATATTTGCTATGGTTTGATGAAATTCAACAAACTTTAGCAGAAATAAGCTGCTACCGTGGCACTTCAAGATTACCGCCTTTTGACAAATTGAGAATCCAGAACAGTACTTTAAAAGAAATGGTTTGCACTTTTTTGACAGAAAAGCACATTTTCAGGTCGACTTTCAGAAAAAAAAGTATCGGCTTCTTAAATCAAACGGTATAATTCGACCAGCTTAACAAAAACAGATCAAAGTAAGAACTTGTACCTACCTTAACTTCAGTTTTCAATTTTCCCACACAAATTCTCTCAAATATTCCTCAAAATTCATTGAAAATCATTTCAAAAGCTGTAGTAATACGAGTTTACGGGATAGCTTATTGCCAGAATTTTAAATCTGAGAACTAGGGCCGTATACATACAGTGCTTCCCAAAAGTAACGGATAAATTCGATAAAACGGAGAGGGCTGTTTTTTTGAAAAAATAAAAAAACAGGTCGATTTTGTTTTTGAGTTGTTCAACTTTTGACATAATATTTGGGTATACAGGGTGATGCACGAAAAAGTGGTGACGTCATCGGCATTTTTTTAAATGGCAACCCTTATTTTTTATTAAATTTTTTGATACTTCATCCAATTGACAATACGGTAATGTCATCATTTTGTAACGTTTATAAAGGAAATTTCGGAGAAAATAACTTAATTTCCACAGATTTAATAGATTTAATTTAATTTAATTTAACAGATTCAATTTGATAGACTTAATTTAATAGACAGATCTTATAAAATTACCATGGAAACAGTAATTTTTATTTGATATTTTTTTATTTTTATCGCTAATGTTCCGATTTTCACATCAGTAAAAAGTGCACAATTTCGACTCACAAGCTGTTTCTCAGAAATTTCCTTATTTAAGGTTACAAATTGATTACATTACCATACTGGCAATTAAATTAAGTATCAAAAAATGGAATAAAAAATAAGGGTTGCCATTTAAAAAAATGCCGATGACGTCACCACTTTTTCGCGCATCACCCTGTATACCCAAATATTATGTCAAAAGTTGAACAACTCAAAAACAAAATCGACCTGTTTTTTTATTTTTTCAAAAAAACAGCCCTCTCCGTTTTATCGAATTTATCCGTTACTTTTGGGAAGCACTGTATAGTGGCGTCTATGAGTCGGAAAACACCCGAATTTTTGCAGACGCAACGAAACAACTTCCCCACCCCGTTTTCGAGGGTGCTGAACGCGATGGCGTAGGGCAAATTTCTTTTTCGGGTTGCGTTCATCCCCTGCTATTGGCCAAAAACCACCTCATTTTCTAAAATTTCCGTTCTAATGTCACCGGGTCGGAAAAAAACGCATTAAGCTCGCTTTTGGGAATGCCTTGTATCTAATGACAACTGCCCGTCACCCTACGCCCACCGCCTTGGCCAAGAACCACCCTCCAAGGGGGTTGAAATTTTCTTTATCTTATAATCCTGAATATTCCGCATTCCCCCATATTCGAGGATACTAAACACGATGGTAACCACCTTACACCCTCTACCACCCGTTTTTATCCCCCCAAATCGAGGAAAACACCTTCCAAGGAGGTTAAAATTTGTTTTTTTATTAATAGGGCAACCTGTCGCATATACCCTTGTTTTCAAGGATGCTGAACAGGATGGTCACTACCTTAGACCTCTACCAACCCCCTAAATTGACAAAACCACCTTCCAAGGGGGTTGATTTTTTTTTAATCGGGAATGTTAGAAATGTTATTTTGTATCATAATTTACCATGCTTTCTATTTGGAAAAATATGGAAGGAAAACAGATTGACACGAAGGAAGTATGTTGTTCTTCTCGTACCCACTCAGGTGCCGGTACATAATCGTCTCAATCACCCTTGAAAGAGCAGGCAGAACAACTTATAGGACGTAGATCACTAAACTGAAGAGGTGAAGTAGACTTCGGCACAGGCACTACAACAGCCGATTTCCACGCATCAGGGAAGCTGGAGTTTTCAAAACAAACATTAATTATATGTGTAATGTATGGTATTATTATATCCCCACACGGAAACAACATACGAACACCAATACCATACATCGAGCCCAACCGCATTCGTCCCGATAGAATTAAGGACATCCCGAACAATGTCAGGGGAAACGTACTCAAAATAATTGAATTCCTGGTGACTATCCGGCAGGCCTGAAAATTTTTGGTTTTGATAGTAATGCACAACCAGGGGGACAGGAGCCATACCAGTCGACTTATCTAGAAAGAACCTGTTTAACGCTTCTGGATTACGCAATGGGTGAGGTATTTCATTCCTGGTCTTAAACTTAAGGGCTCGCTCAAATGATCTCATATCCCCTTGGTCAATACAATTTCTGAAGTACAATTTCTGAAGTCATTTCTGTTCTCAGTCCTACACATACGAGTCACACAATGGTGAATGTGTTGAAAATTTTTTTTTTGAAAAGTTCAACCTTCTCATTGACATCATCAATTTTAAATATCATATGAAAAGGTGCAAGAACCAGAAATCTATCTTAGTCAAAGCTTCTGTAATCGCGCCTTGTTCTAAATTGAATCTTTTTTGGTGGTAATTCAAATATCAGCTCACAGAGCACTGCCTCATGATCTAACCTAAAATCGGAAAGAAACGAGAAAACGTCAACCGATCTAACACAACCTTCCCCAGAAACAAGCACATGATCGATGAGAGTGGATGATGTCGCTGTTATTCCAGTTGGTGAATCGACTACCTGACACAGACCAAAAGTTGACCAGAAGTCAGCCAATCTCCTGACTCCTACACTTCCTTCATCTAACAAATCTACATTAAAGTCTCCAACACAGATTTGCTCATCGCAAGAATGAAAAATATTTGCAACAGAACTATGAAACTGACTTAAGAATTCGTTATGAAAGTTAGAATGAGGATTGCATATAACGCTAAGCGCTACCATCTTACTCCCCAGCTGAAGCCGAAGCCACAACTGCTCAATACTATCTTCAGTTGGAAGTGTCTCAAATTTTATTTTATGCCTTAGGTTGACGGGGACGCGAAAGTATACTGCGACTCCTCCCCCCCGCGTCCCCGTCAACCTATCACGTCTTAGAAGAGCATAACTCGGAATGGATATATCCTCATCAGATGTCGCATGTGACAACCAGGTCTCCGTAAAACAAAGTACATCTACACTAGCACCAGAGCAGTATGCACGTACATTCTAAGCAAGAGATCTTACATTACAGCAAAAAAGTTTCATGATAAATAATTATAATTAATAAAGTACCTACTTGAGTAAAAAAATTCTCCTTGGTAATATATCGTGCAGAGTGCATATACCTACGAAGCCAAATAACACTACTAATATATATATCTGCATGAAACCGGCGGGAGGTGGAGGAATGGGGGCCCCTTTGGAAGGTGGGGGTAGGGGACATGGCGGTGGCGGGGGCGCGGGACTAGGATATAAGCACAAAAATATGGAATCAAAAAGTTCAGTCTCGGGTATCTGATTAACTTCAGTTGTAATTAATTAAACATACAAAATTAAATTCAATGCAATGTTTCAGAAAAAATATAAAGCAAAATAAGATGTCTCTAGGTTACCAGTATCTCCCACAGTGATTGTGATTGCTCCCAATAAAATTAGTTTGAGTTCAATGCAACGGACAGTTTGAGAATATCCTCAGCTTCATTGACCACTAGCTTCTGGTTATTATGAAGAATACATATTCTGCCATTATTAGTCCAGACCATATGCAACAACTTTTTTAATTTCATTCAATAGTTGAAGTCTCTCCCTAGTCGAATCTTCCGTAACAAATACCTTTGTGCTTCTCAAGAATTTTTTATTTTTAATAATTTTGATTTCCAAGTTCAGATTTTAAAATGGTTATAAATGTTCTCTTAAAGTCTGGTTTAAAAACACGCATTTGAGCGGTTCTGCTAAACGATAAAGTAAAATTGAATACGGTTCAATCAGATTCATTAAAGCGTTGCGTCGCAAAAAACGTCTATGGACTCAAAAATCAAAGAATATTACTTATTAAGTTTTATTAGGTTGCAGGAGAATAAAGAGACCTTTCAAATGATGTATCACAAGCCCCTACTCCCCATTTGAAAAATAAGGCATGAAATTTGAACGATGTCTTTTAATAATCAAAAATCGACTTTCGTTTTTTTTTTTTTTTGTTTCCACAAATATGAACGGAGAAAATGAATTTACTCATTGCAGGTGTGTCACATTTATGTGATTGCACTTGCTGCAGACAGATTCTCTCGTAGAATCATGTACTTTACTTTATTGCTACATTCCCACGATTCTGATAAACTTTTAAAGCCAAAGGTATTTCATATCCTGTTACATTACATCAAGGATGCTGTGAAAGCTTTGAAAGTCTGAATAGTGACAAGCGACTCGGTTTCTTAAGTTGAGGTCTTAGAGTAGCTGTAAATAGAACATGACATTTACATCTCCCCATGCTTTTCATATAATCACACTGTTATCAGCTTTACCATGTCTGAAATATTATTTCATTTATTTGATATTTAAAGTGCGGAACTGATTCTGAAAAATTACTTTCTCATATTGTAATTTTTATTATCTTATATCTTGTATAGGAATTTTTTAATCAACATCTCAAGAGGAACTTATGTCAAAAGGAAGTGCCAGGCTTGAAAGTCGCCTATGAGAGATCTTCTCAAAAGTAGAGTGCTTCCAAGTTTCTCTAGATTACTTTGACCACATCTACATGTTCGGTGGATGTAATGTTACCTTTACATCCAAATAGAACTGTTAATTTTTAGTTTTCATGACACTTAGGTATAGTTGCTACCTCCAGGACATGGAGCTATTTCGGAAGAAAAAATAGACAATACTTCCTTCATTTAAAAACTTATTCACGCTATTTTCAAATAATATTTTATTACCCAATCAATAATAAATAATACCGGGTGTCCCAGACTGAATTGACCAGGCCATATCTCATATACAGGTTGAGATAATCGAGCCGAATAAAAGGCATATTATTATAATTTTTCAAGCTGTATAACATGACAGAATGAAAACAATCCCCACTCCAACAACCCCTAAGTTACAGCCCGCACCCTTAAAAAAATGAATAGCACCCTGTATATATTTTTGTATATTCAAAACCAGTATTCGATTCTCTATTCAGATTCAAAATTGGTTGAGAAATAACCAAGATAAGGTTCATCAAGGTGGTCATGACTTTTTATCTGAACTTTCTCTGAATGACTTTAGCTGTCAAAATTTATCAATATTTTGGTCATAGTTTTTAATTAGCAGGCCACAGTCATCATTAAGGTTCATGATAAAGGTTCTCTTGTTTTATTTTTTAAAATTTCTCAATAAATCAGAATTATTAAATAAATTGTTTGGACTTCAATTATAATAATAACTATCACCTGCCTGTTAAAAACTATGACTAAATATTGATAAATTTTGACAGCAAAAGTTATACAGAGAAAGTTAAGACAAAAAGTCATGACCACCTTGATGAAGTTTTTCTTGGTTATTTCTCAATCAATTTTGAATCTGAAAAATCACCTGAATAGACAATTGAATACTGGTTTTGAATATACAAAAATATACACAGGGTGCTATTCATTTTTTAAGGGTGGGGGCTGTAACTTAGGGGATGTTGAAGTGGGGGGTTGTTTTCAGGCTCTCATGTTATACATGTTATACATTATAATAATATGTCTTTTATTCGGCTCGATTATCTCAATCTGTATATGAGATATGGCCTGGTCAATTAAGTCTGGGACACCCGGTATATGTATAAAAGGTACATTTAACTAGAAGAGTACCTTGATATAAAGTTATGATACCGATCACCCAGAAGCTAATCTTTCCTCTCTTTCCGATCGGTAGTAATGAGATGTCATTTGAGATGTGGATCTATCGACGACTTCTGATCTGAAAAAATCATGGACGCAACGTATTTTCAAAGAAACGGTTTTACGGAGAATAGGACAAGACATAGAACTTCTAATAGACAAAGACGCGCAAAACGAGTTATCTTGGTCATATATGAATATCGATTAAGGGGAGAAGATTAAGATCGATTATATGTAAGATTAAGGGGAGAAGAGGTCCAGGAAGGAGGATTTGTTCCTGGCTGGACCTTGGTAGAGAATAAATGAGACTGGACACTCACTCGTTATTGAGGACAGCACAGGACATACAACAATTTGCCAAAATTGTTCCCGAACTTCATCAATGAAGATGACAACTTAAGAAGAAGAAGCAATCTAAAAAAGTACAGGATATCTCTATCCAGTTTTTTGTTTGTTTTTGTTTGTTTGTTGCTAGATATGGAAATCGGTTTTTAGGTCCCTGATGTTGCAGCCATTTAGGCTTATTGTATCTTTCCATAGCTATTGGTTCTTGGCTATTCAAATAACTCTGTACCCTTCACAAGGTTCAGAAGTTTGCTTGCCAAGGCTTTCCCCGACATCATGTCATTGGTATTGTTTCCCATGATTAAGTGTCGGGTTCGATTGAGTGCTGGGCACTCAAAGATTACATGGAAAGCTGTTTCGTCTTCCTTATTGCATAGTCTGCATGCTGGTCCTCCATTGAAGATGCCCAGCTTCTTCAGGTGTTGTCTTAGGTGGCAGTGTCCTGTAAGAAGTTCCACCACTGTTTTAACTTGCATTCTGTTTAAATGCAGTAGTTCATTGGCAAGTTTTGGAGATGGTTCTTTTACCATTAACTTGCTATGTTTGTTGCCTGGTATGTGGTTCCAATATGCTTTGTGTTGGTTACTTGTCCAACTAGCTATCGCGCCACGTACCATCTTTTTGGTAATTCCAGAACATTGGTTCTGGTCCTGTGAAGGCGGCTGCCGCGCCCTCTTTGGCCAGTTCATCCGCCGTTTCGTTACCAACTACTCCTCGGTGAGCCGGTACCCAAATATGTGTTTACCTTGTTTTGTTTTGCCAGATCGTTGAGGTCGTTGATACATTCCAATACCAGTTTTGATTTGGTTTTGTAGCATTCAAGAGCTTTCAGGCTGGCCTGGCTGTCGTAGAGTATGTAGATTTCCCTTTTCTTATAGTTCCTTCACATACATTCTCCGACACATTGCTGTATTGCATGTATTTCAGTTGTTTGCATGATTGTGGTGTGCTTCCCTAATGATACAGTGTGAATGTATCCAGGTCTCTTGGAGAGAGGAATACTCTTCCGAACGTTGAGTACCTGGTTCTTCCCAAGGCGGGGCAGTTGCATAGAACATGCTCTGCTGATAGGCCTATTAGGGCCCTTAGGTCAGTCCTTTTGAGTTCCAGTAACTTCTTAGCTCTGTTTCTCGAGGGTCCCTCAATGAAGGTCTTAGAGTGAGTTAATCCTGGTAGAGTTTGCCAGTACCGAAGTACCTTGTTTTCCGCCCAGGTGTCTATTGTTGTTTTGGCAGTATTTGAGGATATGCCAAGAGCAGGTTCCGGTCCTGTAAATTTGGATTCAGTTGCTCTTCTAGCCAGAGAGTCGGCTATTTCGTTCTCTCCAAGGCCGGAGTGACCTGGAATCCAGACCAGATCTAGTTATTGTTTTTAGCTACCTCATTGAGTGCTGCTTGACAGTTCCATACTAGTTTGGAGTTGCAACGAATGGAGCAAAGGGCTTTCAGGGCCGCTTGGCTATCTGAGAAGATTTTAATTGTTTTCCGCGTGCAGTGCGTTTCATCCAGCATCTGCGCGCCGAGTACAATTGCATAAATTTCTGCCTGAAATATTGTTGCGTACTGACCCAGGCTTGCAAAGAATTCTCATCTTGACCCAGCGCTCCGATCCAACTCCCGTTGGAGTCTTTGAACCGTCGGTAAACCACGTGAGGTCTGCTTTGAGGAGGTCGTTTGAGTTACGCTCCCATTCGTATCTGCTTGGAAAGAGGACGTTGTATGCAGTGTGGTGGTTTGTTGTGTATGGCATCATGTCAGAGGGCAATAAATCTTATAACTAGTGAACCATTAATATTTTATAAATACCTTATAAATCTTTTATAAATATTCTGTCGACCGGTTTCGGGTATCAACCTCAGAACAATTTTTTATGTTTTCAACCCTTACTTATAAGCATTTACGAGAAAAAAAAAATAAATGAAATGCATTTTCACAAAGATGAGCTAACGCGAGGATATTTTGTCTTAAGTGGTCTGTGCTTTGCAGTGACATTCATAAAAACAATAATACTGATAGCATTATTATTGTATTGTTGACCTTCGACAGTTACTTTTTTCATTATTTGTTTACTATTGTTTTAGTTGTAAGAATCTTTGCCTAATTTTTTGGTTGGCTATTGTTCAATAAAACACTATTTATAACATGAGCTTGCAATACATTTATTTTTTTCTCTTAAGTACGCAAGTTTCAGAAAAAACTTATGGAGATAAAAAAGTTTGTAGATTAATTGAGCGATTCAGCCGTGTTTTTTTTAAGAAAAATTTTTATCTAAAAAAAATTGTAAGGTAAAATATTTTAGGGGTTGACTATTTCAATCCCTTCTAAGCATACTTCAGGGTTGAAAAAAATTCAAAATATGTAGTTTCATTGACAATTAATATTTATCAATTTTCGTGTCTTTAGCTTAATATACAGGGAAAATAAAAATCATTTTTTTTTTATTCTTCGGAGGGGTGTAACTTTTTCGGGAAGAGTTTTTTCGAAAAATTCTATACCAAATACCCCCCTTAATTTTCATCACAGAATCACCCCTTAATTTTTTTCGGTGTTATTTAGATACACCCTGTATAATGATTGTAAAAGAATACTTTACCTAATTTTTAGAAGTTAATAAAATTTGCCTTGTTTCTTCGGCTGGTCACTTGATTCTACTACTAGGTAATCGTTTTTCCTAGTCGGATTGTTAAAGATTGTCGGCAGGAGAAACAATGTTCAATCAGCACGGAATTTCATTTGGCAAATATCAGCAGAATCAATTTGGTGTAGTTTTTATAACACTTTAAATCGTTTGATATTGCTCTCGATTAGTTCCAAGAAAATTTATATGATGTCGATAAATTTACTAAAGCTTAGTTATCTGTTTTATCGTGCCGCTTTCCCAATTACAAGGTAGAGCTAATTGAGTCGCGCTCAATCTCGGCTTTCTTTCCTTTATTCGCCTTTTTTATTTCCTTGGATTTGTCCTTAGATAAATTGAAAAAAAGACGTATCTTATTTGTCGAAACCTTTTATAAAATAAAAAGTGGTCAAGTTATATCGCTGTTGGTAAACTTAATTTAATAAAATGTCACATTTAAGCCAAAGGCTATACTCATAGGAAACTCTGTTGAGGGCAGAACAATTTGTATGAGGTAATTGCTTTTTGGAATCTTATTATCTCACAGGAATAAGTTTCTTGTATTTCTTAACAGATAACCGTTTGCTAGGTAATGGAAATTTGAGTTTGAGGTAAGCTTTTGACAATGTATATCACGTATATTGTTTCATTTTTACAGATTTGTTTCACAAATTTCTTCATTGGTTATATTTACGTCTTTATATCATTTTAATTGTTCTAGTTTTTTGGCAGAATATTTACATGTAGCTCGCTCTAAAATCTAAAAAGCTTGGAGCTCCCACCATCTCACCATCTTACAAAAGGATTATTATTTTTTTTTTGTTACATCTTTTTTCCGATTCTTGCTGGTTACAGTCAAACATAGAAACTTGAACATAGAATCTTTTCTAAACTTGAAATTGTCTGCAGGTTATTATTTATGTTGAACACACCTTTTCAATAGACTTTTTGCGCTGGAAATTTTGCGCTTCCGTAATTTTATCAGACGCCTTTTTTAAAGTGCTGCTGCAGCCCTTTAAAACACCCAGAGGAGTTATCCGAAGATGAAAGATTTTTTTTATAATAAAAATTAATTAAGTAAATATAAATAAATCTTTAAAGCAAATACGGTTTTATATTTTAAACAGGCCACGCTGCAATAGTTAAAATAAGGGGCCTTTACTATCAAAAGTAATTTTTATAAAAAAAGCAGTTGTCAGCTTTGTACACATCAGCTTTGTACTGTGTTGTCAGTTCAACAACACAGCTTTGAAGTGTTGTTGAACTGAAAGCTCGAGCTATTTCCTCCAGAGAATTTTTCTGTTTTGAACAACAACATCGATTGTCGTTACGGATGGTCTTCTGGTTATCTTCCCGTTTAAGCTCAGACTGTCTAGTTGGCGTTTGAGTGCTTTGACGGGAATTTCTTTAAAGGTAGTCAAAATGGTAGGATTCAGGTCTTTCCTACGTCTTCGTGCTTGCGAACTACTAAGTCTCGAAGTCTCAGGAACTCTGCAGTAACGAGTCAAATGATTTCATCTTAAATGATTCACTTTGAATTCTAACCTTATACGATATCTTTATTTATAAATTTTTCAAACAACTTCTCCATCTTTCAGCAAGACTTCTCCAATATGGTGTCTTCTTCATTCTCATTAATGGTTTTTTAATTCACTGTTGAGAATGTTCCATAGTTCGACGCCTCGATGCTGGCAATTTTGTAAATGTTAACTTTTTTTAAATACTTTTTTTTCCATGACATTTGTCCTTTAAAAGTACTGAACAGTATTAGGAAACGTCTTCATGGTATTGATCTCAGTGAAGAAAATTCCCACTCTGCACTTCCATGTGGTAAGGAATAGGGAACACTTAAGATGAAAGCTTAAGATGGCTAACGCAGATGACACTGAATGTCTGCCGGTATAGGCACTCAACGCCACTCCTTTTAGGCGCAAGGGCACCCTATTGTCCTGGGGAAGAGAAATTGTCCCCAAAGGTGGGAGAACGAAATCTTATTGTCAACAGCATAGGATGCGAAAGGCAAGTGTGAGAAACAATCGCAAGAATTTTTCCTAGAATATGTACTATCATGGCAAACCAAAACTACACCACGGCCTTCAGTCCCTGGCAGACGTTCAATCGTCAGGTGGTAGTAAGAATCCTTTGGAGGAAAGTCAAAACTGCGACTTGGAATGCAACGCGGGCAAACCAGCCAATGCTGAAAGCGAGATGACGAGGATGAAGTGGGATATTCTGGGCAACAGCAAGACAAGATGATGCGGATAGGGATGCACGTACAAGAAAACGGAAATACCCTCTATTAGTCAGACAAAGACAATGCTGCAGCTCAGAACGGCATTGGTTGATTTCAGCAGCTCTGAGCAGTCTGTTAAATGTTATCTGTTCCATCAGTGACAGGGTACTTACTTCTAATAAAAATAAACGTTCAACCATAATTTGATATCCATATCTAATACAAGTATATGTATGCATCAACCCTGGAGAGCTCAGATGAAGATACATGAAGATTTTTAAGTGATATCGACAAGAACAAAAGACACATAAAGACTAACAATAGTAACATCTTTTTTTTATTATTATTTTTTTATTGAAAAGGCACATACACTGCAAAGAAATCCCTTCATGTTCACTTTGAATCGTTGCAGGTTGTATTCCTCAGGAAACACTGCGCTTGAATACTATTCCAGAGGGATACGGTTCTGTACATAAAAGAACTCTGAAATAGGGTGGTGTGAGGTGTAACCAGCTGAACCTGATAGGGATGAGCTACTATGGCTCGACGTGTATTTCTGCCATGCCTCGTTCTAGGTGCGATCGAACGGGCCACGTCTTGTGAACACTTCTCATAAAAATATCTGTAAAATAGACTCAGGTCAGCTACTTTTCTTCGATGTTCAAGATAATAATAGATGTTTTTCAAATCTGGCTCCCCGATCTAGGTACCTAAGATACTGAAACGCCAAATTTGGAGCAGAGAAAGTTGAATTATACTATGTTGGCTACATTATGCAATACACAAGACACTTATGTCACAGCAAATTAATTAAAAATAGATGGGTGGACGCAAGAAGTTCTACTGTGATATCTGTCACCTTCTCTTTTGCGTACACAGAGTGTTCCAATCTTTCATCCTTGTCAACTTAATAAATTCTATACCTATTTAGTTTCATTCAGCCAACATGGTATAGTAGATCCATTTAATATGCGCAGAGAAGCAGAAAAGAACGAGGTACTCGATTTATTGAGTTTTTTCAAGAGAAAAACCTCACTGTCATCAACAAATGGTTTAAATTACCCAAAAGACGGCGTCTAGATGAAATTCGGAAAAATCCACTAAGCAAAACAAAAAATAGAATAGCTTGGGAATACATAGATCAAAAGAAACAGTTGAATTCACAATTTAACTCATGGAAAATAACACCCACAGATGAAAAGACGATAGAAGAGAATGTAGAAGATATATGAAATAACTTCAAGGGTGCAGTTCTTAAAGAGGGAGAAGAAAACATAGGCAAAAAAGGTAGAAAGGAAAAAAACAACAGTGGATGACAAAGAAAATACTGCTAATGATGTGGGCAAGACGTAGGATGAAAAACAGAAATGAAGATGGCATTACAGACAGCTCAATACAGTAGAGAAACAAAAAATCATATATGCGCCAAAGAAAGATGGATGTAACTAAGATGTCAGGAAGTGGAGGATTTGCAATCTAGACACAAAGTTAGAGAATTACAAGGAAAAATCAAAGAAACCGCAGGTCTCTGAAAACCTAAACGTATATCCAATGTGGCAGATGAAAACGACGAATTAGAGCTACCTCCTCAAAAAGAAAAAGCAATGTGGGAGAATTGCCTCATGAAACTCTTTGGAGATGATAGACGCCAATAATATTCTCCAATAAACATGGAGAGTAAACTTCCTAAACTTACAGAAGAAGTCATAGAAGCTATTATAAAGAAAACAAAGTCAAAACCCCAGGAGAAGATTTAACAACAGCGGAACACTTCAAACACGTAAATTACAGACAACGTCGTACATAAACAGGCAACGTCGAGTACTACAAAAGTCAGTTTCAAAATTCAACGTTCCGACATTATTTTCAGTTACCTAATTACGTTTTCCGATGTTTTAGGACCAGGGTTTTCATCTTACAGAAATATATCTTATACACAGGAAAATGGTGCGATTCTAGCTATTGATGTGTTTGTCAAACTCTCCACTTAACCCTAATTTAGCTTTAATTTTAGTCTTAATGCCGATATTCATACGTCATAATAATGAAATTTGCCTTTATGAGAAATAATAATAATAATGATGTATGCATATTATTAAAGTAATAACATAACCAATAAATAGCTTATTATGATGTTCAAAAGAAATGTCCAGAACTTATATCTTATAATACTTCAGATATATGATCCAGAAGAATAAAACATAAATTGACATACCTAATAATATAATACATAAACTTGGTATTATTAATTATTTACAAATGGTATGTCTTTCAAGGTGGAATATACCTACCTAACGGCATTGGAGCTATCGATGGAAAACGCATCATAATTCTGGAATGCACACATTGAGAATACATTTGGCATACTTCCAGCACGTTGGAGGATTTTGAGAAAACCAATTATTGGTAGCTTAAGTGCATGAGAGTTGATCGTCCAAGCCACTGTAGTTTTACATAATTACCTGCAGAGCAGTGAATTAGACCTTGATATAAGAGATAGAAAATACTGCCCAACTGGTCTTGTAGATGAAGCTAATGAAGGTAATATTTGCAGCCTGGTTATTAGCTAACAGATGGATTTAACTTGACGTTAGTTTCTCGACTGGGGTTCAACAATGTTTCAAGAAGCTCTCAACATACACGGTGATCTTCTCGCAGATTATTTCTCATAACCTCAAGGACAAGTTTCATGACAGAAAGACCGCATTTTAAGCGTATCTGTTCTTTCTTAGGTGTCAAAAGAATTTTTTTTTGTTATATTTAATGAATATTTTGGTGTAAGAGATGTACACTTTACGATGTGTAAGACTACCTGTAGAAGAACGATTTTAAAAATAAAAACAGTAATGAAAATTTTTTTTATTATTTATTCATGTTCATCTTTTATAAATTCAACTTAAACATCATTTATAATATGAAATTACAATATTAGTTTTCGGTTACTTGTTCGTCTTCTTCCGCAAGGATCGTGAGTACCTTGCTTTTATTTTCATTTTTGTTTTTTATTCTACAGGGTGTCCCAGCTTATTCGAAGCGGTCTCTGTAGGCCAAACGATGGACTTTTTCAAAAAAAAATTTGAAAATTCAAGTACAGAATCACAATCGCCATAATTTAAAATTATTTTGGAGTATACAGAATGTCCCATATGAGAGTGGCATATCAAAGTTATGTTTTTTTAAATGGAATGCTCCTATGTTATTGCATTTTTAGATTATCTGAGAAGAGAAAATAAGATTGGCTTTTACAGTTGGTGTTTAAATTCAGAAGTTTTTGAGTTATAAACAAGTGAAAATCCATATTTTTCAAGTTCAAGGCCCTGTACAACGAAAACGGCTAAAGATAGAGAAAAACGGCTTACATGTCCCTATTTTAACTTTTCATGTACTGTCCTATGGTATAGAAACATTTGTACTTTCTTTTATTTTTTTATTTGGCGACGCGTGGAGAAATCTCAGAATTTTTCAAATTTTTTATCACCCTGTATGAACATTTCATCCACATCATAGGATAGTACATAAAAAGTTAAAATAGGGACATGTAAGCCGTTTTTCTCTATCTTGAACCGTTTTCGTTGTACAGGGCCTTGAACTTGAAAAATGACGATTTTCACTTGTGTATAACTCAAAAACTTCTGAATTTAGACACCAACTGTAAAAGCCAATCTTATTTTCTCTTTTCAGACAATCTAAAAATGCAATAACCTAGGAGCATTCAATTTAAAAAAACATAACTTTGATATGCCACTGTCATATGGGACACTCTGTATACCCCAAAATAATTTTAAATTTTGGCCATTGTGATCCTGTACTTGAATGTGCAAAAATTTTTTGAAAAAATCCATCGTTTGGCCTACAGAGACCGCTTCGAATAAGCAGGGACATCCTGTATATCTCACTCAGAGAATAGCATATTGAAAGACCAAAATGCCAATCTTATTCCTTTATGCCTAAGGGTATTGATTGAGAATAGTGGCCATATTTTGGTGTATCTACAAACTTTTGGAAAGATGTAGCTGCCTCACTTACTACATTTATTAAATCTTCAATTGCTTCACTTTTCTGTTTTTCTCTGTTTTACGACGTATGCAATTCGACGTTTTTCAGATAGAGAGCGTCTTGGTGTTTTAATTTTTGCTCTTGCCTCTCAGTCAATATCGTAATTATTATTTTCAATTATTTGCGATACGTCAGTCAATTAATCTCGTGCTATTGAGGTACTCATCATGCGCGACCCAGGTGGCGGATAGGGGAAGGCCTTACAAAGAGCGACAGTGAGTAAGGTTAGCAGCGGTGATAGAGCTCGTCCTATTTAAAACTTCAGACTGGCAGCTCAAAAAGCCCTGCCTCGGACACCTCCCCAACCCAGTTGTCGTGTCGTGACTAAGGGTCTACACTAGAAGCAACGGCGCCGGAGAAACTCCGAATGTGGGCATCTCTCGCGTACAGAGAGATATGTGTGGGTCTTGAATTAGCAGTCAGGACTGCGTGGATGAGGCACCACTATAAAAACCTACCAATCTCAAGGTACTGCGCGTGCCGAAGAGATGTATGACTGCGGGTAGCTCAGTCTTAGCGGCAAATATAACCTCGGAGCACCAGGCACACCCCGTTGTATTGAGCCTCACTCCTCGCATGCGGGCTCTGCGGAGAGTGGTTTAATCTTTCCCAGCGACTCTTGGGACATCCATGGAGTGTGTAAAATATGCTCTGACGAGGAGACCAAAACCTCTATCTCCAGGCAACTGAAGAAGCTGTGGAGATCGGTTCTAGTCCGTCTCCAACAAGCAGCTCAATTCCGCTGGACCAGGAAGAGAAACAAATCTCCCCTGAGAAAAGGGAAGACGAATAACCACATTACAAACCTTCGGGAGAGACTTTCTCACACCGGAGAACCTGGATATATTAGCAACAGTCAAGATTGGCAGCTAAAGATTATTCGTAATTCTGGAAGAAAAAATATTATAATATTCCGTGTAATATTTTTAGATCAATTATATTACCTGCCAAATGACAGAAAATTAGTTGGCCATTAAAAAAGAACGGTGCGCCGTATGAACAAAATGGAAGAAAACTTTTTGAATACCTTGACTTAGTGATTGTATTGCAATCAAGTTAGTGGCGTAAAATATTTTTCCGAAAAGAGGTACTGCATATCTCGGCCTCTGGAATTTAACTCATACCTACGGTGGACCAAATTTACAATTTTTGTAAACAGCCGTTTTAGCAATATTCAAAATAGTATACTTTTTTGCAGAATTTCAACAGGCTGTATCTATAAAACCAAGCTTTCCCGGAGTGTATGGAAAATTTTTAATTATTTTAAGGTTTGGTATCTATTATTTGTTGAAATCCTGCTGTTATAAATTGTACCACGTTGTATAATCAATACGCGAATTAATTTCTGCACACTAATAAGATCGTCCTTTTTTGTCATTAGACTGTCTCATAATTTTAAACAAGAAATTACAGTTCAAATAAAAAATTATGGTAATACATTCCATTATAACAAAACAAGGTAGAACAGATTTGTGTCGAGACAAAGCATCCAGAGATGGCACAGCACTTCTTACCTCATGTTTGGTAATATAAATGGGCTTATTAAGGATGATCCACACAGTCGTCTCCCAGCATCCGGGGTGCGTCGTCGATCCCTCATAGGTCATGAAGTGTTCTGTGTCTGGCAGCATGCTCCTGAGAGATAGATGCTTTATCGGGGTGGAAGCTCCTGCAATCACACAGAAGAAATAATAAATAACTTCTGGAAGTTTGGCCGCTTGTTTTCATGTAATAGGGATTAAGGGATAAGATTTGCAGGCGCCTTTACGTTGGTTCCGGGGCTTTATGCCGATGTAGAGATAGAGGGTAAGTGGTTTTAGGTAAAATATCTCTTTTACTGGGTGTTTCGAAATACCCAGTAATCGCAAATGAAAACTGGGGATGAATAATAGATACTGATTTGGAAAGAGTTCCAAATACGACGTGAGAACCTTTTTTTTTGGAACCTGTGTTAATTATTTCATTTTCAGATTGTATGAGAAAATTCAATAAGAATGGTTTCTATAATTGGACTTTGTAACAAGTAAGTAATTTTTAAGTTACTTATAATATAAACAGACGAAAATCGCTGTTTTCAAAATCCAAAGCAGCAGCCGGTTGAAGATATGAGAAATCAGCGTCGCAACATGTCCCTGTCTTAACTTTTGATGTGAATGCCTATTAAATAGTTAAAATGCAGTGCGATGAAAATTATCAGATTTTTGATCATGCTGTTTAAGAATATCATCCACACAATAGGATATCACATGAATACTTGAGATAGGGACACGTGAACTTTTTACTCATGTCTTGAGCCGTTTTGAAGGTAAACTGCTTTAGAAATGAAAAATTGCTATTTTAAATTGTTTACAACTCATAAACTACTTTTGTTACTGAATTCAACCATAAAAACCGTTCTTATTGAATTTTCTGAGATACCTTATATGAAAATAATGTGATAATAATACACACCATGTTCTATTTTATGTAAAATAGTTCATGATGGCTACTCCCGTTTTAGCCGGAAGTGGTGTAGGATCGTAAATATTTAGCTCATCGAAACTGAAATCACACATACAGGGTTAGAACTATTTAAATGGCCACTACAGGGATATCCTAAACCACTGAAGATACGAGGTCGGTTAAATTAGAGAAAAGTTGCGCTATTTTGTGGCCATCTCGAATCCGTCAAAACATGCAAGATATCTGTGACCGTTCCTGAAATATCCTGAAAAAAAAAAAACTGAAAAATCGAGAAATCTTATTTTTGCCATATCTTTCTTACAATTGGAAATTAATAAATAATTTTTCGTAGGCTTACATAAGCCGTTATGAGCTATTCATCTGACGTTTCAAAAATTTTCAAAGCCGACTAGATCCCAGAGTTTTCATAGTCAACTTTCGTTTTTCTTATGGCCGCCATATTATTTTTTTATGTCGTTCGATAATAAAAAAATAATAGAAACCAAAAATTGATAAATTTCAGAAAAAAAAATTCGAAATTTTTTATTATTTTTTCAAAGAAAAATTGAAAATTTTTCGCTGAAATAGGTCAATATGAAGTCATACTGCTTGCTTCATAGTTTTTTAATTTCTCTATGATATTCGGTCTAAAAAGTTGTGTTTTTTTTAGAAAAAAACAGAAGATCAAAAAATTTTTAAATTTATTTTTGAAGTTTATTAGTTTTTGGTTTCCATTATTTTTTTCATACCGAACGAGATAAAAAAACAATATGGCGGCCATAAGAAAAACGAAAGTTGACTAATAAAACTTTGTGATCTAGTCGGCTTGGAAAATTTTTGAAACGTGAGATGAATAGCTCATAATGGCTTATGTAAGCCTAAGAAAAATTATTTATTAATTTCCAATTGTAAGAAAGATATGGCAAAAATAAGAAATCTCGATTTTTCAGTGTTTTCAGAATATTTCAGGAACGGTCACAGATATCTTGCATGTTTTGACGGATTCGAGATGGCCACAAAATAGCGCAGCTTTTCTCTAATCCAACCGACCTCGTATCTTCAATGGTTTAGGATATCCCTGTAGTGGCCCTTTAAATAGTTCTAACCCTGTACACAAATTTAAAGACTTCTACTCTAATTATTTATCTGTGTAGTTTTTTTTTCGGTGTACAACCTGTAAAATACCAAAAACTACCCTAATATTAAACAATAGAGTAAGGGAACTGGAATCGAGCCTGGGCTCAGTGAAAGCCCAGACAAAGCGTGAGATGTTATACAGTGTGTCTCATTTAAGACGAATACACCCTTGTATTTTCGCTGTTTGTAGAAGTAGCGGTTCGGAAATTTGCACAGTCACACAGACTGATGAGCCACACGTTTGACGATATCTAACTGAAATTTAATCTTTAAACACCGCCTACCACGCCTTCGCAAAGATTGCTAATTATCGATATTTTACTTCGCGTTAGAGATATAGAAAAAAGTTATTTTAAATTGTATTTTTACACCGGATATCGAGTTTCAGGACAAAATTTGCATTTGAATATTTTCATTATTTTGCTCTGGCATAAAATAATTAATAAAAATTGTTTTTCTTAATATTAGAGTGCCAAGAAAAGTAGCAATCACACAATAGTGTTAAATGTGTCAAATTATTACTTTCCATGACATTCTAACTATCAAATTAGAAAATAAAATGTTTATTAATTATTTTATTCCAGAGCAAAATAATGAAAAAAAAATCAACTGCGAATTTTGACAAGAAACTCAGTATCCGGGATTAGAATACAATTTAGATCCACTTCTTTCCTAACTTTTCTCGTATATCAAGTCTATGTCTCAAGTATCTCGCAAATCAAGTCTTTAAACTCAACCCGCCCAACAGAATAAACGAACTTAAATGTTATTTCCAGAATGTCAACGGACTTCGAACTAAAGTACGTGAATTCTGCTCTGCAATTAGTGTGTGTGAATTTGAAGTTGTCGCCTTGGTTGAGACTAACTTCACTATCGATATTGCATCATCTGAATACTTTCCAAGTTCCTATCAGGTGTTAAGGTGTGACCGTGATCTGGGTGTGGTCCAGCGTGCGAGTGACGGTGGTGTTGCATTGACGTTGCGTAGCTCATCGATTGTTGCTCAATCTCATGTGACGTCAGCTTTCAGAGCTGTTGCTCCTGAGGTTGATATAGTTGGCGCTGAATGTACTTTTCAGCGAACTGTGTTAAATATCTTTGTAATCTATATTCCAGCGGATATTACTCTTATGGGCTTTGAGGCTTTCTTGGATGCTTTGGAACGGGTTGTCTCCGCAGTTAGTTGCAATATTCTGATCTTTGGCGACTTAAATGTGACTAATTTTGTTAACCAGCCTCCTGAAGACCTCAAGGTCCAGACGGTTTTGAATTTTTTGTTATATTGCGATTTAGTTCAGTGCAACGGTGTGCTTAACGGGAATGGAAGGTTGCTGGATTTTGTAATGGAAGGTAAAGATTGTAAAATCAATTTAGTTCATGACAATGCTCCACTGGTGCGTGAAGATTTACATCACCCAGCATTGTATGTTTGCTGTGAAGTTTTTTCCTCTCGATCTGGGACCTCTTCTCAGAACTTCTCTCAGAGTACCTCATGCGAGGCTTATAACTTTAAGAAAGCGAACTGGCATGACCTGTATGGCAGTTTGAGCTGCATTGATTGGACTTTTCTGGATGTTGTTGATGATGTCGATTTGGCCTGTGGTAAGTAGTTGTATGATGCAATTCGGAGAGTGTTTCACGAATGTGTTCCACAATATAGAAGACGCAGATCTGACAGGTATCCTCAATGGTTCCACAGCTTGAATCATAATTCAATTGAAGGCAAAGAAGCGAAAGCATAGGTTATTTAAAAAACATGGCGACCGTATGCACTATATGAAGTTTAGGAGAATGTTCGTCAGAAATATAGCAAGACTCGTATTCCGAACCGTGTGCACGGTCCAGGGGGGGGGGGGAGATTTAGGACACCCCTTAAACGATAGTGGAAGGCTTCAGTGATTTCTTTGGAGATATTTTTGTTGATTCCTCTGTTTATGACCCGAGTTTGGGTAGCATGTACACTTCTCAATCTTCATGTTACCACCATTTAAATCAATTAAGTGAAGATGAAGTGTTTGCCTTCTTGAAGAGATTGGGTAACAGGATGGCATGTGGACCTGATAATATACCGTTTTTTCTTCTTCGAGATTGCGCGTCTGTTTTTGCTGCTCCATTAGCAAAATTTTTTCACTTATCCCTATCTAGCTCAAAGTTTCCAACATGTTGGAAGATTGCAAGGGTTTGCCTTATAATAAAGAGTGGGTCAACTTCTGAGGTACTGAACTACAGACCGATATCTATTTTGAACAACATTGCGAAGGTCTTTGAGAGATCTCTTTGTACTCATATTTTCACTTACATTCTTTCTACTTACATCTTGATCAACATTAAAATTAGGTATAACTTGCTAGACCCAAAATTAATCGACACAGACAGGGCTGGATGGTAAGCGTCTTGATAGAACAATGGTGGGAGAGCATGGTCTACTGTTGCGTTGCCGGTAGAAAATACCAGATCCAAGAACCTATCATCACAATTATTAGAAAGTTATCTGATAGGTAAAAGAACACCTAAATTTTTCCTTCCTATGCTTTCCGTTTTATAAGTAGTCAGTTGATCGGGTGCCTATAGAGTTTATGCCAGATCTTTTTGATATTCATTTGTAAAGACAGTTCGGATTTTTGGTTGTTTTATTTCATGACATGCAGACACGCAAGATGCAGTCTTCTCCTGTTGCTCATTTTAAGCTCAAGTTGGTCTCAGTTTGTGCGAAATTCTTTAAAATTTTCTAATTCCATAAAAGTAAATCTCACGAACAAGTTATGGACCCGCTGTATTTTAACAGTAGCATTCCTGCTCAAGCATGAACAATAAAAGGTATCTACAAAGTGCTGCCGAGACAATGCCAATGTTTCAAACAGGTTCTTTTCGGCTAAAAATTGCTAAACTTCTATAACCTTTTATGAGAACATTTTTAAAGGAATTGCACTATTGTATTTGTATCTTTGAGGATGATCAAGTCACTGCGACCTAAAAGATCTATTGTATCCCCTCTACTGTGCTTCGCCTGGTGTGGAATTCCTTTAGTGAAGCACCCTCTCCAAGACCGTTTCCTTGAGAAACTTCAGGATTTTGAGAGGATCAAAGTCGGGTAAGTTCCCTGCCTATAGCTGGTGGTGGCCCAGAACATTACTTCTTTTGAGTTCTATCGCATCGCAGTTGAGCAGCAGGTGACTGTTGCAGTGGCGTCTCGTCTCCTTTCCCGCGGAATCTGCAGACGCCATTCTCTTCTACGCCTAACTTCCTCAGGTGTCCCTTAATCTTGCAATGTCCCGTTAGGAATCCCGTCAGTGTTCTGAGACGTTCCTTGCTGAGGTTGAAGAGTATCTTCGACCTCTCTCGGTTGAAGTTCCCGAGAAGTTCTTTGGCTTGTCTCAACCCTGAGAGGTTCCTCCAATGGGTTTCTCTCAGTTTTTCTTCTTCTTTTTGGAGTTGTTCCTTGAAGAAAGTATCTTCGAAGCCACAGAATGGTTCTGGTCCTATGAAGGGTGTCGATGCTCCTTTTCTTGCCAATGAGTGGGCACGTTCGTTTCCCTCGATTCCGGAATGGCCCGGTATCCACTTGAGGTGAATTTTATTTTCCTTGCCTAATTCGTTAAGTTTTCCTAGGCACTCCCAAGCCATGTTGGTTGGAGAGCTCAGCGTCTTTATGGCTGCTTGACTATCTGTCAATATTTATATTTCTTTGTTTTTGTAGTTTCTGTCGAGGTTTATTAGGGCACATACTTCTATTGCGTGTAATTACGCTTGTAGTATCGTTGGGGATTTTCCCATTGGTTTGGAGTACATGGTGCGTCGCCCATAGATTCCTGCCCCGGTTCCCTCGACGGTTTTAGAGCCGTCTGTGTACCATTTGATCGTACCTTCTTTGAGAGTACAGTTGGAGGTGTTGTTCCATTGCACTATATTAATATACAAGGAATTGCACTATAGACAACTATACTAATAACATTTAACCTTCGAAAATTTCAAGAAGCAAATTTGAAAAATGCCGGAGATATTCGATTTTTTTCTACATGATGTTTATTTCTCTAAAATTTTAAGAACTCTCCTGTAACTTCATCTTTTAAGTGAACAAAATTTTTTAGTCTGGTAAAACATTGGGGTGACGTTGGATTTACGTTAAAAATACCTATCTTAAAGTCATCTACAGTGTTTCCCTTCTTATTTAGAAAATAACAATCCCTGAGGCATGGTTTCTTGTCGCAGTTTTAATCTAGTGAACCTTTTTATGAGCACATTTTTGAAGGATTTGAACTGAAATTGTTACAATAGACCGTAAAAAATTCAAGAAGCAAATACCAAAGGAAATAGCGGAGAGATATTGGAATTTTTTACATGTTTCTCCAAAATTTCAAATTTTTTATTTTCAAAACTCGCCTTTAACTGTTTTCAATATTAAAGGTGGGGAAAAAGTGCATTTTAAAAATAAAGTTAGCCAGTATATGAAAATAGGGACAAAATTGTCAAATTTTTAAATTTTTTTTTGTATTGTTAAATAAAAAAAAAACATTTTATGGCACTTTTTCAAACGAAATGAAATGAAATTTTCACAGTGAACCACTACGCTAATACGACCAGATTATGGAATATTTCAGCAAGCCAATTTAAAAAGTGGCGAAAATATTCATAATTGAATCGCATAAAAAAACACTATTTATGCGATTGATGCGCAAGAAGGTTTTTTCATATTAGATTAAAGTCTCAAATCGTTATTATTTTTCATTCCCAGACTTACGATCATAGCTTGTTAAATCAATTTAAAAGTATCTGTGAAAATCAGTTGTAGATACTCGTACCTACATGTTTCCTATTAGACGCTGGGCGTTTGTCAAGTTTTCAGAATAATATCATGTTTATTCACCTTTTGATGTCGAAGCTTAATATTTTTCAACTGTAAATTGGAGTTTTTTACTGGCAATCTATAAAGGAATAAACAAGAAGGACGATAAGATGTTAGGGGTCTAAAGTCTCAGAGGTGCAAGGTCTGATTTGAAATTGAAATGATTCCTATTTACTCACAAACGGAGTTGAGCTTTAATTATGGATGTCCGAGGAATAGGTGAATCAAGCGAGATCGCTCTCAGTGATGTAAAGATCGAGTTGATTACGTTCATCGCTTCGCAGCGCTCTGAAACTAATAAGCTCCTCTGTCGAGCAGACACTGTATTATGCAAATATAAAATTTTTAAGTTTCGGTGGAATTTATTTTCAAAGGAAGTTTATATGAAAATTTCATCCAGTTCCTATAAGGGAAACTTGTTTTGCGTATCAAAGCACAAACATTATGCAAATTTGAACATAAAAGATGTTCATTAAATTCAGTGACTTTGTAAATCGCTTAACAGATAAATATTAAAAAAGCAGAAGAGAGTTTTTAGTTTTTTGCTCTGAGACGACGTTAAAGGCTGACTCAAGATTATATGGAGCTTCAAAGACTAGGGGGATAGGTAAGGCGCTTGCTTCTAAATTAATCTTAATGGAAACTGACGCCAGAATACTGAGTTACTAATTGCTAAAAACTATTTCACTCCTGCAACTATTCTGTTTGTTAATTACCTGTGATAGTTTTTAATTATTACTATCGTTAGACACGAAAAAAAATTACACTAGAGTAAAGTTTTTTTTTGCTAATTGGGACGCTGAATTCGCCTATAAAACCCCAGAAATTTTCAATGTATATTTACGTTATTACCGTTCAATATAATTCAGATTTTTCATAATTAACACCATCTAAATTGCCTTTGAAGTGTCGTATTAATATTGTTCCTATTATGTTAAGGAGTAGTGCCGTACTACTCCTTAACATAATATTATAATAAGCCCGCTACCAGAATTTTCGGATTATCACATCGAGAATTTGTTCATGCATTTACATCAGTTTTTGTAGACCGAGAAAAAAAAGTTTACGGTAAAGAAGTTTGTAGTGATCCAGAAGTTTGATCCTCGGTGGACGAAAAGTGGTCATATTTGGAATCGCATCATGTCATGTTCAAATGACGTACGGAATAGTGAAAAATAATGACCGGTTGATTCCCATGCTTGCGTGGACCAAAACAAGCTGGGCTGATGTACTATTGGTAGGTACTTGTATACAGTGTCACACATAGTGTGATCATATCGTGAAAATTTTTCCTTCTTGGTTAAGAATAACATTTTTTTGCAAAAAAATACAAAGTATTTATAAAAATTGTTTGATATTTCAGTTTCCTCCCGTGTAGCAATTTTGAGCCTCTAATAAAAATTAAAAAATTATTTATAGTAGAATATGCAAATACTTCGCTGAAAAAAGTACATTAAGTCGTAAGTCTATTAGGCAAAGGGATGGAAATGGACAAGAGAAAACGTCGGGTCGTCAAAACAACGAGACTATCCTAGGCCAACAAGAACCTCATCTCACACTCGCATCTGTGTATGGAAACTGGCATTCTATGCATTCAGTTGCCTTGTTTCCATATTGTGGCAGCAGGGGTGTTTTTGCTTAATTTACTGCGGAAGGTAACCCGGTGAAATATCGCATTAATATTAAAAAAATAATTAATTCTAACACCTGAGTTGGGGTTAAATAGTTTACTATAAAATGAAACTTTTCAAATGCTCAGCTATAGGGTGACGACACGCTAGCTATGTGCTAATCATTTGTTCTCTTCATAACTTTTGTGCTTCCTTAGTTTACTTGAAAATGAATTAATTCAAATGACCTGCTAGAGTGACGACAAAAATTTGAAGATAAAAATGTAAGTTTTCAACATTTTTACTTCAGGAAGTATTGAAATTCATGTTGTAGATTCATGTTGTAGAAAATAGTTTCATTCCACCTCATTTGGCTCAGAATTTATAGGAGGAAACCGATAAACGTCCTCACTGGCACAAAGACTTTCAAAATTAGAAAAAAAAACTAATTATTGTGTAGGTAATTAAATGCCGTTAAAAGAAAGTTTCACATGGCCTCTCCCATCCCATTTGAAATTTTTAAGTTAACAGGGACTGCAACGTCAACTTTGACATTTGATAAATCAGTCTCAACAAATAGAAAATTCATGTATTTTCGAGCGACCGTATTTTTGCACGAACCCAGACACCCATTCATCCAGGGCGATTCGAAGGTTGCCCTGGTTTAAGCCGACATCCCGGCAAAGAACAATGTCTTCCTCTTTCCGCGGCTGGGTAGCCAGCTGGAGAACTTTTTGCTTCAGAGGGTCCTTCAGCACAACGGGAGGGACCGACGGTGTCGGGCTGGTTCTTGCAGCCTGTGGGAACTGGGTGATGGTATTCTCCCGTCCTGTTGTTAGTTCGAACGGGTGCCTCAATGATGGTGTTGTTCAAGACGTGGGGCTGAGAAGGTGTTTGAAAGATGACCATAGATTAATCCTCAGAATGGGTGGGGGTAGAGACTTTTTGCGACTCCTCATTGTCACCCTTCTCCTCCTCCAGGTCGGAGTTAATGGTGGAAAGTCTTCTCGTCCTAGACATGTTCAAGTGTTCGAGAACCTCAATTATGTCGTCATTAGGAGCATATGGTCCCCGAGATGGAGCAGCGATCGGAGACGGGGCTCTCAGCACCACCGGCTGATCCACGGAGTGATGGCGATCATAGAGCTCTTCTTCATCGACGATAGGGCCCCCGGAAGCCATTATTGAACCGATATCGGAGGGTCTTCGTCCCTTAGACGCGCCAGGTGTTCGTGAACCTCCACAATAATGACATTACTAGGACAAGTGCGCAGCTCTCGAGATGGCGGAGAAGGGGTAAACGGTGTCGCCGATTGTTCCTCAGAGGAAATCGCGTCCAAGTACTCATAAACTTTCTCGGTGTTGTTGGGAGGGAGGTGTAATATTCTAGAGGGACCGACGGGGGCGGAAGTATCACAGACCGATTTATAGGACGGAGATGGCCAAAAGGCCCGTCACTGCCAGCGATATGGTCGTCCAGACCTCATTGGTTCTGCTCTAACTTCTTTTTCCCATCTTTCCAGTATATTCTTATATTCCCACTGCCTCCATTTGCTCGTAACTGAGTCCTTCGATCGGCTAGTTATTTGAGCCAAATAATCCAGCAAGGCCATCGCCCTCGCTGGAGATGTAAAATCTGGCCCGCCTCAGCTATCGCCTCGATCTCCCCCTCGCACCACATACTACTGTTCTTAGGCTGACCCACCCCAGCCTCCACGTACAATTCTTTATTGTATTCCACCGGATGGGACTGCTTATAATGTTGTCTGAGATCCGGCACAGAAGCGAAACCCATCCCCCAGTATGCGCAGGCCTCAGTCAGGTGTCCCTCGACTTCCTGGGGGTGAACATGATGCTGTTAAGAATATAAAATATTGTAATGCTATAATAGGTACTTAGTTAAGTTTTGTTATGTTGGAAATAAAGTTATTACTTTTTGGCTGGATTTTGTTTAATTCTTACATCACTTTTGCTGAATACCTGCAATTTTCTAATGAACAAACAATTTTTTTTTTACACAATCTACAGGTATAAGTGAAGAATTAATGTTTGTTCGCCTAAGAATTATAGGGATGTCGCACAACAAAAATTAATTGTTTACTTGAGAACTAGAAGTATGTTGATCTGACAAAAAAGTGTTTGTTTTCCTAACTGTTCTCTGATAGCAATAAAATAATACACTTGCAACAAACGATTTAACTGGCGCTTTATAAGCAAACAAAAGTTTGTTGCCATAAATAAAATTTTTTGATGGGTACAAAAGTTTTTTCTCAGTGCTTAAAAGTTTGTGGCTGGCTAAAGAGGTCAATCACGAAGACAAAATTCCACGATTTTTTTGTTTATTAATAATTAATATTTGATGATTGTAAATACAGGGTGTCTGCTTAAGGCTGGCCACCGGCTATATCTCGGAAACTAATGAGCCTATAACCTCAAAATAAAAAATTACCAGACATAAGTGATCAAGAGAAATTCAATGAAAATATTTTCAAGATGGCCGCACTTCCGGAAATACTGGAAGTTGACACCTGTTTCATTATTTTAACGGAAACACCCTGTATATTATTATATTTTTTAAATGTCTGAAAAAATCGAATACAGGTGGTTTTCACAATTGGAATTTAGATTGAGCGGTTTATGAGTTATAAACAAGTGAAAATCGAAAATTTTCAACTTCAAAGCAGTCTAGAACTAGAACGGCTCAAGATATCTAAAAACGGTTTACATGTCCCTATCTTAACTTTTCACATAGTATCCTACTATGTGGTTTAAATTTTAATACAGGGTGATGAAAAATCGGATAATTTTCATCACCCTGTATTGAAATTTACTCCGCATACTGGGATAAAACGTGCAAAGTTAGGATAGGGACATGTAAACCGTTTTTGGATATCTTGAGCCGTTCTAGTTCTAGACTGCTTTGAAGTTGAAAATTTTCGATTTTCACTTGTTTATAACTCATAAACCGCTCAATCTAAATTCCAATTGTGAAAACCACCTGTATTAGATTTTTTCAGACATTTAAAAAATATAATAATATACAGGGTGTTTCCGTTAAAATAACGAAACAGGTGTCAACTTCCGGTATTTCCGGAAGCGCGGCCATCTTGAAAATATTTTCATTGAATTTCTCGTGATCACTTATGTCTGGAAATTTTTTATTTTGAGGTTCTAGGCCCATTAGTTTCCGAGATATAGCCGGTGGCCAGTCTTAAGCAGACACCCTGTATATTTTATCTACGAGTGATTCATAAAATGCACTTTTTTAGACGTTTCTTAGTTCATAAAATGTATGATTATATTGAAGAGTTATATAAAGTAGTTTGGGTGTAATAAAGTGCCGTAGCGGTTCATTATTTAACGCTAAATCTGTCCTCAGTCGGCAGTCGGGGCGTTCGCAACTATAGCAACAACAACTAAACACGACACGCTGAACGCTGAATTACATTGTATTCCGATTTATAATTACCATGTACCTACACTAGAGAAACGTCGCAGTTTATTAGCAGAGCGCCAGATCTATGTACAATTATTAATATTTTGTGTTTTTCGTCGTTTATACCTAAAATGGATAACATTGTAGATGCTTCAATGAATGAAATATCTTCTACCCCAGAAGAAATTATTTTTTAATCAAATGTGGCTATATAATTTATATATTTTATGTTTACATTTAATCATGAATGAAATATCTACCGCACTAGAAGAAATTCTTATTCCATCATATATGGCTGCACAAAATCTGTTAGGTACCTATCTTAAAAATCTAAAGAAGTGTATATTAAGCAATATGTCACCTTTATGAACTGACGTGATGAAAAAAGCGTTAACAGCTTCAAAGAAACGCGTACATATAAGATATGAATGCATTGGAAAGTTTTTTTTTATAATAATAAATTTTCGTTCTAATTTAAGTCACTCGTAGATAAAATTTTGTATGCAACATATGCATAAAGTGCCTTTTTTTCACTTCTGGGATTGCCGCATTCGCCTGCGGCTCATGCGGTCAATCTTCCCAGTCGTGAAAAAAGTACCACTTTATGCACTTGTTGCATAAATAACTAATGTATGGGGCTTCCCGTTGAAAATAAATAAATAAAAATAAATAAATAGCACATAAGTAGGTACCCATAACACAATACGTCAATGATATAATTATACCAGAGATATTTACAATGTCATAGATACAATATTAATTTTCTATAATAAAGGGATGCTTGATGCTTTTAAGTTGAAATTCTGTTAGTGTCCTTTTGCGTCGGAAAAACGACTCCATATTGCTAGACTCACAATGCAGGATCAGCAAACGATTTAGCGGTGGCATATTCTTCTAATAGTCGTCGTCTCCTTTATAATGTTTATTTCTTGCCGCATCGTCAAGAAACTTGTCATTGTGGTGCGAAGTTTTCGTAGAATATCCATAAAATCCCTATCTTATCTCGGCCGGTACGGAGGAAACGGGAATCTTACTTCCTTTAACCATAAGAGCAGATCACTTATCGGGTCTTGGACTCTAGCCTCCTCCTCCAGCCTAAGGGCGCTGGTCTCCAGGGGGTTTACGACATTTCTCTCGTCTAACTCCCTTCAATTTTCAGCTTTATTCTGCACTTGCTCTATTTGAGATAATATTGTAGTAACCATTAATTTTTAATTATTATTCTCACAGGCGGCTATAAATATTGGGTGAGCCATCGAGCATGTAATAGATAGTCGCGTCAATGAAGCGTTTTACTTGGAAGTCCTCAGAAACATCACCGATTTTGATGATTTTAATTTTTATTATTGTCTTTTTAATTTAGTATTTTTATTATCAAAGTCAGAAACTTCGTGGAACGGGGACCACATTATACATATACACGATGGTTACTTTCAACTGGCTCACCATTGAGATATCCATTGGGATACAGAGTCGGTTAAATTGGAGAAAAATTTCACAATTTTATAGTTATTAAGAATCTGAAACCAAATTTAGAACAGCTTCAGTTATTGCTGAGATATACTGTAAAAACTGAAACTTCCAGATTTCTTATTTTTCCAGAAAAACTCGTGACAAAGTTCAATAAAAATAAAAAGTAACAACAAAAAATATAAAAATTCAAATAAACCTACAAATTCATATCTGACATTAAAATAATAAATATTTTATTATTTAACAATTTCTTTCTCATAAATATTTTTAATATCTTAACAAACAAGAATTATTTACTCCTATAAAATTTTTACATTTTTTTGTTCTACTCTGTATGCTACGCATTATAACTTTAAGTAAGTGTAACTTTATGTTTTAAAAAAGTATTACAGCATGCACAGACTCTGCGCAATTTTTTTTTTCTTACTAATAAAAAAAATCCCATTTGATGCGTACTTTTCGGATGTTTCGCATTGTCCGGGTCAGTACCCGTCCCAAGAATTATTTATTTGTTTCACCCATATATAAATAAAATAAATATATGAGTCAGGCTGTTGCTTTCCGCCTTTAAAAGTCCCCAAGGGCAATCAGCTTTTTGTCTAAGAACTAAAAATGTAAAAGGAGGCTTATTCTGAAGTCGTATAGCATCAAGACCTCACTTGGTCAAACTATAACTGTCCCAGAAGCATTTGAATTCAAAGCGCTTTGAGGCTAACATGACCCAAGTATATCCTGACGTTGACGATTTGCTTTCTATGCTGACTGTTAAAATACAAGCAGCGAATATGCTTCAATGACGCTTGCCCAGGTTTAAGTCGCTCGCAGGCCTGAGCTGAGCACCATCACCTGCCACACAGTCCTCGAAGGTTAATAATTGGATAGTCAAAATAAAACCAACCTGCGATATTGAACTTGTTCACCCTGCATTTGTCGCGTCAATATTTGTCAATAACGTAAATAACGTCAACTGTGTAGAATCTCTATATCTATCCAACATCCAACACTGGTAGTAGTTGTTTTACTACAATTGTTCATTCGACAAGCCTAGCAGCATAACATTGCTTCCTCCAAAAGTGAAGCTGCTCCTCCTACCTTCTGGGATGTGTTATTATCAGGTACAATAATCAGGTACAAAACCGGCTGAGCAACTAAAAGAGACCTGAAAACTGGGATTGAAAAGGACGACCTGTTACTAATCTGAACCTTATTGCACCTGATTCTATCCTGCCTAAGATATCCTGCAGGCGCAAGAAGGGGTTGGATGGAAAATGTTGCAAAAAGACACTCGTTTATTCGAAGTTTTGTCTCCATTGTGTCTTCATGTCTTCATGTAACGCCCTCCGCAGTGTCTTCAGACCTTAATAAGTCAGCGTCTGACTAAGCGACCTATGACACTCAGCGAGAGACCGTCCGATGCAATAACGGAGACAGCTAGTGGAGGGGGTATGTCGCCATCATCCTATAAATAGGAGCGGTCCTATAAACAGCAGAGCTCTTCAGGCTGACAGTCAGTTATCAGTAAATACGAGGAGTGGAAGCATGGCTTGGCACACGTAACTAGTGATGATGTCTACCGCAACTGTAGAAGAAACGTTCGGAGCAAATCCCAATGGACCACGGCAGAACTGCCTGGAATCAATTCTGATTTCAATTGAAGGCGGACATGGAAGCCTAAACACATCAATTATTTTGAATGTTTTTTTTTATTAATTATGTTTTGATTTGATACTACTCACCTAATTACTTAAATTACTCTGCTCAAAATGGTATTTTTTGTCAATTTTTTCGTAGATAATTATTATTTTAGAATTTAGAATTAGATAATGAACGTTTACATTGCGAAATTCTCATGTCAAGTGTTGAATAAGAAATGTGCGCTTCATCAAAAACTAGTTAAAATCTTAGGGCATATGTTAACTACACAAGCACTTAAGACCATGCATCCTGAAGAACACCACTGTGCTTTATTATATTTTTGATAGATTAAAATTTATTGCTATTAAAGTAAACTTTGCTGATGTTGCTCTTAGTTTTAAAAGTTGTTGTACGGGTTTGTGACCAAACTAATTATTATCAAATGCATTGGACAAAACTAGAAAAGCTATTATAAAAGTGCTGTTTTTATGAATGGCATGAGCTACAATGCGTCAGTAATTTTTGTGTTTACTTGTCAATCGGCGATTTCAATGACAAATCCACATTGATTGCTATTTGGATGTGTTTGTTTTCGGATCGCTCGATCAACGGCTCGTTCAATAATCCCTCGTATTACCGAATAAATAATTATTGCCAGTTTGTACATTCACGCTATACTGCGCTTGTCACTAAGCACAGTTACTACCTTAACGCAGTAATGTAGGTAATGGGTATTGTAGTGGTAAAGAACACCATCTTAACACGACTCATTAAACCTCGTATTTTAGTAATTTTCAAATAAACTAGATCATCTACACTACATTTGGAATTGTAATTTTTCATTCTTTATGATCATACTTAGTAATCACTAATCATCGTATTTTGGCATTTTGTGGATGGTAAATTCACAAGGAAACTAAAAATATAACATTGAAAAATTCTAAAGTTGTTAGGCTCATTATTCTATCCAATATAAATTTATTTCTCATTCACTGGATGTTTTTATTTATTTATTAAAAACACAGATAGACCAGTCATATTTGTATCTTTTAAGGGGTCAGTTTGAAAAGTGTTGAAAAGCTAATTATTGTTTAAATGGATTCATTTGACGCTAAGTGCATTTATCTTAAGTCTGCACGGTTCCTCCACCGGCGCTCGAAGAAAGTCCAAAAAACCCCGAAATGTTCGAACTTTCTTCAGTTTTTTGCCTCTAGCTTCGAAACAGTACATTCCAGTGAATATTTCATTCAAAATTTAAAGAACATTCAATTCTGCGTCGAAGGAGTGCCCTATTAATTGAATTCGGTGTAGCGGTATGACTGAAATCATCGGTCGAAGAATAGTAGTGATTTTTACCAACTTTGCTGAAAAACGCATGTATGGTGAGATGCATGTAAGAGCCATTGCGAGACACGATACGCTGAGTACTTCTGGAGGTGCTGGCTCCGTCATGGTGGGTATGGGTAGTAGGCCGTACTTAGTTGTTTTCTCTTCCCACTGGAGAGGATCTTTGCCGTGCCCCAACCTCGTCTAGACCTGACGGAATATCCGGAGGGCATGCTGAAGAGCGGCAGCTTCAGTAGGGGAAGCTTTGGTGAACAGATCGTACCTTTTAATGAGGCGTGTCTTCGAGGGCCACCCTAAATGGCCATAAGGAATTTTTCCCCGTCGACGTCTATCTCATCAGCACAAAAATTGTTGTTTTTTAAGCTAATGAAGATAATTTTTAAAGTCTTGCGAATCCCATGGTCCTTTCAAAACTTTTCACAAACATTTTTCCTTGACGATGCAATGAGAATGTGGTACCACCCCCACTGAAGGAATGCAGGAACAGGAAGTTTGACTTTGAAGTGTCCGAGTACTTGAAGTATCTGGGAGAGTGGAAAGTATTTTTCTGTGCACCTTAAAGGTTTCATTAGTGCAACTTTTGCGGTAAAAGGTGTAGTGCAACTTTTGCGGTAAAAAATGCTAACTCTGTGATTACGACCAAAAGGTCAATGTCCTCTCTAACAATCAAGATGGATCTTCTTTGTGTCACTGTATAGGTCACTGACTGAGGCCACCGACACTGCAACCGTCTGAGGTTCAGTCTTAGCTCGGCATGGTTGTTTGTAATGAGAAGGTGAAAAAAATTTTGGAGTCAAATCTTGGAATGACTTTATTACGTCCTACTTTAATTACCTTACTGGTTTCGGTCTACCGGTCCATCATAAGGGGGTAAAGGACGGCTTAACTGTGAAAGAATAAAGCTGGAAAAGAAACAAATGAATTAAAGTGACTTACAGTAAGCGGTGTTATACGTCCAGAAGCGTGTGTGTAAAATTGATCACTCTCATAATGGTAAGGGAAAAAAACAGAGGCAGAATCAAGACGAACGATAGCTATGCATAGTGCTAAAAATCAAAAGAACGAAGTCGTAGGCTGTTCGAGCAGAAATACGACTCATGAAAAAGCCATCGACACACAAACAGCAGGAGTGGACAAGTCACCAACGGGAACAAAAGCGAGGGAGCGACGTGAAACCACCTATCAGGAGGAAAAGTAAAAAGGTAGAAAGAGGAGAAAGAAAAGAGGAAATGAGAGGACAGATGGAAGAAAGAAGAGGGGATAAGAAAGAAAAAGGGGGGAGAGAAAGGGATGAGAGAGGGGACAAGGAGAAGGAGTGGAGAAAAGGAAAAGGTGAGGGAAAGAGACAGGAGGAGGGGAGTAAAAGAGGAACGACAGGGGGCGAGAGAGAGAGAGAGAGAGAGAGAGAAGAGAAAAATGCCAAGAAAATCCGGTCGGGTAATGTCACAATAGGAATGGATCCTTCAAGAAGGGGGGAACTAGTGAATGTGGGATAGAGATCTAGAAGCCTAACCGTTACAACAAGATGTGTCGTACGTTTTCTAAATTGATGCTTGTTTTAGATTTATGTGCGCCAATTTAGATGTTGAATCGCGGCTTATATTTAGATTTTGACTATATAATTTAGATACTTGTCTCAACTGTATGCCAAAATTATTGCTTGGTCTGGTTCTTGCTCTCCAGTTCCTACATTGCTCTTTAATTTTAATTTTTTAATTGTTCTGCTCTTTAATTGTTTTAAGATTTGATAATTCAACCCATGTCTCTAGATTTAAGTTGTCTTATGTTAACTATTTTGGATCTTGTATGGAATATTTAGACACATATTGGTGTAAAGGTTCGGCTTTTCATTTTTCTCACATTCGCAAATTCTCGCCCCTCACTACTTGTGGGATCCATTCCTCTCGTGACCTCACCCGGACGGGTTTTCGTCGAATTTTTCTCTTCTCTCTCTCGTCCCTTTCCTTTCCTCTTTTACTCCTCTCCTGACTATTTTCCTCACCTTTTCCTTTCCCTTTCTCATCTCCTCTTCTTTTCCTCTGTCCTCTCATTTCCTTTTTTTTTCTCCTCTCCCTCCCTTCTTCCTTTTCCTCGTAATAGGCGCTTTCACGTCGCTCCCATCCTATTGTTCCCGTCGGCGACTTGGCCGCGGTGCTGCTCTGCCCACTCCTGCTGTTTGGGTGTCGATTGCTTCTCCTGCGCGCGGTAGGTACTTCTTATTTCTCCTTTTGTAATTTCTATTGATGGCTCGCGTCTTCTTGTCGTTGGTCATTTTTTTTAACATCGTGCGTCGACTTCTCGACCTTCATATCTGTCAGATGTTCAACTTACGTTTCTGTCCCTACCAAACACATAATAAATTAGAAGATGGTTGCCTTCCGGGTGGTTAACTCATTCTGCTTTTCTTCTTACCCTGCAATGTGATTTGGAGACTTTTTAATAGAATTATGTCTTTTTGACTAATCTCGCATTACTTATCAGCCCCTATGTAAATGTCTTATCGTTTGTTTTGCTTTTCGTTACCTACGTGTTTTTATACCGACCAGTTTGGGCCCCCTGACTTTCCGGATTCACACGTGAGTAGATTTTTTGGCGTTTTTCCTCTTGGATAGCTTACGACTTCCTCCTTTTGATTTTCAGCCCTATGCATAGCCATCGTTCGTTTTGATTCTCGCCCTGTTTTTTCCTTTACCATTATGAGATTGGTAAATTTTACACACACCCTTCTTTCACGTATAACACCGTTGACGATGTATGAGTCACTTAATTTAATTGTTTCTTTCCCAACTTTATCCTTTTACAGTTAAGCCGTCCTTAACCCCTGAAGATGGTACAGTAGACCGAAACCGCTAAGGTACTTAAAGTAATGCGTAATAAAGTCATTTAAAAAATTTTCTTCACCCTATTATTATAATTCACTCATTATTACCATGGATGACTACTGGATGGATTTTGGGAGAATTATGGTTGTTTGTGTTCATTTATAATACTGGTTGCCTACTAATCATTAAAAATTACAAGTCACTACAACTATCGAACTCCAGTTAATTAAGACTAAATATTACTTCCAAGATTTCGCATTGTATGTGTAGTGTGTTCCTGACCGTTGTGATATGCAGATGAGTCCAAATAAGGACGAAATGGTACTGTCCATGTCTTCAGTTTCACCTCACATACTGTGCAATAGTTTTATAATTCGTTCTGTAGAAGGAACCTATATAATTTTGAGTGCTCTCAAAAATAAAGAAGTCACATTTGTTGAGATCTGGTGATCGTGTAGGCCAAACTTGCGGACTATTATCATCTCCTCTTAAAATCCATTTATTTGGATACTAGTGATTTAAAAAGTCACCAACAATAATACTAAAATGAGGCGGCGCTCCATCTTGTATATACCAATATGATCCAGTCTGCGTTGTAATTTCACTTTGTCAAGTAAATCCGGTAGAGTGTTTTGAAGAAATCCTAAATAATTTTAGTTATTTTAGTTAGTTATTTAGTTAGTTACCGATTAGTAACACAGATCTAAACATTTATCTTAAACTCGCATTGGAAAAGTCGAGAAGTTATTAAATGAGGGTTAACATTGGAATACTCGTGGTTTTGTAAATTTACCTCTCCGGGTGAAACAAGCGTCAGGAAAGAGAATTTTCTTTTAAAAATTAATATCTTGATGCAAAACAAACTTGCAGAAATTCACTAGTTTAACCAAATCTTCCGTTAACAGTTCTTGCACTTTTTGGATATGGGGTGGGTGTATAGTTTGTCCACTGAGTGTTGTCTGTTGTGATAACTAAGAATACATCATCTCGTTATATTTCTTACTGTTTCTATTAGATTGAATAGTCAATCCGAGTTAAATTGGGACGTATTGTCAGAAATACGTTTAAATCGTCAGCAATTGTAAAAAGATGAGCGATAATGAGACGGAAGTACAGCTTGCGTCTTGATACGCTTAGATTGATACGATAAGATTGTCGTCCAGCTGATCGGTTAGTGTCAGTAATAGTGACGCACTAAATACTGATTAAGGTTTGTGATTTGAAATGTAACTTAATACGAAATCAGCAGAATTACCTGTGATAATTTACGATGTGATAAACTACGAGTAGCTTATTAATTGCGTGAATGCCTAAAAATCTATTGCATTGTTTCTCTAACGTTTGAAATAACGGACAGGGTAGATTTTTGCAACGAACTACAAAAAATTACACAAAATGCCTGGGAAACGACTGTACTCCCTGGGACGTGGTCTTGTGGTTAAATTGCTGCAATACTGCAGAAAAAGAAAACGGAGGTCGTATGCTTTCTTTCAAACGCCACCCAGCAGGTAGGTGACATGATATTTCTAATCATAATTATAACAATTTATTATTATCATTCTTACTTACTTGCATTATATATTTTTGTTATCAAATAGTTTCAAGGCTCTACTTCGTCAATAACTTGTCGAAATAATATATTTGTAAGATATTCATTCCATTGACGCGAACTGCGATACCACATCTGGTTCGACTTAGAAATAAGTGTATGAATCAAATGGAATTAAATGAAACTGTTTAGTCAGAATCAGTGTGGCATGACAACGGACAACTCTCACTGGACAAATTATAGTAGATTACGTCTGATAACTCGGTGCATATAACTTTTCGATGTACCCGTTTTCGAGTTAGAATTCTAGTACTAATATACAATACTTGATATATTTACTTGAATATGCCATCTTGAGTTGTCTTGTGCCCTAATTGCAATAGAACGTTCTCTATTGTTACTGAAAAACTTGCCATTTTCTCAAGCCCATCGTTCAACATTGGAAAATGTTTCTTTATGAGGGATCACATAATTAGGCAATCTTCTCAGATATCCTACAAAACACTTCTTCTAATTCTTTCTTCGCAGAAATCTAAACCTAATAGCATTACTAAAGTTAAATTACTTTTCTTCCTGATCATCAAGTTTGTCGTTTAATTTCAAAGCCAACTTTTGAATATTCGATGATTTTAAATAACAGAGCTGCAATACATCAGTTATTCAAGCTTTTCTTCAAAACGACACAGTGAGAATAAAAACGTTTGAGGATTACATTCCCCATAAAAAAGTAATAATTTCTTGTGTCGGTAAGCGGGTTAAAAATTTCAGTCGCATTGTTGCATCGTCCCTTATCAACCCTTTAATATGCTACAATTTAACTGGTGATTAGGTGAATGTGAATTTCAACAAACATATTCAATATTTCCAAATCGCACAAAAGACGGATATATTATATTTAGATTTTGGTATATTCTGAGAGTTTTCAGAAGTCATAATACTTCTCCTACATATGAGAGGGACCTTCATGATAACATGACCTAGGTACACGTATACTGAACACGTTGTAGAAGTATGTGACCTACTTGTAAAAATTTCACGAATTAAAAAAGGTAGGTACTTTGGAGGTGAAAATGAAGGGCGAAATATCACCCTTATACACTGTTTATAAGACGTCAACTTAAAAAATAACGGAAACTTTACACCCTTAGGGAAATATTGCGGTTAATTTAATTCATAAACTTTGGAAACTTTTACCTTTATTCGAGGAAATAAACCATGGTGAGTAAATAACATGAGTGGAGGTATGTGAAGAATTTACATTTTAATTGTTGACTTTCTATTTCGTTTTTGTGATAAAAATATGGTTCCTCAAAGAGTCTAATTATTCATAAATTGATTAATATTCGGTAAAATATTATTTAAATAATAATCAAACAATGTTTCAAAAATGTACATTACCACCTATCTGAATTTGAGTGTATGCTTTTAAAACAATTACTAAATAACAATGGCATTTACAACCACAAATAAGATAAATGCTTTCATTATACGAATATTTCAATGCGCTGGTTGGTATCAGCATTTCAATGGTGTTTGGCTTTTCAATAAATCTGGCTGTTCCACGTCGAAAATCGACACGTTCACGAGCTATCGACTCCTAATGCAACAACGAATTCAAATGAAAAAAGGACAATATAAACGTTCCCTCGATCCAGCCAGACTTCGATCCTGGAGGGACCCATTGCTGGCACATAAATTATTTAACAGCTCTATCCAAAGCAAATAGCAAAGGGCGTTTAACATGCATCTCTTTTTCTTTGTGAGCGATTGTCTCTCCCGGGAGTTAAACACTATCAGTATAAAAGTCATTGTTTTCGGCTGTGTACTCACTCTTGAACAGTTGCGCTATACTGCCATTAATCACAAAATACTAAAAAAAACTGAAAAGTCAGTGTATGTGCGGTCGAAAAAATATCCATATCAAACTTAATTTATCAGGCTGAAAAAGTTTTCGGACTATCTTGTGCATCTAAATAATTATTATACCTCAATGACATAATGTAAATTTTATAAGTAATCTGAAAAACTTGCTCTCAAGTTGAAATTACTATGATCTAATATTAATTGGCTCAGTTGTCTTAAAATATCACTGATTTCTTTAACATCAATTTATCTTGCATTAAACAGTATGTCCACGAATGGAATTTTTGACGAGGAATTGTTGTTTTCTTCTCGAGACACCTCAATTTTCTACGTAGCACCCACTCATCTCCAAGCAATTTTTTGCTCTTTTCAAGAACTCACCGTAGACTTCACGAATAGTCGCAGGTTGATTTAATTCATTTGCGTCATTCCCCATAATTTTTTTGAGCGATTCTGAGTTATGTGAAAGCTCATTCTGATAGACCTTCCGTTTCAAAATACCACATAAAAAGATCAAGTGACATAAGTGCAAATTTGAAGATTCATTATAAATTTCTTTTGGATATTCCAACATTATTAGTGAAGGGTTGAAATGAATATAGGCTCGTTAAATACAAATACTGATTGTCAAAAATAATTTACTCGAAAATTTTTCTGTAAATCTATGCCTGGAGATATTACTATTTGTACAAAGCTGAACTAGCATGCTAAAAGATCGCCCACACTATACCTGGGACCGTGACGGACCGTCACAGCGACCGTCACAGCGTAGACTTCCATCCTGCACGACTTCGCACACTTTCCCAGGAAACACGAGTTATTTAAGCTATTTATTTTTATCGATGGACCTTCTACAAATAAAAACAACTCAAACTAAACGTATTATTACTTTAACACTTTCCCTAGTTAATTGAAGTTTGCATTTTAACATCAGTCTCATCTTCACACGCAGAAACTTCAGGCGCGTTCTTGACAATGGCTTTGTTGTGATGTATGTTACTTGATGCTCTGTAGAAATATGTTGAACCCCAATCTTCCCCTCTGTTACTTTCTCTCGGATGAAAAAGTGTTTGATTGAGATATATTCCGTTCTGAGATGAAATTCTAAATTCTGTGGCAGCCTTAAGGCTGCAGAGTATTCGACTTGAATAACAGGAACTTCATTGAATATTGTGATATAATATGCTTCAGGTGTTGATGTGGTCACCACTGTTTGTCGTTGACTTGGCCAGAAATTTACTCCTCCCGCATGCTTAACAATGACTCCAGAGGTTGAGAGTCCTGTTGTCAATCATCCTCCGAAATCTGCATTACTGTAGACCTTTAAAACACCTGCATCAATATTTCTGCGATACACTATTCCAAGGTCGAAAATTCCTGCCAAGTAACGAAAAAGTCTCTGGACTCGTACGACGTCCTCTTCAGTTGGATTTTCAAGCGTTGTTCACATAAATTCAATGCTGTACGCGAAGTCTGGTCTCGTGCCAACATCAGGTACATTAGAGCTCCAACACCTGTCTGTAAGGAAACGTTGATGAATTGTCCTTTTACCCCGGTGTGGATATCTCTGTGTCTTTGACATTATTGGAGCTGAAACCGGCTTGCAATCTGAAAAATCGGGATTCCTTTGCAAATGTTTTTTGAATAATTTTAATGAACCTCTTCCGTCTCTCAATTTCAAGGCAAAAAAATCTGCCTTTGCCGTGACAATTTTGAACTCTGGTTTCAGCTCATCAATGAACATTTTCAGCTCTTGTGGATCTGATGCTGCAACAGGGCCTTCACCCACATAAATAACAAGTATGAGCTCTTCATCTTTTCTTCTTCGTTCATATAGGCGTGGATCAACATCACTCACCTCAAAGCCATGTCCATGAAGGTAGTTTTCGAGTCGCCTGTTCCAGCATCGAGGTGCTTGCTTCAATCCGTAAAGACTTCTCTTAAGTTGACACACCTTGCCGGTTCCATCTTTATATTCCTATGGTTGTTTCATAAAAAAACTTATCCTTCAAAAGAATATTCATCACCATCGACACCATCGTTATAATAGTTTTCTATTTCTCGATCACTGGGATTATCGTTAGATATAGATTGTACCTCAAAATACATTTCCTCTTCATGTATACTGAATTCATCTGAACTGTTCACTAAGTACCTCATCTTCATTCATTTTTCGCTAATATCATGCTCGTCTCCACATATCTGCTCAAAAAAACCCAATACACTGTTTTTCCGATGACAGCATATGACTGTTTACCGAGACACTCTCTTCTCCCATCGTCATCTCTTCGTTTTCTTGGCATAAGCCTCGGATGGAACATGTTTTGCCATGATCAAAGAAATTTTATACGCCTGAACAGCTTCTCCTCTTATACAAGGCTCAAATACGACCATTCCTGACCTGACCTGACCTGACCTGACCTGACCATCCCTGGAGCACAGCTCACATGTTAGGACCTCAGCTCCTAAACATATCCTGAGATTACTTGACTCCATTCAGAACATACCCATCCACTTGATCGGGGACCCAGATTTGACAAAACCTCTAGATATTTTTGAACATCGAAGAGAAGTAGCTGACCTGGGTCAGTTTTACAGATATTTTTATGGAAAGTGTTCTCAAGTCGTGACCCGTTTGATCCCACCTAGAACCAGAACCTAGAACCTAAAAACCTCTTGTTTTCTGAACCTTTGCTCTTTCAAACAATCTGCAGTGCAACAGGCTGTACTCGACTGCAGTACACCAAGCCTCCACTGACCCAACAACCTTGGCAAACTCACTAATTTTCAACCTCCTTTTCCTCATAAGGCTTTCCATCTGCTTTGGAACCGGATCTTTTTTCCCTGTGGAAGCTCAACTACCAGTGTATTTGAATCTAAAACTATTCCTAAATATTTACATTGCCTTTCAGGCACCAATTTAGACTTGTCACGGTTGATGATAAATCCTAACCTGTCAAGTAGCTCGATGGTTCGAGTTAGATTCTCGTTATACTCTTCAACCGAGTGGCCTAAACATAAAACATCATCCAGATACACCATCGAGAGCCAACCTTGTAAAAGTCAATGGGCACTCAAAGTACAGAGGCAAAAAAGCAAACAAACAAACTTGTAAATTTTGCCATTAAACATAAACCTCAAAAACTTGCGATGTGGCCCCCCTACTGAGGTCAAGAAATAGTCATCTTTCAGATCGATCGTGCCCATCAGAAAACCCTGTTCCAAGAGACTACACGTGAACCTGAGCTCAAGTTTAAAATGTTCTGAATCAATAAAGTTATTCAACTCCTTCAAGTTCAGACTGAAGCTGGCCATCCGACTTGTGAGCTAAGAAAGTACGCAAAAGTACTTACGCTCGACTGCGAGACTAGTGGTTCTGAGTTTACCGGTTGTGCTGCCGATATTCGCTCGATTTCAGATAAGTTGAATGTTTCTGTTGAGATCTGGGCGTCACTCGTTTTTAAATGCTACTGTTCTTCCGCTTGCCGGAACCACTGATTCAATTTGATTCGACGAGCCGTTCGCATTTAAATCACGTGGTGGTACAAACGTCTTCTTACTGGAGCCAACTTCATCTCCTTGCCTACCTTACCGATAGCCTTGATCTCTTTAATTTTATCTACTAACTTCTTACCAAGCAAGTAACTACATGTTATCCTCTTTTCAAGCACTGTAACCCATCGATTGGATAAGGCAGGATACAAGCTTTACGCGCGGCTGTTTGAGACCTGTGGATTTATTGATGAATAACTTCGCAGCTCCCCTGACCTGCTTCAATATTTTCAGATTTTCTGGATCCCTTAGAGGTGCTAACGAAGACACGTTCTTCAAAGCAGAACTATAAAAGAAAGAAGGTAAACTCAGAGAAGTCCATTGGAAAAAACTCTCAGGCTTGAGGCAATCCAAGGAGCTCCTCGGGAACTTTAACCGATAAAGGTCAAGAAAACTCTTAACCCTCAACAAAGGAAGTCTCAGAATGCTAACGGGATTCCTAACAGGTCATTGCGAGCTAAATGAACAACTAAGGAAACTTGGAATAAAAAAGGATGGCGTTTGCAGATTCTGCAGGGAAGAAAACGAGACACCTCGAAACCTATTGACGAACTGCGGAGCACTAGAACTCAAGAGAATAAATATTCTGGGTCAACACCAGCTTTCAAATCCTGACATTCCTAAGGGAAACAGAATTGTAGAGGCTGCTGCAATGAAGGGAATACACACCAGAGAAGCAGAGTATAGGGGGCACAATAGATCTTAATAGGTCGCAGCGCATCGATATCAATATCAATAAGGGTACCAACGGCTCGATCACGGTGGCCAATGCTCCAAAGCAGATCTGAGCAACCTCGTGTCGCGCCGAAATATTTGTCCCTCTGCAGAGGCGACACTTTCAAGTTAACCGCTACCTCATCATTGGCGGTTTGAATGACAGTTTACCCTTCATAGGATACTTTTCCATCAAGGATTTTTTCACCTCTTTCATTAGTCCGTCCGACAGGTATTTCTTCCAGTGCGTTGCGACACTAGAGTGCAGACCCAATTCAGGCTCCTCGCGGACAGGTTCTTCCCCAAAAATATGTAGCCCATTTTTGTCCAATTCCAAAGTAGTTTTGACTCCCTTGGATGTCGCAGGTTTCTTCACAATTTTCGTCGGGGAATCACCATCCCCCCTGATATTTTCTTTCTGACCCGTGAATCCGGATCTACAGATTGGATGTCCTCCAAGTTCATATCCACGGAATCTCTTTCCTGAGCATTGGAATCTGGAGACAGATTTACAAAAAAAAAATTATTTGTCACCCATTCCAGCATAATCTTATCCCTCTTATCCAAACTTCAATTTTTTTTAGGCATAGTGTCTGCGGAACTGCGCGTTACCGTAAAGAGTAAGTCTACTCATCGTACCAGTTAAGGGCAAAAGAAGTTGTTTGAAATCACCTCAAACCCACAAATCTCGGGTTCGCTTAAAAAAAATCATCCAAAAAATTTTCGGTCCAATTTTAATTTTAGGCGTCTACATAGAAGAGCCACGATGCAGACTTTGCAATAAGAAGTACGAGATAGCCTTTCCATGTAATTGAATGCCCGGCACTCACAGGAACCCGCCATGCTGGTATGGTACAATTCGGCCTCAGAAACCTAGATGGATACAATAAGCGTATTGGGCTGCTAAATTGTTATTTTTATATGATTTATATCATAATATATTCCAGTATCGAACTGAAAATAATTGTATTTAATAGAAATATTTTACTGTACAGATTTCAAAACTAAGCCTAGTGAATACATGATTCGATTTGTGCTAAGAGTCAGTTTGCCTCCATATATCAACCAGAATAACACGATTAATCAGTGACGAGTAAAAAGCGTGCAATGCAACATAAATGTATAACTGCAATATTTGTCGTAGCTCAAAGCGGAAAACTGACTACAAAAAATACCACATGCATGAAAAACACCACGACTCATAACATGAGGACGCTTTTACGTGGAGTATTTCAATGTCGAGTCTCGATAATCCACCAGCTATATTTTTAAACGAGACTCTAGAGCAGCAAGGGTCGAATCTAATATAATGGTCGACCCGGTGAGATTGAAAAATTGCTGTTCCTGCATTGAAACACGTTTCAATTAAAATAAAGCCACCCAATCAAAAAAAATTAGTAAGTACTCAAATTTTTCCCATATTTGTATATATGTACCTAACAATAATTATTATGACAGTAATTCAGCTGCAAGCTGTACCGAAAATCTCAAGGTTTGTTTCAACAGGGTTCAAAACTATTTAAAACATCAATCAATCAAGTTTTCATGTAATGACTGTTATTAAAATCAAAAGTGAAATTACATTGGTCGTAGTTTCGACAAGTTCCGAATTGTTTAGAACCGTGTAACTGGAAAAAACCTTTAGTAAACTTCACTTGCATAGTACCTAAGATTAGTCCGCTTTTGCTTCATTATAGCTTACTCCGATGCAGATGTGTCAGTTCTAATAACAATAAAGTTGTATGCTTATCACCTGTCACGTATCGGTAGAATAGTATCAAAATAATTATTTATCATATCGACTCGATTTAGACAACGGCAAAGGGAATATTATAGTTCTTGTCAAGACGAAACGTTTTTTTTTTATTTAAAGTTTTAGGATTTGCACCTTCGTTGCTGCAATACTTCCGGTTTTATGACTTTTTAGCTCTAGTTCCTGCGTTTTGAGTTCTCTCCAAAACGAAAGCTAGTTTTGGAAACTCCTTAACTTCAGTTAAAACTTTTGTTTTGAAATTTTTTGAAAATTTTGGATACGGCGTCATTCCAGAAAGTTTGACCTTCAACATTTTCAAAATCGCACGATATATATATTTTTAGAAGTATCTAGCGCAAGTATTTTGTTAAAATAATTTTCTGTAATCTTTATTATAAAATTTTCTTAAGATTTATTTTTGTTTAAACATTATTACAGGAAAACGAAGATTACCAAAGTCCTACATTCGGTGTTTTAGCTGAAAAGAACTGGTGGTAACTTCTATGCCGACTGCCCGGTAAAAACGGTAAAATCAGGATTTTGTAACGGTTGTAACGGTGCTATCTTTCGACTCCATTCGGTTCGGCCTCGGTTGCCGATCTGGTAGGGACAAGACATTAAAAAAGGGCAGCAGCCATATGGTCGACTGTTCTGAAACTCAAGAACAGTTCCACCCGTTCTTTATTTCCTTCTTATTTTATTAAGTAAAATTTTTCGAAAATAAAAAAGATAACAATTAATTATCGTAATTGATATGTTTAGGCTTTTACAGTCGGCTTCCATTGAAATCGTATTCGGGGCTGTTGTGCAGTGGTCCAAGGAGATTTTTTCTGAGCGTTTCTTCTACAGCGGTGGTAGAGATCATCAGCGGATACGTGCGTGCAATCGATGCTTCCACTCTCGTGTTAACTAGATACAAGTTAAAATTGCGATTTCGAATTATCGTCAATTTTCATAGGTATTAAAATATATTCTATTTAGAGAGTCCAGAATTCGGACCATTGATAAACAAGAAGGAAGTCTTGAATATTGTTAATAAAATAAAAGAGAGACTTGAAGGTCTTCGAAAGTAGTAGAATAATTCTAGATTACCGTCTGTGTGTAAGTATTAAATTTTTTCTTGAAGATCTTAAGCCTACCGTGGAATATAATGTATTTCAGTGTAGAGGATACAAATCACCAATACAGTACTAGGAGCCATAAGCCGGAACACCCCGTATAATCCGGCTATAACAGGGATGAGTTTATTGCTGATCCGTTCAGTATCAGCCGCAGGAGGCGGTAACGAGGCAAATTGATTCCTAAGGTCCCGGATCTGAGGTGGCGCGCTGGTAATCGGATTGCCGGCGCCAAAGGAGCTTTTCCCCTCTCGTCTTCGCAAAGTCTGGAGAGGTCCTTGGAAGGGACGCTTTATATCCAGTGTAGGTTACCTTTGCAGGTCTTAGAAGTTGTTTTTGAAATAGGAATAAACATGATATGAGTGGTTGTCGTTAGAAATTGGTTTGAATCGAAGGAATTAGTTCTGGGTCATTTCTCATTAATTCTTCCTGTTTATTTGTATTCTAATAAATGCGATTTGAATATATCTCAATAAATGTGCAAGATTGTTCTGCAACCAGGACAATAAAAAAATATACATGTATGTCGGAAAATTCTTAAAAAAGAGTTATTGGTACGTAATTTATTTTTAAACATTCCTTAAATACAAAAAAAAGTAATAATAATATACAGGGTGATTGATTGAGATCGTGCATTAGAAATATGGGAACCGACGATCCGAAAATATGGTTAAGGCCATAATGGCATATTTTTCATCGAATGAAAGTATTTTCGAGATGACACCTACTTCCCTATCTCAAATTCTATATATTATTATATTTTTAAATTGTCTGAGAAAATCGAATAGAGGTGGTTTTTTCAGTTATTCTTCTTCAAAGATATGTTTCATCCAGATAGAATGACTTTTCATGTGGTATCTTATTAGTATATTGTTGATCACATAAAATAGAGATGTGAAGACTTCGAAAGTATAGTTGTTTAAATTAAAATATAATGATCAATATAATGAAACAGGATGCTAATTCAATTTTTCAGGGCGATGGTTGTAACTTAGATGTCCTTGATGTGGGAGTTGTTGTCATTCTGTCATGATAGACCTTTAAACTTATACTAATATTGTTTTTATTCGTTTCGATTATCCCAATCTGTCTATTAGATATTTGGCTTGGAAAATTATGTCTGGGGTAGCCTGGATATTACGATTTTTCATTATTTTGCTAATAGAAAAATTACGAATTTATAGCAGAAAACAATTCCAACTGTATTATAATAAAAAATGAATAATATTTAGTCGTAGGACTGTGAAATGTTTATAAATAAAATTTGTTAATGAAACGATTTTATCGAAGACGCAAAACTTATTAATTTAAGCAATTTTGAAATAATAATGGCACCGAAGTGGAAACAATGTACGTGAAACTGACGGTATACCAAGCAAATGTCGATGGAGAGTAAAAAAGCTAAATTCTGCCTAAAAAAACTGAAGTATCGCAAAGATAAGGGATACAAAGATTGTCGTGTTCATTTACAATGTAAAATTATTTTCTTTCCGAGTGGAAAGTGTCGGAAATATTTCATTAAAAGAACGTTGTTTAAAAACTCAGGTAATTTGTGCTAATATGTTCTGTTCATGCATATTGGCGCCAACCTACTAAATATTTGTATATAAAAAGGTTGAATTATGATATAATTATGCATAAATAATTAGGTAGGGGAGAGCGGGATACAGTGGGCATATAGGGGCACAGTGGTCATTTTCAAATAACATTAGAAATAGAACAGTATTATGTGGTGCCATCTCTACAGTGTAATCTCATAGGCACATTCCCTCTGCAGGAAAATAATAATCACACAAATGCTTTAAGTCTACATCACACTGTGGAAGAGTGCCCAGTTCTGTTTGTTAAAGTATTTTTTTGGTGGTGTAAAAAACAGTGATAATTTTAATTTTTAACGTAAATAAACATTTATACTTATACTATTCTATATGATGTGTAAGCATGTTAAGAGTATACTGGTATGACATGATTTTGCCAAGAGTAACAATAAACCTACCTGCAGTTTGAGAAAAACAGAAGATAGCTGGGAAAGACTGGCAAACTGCATTTATGAAACGCCAAAAAAATTTGTCGCTTCGGAAATCTGAATCTACGTCACTGGCTAGAGGCATGGGATTCAATAAGATTGTTGTATCGAAGTTCTATCATAATTTGGAGTTTTTACTCAACAAGTATAAATTCACTGCAGAAAATATTCATAATATGGATGAAAGTGGATTAACCACAGTTCAAAAAGCAAGAAAAGTTATTGCAGAGAAAGGTTCGAAACAAGTGAGTCAAATAACATCGCCCGAAAGAGGAACTTTGGTCACTCTCATTGCCGGAATAAATGCAATTGGTAATGCTGTGTCACCTCGACTGGTATTTCCTCGCATCCACTACAAAGAATACATGCTCAAAGGAGCTCCACCCGGAACAAAAGGTTCAGATACTAAATCAGGGTGGAGTACAAACAGCAGACGTAGTTATTGAACGGCTAAATCATTTTTCATTCACCATGCTAAGCCCATCAATGATAAACCAGTTTTATTGGTGATGGATAATCACGAAACACAATATGTTTCTGGACCACACGATCTTCAAACCTCTTGAAGAATTCTACAGTGGCGCTGTAAAATATTGGCTCTTGAACAACCCTGGGAAAAGGGTAACCATTTAAGACATGAGATCGCCGGTTTACTAGGACAAGAATACCCTAAAGCCTTTACTGAATCAAATATAATATCTGGATTCAGATGCACTGGGATTTTTCCATATGACCGTGACATATTTGGAGAGAAGGAGTTTGCTGCTTCAACAGTGACTGATGTCACACTGCCTAAAGAAGACATCACATAGTTATCTAGTAGCAATAAAACACTACCTTCCACTTCTTTAGACATTTAAACGTTCTTAGATGCTCCATCAACATCGAAAAAGGTTTTTGCCCCCATGCTAATAGTCTGGAAAATAATGAGGAAATATTTCCTATAATTCGAGACCAAAAATCAACTTCTCCGCGAAATGGTCAGGAAACGATAAATATAACTCCGGCCATGTTAAAACCATTTTTCAAAAGTACCTTCGAAAATAGAACAATGAAACCCAGAAAAAAAACGACAATTTTGACAGACTGATTTGTTTTGAAGCAGTTTGAAAAAGAAAATGAAAACAAAAATTTAGCAACAGTCAAAAGAAAAATATGCATCTCAAATAAAAATGAAAATGTAGCAAAAAAACTTAACAAAAGAAATAAGAAGATAGTAAAGAACGAGACAAGCAGTGACGGCGAAATAATTAGTGATATAGAATTCATGGATAGTGAATACAGTGTCGGCTTACCAGAGTATTAATCTGATAATGAATTGGGTACGGATAATGAATTGAGTATCGATAATGTACAAGTTAATCGGTTTGTACTAGTGAAATTCGCCGGTAAAAGAAAAATTATGCACTATGTAGCGCAGATAACAGGAGTCAACAAGAAAACAGAATTCCTAGTAAAGTTTTTGAGAAAAAATAGAAGTTACTTCATTTTTCCTGATGCAGATAACACTGCGGTTATTGATTATGATGATGGTTCTTATCCTGTCCAACCCTATTCAAAATAAAGGAACTTCAAGATCAAACAGCATGATGAATTTTGGTTAGATTTAAGCAGTTACAACATGTTAAAAAAACTGCGATTTTTTCTTTCAGCTAGAAGGTTTTTTTTTATTTACTTAATATGTTGGAATTTCTCAATTATTATTGTTCCAATTTTTTATACATTTTAAGACTTGCTTTATTTATGTTGGATATTTTATTTTGTTATGAGAATTATTTCCAAAGAGAGTAACCATTAGTGCATTTTTTATTATTTGTATCCACTGTCCCCACGCATGACCATTGTACCCCACCATTGTACAGTGGTTATTTTTCCAGTTTACCAATGTCCAAACCATGATGGAATGACCAGAATTTGATATGCGACATTCAAGAGTTTTAAAATGAATTTTATTCTCATCTGACAGAGCTTTTCTTAAAAAGGTGTTCACTGTTCCCCGCTCTCACCTACCTATTGGCAAATAAATTGGTTCTTTACATTTTATCACCAATTATTATAAGCTCTAATATTCGAATCTAGTAAGAGTAACGGACGAAGAAAATTTACTTCATCCTGATGTTCTAGGTAGCAGTGTTAAGAAAAGAGTTAGTTTAATAATAAACTGGTCGATATTGGGTTGATGAAAAGATAATAGTTTTCTCAATGAGAACATGACATGTTACTGTAGAGATAAAAGTAATCCCTGGTACATCAGAGTCACTTACCGTACAGCGGTCGACAAAGACCGCCCTGTACGAGCTGAATGGAAAGATTCGAGACACTCTGAAATCAAGAAAATCGCCATCTGCGCCTTTCTTTATATAGAAGTATTCGAAAATACAAAGCACGATGCTGTCTAAAAGTAGGAGTAGATAACACAACATTCAAATGGATTCAGAACATGTTGTCTACGAGAATAGTTGAAACCAATGTGGGCAAGAACACCATTCAGATAAATACAACTAAAGGATGTCCACAAGGAGTGGCACCTATTCCTCTTTTTTTGGAGTCTGGTCGTTTGGGCTACTCACCAAGAGGGGCGTTACCTACATTGGGCATGCTGATGACATCGTCGTAATAATGGCCAAGGGCAGATTTGTAATAACACTCTGAAATTATTAAAAATAACCCTGAAACGGTGCAAGGAAGTAGTACTAAACATCAACCCCACAAAAACAACATTTACACTATTCACAAAAAACGTTCAAGCTTCTAGAAACCAAAACCACCTGCTTGGGCGGAGTTGATTCAGAATGGAAGGAAGAAGTTAAATTTCTAGGAGTAAGAGTAACCAAAAAACTGCGGACCAGCACGTAGATAAAACAATAAGAGAAGTCACAACCGTACTCATGGTATGCAGAAAAATGGTGGGCAGAACATAGGGTTCTAACTAATTTTTGTGCTGGATGCATGCTTGTGAGACCTATCGTCTGGTTTTTATCTGGTAAATTTAATTTTAATCTGGTACAAGATTGCTAAGCTAGTAACGACAAGAAAAACACTCAAGAAGATCCAGAGGCACGTAAATCTTTGCATCACAGCAGAAACGAAGACTTGTCTACCTATAGCGTTGGAAGTAATCGTGGACAAGTAATCTTGGACCACTGCATTTGGTGATAGAGAGAACAGCCGGAGAAGAGAACAGCCGGAGAAATTATCTTTAAAATGTCACGAGCAGGAATCAGAAGTGAATAGCGAGCAATTTAGGACTAGCCCTGATGGTGGTTGCGAGAAGCTCTTATCACTGTCAAAAGACAGAACTATTAATAAAATCGTTCAAGAAGAACTTCATCGCAGAACTGTCTACGAAAGAGGAATGGTACAACACTTCCAAATGCACTCTAAAAGAAGTTACGATTAAATGTTACACAGACGGCTCCAAACTCATCGGGAGAGCCGGATCAGGAGACTATCGACCGCGCATCAAATACTTCGAACCCATGGAAACATCCCAAATATTACATTAAGCGGACCTACACGCAATAAAAGTATGTGTCCAAATAAACCTCTACAGAAACTACGGAAACTAAGAAATTGAAATATTGATAGTCAAGTAGCCATAAAGATGCTGAGCTTTTCGACCATCAGCTCCAAAATGGCTTGGAAGTGCTTATAGAAAGAATTAGACAAGAAAAACTAAATTCACCTAAATTGGAAATCATGTCATACTAGAATTGAGGAAAATGAAAACGTGCGCACTCATTGGCTTGAAAAGGAGTCTCATCATCCTTTCTAGGACCAGAACAGAGATGTTCTTCAAAACGGAGAAATCCATAGGGGGAACCTCTCAAGGTTGATATAAGTCAAAGAACTCTTCGGGACTTTCAACCGAGATGTCAAAGATACTCCTTACCCTCAGTAACAACACATACTGGAATCATGCACCAGGAAATAACCATGAAAATTTAATGTTGAAAGAGCCATCCTCAAACCTTGCCAATCAAATGCTGCTCCTAAAGAGAACACAGATCAAGACAGTGGTGAGGCTTCTCACAGGACACTGTCATCTGGCATTACATCTTCAAAAGTATCTACATAAAAGAGCCACTATCAGACTTTGCATTTAGGAAGACGAGACAGTTTTTCATGTGATTTTTGAGTGCCTGGCACTCACACAAACCCATCATGTTTTCTAGTCATGAGGCAAACCAGCCCCAGACACCTAATGGCAGGAAAATCCTTGTGGCTAACAGACTGTTGATCTTTTTCGACTACAAAAGGACTGGAAAGGAGGACGAAAGGATACAATAAGCCAATATGACTGTATCAGGGATCACAAAACTGTCTTCCGTAGTTAACTACAATAAGCAAATCGGGAAGGCGTCCAGAAATCCCATAGAAGAGCAAAATTACCGCAGACTAGGTCAAGAATTCAAAAAGGAATAAGATGTGTTCAAAATTACAGCTTTACACATTACATAACGAACTTTTTCGTGAATGATCATACGTCATATCCTACGGAATGCTATTAAAAACTCAAAAGAAAAAAAAAACTCCAAAAAAAAGGTCCTTCAATAAATACTTTCTATTCATGAATGGTTTTGAAATTGGCTGAAAGAAGTCAGCAGCCGTGATATACACCTGCATACGAATAAGGTAATAAACCTCAACATCTTCCTGCTGTTGAAACTGGTGAATAAGAACAAGTCAGTCACGTTCATATGAGCAAAGGATTATACTGAAACTCGAGGAAACGTTTTGACGGGTACCGCAGCAAAGAAAGCAGCTGTTAAAGAAATTAAAGTAAAAATAGTTCAATACACAGACCTTTATACAGCTGCTGAAAGCATTTTATCAACAAAGATGGCAAAAACATTGGGATAAAATGCGAGAGGAGAGACCAAATCAGTTCACAAGGATTTGATCAAACTCTTTTCCACTCCACATAAAATAAACTCTCTTCCTACCTTCAATGTCAGATCTGCTATAGACTGTCAAGACCCGGTAATCAACTGTCTGCAGAAGGAGGAGAAGAGGTTGTAATGATCGATTTTGATTTTTTGAATGCTGTCGGATGTTAAGAAATCTTCGTTCAAGCAAACAAACTCAGGAAATCCCTGTCCCAGTGTTCAGAGATCATGACACATAGACCATCCACGGAGTTGTTAAAGGGCACGAATGTTGATGTGCAGCACCCGGAAATCAAGTTTTTACTGATGGGGTGAGAACACAGTTTATGTGAAAGAGGTATTATTTAGACTTCTTACAATATGATAGCTGGATGGGAGTGTGATGGATATATGTGATGTACCAGTTAAGATTATTAGCAAGGGAATTTTACTTTTCAATAAGTAAATATCTTAAAGTCAATTCATTAACTAGTTTATTATGAAAACAAGCGTTGTTGTAATATTAAACTGACATAGATAAATAATGTTTAATAACAAGACGGTACCCTAACAGGTACCGACCTTACAATAATGCTGACTAAGTGTAAATAATACATTGGCATTGAACAAGCGATATGTAATGGATGGACACTATCCGAGAACTCATAATTATAATTAAAATTAGATTATTATTAGTGACAGTTATGTAACTCGTATGTGTATCAGTACGCCTAAATTATCATGATTCATAAGCCATTTAATCCCTCATATGAATATGCATACAACTGGTTAAAGGAATCTGTCAATTATTATTTGTTGTAATTTGATATTATATAAAAAAAATACTTCTTTGTTAATTAATAGGTAGGAACATGCGCTAGTTAAAAAAGCGGGATATAAAATCACAGGACGAGTCCATTGTACTTGTATTCTAAAACAATTTAACAATAAACAAGTGTAAGGTAATAAACAACTTTGTCTAATTTTCAACATCAACTATATCGGCCCCAATTATTTTTTCATATAAAATAAATATGGGTAAATGAAATTTTTCAGTTCTTCAACACCTCTGTCTCTTTACACGAGTCGCCCTTATTGTCGGCACACGCAACATGACAGTGACAAGTTGGTCGCGGTCAGGAATCCCCGCGGTCCACTTCGGTAAATGCGCCGCGACGCCCACCGCCGATTGTTATTTATCCTTATTTATACAGCAGCACACGTCCGTTCTTCTCTGATTGATGACCATCGGCAGTGGACCCGGACTAATTGCTATCATTCAACGGGCCATGGATGTTGCGCCTGCTGTGCTAATGGAAACACTACCCACTCCCCAGAATCATCTGGGGCCGCTTGATTTAAACGACAGTTACAGTGATTTTTTTGACACTCGTATCTAATGATAATTATTTAGGTTTCTGTAATTACTAAAAAACTACTGTTGTAGAAACAATACAGCAACACAAGGAATATACAATTATTATGTAAAATTTTATACAGGGCGGGCGGCCCCGCGAAAAAAAACCGGTCAAATACCTTGGTAACTGGAGATGTACCAGAAAAACGCCGAAACAGGTAAATTTTGTTATCGAGGGGAACATATTTGGGATACATTTAGATGACAAATTTAATCATCCAAATCCATTCCTTTGGCATGGATGGCTGCCCTTTCGCTTATCAACATATGGAATAGATATCGAGTGATATGTCATAATTTGAAAGCTTCTTGAATTCTCTTTACAACGATATCTCACTTTTTGGGCTTCCCTAAATATTACAAGGCGAATCGATAGAACAAGTTTCCTCAACAATTACTTTCTATCTTTAAAGAATATTCAGGAAACAAAATTGTCACAATGTAGATGATTAAATGTGTATGTAAATGAATGTATACCAAATTAGTAACCGTTGTAAAGTGCAATCAATGTTCTATGAAGTTTTTATCTACGTATGTATATTTTCAAAAGAAATAAAGTAATAATAATTGCCACGAAAATCTGTTTTATTGACGTTTTATTGACGGTTCGCCCTGTAACATTTAAGCCAAGCCCAAAGAGTGAGATATCGTTGTAAAGAGAATTTAAGTAGCTTCCAAATGATGTATCACTTATCATCTCTTCCCTAAGATTATAAGTAATTGGTAGTATCCCCACCACTGCCCCCTGTCAATAGAATGAACTTGGATAGTTAAGTTTGATAACAAAATTGACCTGTTTCGGCGTTTTCGCGTACTTCAGCTTCCAAGTTATTAGGACTGTTTCGTTTTCATTGCGCCACTCTGGATAATAATATTGTTGCCACCCAATTTGCATATCTCGACAACGCCAACACTTATTTAAAGTGATTTTTTCATTGTTTTTGTAATTTTGTTTTTATTTTAATTTTCGTATCTTCATCATCAGTTTTTGACTGGATCTCAAAAAATAAAGATTTCCTTATATTTACAAATTACTAACTTTCACTTTGGGTCAAAAAATTCTACAAAAAATGTCAAACAAGTCAAATAAGAAAAACACAACCGAAAGAAGTTTTTTGTTAGTGGTCCTTGGAGTAGATTTTTGTGCCATTCTTTTTAAACACTTTTTCAGTTCCAGTTTCTTGTTTGGCATATTTTGTAGACAAATATTGTACAAAATTATGGAAATAATATTAAAATTCTACTGTGAATTAGTGGATGTTAACGATGTTTCACGTGTTTCGTCACTTCCATATTATCATCTTCAGATATATGTTAATGAATATTAAAGTGATATAAAAACATAGCAACAGCGTGGTAACTATAGTGACAATAAAACTGGTAACTTAAGTTTAAAAAAGATTCAACAGGAACTAACACAATGTCTTCAGAATCTTCTCAGTTGTTGATATCAAGAAAAATTAAAGCAAAATGAGAGTTATATGTGCTATAGCTGTTTACCTAACTGTGTTCTGCAAATTTGTCCTGAAAACATTAATAAATATTTTATAAAGAGTACAAGACAAATTGTTGTAAAGATTGACAACTATGGAAACAGTAAAGGATACAGAAAAGTGTAAAGTCTCCATTTTTGCTGATGATCCTATGGTATATATCTGTGGTAGGGATATTGATTCTATGAGGTAGAGTATAAATTTTGATTTAAGTAATATTTATACATGGATCTGTAGGAATCACTTAAGTTTGAATACTGAGAAAAGTAAATTTGTTGTTTTTGGAGCTAAACATCAATTAGGTAAATTGGATACTGTTATGGATCTGATAGTAGCCGGAAAAAAACTCAAACGAGTATCAGAAATTAAGTATTTGGGTGTTATTCTGGTTGAAAATTTGAATTTTTGGTAATACGCATTTTACATTGTTTCCAAAATGTCTAGGAAGGTTTATTTTTTATGAAGTTGGAAGATTAATGAGCATGTATGTCAAGATGCTGATAAATCGATAGTGTCAGCTAATTTGATTCTGTTGGGTTTAAATAAGAATGATACCTACTCAAATTTTGAAAAGATTCAGAACGAGCCATACGTTGTATTTTGGGTTATGACAGATACACACCAATTTCGAAAATGTTGACTACTCTTGACCTTATGTCGGTAAAACAGAAAATTGTTTTTAAAACGTTGGAATTTAATATACAAGATTTGATTTGATTTTGAGTTTATCACCACGAATACCCCGCTTATAAAGGTAGAATGATGAATAAGAAGTACCAGCACAGTAGCATTGTAATTCACACTCATTAATAGATTTACAGAAGAAAAGTTAACATTATTAATCTGATAATTTTTTGTGATTTTGCCGAATTATTCCGTTTATCAGCTGCCGTTTATAAGATATTTCGAAAATAAAATAAAATCAGGCTGTATATGAGCAAAATAAAGCAACCTCTTTCGAGCACATTGCTAATGATCTGGGTGGCACAGCAAACACGCATACAAAGTCTGGGGTCAGCAAGTTGAACTATTTCATCTGCGCTTGTGAACACTTGACCGGGCGCCTTCTCATTTGTTAACATTGTTAGCGGGACTTGCAGTAATTATATCGGTGGTAGAACAATCTACTGTGCAAATGGGTGGCAATCCAATGATGAGTGGCCTGAACGGCACGGCCGACCCCACACCAGGCACGTCGGTATCTATCTCATCTCGTTATCGACAGTCCCAGAATCGAGATGGCGAAAACTGAGAACGCCTAGAACGTTCATTCGAGGAACTGGATTATCTTTTTTATAATAACTGAGCGCAAGAGTATAAAAATTAGCTCTACGTGATATGTACTGAAATGTCAAGTTATGTTCCCGAGTGGGTTGTTACCATATTCTGTATATTATCCATCGATATACTCTAAGGTATTATCTTAGAGTTTGAGAAACATTTCCTGAATTAACGGATTTACGGCTGTATAGGTAAGGCGGACCGTATCAACATAATCATCACTATTCTAGACAACTTTGCAGTTTACTTAGGTAACTTTGACAATGATCCGCACAAAGTACTATTTCATGTTTTATGTCAGAGAAATATACCTACATGAATAAACTCCAATATTATTATATCTTTTTGTTATGGGTTAAAGTAGACACATATGGGATTACAGAATATTCATAATAAAATATTGTTCACCCTCTCTTGTGAGCTTTTCTAAGATACTCATTTAACGGTAAGAACTTGTTTCGGATAAAAAAATATATTGTATGGCTGTGGTAAAGCAGAAGTGTCAGAAGTTTTCAAGTAGCCTCACGGACCTCTGACGTAACCTAACGACTGCTGTGAAGCAGCCGGGATCCTCTTTTTACCATACCTCTCGGAGCACGACCAGTCACGAAAAATTTTTACCACTATAATTGGTCACGCATCCAAGTAGGGACCAGACAAAACCATGCTGCACTTAGAGATCGTTTGACCGAAACTTGATCTTTGACCACGCAGCGGTGAAAGACTATTACAATTCAACTTCCGGGCCAACTCATACTTTCTCACACTCATGGACGCCATCATCGTCCCGATTCACAAACCAGACAAACATAAAAGTAACGCATCTTCTTATAGACCAATTTCTGTCACATGTGCAACGTGCAATATTCTCGAAAGAATAATAAATAATAGACTTATGTGGGACCTGGAAAAACATAAAACAAAACACATACACAAACGACAACACAATCAATCTCAAGTAGAAAATCCACGAAGCTTTCGCAAACAGAAGCTTTAGGCAGCATTTTTGAATGTTGATAAGATTTACAATGACGAGAAACATAACAGCTTCCACTAAAAATTCCCTAAAGAATCGTCGATTCCAAGTAAGAGCAAATGGCATTCAATCAGAAATTAAAAAAAAAACTACAAAACGACATTCGTCAAGGGTCAGTACTAACACAATGCTATTCCTCGTTGCCATAGAAGACCCAACTATAAAAAAAGAAACTCCAGTCGAATGTACAACTGCCAGTCGGACTGGGCTGCGGCAGAAGCTGTTTCCAATTCTGCCTAGACTTTGTGACAATTTTATTTTGTCCCATCAGAATGTTTAAGTTGTGGTTACTATTGTTGTAACTAAAAACAATGGGGTTATTTTATTTGTTTACATATATAGTATTATTTCTGATTTAAACTACCCCTATTAGGCAGAAAACCTTGCTGCCGTGTTTGCCACACTAAATAAACCTCTATTTGAACCATTGTTCGCTGGTAACAGTGGTAACCATTTACTTGATTTTTCGTCATCATAATAATACAATAAAATAGTAGTAGTAATTAAATAACCAGAGGTATTCTTTTTAACAATTCATCAGAGTCGACAGGTGGCGTTGACAGCTAGAGTGACAACTCGCTCTTTGCTAGCCGTTTTGCCCAATTCACACTCAGGCTCGCGATTCCGTGTGGCAACTTTGTAGAGAGTATTTGCGAACCTGAATTGAAAACCGACGAGAACATCGACTGTCCGCCGACACCTTTCATGTACTGGGTCTGGAGATTGGAGCGGAACTGTTGCTGGGCGCCAAGGCTTTCCCAAGAAATGCACCATATACGCATTTGTGCGGCATTTTTCTAAGTCACTTCATCAGGCCTTGGACTCAACGGTCCGGACTGAACTTGCAGTCCCCTCGGAGATTGGAGGCTTCCTTACGTAAGCCGGCTCGGGTCTTGGACAGTTATGTCCGGACTGAGCTTACAGTCCTGCAAATTTATTGAGCCATCTCCATTCTATTTTAGGACATAGACATGGAACTGAAATAGAAGGGAACATGCTCGGAATCATAAGCCACTCGCCTTTATCCTGCTCCTCGCTTGCTTGTGCTTTCCTCTTCGTTGACCTACCTTCTCGCAGGAACATGGGAGATCGGGAGACACGAGCCCTCCTAGCAACTCAGTCTCGAACGATATGAGTGCCGATCCTTGCGCACTCCATAATCAGCAATAGGAAAGCAGTGGGGAGCTGAAAGTCTGAAGACTGGGTGCTTAAGAATCGAAGAACTCGAAAGCTATTGGGGTGGTGTTCAGGTGGTGTTGGGGACCTAAGGGGTTGGAAGGGCTCGACGGTTCGGTAGGTGAGTGAGTTAGTAACTATACATTGCAAATAAGCATTCAGCTTTTTAGGTTACCTTTCCGTTTGTTTTTCTCGCCATAGTACCACTGTCTCTATCTCAATTTATGTACAACCTATCCCTAATTTTCTGCCCTAGAGCTGTGAAATTTCGTGACCGTGATCATCTAGAGAGACCTCAGAATTTGTACCTTGCGATTCTTCGAGATTTGACGAGCCTCTAGTAGACCCGATGGACCTCCCACCTCGATTAGATGATCTCTTGGACCACTCCGATCTGTTATACTCGCTACTAGTACCCCAACCTTTAGAACTGGAACCGGTGCTGCCGTTGTTTGAAATCCGAGTCCTCTTGAGCCCTTTATCATCTTTTGGATTATTCTCATCGGAATTGTCAGATGTGGAACCACCGATTTCTTCCTCTTTCTTGTTTTCATTCTTACAGTGCGATTTACCACGCTTACCATCATTTGGTTTGCGGGTTCTATTCCTCTCGGGTTATCGCCCAGTTTTCTGTCTTTGTCGTTGGAAGAATATGGAAGAATAGAATTTGGCGTCACAAACGCCAAACCATAGACCTCAAACGCTCCATTCTCTTTCGTCAAAACAATTGGAGTATTTTATTGAAAACAGGGTAGGTACCATAACTTCAAACACTGGAACAGCTGTACCGGGTGGTCCATCACTTATGTCCACCCCCGAAATAGAGGTTAATTTTAAAGATAAAAAATTGAAACTTTTAGGATTTGTGTAATTAATATAGGACCATATAATGACATAATCAGATTAATTATTTATTTTTTTAGTTGAGCCATCAGCGATAAAAAACTGTAATTTGGTGTTAATGTGACCAAAATAAATTCGATTTTTCTTTAATACATGGATAAAAATCAATTAAGAATATCAAAATCGCTGAAAAGGAATATCAAAAAACTAATTACAAGCCTTTAATTAAATAAAATATACAAAATATGGAAATCACAGCTAGAATGATTGATTTATGGAAGCAATAAAACTACCAGGATTTTGAAGGGCTGGTATAGCACAAATGTTAAGTAAACATATCCTAAGTAAACATTCATGAAAGAAGCCCCATTCGAGTTCAATGGCACATTCTTCTGACTGCTTTGAAGATTATTTATGGTAGGTACCTACCCTCATTATACATATTTGCAAGTTTCATTGCTCTACTATACATCAATCATTTTACCTGTCATTTCCATATTTTAAGTATTTTATTTAATTAAAGGCTTGTAATTAGGTTTTTGATATTTATTTTCATGGATTTTGAGTTTACTAATCGATTTCTATCGGTGTATTAAAGAAAAATCGAATTTATTTTGGTCACATTAACACCAAATTACAGTTTTTTTTCGCTGATGGCTCAACTAAAAAAAAAATTAATCTGATTATGCCATTATGTGGTCATATATTAATTACACAAATCCTCAAAGTTTCAATATTTTATCTTTAAAATTAACCTCTATTTGGGGGGTGGACATAAGTGATGGACCACCCGGTATATTTATTATTATAATTACAACAAAGTGGAGAGTTATTCGAGTCAAAGTACATATTAAGTAAAAATATATTTATTATACACCGTGTTGCATAGAAAAGGTAACCTAGGGAACATAGAGAAGTTTCCTAGGAAACTATCAGTTTTTGAACCAGAGTGGCTCAGTTACCTTTCCTATGTAACACTGTGTATGAAGGTATATTTCTTCCTTTTCTTGTTGGATCGTTTTGTCTTGATGAATATAAACTTGTTTCGTATCGAATGTAAATGTCTAATATTAGAACTATTTTCGAATTCTTGTCAACTGCTGCACTATGTCTACTAAATATACGGCAATATTTTTGTTTTCAGTTACAGAGACCATCTCGAGCTCTCAGATGCCAGACCATTATCAATTCCCGTCAGCAGGTTTCATCACTGCGTGGCCACACGTCGACCGCCGGGTTGCCGAAGGGTCAAAAGGGTGAAATGCACTGCCTCCCAATTGCCCAGAACTCGAGATCAATCCGCACAACAAGCCTGTCGAGATTCGGGCACGTTATTAATAATCGACCACCGGGACACGAACGCAATTATCACGATAGGCCGCAAACTCACTTACCCCAGTCAAGGGTCAATGGTCATCACTCATTAGCTTCGTTATTGGAATTATAGCCGATTCCTGCCTTTAGGGGTAATCATATACCTATGTAGTTTAGTAGGCCACATGTACTTGAGCACGTAAATAATTTTATCAAGTATAGTCTCATTTATTAGTCTCGACAATTATTATTATTAAGTATTATCGAAAAGATGTATCTATATGTATTCAGGATGACTGCGCACCCCACGTATAATCATTTCTTAACTTCATTGAGAGATAAACCTTCTGTGTATTATTTCTGTTGAAATTGTTACACAACTGGATTGTTTTCCAAGGACAATAATAGATAGCCGTGGTTTCTGTAATAATCATGCACTATCAATAACAGTAGGTCTCAATGTTTATTTTGTCTGCAAAATCCAAAAACCACTATGGTCGCCATTGTTTCGGACCTGTTCCTATATTATAATGATATAAGCGACTCGTATGATGTGTTTTTCAAACATTTATCTCTTACAAGAGTATTATTGTCAACTTGTAGTAGGTAACTGAGTGTTTTAATTATTATTTATATGTAATATAATTATTGGGCTTTTCTCGTTAAATGAGCTCCATGGCAATCAGTAACACAAAGCCAAGCAAGTCTAGAGCCACGGACAGCGCTGTTTTGGTCTTATTTGACTTCTTAAGCGAGACACACAAAACCAGTATGGGTGTGTGCTGCCGAATGCGATAGAGCTCGTCCGTCTTATACAAATCAAGAGATTTGTAATAAGTCACGGATTCAGACTTGCATACTTGCTGTTTTCACGCAGGACAATATCGGGTTTGTTGCAGGGAATGCGTTTGTCAGTAATCACATATCGGTGTAATATAGCTGTATCCGTCATAATCGATCACCGGGGGTGGATATTTGGATATTCACCATTTGGATATTTTAGAATTGGCGTAGTTCCTAATGTTGATTACCTGATCTTCAATGGCTATGAGAAAACCCTCTGTCTAAGGAAAGAGTTTTCCTCGCCTTAGCCTTGCGTTCAATGGTTCTTTGTCGACATTATTGTTAAAGTAATTGGTGATAAAATACTAAATGTCATCAACACAAGTTTAGATTAAAATGGAAATTAAGCATGATTGTCCCAATCGAAAAAAAAACAAATACAATATGAAGTGAAGAATACAGGCCAATAAACATAATACCACCTTATGTTTAATTGCTGGAGATGTGTGTAAATAGTCAAACCAAACCAAATACTTCATTGAAGCAAACAAAATTTTGAGTGATAATCAGGAGGGTTTTCGAAACAAAAATAGTTGCGAAACTGCTACACAAAGTGTATTGATAAATTGGAAGAGAAATTGCACTAGACGAAGGGAAAATGATTGGTGTAGTGTTCATGGACTTAGACGTGCATTTGAAACTATAGGCAATTGCTTATAATACTTAAAATGGAAAAATATGAGTTTGGACATGTAATACTAGAATGGTTTGGATCATACACGAGTGAATGGACGCAGGTAACGAAATATGGTGATATATCGAACTCTTTAAAATCGACATATGGAGTACCGCAGGGAACTGTGTTGGGACCTACACTTTTTAGTCTTTATATTAATGACATTGTCAAAGTTATTAAAAAATGTAAAATTCAATTATTTGCAGACGACACTTTAATATATATGATAGGTGATAAAATCGAGGAGATTACACAAGTAATTTATATGAATGGTTGAATAACAATTCATTATAACTGAATATATGAAAAACAAACAGCGGGTATTATAAAGGCTCATTAAGTTTTCGGGCAGATTTCTGTGATCATTTTTGAAGAAGGTATCGAGTCTTAGTGGAAATTTTTTTAATTTATCTATTCTTGGCATGAAAGTAATTACAAAAATGTTAATATTATTAAATTATTAGGTTTCAATTTAGATAGAACTCTTAATTGGAAATTACATATTAATACAATATCAAAAAAACTGTGCAAAGTTTGCTTCCAACTTCGATTTTTAAAGAATAAAGGATTAAAATTAGGAATTTTAAAAACAGTGTATTATTCAAATTTTTATTCTATTTTAAAATACGGAATAATACATTGGGGGAATTCTTTTGATTGGTTAATTATTTTCAAAATTCAAAAAAATTGCATAAGAATACTAGGCAATGTTAATCGCATGACATCTTGTAAAAAATTATTTAAAAATTTAAAAATTTTATCATTTCCAAGTCTATTTATATACGAATGTCTCTGTTTTGTACAGGGTGGGCCAATAAGCGAGGTAAGCGGCTGTATCTCAGAAACTAATGATCGTAGAGAGTTACGGTAAAAAATTTTATAGGTTAAGTGGGCAAGGGAAAATGCTGGAAATTATTTTCAAGTTTCCAAGATGGCTGCCAGAGGGCGTTTGCACCATCTTGAATTACATAAAGTTACGTTTCTTGTGATTTTCCCCAATGAATGTAACAAAAAAGTATTTGCGTTTTAATGTTATCTTAAAGTCATTTTTTATAGAAACAATTTTTCTCTATCTTTCGAAATAAAGTGGTGGGGGGTATTTGAATGTTGTTTTAAACAAATGCCTGTAACTTCGAAACGGCTTCAATGATTTGGATAAATTTAGTTTAATTGGAAAGAGCATTTCTTGGGCTTTTAGGTTTCTTGTGACAATGACAGTTGTGACCTACACGGCCGCCGATAGAGGGCGTTATCCGACATTATAACCAAAATATTGGATTTTCTCAAAAAATTTAAATGCGATGATATGACTTTTTTTAGACTAGAAAATAGACAAATGATCAACCAATAAGCTTGCGCAAACCGCATCTTAATATCTTTTTCCTAACTCAAATTATTAAAAAAATACCAAACCAAGAAAATTCATATATCCCCATTCAAAAATGCATCGGTCGCTTTCGATGAGAAGGCAATTAGTAGGCCATGGAAATAAAAGACAAACTCCTAACTTAAATATTGGCAAGTAACGTCAAACTTCTGTCACACACGTAGCCCACTATTATTGTTGATTGCATATAATTTGAGTACTTTTTAATCAAAATGCTTCTCACAAAATTAAATAATGAACCGTTGACATGATTGCGATTTATTTTGAGTGTTTTCAAAATGTAGCTATAGCTGCAACACAGTACGCGGCACGGTATCCAGATCGCCTTCATTACGGGAGAAGAATGTTTCCGCGTTTGGTACAGCGATTACGCGATACTGGAAGTTTTCGTTGTGCTAAACGTCGCAGGCGTCGCAATGGAAGGACCGAAAAAAATATTATCAATGTCTTGGCTTACATAGAATTTTATAGACATGTAGAAACTAGAACATTGTCTCTAGACTTGGGAATTTGTTGCACGGACAACTGTTAGAAATATTTTGAAAGATTATAGGTGAATAATTTTACCATATTCCAAGTATCTTAGCACATAATACCCTCAAATACAAATTCAGTGTTATTCTCGTTTTATTATTTTTTACTACTGATTATGTTGTTTTCTACTTTTATATTACATCCTTACCACATAGTCTTGCACCGGGCGCTAAATAAACAAGATTTCGATAATAAATTAAATTATTGTCATAATGGATGCTAGGCATACTTGAGGAAAACGGAAATTTCTTAAAGGAAATTCTCTGGACCGACGAGGCTACCTTTAATAGTGATGGTAGAGTAAACCTTCATAATATGCATTATTGGTCCGCTGAAAATCAACGTTGGTTAAGAGAGAGAAGTGCAGCAGCAGGGACGCTGGAGCCTAAATGTGTGGTGCGGTATCATTGGGGACAGAATTATTGAACCTTACTTTTTTGATCAAGCTTTAACTGGTAACCGCTTCTTAGAGTTTTTGATCAACGACTTGCCGATTTTGTTGGAATATGTGCCACTCGAAACTAGGAGAACTATGCTTCTGAAATTAGAATGATGGTTGTCCGGCACATTATTCAATTAATGTCCGAAACCATATTTACTGGATCTTTCGAGAACGCTGGATAGGAAGGGGAAGCTGATTTCCTTGTCCGGCAAGCGTCCCCCGACATTACTTCTGGGGACGCTTAAAAGACATTGTTTTTCAAACTCCACCAACAACACGAATGGATATGGAAAACAGAATTCGAAACTCAATTCCTCAACTATCAGCGGCAGAAATCGAGGCTGCGGTTCTGCTGACTCAAGAAAGACTGGAACAATGTGTGGAATATGACGGAAGGCAATTTGAACACAGAAGGCATTAATCTTTTTTCAAAATGGGTCCTTTTCAGGACCACAACTTTATTTAAAAGGAAAATCGTTACGAAAACGCGTGAGGAGTTTAGCTTTTGTTTCCATGGCCTACTACTTGCCTTCTTATCGAAAGCGACCGATGCATTTTTGAATGGGGATATATGAATTTTCTTGGTTTGGTATTTTTTTAATAATTTGAGTTAGGAAAAAGATATTAAGATGCGGTTTGCGCAAGCTTATTGGTTAATCATTTGTCTATTTTCTAGTCTAAAAAAAGTCATATCATTGCATTTAAATTTTTTGAGAAAATCCAATATTTTGGTTATAATGTCGAATAACGCCCTCTATCGGCGGCCGTGTAGGTCACAACTGTCATTGTCACAAGAAACCTAAAAGCCCAAGAAATGCTCTTTCCAATTAAACTAAATTTATCCAAATCATTGAAGCCGTTTCGAAGTTACAGGCATTTGTTTAAAACAACATTCAAATACCCCCCACCACTTTATTTCGAAAGATAGAGAAAAATTGTTTCTATAAAAAATGTTAGACTTTAAGATAACATTAAAACGCAAATACTTTTTTGTTACATTCATTGGGGAAAATCACAAGAAACGTAACTTTATGTAATTCAAGATGGTGCAAACGCCCTCTGGCAGCCATCTTGGAAACTTGAAAATAATTTCCAGCATTTTCCCTTGCCCACTTAACCTATAAAATTTTTTACCGTAACTCTCTACGATCATTAGTTTCTGAGATACAGCCGCTTACCTCGCTTATTGGCCCACCCTGTACATAAAAATAAAAATTTGTTTACTTTTTTCAATTCTAATACCAGAAATTCTAATACAATTATTTTAAATAAACATAATACCACTCATTATGAATTATCTTCTGAATACATATGTGCCAAAATTTATAATCATTTACCAAATAATTACAAAAAATATAATTTAAAAAAATTTTCAAAAGAAATTAAAAATATTTTATTACAAAAATGCTACTATAACTTAAATGAATATTTGAACAATTCTTTGGATTTATAATTTCATAACTTTATTTCATAATTTCATAATTTTATAACTTTATAACTAATTTTACAATTTATTATTTTCCACAAAAAATACAATAATATGTATTTATAATAAGGAAATAAATGTTATTATTATTATTATTATTATTATTATAATAAATAAGTCATTTGACATCGATATTAGCTTCAAAAACGAGCACAGAAATCTGCCCGTTAGTGTAATGAGCCTTTATAATATTGTCTGAAAGTCAATGATTCTAAGAAATAGGGGTAGAGACTATAAATTAATAGAGGATATTAATGTTATCAGAATTAATGATGAAATCATAGACAGAGTAAAAGAAATCAAGTATTTAGGATGTGTGATAGATCACAATTTGACATTTTGGGAACATTTTAGATACCTTTGTAAGTAAAATAGCAAGAAAGGTTAGAGTAATGGGTCGTATAATATCTAAAAATTTAAGTAACTGGACTACATTAACAATATAGAAAGCAATAATAGCACCACATTTTAATTTTTGATCAACGTTATTGTTCCTTGTTTTTTCCCACTGTCTGGAAGCGGGGTCGGGTTTGTCCAATTCTAAAGTCCGGAGATCCTGGCTTGGTCGATAACTATAGGCCAATAATTATTCTGTCAAATTTTTCGAAACGTTTTGAAACCTTAATTATGGTAAATTATATTCCCAAGTTAAGCCACTGATTTCAGAGTTCCAGCATGGCTTTGTGGAGAGGAGGTCTACTTCCACGAATCTGTGTTGCCTATCCCAGTATTGCGCTGAGATCTTGGATGAGGCTGGTCAGGTTGACATTATCTTAACAGACTTTTCCAAGACCTATGATAAAATCAGTCATGAAATACTTTTTGTGTAAGCTGTCTCTCTGTGGTTTCTCGGATGATTTGATGTTGTTCGTGGAGTCATATCTATCTGGACGTCAGCAGTTTGTAACATAATATGGGTTCAAATCAACACATTATGAACCTAAGCGGTGTGCCTCAGGGGTCCAATTTGGGTCCGCTGTTGTTTTTGCTATTTATCAACGATCTACCTACATCGTGTAAGTTACTCTTCGCTGATGATCTCAAGCTTTCTAGAAGAATAGTGGATGACACTGACTGTGAGCTGTTGCAGAGGGATATTGATTCTGTTGGCTCTTGGTGTAAAGTAAATGGTTTACTTTTAAATACAGGCAAATGTAGTGTAATGTCAGTCACTAGAAAGAAGGGTTGCGTAACTCATACCTATACTGTAAATGGAGTTAATGTAAACAGAAAGAGCACTGTCAGGGATCTTGGGAGTTTTAATTGATAGGGAACTCAGATACGGTGAGCATATAGATATGATTGTGAGGGGTGCCAATAGAACTTTGGGCTTCATTATTAGAAGCACACGTTCCTTTCAGGTTTTGGGCGCCGTCCAATGGCTATTTGATTCATTGGTAAGATCTAAACTGGAATATACTGTTGTGGTCTGGGACCCAGTTTATTTGATGTATATTGACGTTTCCTGAAATATTTGCATTATAGGAGGTATGGAGTCTATCCGATAAGGGGTTGCGATCGTTCAAACTTAGTGTGTGATTTTGAGCGTGAGCTTCTTTCTGATAGACGGCTAATTATTAATATCAAATTCCTTTATAATATTATAATATCTTATAGAGTTGATTGTCCTTTTTTACTTGAGCGTTTAAATTTCTTGGTTCCTTGACAGACTGCTCGTAGATTTTACAATACGAAAGCAAACACTAATATCCTGCAGGGTGCACCTATCTATCATATGTGTGCCCTTTATAACGAAATGTGCGCGGGGTGTGATAATTTTGGAGACAAGTTGAAGGTATTTTTGAGTAATGTTTCAAGGACTGGCAGACGATTTATTTATTCATTTGTTTATTTATTTGTTTTCACTTTGAGTTGGCAACTATTGTCTCAGAAAACGTTAGTGTTTGGTTTTTATTGTTGGGTTATTACTTTGTTTTTGGGGAGGGGATGAACTTTGTGAAAGTAGCTTCCTATCTTGTAATATTGGTTTTTTAAAGTGAAAGTAATCCGTATATCTATACTATATTATGATAATTCTGTCTTTTGCTCTTTGTATTTGCTTGCATTGTTTTGTATTCAATTATGTATGATTATTTTGCCTGTAAGTGGAATAATTGTTTTGGGATGTAATAGATATAGTAGAATAGTTGATATGCTGGAGACTACAGGTTTGTTAAGTGTTAAACAGACTGTTGTACTTAACACAATGATGTTTACTCATAAACTGTTAAACCATATTTATGTTACCGGAACATCTTTTAGATAGATGTAGATTTGTCAGGGACATACACGATCAAGATACAAGATCAAGCAATGATTTATACTTGGACAAGGAATAGTAATTTTAGCCAAAATAGTGTATTATATAAGGGTCTAAAGCAGTTTAGTGAGTTGTCTAATGAAATAAAAAAATGTGACACGCCTGCGAGATTTAAGAAAGAATGTACAAAATATGTTAAAGAAAAAATTAGCATATAAGTATTATTAAGTAATATAAACTGTATATGTGCTAGCCAAGTGTTATTAATAAAGATATCGATATTTACTGGTCGAATTCGTGGGATTGTTTCCCATTCAGAGCCATGGAATCTGTGTTTTTTACAATAAATTGGAACCAAAGTAAAGTAAGTTTTTAATCATATTTATTACATCATCCCAACGGTCAATAAGTCATACCAAAGGGGAGAAAAGCACATATACTTCACATAACTACATGGATAGAAAAATAATGAAAGCCCTACAAAGAAAATCATGGACTTTCTTGAGCATTCCAGCGAAGAAAAGCGCATAATATATAACAATAATTTGTCCATCGTATATTTTGAACTCTGTCCGAGCGATGTGCGTCCAGTTAGCCATGATTAAATTCCATTGAAAGGGCGCTAAAATAAATGATCATTTAATCAATGTGGTGTGCATTTTGCGGATGTACTGGTACTAGTACATTGCACGTTTCTCATTTGTTGTTTAATTAATAAACCACACATTATCAGAGCGACCGGTTTTGTAGCCCAAGTACGATCTAGTTCCGGTCCGGTCTGCACAACAGCACTATTGAAACTGCAAATTACGTTAACTGGGTGATAGCAGAAGCGATTGTATCACGTGCCGCCCGTTTTAATATGAAAACTTGATGTCGATTTCACTAACGACTCGGTGTTAGTTCATCAATGCTTTGTTTTTAGTGTGTAGGCACTTTATTGTTCGGTATCAAGATCATAATCGATTGGTAAATTGTTTTCATGTAAACTACTGACGATTAACATGATACTCTATTACCTACGTGTTAACGGGAAATTTCTGAGAGTACAGAAACCATAAATATTATGCAGGTAGAATAGTATCTGTACGCTAGTCAATTCTGACCACCTGTGTAAAATAATAAAATGAAGGTAGAAAATAATGTAGCTTAATTATGTCGGCGATCCCCGAGAAGAACAGTTGAAACGACGAGTCTGCACAATAGCAATATCACATCCAGTGAATATGCAGACTGCAAAATCATATTATTGTATGGGGTGTTAACTTTAAAGTATGTCGATAGGGAATAATTAATTAATTATGAGACCCTAGGTTTCGGTTCGCCTTTTCAACGTACAAGAATGGAAATAGTATCCAAGTGAACGATAAAATAGTTCCTAATTGATTAAATGGTTATTTTCGGGAAAAAAGTAATGGGATTATGACATAAAATATATGTATAGCGCCGAAATAGCGATGAACTTTAGTTATTGTCGCCCAAAGGGAAAGTGACGAACAATTATCAATATGCTGACCAGCGAAAAGAAGCATATCTAATCAAATAACGTCAACGAGTGTATGCAATAAACAATACACATCTGAAAGCGCAAAATTACCTCACAAATATCCTTTATAACCTACCCAAAGCAAAACGAAAAATCTTGATAAAAAAGGAATAACCCATTAATATCGATATAGTGGGGACTCTAGGTACCACAAAAATTTCCAGCATTTCTATCAGTACTTACTGAATAGTTAAAGGTAAGATACTGGACCACGGTGGGATCGTTGGCTGGTCATGCACGATACAAAAGTATTCCCGCAAACATGCCGGCTCCAGTAGATACCAAATCAAAAATTCCAGTATTTCATAAATTTCAAAAATTGTTAAAAGGGCCAGAATTAGTCTGACCTAATAAAGGTAGCCCACTCCACAAGGAGGCGTACTGTCTCCCTTGATATGGAACCTTGTTATGGACGAGCTAATGAAACGTCTGGACCAAGAGGGAATCAAGAGCATAGGATATGCTGATGACCTTGTCATACTAATTCAAGGTAAATTTAACGACACAATAAGGCCCTGTATGCAAAGGGCTCTAAATGTTGTAACCAAATGGACAAACGAAGAGGGACTGAACATAAGTCCCTCCAAATCAACCATCATAGCGTTTACTAATCGAAGGAAACTGGTGGGCCTAGGACCACTAAAACTTCGAGGCAGGAACGTACAAATATCGGGAGAGGTGAAATATCTTGGGGTAATCTTAGACTCAAAACTCACCTGGAACCAACAGATAGACAGGATTAAAAGAAGAGCGGAGACCACATTCATGATGGTCAGACGAACTTATGGGAAAACATGGGGATTAAAACCACATATGGTATACTGGGCGTACACCAGAGTGATTAGACCAATGTTGTTGTATGCATCTCTGGTATGGTGGACAAAGATGCAACAAAATACCGCGATAAACAAGCTCAGCAAGGTGCAAAGACTCGCATGCCTTGGAATAACGGGGGCAATGAAAACTACTTCAACTGCAGCAATGGAAGTCCTCCTAGACCTCCCACCACTTCATCTAATGATAATGGGAGAGGCAAGACTGGCACGACTAAGGCTGCAAGAAGAACCAAGGGGCAAATATGCGGAACTTGGACACAATAGAATCAAAAACTATGTGGAAGTGGACCTGCTAGATGCAAACACAGACCACATGGCTCCAAAATTCAAATTCCACAAGAGCTTTGAGGTGAGCATCAAAGATCGAGAGGAATGGAATGAGCCCACAGACAGCAACAGGCTGGTCGGAACAACCTGGTACATTGACGGGTCAAAGACCGACCAAGGAACTGGAGCTGGCATATACAATGAGTTGGACAATACTCAACACACCATATCTCTCGGGCAGTGGGCAACTGTATTTCAATCGGAAATATACGCTATGTTACACTGCGCGAGCATAAACAATAAGAGGGCCTACAAAAATAGACGGATCAATATATTAACAGATAGTCAGGCGGTTCTGAGGGCTATAGAAAGCCCCAAGATAACGTCCAGACTACTGTGGGAATGCAGTGAGAATCTCGAAACCCTGGCAGAACGCAATAAGGTAACCTTGATGTGGGTGCCAGGACATAGAGGAATCACAGGCAATGAAAAAGCCGACGAGCTAGCAAGAAGAGGATCCTCGGCTAAATACATTGGCCCAGAACCTGCCCTGGGAGTACCAAAAAGTACAGCACGGGGTCAGGTTAATATATGGGTCAAAGAAAAACACAAAATATATTGGGACAAAAGGACCAAACACCAACATGGGAAAGCCTTTATCAAAGGACCCATAAAAAAGACAACTGAAGAACTACTATTACTTAGCAGGAATCAGTTACGCATTACAGTGGGATTACTAACGGGACATATTGCCCTAAAAGAACACTTAAATAAAATAGGACTGTTCAATGGAGACCTAAGTTGCCGAGAATGCAATAGGGCCCAGGAGACAGCAAAACATGTACTGTGTGAATGCGAGGCTCTGGACCGCAGAAGACAGGAGATATACGGACAACAAAAAATGCGTCCGGAAGAATATGAAACTCATTCAGTAACGGGGCTGCACAAGTTAGTTCAGGGAACCAGACTGATGGAATGGGTGTCATGAAGCAAAAGGGGGTGCACAATAAGCCCATGAGGCTGAGGTGCTTCCGGTGACCAAGAATCAGACGGCCCTCGAAAGGAGGGGGTTTTAGTGGGTGGGACTCCCACATAACCCAATGCATGGGTATCCATAATGGATTTACCCTTCTTTTTCAAAAAAAAAAAAAAAAAAAAAGGTAGCCCACAGGGGTAATAATAGGTATACAAAAGGTTAAACAAAATGACCAAATAAAGCCCACATGGCCATAGGTATTCAAAAGGTCAAACAAAGACCAAATAAAGCCCACAGGGCCATTAAGTATACAAAAGGTCAAAAAAAATGACCAAATAAATCCCACAGGGCTATAAGTATACAAAAGGTCAAAAGACCAAATAAAGCCCACAGGGCCATAGGTATTCAAAAGGTCAAAGCACAACCAAATTTATATAGCCCAGGGGGCAATACAAAGGTATACGAAAATAAACGAAATGAGTTAACACAACGATCATGAGTATGACGTCAAATTCGAAAATCACGCTTTCGCAATTCGAAAGCAATTGGCAAGACATTCTTATAACACGTGAAACGGGGGCAATCAAAATAAAAATGGCAACACTGATCTCGACCGGGTGTTCTCCCCGAGTCAAACAACAATATCGGATCAGCGAGTAAATGGTCATAACTTATGTTGGCGTTTAATCCAGCCTGTTCATCAGGTCTTAATAACAAAAAACAATCATAAAAATACCCAAATGAAATGAAATAAGAAAGCACGAAATGATAATTCAATAAATATTGAATAGGTAAAAACGAGGACAACAAATAAAGGTTCTCCAAGGTTGGTTTTCTTTAATTAATCAAGCTGACGCTTGACATGAAATTATGGAAATTAAGCAAAAGGAAATAAAAGGAAGGAAATAATAAGAAAAATATTCCAGAGGTATAAAAGAGTGGTGTCCGAGTTGGATAAGAGTGTGAAAGATGTATGAAAGGTATCCTCCCTCGCTCTTCATTTTTTTATACTCTCTGAGAAGAAACCAGAAACATATATCTAATTCAATCGTCATTTTTTTTTCTTTTTGAGAGAGAATTTTTGTTTCCGCAACTCTGTTACCTACAAATCTGGGTCTAGAAAGAGACAACGACAGGGACCGCCATTTTTCTAGACAATCACATTTGATTTTTGCAAAAGATCACAACGCCTAGGGGGGTAAACGTTACAATATATTAAAGGAGAGAAAAGACAACTCGGCGTTAAGAAATTAATTAAACCAGCGAGAATGAAATAAATCATATAATAAATTTAGAGTAGTCTCGAAGACACTAGTTAAAAATAATTAAAACAGTCAAAAATTACAATAACTCATAAGCAATTAAAACAACCAAAAATGGTATTATATCATAAACAAGTAGTGTTTATCTTAATTTGTCCTAGTTGGAGCTTTGTAATTCGCAATTCTGGATTTATTCTTTATGCAAGTCTCATATGTGCGGCATATAATTTTTATATGCTTATGCATATTTTTAAAGTAAAATGTTCTTGTTATCGTTAGTGTTAATTGTTTTACTCCCACATGTCCTTGTTTTTCATATACGGTTCTTATTAGTTCTATGCTGAATTCTTTAGTTAGCCAAATTTTCCTCTTGTTATTTAAAGTTATATAAATTATGTTATTCTCCATATCACACTTTTCGTTTATTTTCAATTGCGTTTGATCCCTGATTATATCAGTTACATTGACAAAGTTTTCGATTTTAACTATGGAATGTTCACAGCCATCCTCTTGATCCAGTAGAACTGGATTCCTTGATAGACAATCTGGCTTCAAATTTTCTTTACCTGGGCTATATTTTATTTCGAAATTAAACTAACTGGAATATGTACTTAATTTAGGATTTCTCGTAATTCCGGATCTTTACAATTTTTAATATTAAAGTTTTCTAGCGGTTTATGATCCGTATAAATAATAAATTTATGACCCATTAGGTAATATTGCCAGTATAAAATAGCCTCTTTAATTGCCAGGCATTCTATAGAAATAACTTTTTTCGTTTTTCGTCGGTCCTCTAAGGTTCGAGAGAAATAAAAAACAGGTTTTAATGTTTTGTCTGCTTGTGGTTGTTTTAAAATTGCACCTACACCTACTAGACAAGCATCAGTATAGATATGAATCTGGATATTCAGATCAAAAATAGATAAAATTGGTTCCGAACACAAAATAATTTTTGATTTTCCCAAAATTTTCTTGGCAAATTTCTGACCATCATTTAGACTTAACGTTTTTTCTTTCTAAATTATGGAATGGTTCTAGCACTATAGAAGCTCTAGGGATGTATTGTAAAAAAAAGTTTTTTATATTTAAAGTACTTTATACAGTTAAACCCTATTTCGTTTCCTAAATATTTTATTATATTTTGTGGGAAACAAAATCAAGTCTATCAATAATCTGTGATGGATAGGTGTCATGGACCAGTTAAGATTATCAGAAAGGAAATCTTAGTTTCAATAAGTGAATATTTTAAAGTCAATTAATTAACTATCTTGTTATGAAAACAAGTAGTAGTATTTGTAATATTATACTGACACACATAAATAATGTTTAATAACAAGACGGTAACCCTGCCCAGTGCCAACCTTGCAGTAATGCTCACTAAGGGTAAACAATAAGCCTTGGCATTGACCCATCCATACATAATAGATGGACACTCAATCCGAAGATCAGAACTATTATCAATTACTATTATAGTATTAGATATAATTATGTAAGTATTACTAGTCAACCAATTATTAGATACAGACAACCGTCGCTATGTAGTGTTTAAGTGTTAACCAATAAACCGATGGAAAACCCAATCGCCTTTAATTATCCTAACACCCAATAACAACCCTCACAAGTGTTGTTTACCACATGGCGATCCTCCTTGTTTACCACACATCTATTACAATTTTTTGGAGAAAATTCACCTTACGTTACTGTTCTCAAGATACTTTACAAAGTAAGAACCTGTATGAAGTGAAATATTCAAATCAATGATATTTATGACTTATTTCTAGAAATTTATAATTTTTGTGATCGTTATCGAAGCGGCATTACAAAAATTTTACATGATGGGTTCCTACACTGTGGAATATCTTGAAAGCAGTACGTTCTATGACAAAGATGTAAGATGAATTTTCTCCACTAAACAACACGAGGTATCTACCACAAATGTCATAATTTGCATTAAAGTAAGTATAGCGTAGAAATTATTTAAAAATGGTAGCAATATACCCAGATCTTCGCCACTGGTTTAAATTGTTTTTCATCAGGAGTATCAGAACATGTACTTTAGCAGAACTACTGTTCAAAATTATGAGTTATTGTGATCTGTCAATTTTTAGATATTCAGAAAATATTAAATTTTTCATCGGACTTCAAGTATCTCGAAAACTAAAGCTCTAACGACCCATGTCTACAGGAATTTTTTCGGCTATTTTTGCGTTTCCCAAATGCTTTCCAAGTTTGTAACATCTATTCATTAACACACTGTATAATATTATAATAAATGGTGTAACAAGAATAAAATATGAGAAAATATATCCTTGAAAATGCGAATAAATGTGTGATAAATGCTGATTTAACGCACCATTTTCAAACACTTCGTGTAAACAAATAAGAACAGGGAAATGAGCAAATACCGATTATTTACAAATTAATCAGTGAAAGGAAATAGTAACCTCAAACATGGGTGGCTTGAAAATATATATTCGGTCAATATCTGCGCAAACAAACATGATAACGAGTTGGGGAATAATCACAAAAATCTGGATTGGATTTAGATTTAGGGGTGTAACGAGAGCGATCCTATTCAATTAGACTCAAAGCGTTTGGAAAGTGGGTCGAGGCTCGGCCGACGTAAAATTGTTTTATACTTCCGCATGCATAAATGAATTGCACTTCTCTGTCTAACGGGTAGGTAAACCCTTTTTAACACACAATAATATAGAATACTATGTAGTTGCGACCTAGACGGATTTTCAGATAGTCTCGTGTAGCAATAATTTCTGATGTAACAATGATTTTCACACGTTTCGCTATTTTTTAAGTAACAACCTCAGAGAATATACATGAATAATAATAATAATATTATTCACTTACAATAAGGATGCGTGCATTTCATCTTTTCTTGGACATTGTGGAAAATTTAAGTATAGTTCAATTTATTTGGGGGGAAATTGAAAATGTTTTGTGTAAATCAAGTCTCTGTTAAGCAAGTTCAGAGGATTAAAGACCATTGACTTCACGCTCCTATCTCAAAAACATCATTATTTTTTCAACCATCCATTCGCAGACAACCATGACGTAATTTTAATTGAACAATAAAATAAAATCCACTTACAATGCCATTATAATAATTGATTTTTTGTTTATTTTCTTCGAGACTCTCTTGGCTTATTTAAAATCAATAACTCTATTGAATGTACAATCGCTTTGCCTCTCGGGAAAGAAATCCCTCAACTTGATATTAATCTTGTTTTCATTCCATTTCGTTGCGGAATTTAAGTTCAACTATCATACATGGTGTCCCAAGTCCTTCATGTAGGAAAACGATGGATCCGTCAAAAAAATATACGAATTTATATTCAGGGTCATAATGGGGGTCATTTACTTTAAAAATGTTTCTTATTGAAAATAAGATTGACATTTACAATAAAAATTTTCAAATAAAAAAGCTATGAGATATAAACCGTTGAAAACCGCAACTTAAAATTTCAAAACAGGTTACATCGAAAACGACTCAAGATAAAGTAAAACAGCTTAAATTATCGGAGGTCTTAAATTAATAGATCGAGTGTCTAGGGTTCAGAGCATCGTACGTAATAGACGACCATTCTTTCTGGCATATGTGACACCTGATGACGTCTATGGGGTGATTATGGGCCTGAGTAGTTCAAATACTCCTAATATATACGACATTACACCATGTTTTATTAAAAAGTGTGGAAAATTAATTGGGGGTCCGCTGGCCCATATTGTCAACAACTGTTTCACAACTGGTGCGAATAATTATCGAACTATACCTATACTGCCGGTAATATCAAAGATTATTGAAAGTATAGTCCATAAACAGTTAATGGGGTTTTTGATCGAGAGTGGTTGTATATCGGATAGTCAACATGGTTTCGTAAGGAAACGTAGCACGAGTACGGCGGCCTTTCACCTAGTTCACGATGTTGTGGGGCATCTGGAGAGGGGTGACAAAGTGCTGCCGGTAGCTTTTGACCTCAGCAAAGCTTCGACACGGTTGATCACAGTTTGCTATTGTTGAAATGGGAAAAGTACGGGATCCGAGGGGTGGCTCTGGATTTGATTATATCATATCTGGCGGGCAGGAGGGAGAGTGTCTGTTTGGACTCGGTGACTGGCTTGGTTTATCTGACTGTCTTAAACCAACCAAGTCATCACACAGTGAGATTTGAAAAATAACTTTTTTACTCTGGATTGAAATTTGCAACAAATTGCCCAATCATGCCAAACTACTAGCGGGAACAATAGCGTTCATGAAAAAATTGAAGGACATCTTTCTCAGGAATCCCTTCTACTCAATAAACGAGTTCCTTAGTAACTCCTTTTTCTGAGCATTGTATTGTTTCATACTATTGTATTGTTTCATAAACTGTTTATGCTGTAAATTGGAGTGTCATCATCATGCTTTGTATGCTTTTATATTTGTGTTTTGTATGCTTGTTTTTATATTTGTATTTCCTATATTTACTGACAAGCCATATCTACCTTGTATTGTGTTGTAGCTAAATGGTATGAATAAAATGAAAATGAAAAACGAAAAATTACTAAGATCCACCTATTGTAACTTTACTTTGCCATTACCTATTACTTATAGGCAAAGTAAAGTAAAGTAGTAGTATAGGCTAAGTGTGATTTTCCGTGTTTTTGAAATATTTCGACTGTTCTCTTTTATTATTCACCGATGCGTTGAGAAACCTAATATTTTTTATCCGAGTGTATTAACCATTTACTTACATCATAAGATAGAATAATAAAAGTTAAAACCTTAACAGATCGCCAAAATGCTGTTCTAGGTCAAACTCGTCACTCACCTGGCAGTCATTATGCAGCCTCAACGACAGCAATCATTCCCCGATACTCCTCAAGTCAGCACAGACCAGTAACTCTAGCCAGAGCCACATTTTTGGTTTTCTAGCCTAGCATTAGTTGAGTTTGTAACATTGAAGTGTGCAGTTCGAAGGAAGAAATTTTTATTTCAGCTGTGTTGTGTGAAGAAGAGGATGAAGAGAAGCAGGTTAAGAAAAAGCAAAGACTTTTCATCCAATAAATGAAAAGAAGAAGCAATACGGTAAATTTCATCATTTGTGTCATGGACTGATAGGATATGAGAAAAAAAAAATTCAATATTTCTTCAGCCCAGTTAATTGATGTCTAGTCGAGTTAACACGAACCGCTTCATATATTTGTAGGCCTGTGTAGGCCTACAGACCAACACAACTTGATGCTCTGACAGTTGTTACTGGGATACTATGCGCTACTCAATCAAATTTCACGGGAGACTATGATTAAAATATCTCAAATTTCATACGTTTCTGTTCTGAAATAACGCAGATATATCTTGGGACGTCCTCTATAAAAAGATCTCATTATCCGGAACAACGTTGATTGGAAATTTTTTATCGTAGGTACTACCTTCAAGTTCTTTAATAAGGTACAGGGACAAGTAGTTATCTGAGTAATAATTGTCCGAACACGATCTCCAGTTCTAATTATTTAAATATTCATTTAGGTAACTTGAAAATTTTCAGCATATTATTATCAAACTAAAGCAACATAACTAGACAAGTACTTCATCTATTCATTAGTTATGAATCAGTAGCATGTCAAATACGAAATATATCTTCATGAATATGTAATAGCAGTAATTTTGAACTGATGATGTCGACTGGACAAATCACTTTTCAACTCGGTAATTCATATTCACTTTGTCACGTTAGAAAGTTGCAACCAAGTACGTGCCGCGAATTCAAACTCGTCGATCTGAGGTAATCAATAAGCAACCTCACTAAAGTTATCTCTGTTACCATTTCTCAGTCAGAATCTTCCTTCTATTGCCTACCAATTCACGGCAAGTAGTTCTGAAAGATTCTTATCAGAAAATGTATTCTAATTGGCCACATTTTCTTTAAGTATGCAGAAAAATATGTAAACCGAGCATATAGACGAGATTTTTCTGAAAATTAATCCGACGAGCTAAACTAAAAAGGGATTGCAATTATGTTATTTAAAATCGTCGAAAATTCAAAAGTTGATTTTTTATTCGCAATTTTTTTTTCTTGTTATTTTTCGAAAGTCTTTGTCAATTTAAACATTTTTCCTGATCGTAAACTTTGACATTTAATTTAAAAAAACAATCTTTTCGATGATTTCAAATAACAGAATTGCAAGATTTTTGTTTTAGTTTTTTCGGATCGTTAGTTTGTTGAAAAATAATAAGGAAAAAATAAGTTTCATAATTAAATTCCTTTTCATTTCATTTCATTTTCATTTCATTTATTTATTGCCCAACAGATACAAATCCAAATTAAGGACAAATTCTATAATCTCTATAAGTGTAACAATCAACAATTCATTTACAGTATTAATTGAAAATAAATTAAAATCATCTATAATACACAAAAATAGCTATAAATACACAAAATATATCCCAAGTAACAAAAATGTAAATTCAATCAAAATAAACACAATCATCAGCGTACAGTAATAAAGAGACCACTCATTCTATCCATGGAAAGCTCTCAGCTGTGATAATGCTAAGCTCCCGCAAATCATCACTGGATATGTTGCAAGCCTGTGGAATAGAGTTAAAATTTCTCATAGATGCATACAGTGGAGATCTGATCATCAAATTAGTTCTGGCAGCTGGCAAATAAAAAGTCATCGAGCTTCGCGAAGGTAGTCGCGATACATAAAACGATATAAGAGACAGAAGAGAGACACAGTCTACCTGATTATTCACCAATTTATAAAGAAAAATAAGACCGCTTGTGATCCTTCTGGTATACAGCGAAAGATAATCAAAAGCTTCAAGAAGGACACTATAACTGAAATTTTGCGGCGGATATTCACCATGGGTCTTGAAATGTAACCACTTGAGGAACCGTCTCTGAATCCCCTCAATGAGATGGACATAAACTCTATAATGTGGATTCCATACAATACCGCAATACTCAAGCTTTTGGAACGGACTAATGAATTGAATAGATTTTTTAGGGCTATTATGTTTGAAAAAGGTCTACAGTTCCTAATGATAAACCCAGCATTCTTAATGAACTCCTTATCACTTGTAAGATGTGTGGTCTGAAAGATAATCTAGTATCAAAGATCACGCCAAGATCCTTCACTTCAATGACACGATACAATGGAATTGAGTTGAGTTCATAATCAAACATTATTGGCTTAACCTTTCTCGTAAATGTTATGATCTGGCACTTATTGACATTAAGTTCGAGATTATTATCTTTCGACCAATTTACAACCGCGTCAATCTTCCGCGTTCCTGAAGAAAGTTGCAGTTCTCGTACGTGCTAATGCTCCAGTACAATTTCAGGTCATCTGCATAGAGTAAACAATTACATCTAAGTATCGTCGTCAAATCATTGACAAAAATTAAAAACAACAGAGGACCCAAGTTAGAGCCCTGTGGCACCCCTGAGCTATAAGTGCGTTTCTGGGAAGAATGGCCGAGAAAATGAACATAAAATTAATTTTTTACCCTGGTGAAAATATGAGTACACAGAGACCTCTCAAAGACCTTCGCAAAGTTGTTCAAAATAGACATCGGTCTGTAGTTCAGAACCTCAGAAGCCGACCCACTCTTTATTATAGGACTAACCCTTGCAATCTTCCAACATGTTGGAAACCTTGAGCTAGATAGGGATAAGTGAACAATTTTTGCCAATGGAGCAGCAAAAACAGACGCGCAATCTCGAAGAAGAAAAGACGGAATATTATCAGGTCCAGATGTCATCCCTTTACCCAATCTCTTCAAGGAGGCAAACACTTCATCTTCACTTAATTGATTTAAATGGTGGTAACACGAAGATTGAGAAGTGTACATGCCACCCAAACTCGGGTCATAAACAGAGGAATCAACAAAAATCCTTCCAAAGAAATCACTGAAGCCTTCCACTGTAGATTGAGGGGTGTCATAAATCTCCCCCCCTGGACCGTGCACACGGTTCGGAATACGAGTCTTGCCAGATTTCTGACGAACATATGACCAGAACGAACGAGGATCTGCCTGGAAGTTGCGCTTCGTGTTACCTAAAAAAACATTTTTTTTTTTTTTATTCAAGTATTTACATTTACGGGCAAGCCCAAATAATGTATTTACAGTTACACAACACTTATATTGGAATTAACTAATAATCAACTCATTTTACTTATTAACAAATCGAGCACCCTGTCATTGATTGGTAAGGAAAGTTTTCAGTGCCTTTAAGGTGCTGAAAAATATGTCCAAGCCAGGATAGCGAGTCATAAAGTCGTTAGTATGGTTGATCGTATCTGTTATTGGAGAGAATAGGCCATAATTAGTTTTGTGTGGTGATGGAGCAAATAGGACAGCTGATTTTGTGGGGTATATGAGTTCGAATAGCAATTTGCGCTAACAATTCCGGACAGCTAAGAAGACCATTGAAGAGCTTGTAGATAAAAATTACAAATCGACCAGAACGTCTAGCTTGCAGCGACTGGCAGTGAACGAGCTGGAGCCTTTCTGGGTAGGTATATAAGGATTTGTCAATATTGGACTTGAATAAAAGATAATTGATCATTTTTCGTTATACCCGTTCCAAACGATCAATGTGACAGTTGTAGTTGGGGTTCCAAACAAGAGAGCCGAATTCCAAGATTGATCTGACCAAAGAGAAGTACAAAATTTTTATAGATGAAAAAATGTCCTTGAAATCTCTTGTTTGGCGCTTAATAAAACCTACCAACCTGTAGCATCGGCCAATAATTGAGGAAATATGTGCCTCGAAGCATAATTTAGAATCAAGAATCACTCCCAGGTCTCTAACCTTGTATTCGCGTTGTAAAAGTTGGCCATCCGTATAATATGAAAACACAAGTGGCGAAATTTTCCTGGAGAATGATATCACGCAACATTTATCTCTGTTCAAGAAGAGTTTATTAGCTATGCACCATTCATTCAATCTGTCCAAGTCGCTTTGCAGCTTTAAAGAATCTGACAGATCATTGACAACCGCGAACACCTTCACATCATCTGCAAATAGTAGGGATTTAGAGTATTTAAAGACAGCTGTTATGTCATTTATGAATAAGGAGAACAATAGTGGACCGCAGTGACTCCCCTGTGGTACACCCGACGTTACCGATATTTCGTACGAAGCATAGCTTCCAATTTTCGACACCTGGGTTCTACCATGTAAGAAGGTTTCTAGCCATGATAGCAGATTGCCCGAAATGCCGCAATGGAAGAGTTTCTCAGTGAGCAAAGACAGGTCTATCCTATCGAAGGCTTTACTAAAATCTGTTGTAAACAGAGTCGACCTGTAGCCCAGACTCTATAGCATTATAAATATAGGAGGTATAGCACAATAGATTTGTTTCCACGCTGAATCCGCGATAAAAACCATGTTGTTAGCAACATGGTTCCTAAAAACATTGAATATTACATCCGAAACCAGAGAATCAAAGACCTTTGCTATAGCACTTACCATACATATAGGTCTATAATTTATAACCTTATTTTTATCACCAGATTTAAATAAAGGAAAAACAAATGACATTTTCCACTTTTTTGGAAAATAGCCCTTGCACATTGAGTGATTATAAATAAGAGAGATAGGCAAGGCTAATGAGGATTTGAAAAGTTTCAAAAAGAAAGCTGAGATTCCATCTGGACCGGGATTATAATTTTCTTTTAGCTTACTCAGCCCATGAAGGACATCAAGCTCTGTGAAGGCGATGTCGCTTAATTGAAAAGTGTTTTCGATATCTGAAGGTAAGGTGATCTTAATAGGGGCATCAACAGCAGTAAAGACGGACCTAAAATAATCTGCAAATAAATTGCAAATATCTACTCCATTTTCAGACTTTCTATTATCGAATTCTACCGAACTTGGAATACCATCATCATAAGCATTTCTTATTAGCAGTTTTAAAGAGGCTCAAAGTCTCCTAAACTCCATATAGTGCATACGGTTTTATTTTCCTCGAAAAATAAAGCAATAACTTCTTAAATCGGCCGATGGGTTAAAAAATCATGTAACATTTTAGGGGGCATCCTCCCTTATCAACTCTTTGAAATACTACAATTTGAATCTGTTTACTGTCAATTAGTGTTTTTTGTTTTTCACAACGTGTACCAAATTTGGTTTTCGTAAGTTCAAGTAAGTTTAACAAAGATATTGCTTATTTTTCGAAATTTGAAACCACTGTATCAAGGCTTATAACTTCTCAGGGACATCTTACTATAGAAATAAGTTGCATAAATCGCCATATTTTGGGTTTCCCTACCCACCACTGTTCTGTTTCAATTCTTATGCGAAACCCCTTGTATATGATTATTATGAAATAAACTTTTTTGATTATTACATCCCGTGTTGAGTATTTATCATTGCACATCAACAACATATCAACAGACAACAAACAAAAAACATATTTGATATGTTTTACTAATAATCCGTAAGTACTTAAATTACTTCGATTATTATCAATAAAAATTTGTTGTTTTGTCAATATTCGGTGATATGCCAAATGCTGGTTCTGATCCAATAAATTCGGATTCGGCATCGTTCCTGGCCAGAGAGTCGACAAGTTGATTCTCTCCATATCCAGCGTGTCTCTGCATCTAGATCAGAGTTACCTCGTTGCTCCTTGCTAGGTCATTCAAAGTTATTTGACAGTTCCAGACCAACTTGAACTTGCAGTGGCTGGAGCTAAGGGCTTAGAGAGCCGCTTGATTGTCAAAATGAAACCTTCATTAGAAAAGGAACCTTGGGACTTGGGACAAGGTCTGCATTGGACCTTTACCTAGATCGAAAAAAGGAAATAATTTTCTGTTCATGGCACAAGATAAATTCACCAAATGGGCAGAATTTAGGCCTCTGAGAAAAGCTACAGCCCCGGCAGTAGCAAAAGCACTATTTGAGAAGGTAATCGGCAAATTTGGTTGCTGCAAGACGATCATATCGGAAAATGGAAAGCAGCTTAACGGCAAGGAAATGAAAAAAATGCTTGCCGATATGAATATTCCCCAAAAATTCACGCCTGTTTACTGCGCAAGAAACGCAGTATAGAGAGCAAACAGAACTTTTAAAACAATGATTGCTCAATTTTGCGATAATAACCAACGTAACTGAGACGATCATTTACCAGAATTAGGTTTCGCATATTCAAATTTCGGAAGGGAATTAACATTCCCTAAATCAGTCTATACTAGAAATAGGGGAAACAATATTGATGACAATGGAGACAATCCAAATGATAATGAAATAAGTAATAGGATAGAGATCCTGATCCTGGTTAAATTGAAAGAAATGTTCGAATTAGTGCGAATTTAATTGAAACAAGGTTTTAATAAACAAAGTCTTCATTACAATTTACGGCGAAGAGAGTGGCGATGTAAAATAGGTGAATTGGTGTTGCGTCGCGAACATCCACTATCGTCTGCCATTCAGGGATTTGCAGCAAAAACTAGCGCCCAAATTTTCGGGGCCTTATAAAGTAACTAGAGTAATTACTCTAATCTTAAATGTCTATTTTTCTCAGCTTGTTGCCTGTTCAAGGTCGTATACAACTGGTGAAATTTCACGAGTTGTATACGACCTTGAAGACCAAACAGGCAAAAAGCTGAGGAAAATACACTCTTAAGCAATATAAAAGTGATTTTTCAGATTTGTCTTAATCGAAAAATCGTGAAAAAAAGACTGTGAAGCAAGCGTTGAAAGGCCGACTACCAGGGGAACCACCTAGAAGAGCACCTTTGGCAGCAGTATTTAATCCCGTCAAGGACCTGGTCCGAGCCTACAAAAATATATTGAAAAAAATTTCTCTTGTAAAGGCAATAAGCCAAGACATGAAAGCCTTAGAGCTAAAGGCCACAATAGGAGAAATAATTGGAAGAGGAGAGCCAAAATGAAGAAAACTGGAAAACTGGTGGCCGTAAAAACTATAATGGAGATGTTGAATTAAGAATTCAGGATGAAGAAGCTCTGAAAGGCCTTAGTCACAATCACGTGCTAAGCCCATTAGAAGTGGTAGTGACGCCAATAGCCCATCACTTTATTCTACCACTGATGGAGCAAAGCCTATGGGACATACAAAAGAAAGGCCAATTTAAAAATATTCTTAATATTAAGAATAATGGACGGACTAGCTTATGTCCATTCGATGGAAATAATCCACAGAGACATTAAACCCCATAATATTCTGATAAAAGGGTGAATAGCGAAAATTGCAGATTTCGGGCTGACTAAAAAAGTAAACTCCGGTAAGCCAGTACCAAGAGACTTTGGAGGTACTCCACAATACATCGCACCAGAGATGTTGAAAAAAACGGGTTATGGACATCCATTGGACGTGTGGGCGGCAAGGATAACTGCTTTACAGATGGGAGGGGCAAATCTCCCTTTTAATGGCAACACGAGAACAATTGGGACAAAAGTTCTGGAAATAAAAACAGAATATAACGGACCAGAGCTAGAGGCAATAGATGGGAGCATAAAAAGAAAAAATGATAGTGGCAGCAATGCTAAACGTCTCCCCTGCCAAACGACCCACCGCCTTACAAGCAAGGGATCCATTAATATACCGTGTGTCCCCGGATAGGTGAAACGACTCTTACAAAAGACAAAAATTTTTTGATTTTAATTATAATTTTTTGGGGTTCAGCCCTGCTTGGTTAAAGAGTAATTTCTAACAAAATTTTAGTTTTGAAAAATCAAGCATGCCTTGGAAATTTCCAAGAAACTGGTTTTTCTGTTGAGTAAAGTGCCTTTTATGTGGCAAATACGACAAAATGTTATTTGAAAAAGTTGTTCAGAATCAACATGCAGGACCCTATACCAAATTTCAAAATCATGGGTCAACTTTTATTTTTTTCATTTATTTTTATGTTTTATTTCACAAATCAAAGAATTTCATTTTGTACAAAGACTGCCATGGAAAAACCAAACTGTATCTATAGCAATAGCAATCTGTCAATATCAGTTTTTGTTACAAATGAAATTTTTTGATTTGTGAAATAAAACATAAAAATAAATGAAAAAATAAAAGTTGACCTATGATTTTGAAATTTGGTATACGGACCTAAATGTTGAATCTTAACAACTTTTTCAAATAACATTTTTTTTATTTGCCACATAAAAGGCACTTTACTCCACAAAAAAAACGTTTTTTGGAAATTTCCAAGGCATACTTGATTTTTCAAAACTAAAATTTTGTTAGAAATTACTCTTTAACCAAGCAGGGCTGAACCCCAAAAAATTAAAATTGAAATCAAAAATTTTTTGTCTTTTATAAGAGTCGTTTCACCTATTCGGGGACACACGGTATACAGAAAATATCGTCAATAAAGGGCCATCAAAGAAAGAAAATGCTGAGAAAACAAACAAATATAATTGCCTTAAAAAAAAGATATTAACCAACAGCATGACGGCGTATATACGCGTCAACAAAGCACGTTGGTCATCAAATTTTCAAAAAAGAATGATACCATTCGTGGGAACAAAAAAATATGATAAAAAAAATTCGAATAAGATTCGAATGCGAAAATGGGGAAAAATTCGTATTCATATGTCAGTAATACATAAATAATTTGTAATTGTACCAAAAGTAGGCATTATAAAAAAAAATTGACTGAAAATATCTTTATTGATCTGAATCGGTAGTGCATATTTTCCTGCAGCTGAGCACAGAGCTAATATAATATGGCATATATTTCGCCCTGGGAAGTGGTTGCGTGAAGGCACATGCTCGAGAAGACTGTATTCTTCGAACCAGCATTACACACCCCAGCTCCAGTTCCTGTGGATGTCATAGATCCATCAGTCAACCATCTGAAATCTGCTATTTGTAGTTCATTTGTGTTGTCCTCTCACACGTCTCTTCCCGGACAAAAGACCTTATACGCAGAGCGGGTCATGATAGTCTTTGGCATTACATCCGATGGCATACCCAGTAGATTGTGGCTTTTTATGTCATCCAGTAACCTGATTCGCTACAAATTTTAAATTCCAATCACCAAAGTCTTTGGTAAGCTTCTTGCCATCTGTAGCATTCTATATACAGGGTGCACCATGTATCCTTCTCTATATTGCTATCTCCTGAACGCTAAGAGATACAGGGTCGGTTAAATTAGAGAAAAGTTGCGCTATTTTGTGGCCATCTCGAGTCCGTCAAAACATGCAAGATATCTGTGACCGTTCCTGAAATATGCTGAAAAAACTGAAAAATCGAGATTTCTTATTTTCCTCATATCTTTTTAATTATTGGAAATTAATAAATAATTTTTTGTAGGCTTACATAAGCCGTTAAGAGCTATCCATCTGACATTTCAAAAATTTTCAAGGCCTACTAGATCCAAGAGTTTTCACAGTCAACTTTCGTTTTTCTTATGGCCGCCGTATTATTTTTTTATGTCGTTATTTACGTTTTGGGCCCTTTGAATTATGTTTTTAAAAAATTATAAAACAAATAAAAGGCGAAAAACTTTAATTGTGAGAATTACAGACTGTTCCAAGCAATGTTAAAACTACGGAATCCAGCGTAAGACTGAATTGTCTTATTATTGCAAAATTATATTTTCTACGACAATAAATGTTTATATTTTAAAGTTCACTCCTCTAGAAGCTAAGGTTACACTTTCCTGTGGGAAAGTAGAATATAGAAGATTTCCATCTACCAAGGTATTTCTAGAAATGCATATTTGCATTGTTTCAGAGTTGAAAGAACGTTATAGTATAATATGTCCAACAACAGGATGTCAAAGAATTAAATAATAAAATAATTAAGTAAAATGCCTTGGAAGACTGCTGACATTGGATTTTGTAATATGTATTATCTAGAAGTAATGAATATTGATTAAAATATCTTAAATAAAACATAATCATTAAATCTATTAATTATTATCAAAGCATAATATTAATATTAGGTAAATAAATAGGTATTATTATATTAGTAAATAATATGGGGATAACATAACTTCTCCCTCCCTAAGAGAAAAAATTAGGGGTTTTTAAACTAAAAGCACACTAATTTTTAAAAGATATTTCCTGTAAAGGATCTGGTTCGACTTTCGAGTTTTTCACTTGTTTTTTAGAATACACTGTATATGCTAAATATAAAAATATGCAGATTATCAAAATTACTAGAATTATTGTCCACACACTAATGTTATTATAATGCACTACAGGTGGCTTAATGTTGTTGACACTTTCACGATTTTTGTCCATTAATTTCACTGCATTGTTGAGTTCATCTAGGTCAAGATGCTCTAACTGGAGTGGAGTCAATATCATGTTACTTGAAGTATTAATTACAGGTAATGACAGCTGAATCTCTGGGACGTTGACAAATTTTCTTACGGCACTTGGATTCTGGTACATGCGAATTGTTTCTTTATCTATTTTCATGTAACAATCCTCATTAATGGTTATTGTATAACTTCCAAGAAGGGCTGCTTTGCTTTCGTCCTTTTGACAAATTGTTACTGCAATCACTTCTGTTGGAATAATTACTATCCACTTGTTTTCTGACACCTTCTGGATTTTGATAGAATTGATTGATATTGGTTTCAATTTACATTGACCATACTTATTATTAAATTTTATAAGCTGAACCTCACAGGGGCTGTCATCATGTATTTGACTGGTGCTGATTGAGTGGCACATGTATTGGCCAGAAATTATTTCTTCACATTGGTTGTCACTTAGTCCATACCTTAACTCATTTATGGAAAGGAATTTCTTTCTAGGAACAATGACTCGAAAATGGTCGTTATTTCTGATGGGGAATGCAAATAAATGAAAGTAATCATATGATTCTAATTCAACGATCGGAATTTCTAATATGAACACAATTTCATTAATTTTTGTGTATGCTTTAATTGCAATTGTTTTTTCAAACAAGATTAGATTTTCTTTAGAGACATCGAAAGGTAGTTTATCGGTCTTAATAAAAGGTGCGATTGTTTCTAATTCTGATAACAGATCAACCGGTTCTATGATACTAGGGTGTAATGTATTAAGTTTGGCAAATGTTACTGCATTTTCCAAAGATTCAAGTATTCTTTGAATAACCGTGATTGCTGATATTATTTGGTTGAAGACAGTGTTCATAATCACTAATTCATACAGATTAGCTGTTCTTAGTTCTAGTTCATTCATAACATTGCTAACTTGCATAATTCGACTTTCCATTATTAACTGATTGCTAGTTAATTTTTGGATAGTATCATTGAATTTAATTATTGCTGTTTGAGTTAAAGAAATTTGATCTTTGATAATAACTTTCAATTTTTCTTGGTTATCAGACAGCTGTTCAATTGCTTTATCATACCTTTCGGCATCTTCATTGTCCAAGTTACCAGTAATTGCTTTGAAAATATTACCTAATCCATTTATTAGGCCTCTTTTAGATCTCGTAATCATTTGTTCAGGAATTAATTGAATAAATTTATTTTTTGTTTCTTTAAGTAGATTTTCGATTATGTATTTATAATTATACATTTCTCTGGAATATTGATCTCCAAATTTAGTCATGTTCATCGATTGATTGATTGTCAAATAATTGTTTTCTAAAATTTTAAATTCTTTTATTAGATCAGTTAAATCGAATTTCTGTATTAAAGTCCAGTAATCTACTATATTTTGCATGTGTCCTAATTTGAGTGGTAAAATTCCAGGGTTGTTGTCAATTTTCTGTATATTGATTTTATCATATTCTCGACCTATGGTGGAGTTGAGGATGAGGAAGATTGATCTGAAAGACAAGGATGGCGTAAGTTTTTGAGGTGTACATATCGCTTAGTGTTATTGTCACTTATAACAGCTACATTTTTATCTGATATCTTTTCGATAACATATGGACCAAAATTTCTCTGCGCGGTTTTACGTCTCCTACCTTTATAATTTTTCTCATATACAGTTTGTCCTACTTTAAATTGAATGTCGCTTAATCGTTCATTTCTCTTATCAATAACTCTATGTTTTTCCTTTTCTAATGTTTCTGAAATTGATTTATAGACAATTTTTAATTTTTCTTTGTGATTTTTCGCGTAATCTTGGTATACTTGTTGGTTATAGTGAATGTCCAAAGGATTGCGATTATCTGAATGTCCTAACATAAGTTCTAAGGGTGTAAAATTCGTGGATGAATGAATTGTATTATTATATGCTATTAGGGCATAATTCATAAGTGTTGTATTAGGTTCATTTTTAAAGGTTAATTTTAGAACTCTTATTTGCTCTAGTAATGTTGAATGTAATCGTTCTATTAAACCGTTTGAATCTGGGTGGTTCTCTGTTACAAAGTGAATTTTTATTTTATGCATTTCCAAAACATTTTGGACCGTTTCATTTTGAAACTCAGTACCGTTGTCTAAGGTAATCATAAGGGGTGTTCCGAAACAAGCAAAGTATTGCAAGAAACCTTGTGTAACGTCGATGCTATTTTTAGATGTAATAGGGATCGCTTGTCCAAATTTAGTGAATGCATCAATAATTGTGAGGTAATTTTTTGATTCTACGACAAAAGTATCGGCATGCAATTTCTGAAATGGTTTTTCCGGAGTGGAAGTTATCATTAAAGGAATCTTGGGGGGATTTCTGTCGTATTTCGCTTTATTGCAAATGTCACATTTATTGATAAAGCTAGTGATTTTATTTTTCATGTCATCAAAATAATACCTTCTTTGTATTTGTTTGAGGGTCTCTGTTATACCACGGTGGTTAGTTTTCCCTACATGTTGATATTCTATAACTTGTAATTCTTCATCTGGGTCCGATATAACTATTAATTTTGAAGTACATCTAATAATATTGGGACCTGAATCATTAAATAACCGAATATAAATGTTGCTAAAATCTTTATATAGATTTTCTGTACTAAAGTAAAAATAGTATTTCTTCTTCTCAGCTGTGTATTCTTTAAGAAACTTTTTTATTTGATCTTCGTTATTAGATTTTGTAATATACACACTATGAATGGTTTTATTCGATTTTTTAATTATTTCTACGGGTTTAGGCTTTGTAAGAACTTCATTGATAAAGTATTGATTGGGTTTGTTATCAATTGCTTCGTCTAAAATTCTAATCGCGTTTCTGGGTTCAGAATTAGCATTAGAATTGCTTGTCTGTTCGCTATCGTCATCTGAGATGTCATCTAAATTTTCAAAATCATCAATATTGACTATAACTGAATCATTATCGATTGCGTTTATTTGATCGATTTTTATTCTGCTAAGGGCATCGGCATTTCTATTAAATATTCCCTTTTTATGAATTATTTCATAATCGAATTCTTCTAGTCTAATCCTCCATCTTTGTAATTTAGAATTGGGGTCTTTTGATTTAAATAACCACACTGAAGGGCGGTGATCTGTGTATATTTGGAACTTTCTTCCATACAGGTATGGTCTAAAATATTTGGTTGCCCAAACTATAGCAAGTAGTTCTTTCTCCATAGCATGATAATCTTGTTCGCTTTTGTTAAGGGTTCTAGAAGCATAACATATAGGTCGGTCTTGTCCTATAGGGCCTTGACTCAAAATTGCTCCAAGGGCTACATTTGATGCATCTGTGGTTAGTACAAATGGTTTAGAAAAGTCTGGGTATTGAAGAACAGGATGATTAGTAAGAATATTTTTTACTTTTTCAAATGCGGAAATAAATTCAGAATCGTGTACGATTTTATTGCCTTTCTTAAGACACTTGGTGAGTGGCTTGGTAATTTGAGCATAGTCCTTAATAAATTTGCGGTAATAACCACTAAGACCTAAGAAACTTTTGATCTCTTGAAATGGATCGCACCTAGGTAGGATGATAAGAGAAATATTCCCTCGCCTCATTAAATCAAGTAAACGATCCCGTCAGCTCATTAAATATTCATAAAACAGAATCGCTCCAGCTAGCCACAATTCAGTCCTTCGAGAAAGCGACCACTGCAAGGGTAAAGAAACCATTGCCAGATGTTAGGGCAGGCGTTGTATTGCGACACTCTCGGTCCGCGTGATGAAGGAGAATAATAGGTGACCTACATACAAGAACGAGTGGAAAGAAACAGATCGGGTGAAATCAGAATTTAAACAATAAGCCTTCGCAAAGACAAAAGTAACTCAGTAGTTATTACACCTACGACAATGAAAAGTTCACCAATCGATAGGGCGAATTAATAAACCCCAATAGCCGAAAATTAGCTGCGGTACCTAAACGGCCAGTAAAGGAAAACGCGAAATGAAAGTTGTGTCGGTGTAATTATAATAACTAGACACAATGAGAAGTACCTAAACGCGTCGACCGATTTGAAGGAAAATTTAGATAATGCAGGTTTAGGACAAGTCAGTAAAGTAGCCGCGAGGCCAAATCGCTAAGTCCAGTAATAAGGAAAATACGATTAAGGACTAAATCACGGCAGGAGAGAAGAGTCAATAAGGTTCATTATTGCGCGGTGTTTAGAAAGCGGGCGACTGCTTCTATAAAAGCAGACGTCTTCCAGCAACTCACTCTCAGATCAATTTTGACTTCCTAACCCTTTATACGGTACCCAGAGATGGCATATTGTGGACTCCGGGATACCTAATCCTATCTAAACCTGAAAATTCGAATCCAGAGATGGCATCATAGCGGACTCCGGTCGAATTTCCCTCATCTACCTTAGGAAAAACTCCAGCTGAAAACCCGCAAGGGGCAAAATATCGTTTCACGCCAATTTCAAATCACAATTCTACATTTCCTCAATAAAATTCGAATCCAGAGATGGCTTTAGTGGACTCCGGTCGAATTTCCCTTATCTACCTTGGAAAAACTCCAGTTGAAAACCCGAAACGAGCAAATATCGTTTCCCGCCAATTTCTAATCACAATTCTAATAAAATTCGGATCCAGAGATGGCATAGCGGACTCCGGCCGAGTTTTCCTTTACCTATCCCGGGAAATCCCAGTGAAACATACTTCATTCGCATCTCGAACTCAATATTCGCAGTTGGCAAATTCTCTTCGAACCAATTCACTAGTAGATGGCAAAGCGCATATTCCGAAGGAATTTCCTTCACAAATTAGGGAAAATCCATTGAGAAAATAGTTAGGGAAGATCTCTCTTCGAAACAAAATCCACGTCAATAAATAATTAAACAGATTCGCCAAATTCACGAGTGCAAATCCCATTTTAAATCAGACACAATAATTAACTAGGTATCAGGCGGCACCCCCGTAGGTACCTACGCAATCACGTCTATAAACAAAACGAACCCGGCAGAGAAGAAATATTTCGACAAATCAAATAAATACATATTCACGTATAGGAAATCGAGATAGAGCTAGGAGCGAAAATAGACCCAGATCAGGAATTAATAATTTATAGACAAAACGGCCCATGATTCAATCATCCTATTCTTCGAAGAGTCCGAGTTTTTAAACAGCGCAGATGGTTAGGCAGGAAGCAGTCCCTTTAAAAACGATTTAAAAAGTGAAAGGAGTTTCTCGCCATTATATGACACCATAAATAAAGATCACATAGCAGAGCACCCCCGGTTAGTACAGGTCTGGATAGAACGAGGCAGCGTTGTCAGATGTAGCATCTGTTAATTCGCAAATATTATCAGGAAATACTAATTCCATTACAACATCCAATTAGGAGTTAAAATACGTACTCTATTTCCAAACGTTGGGGGAGGGATCCACCTCGATGTCCAGGTGAAGACCTCCGTTGTACCAATACAAGAGTATACCTCTTTAAAGTGGAAATCGTACAACAGGGCAAAAGTACCCTCAGAGCAGAACAGAGTAACGCAAACCAAAGCAAGGTTGCCAGGTGTAATAAACGCCCTCACATGTCAGGAAATCCAATAACCAAAATAAAGTTAGGATCATGAATCGCAATTCACAAATAAAAAAATCCAAAGCAAATCAAAATTAATCCCGAGTATGGGAAAGCCAATTTAGATCCAGAAACCAAAGTATCATTATATAAGGTCGTTTTTCCGAATCTCTTCTAACCAGATTCTATACACACCTGAATCTTATGTGACAAACGTTATTATTATGTTCTCATCATACTATCTACGCTCTTTGGGTTGATAGGTCGACGTACTCGTGTTACTGGCGGACCGGTGGCTGGTACCGTTACAATCAAATAAGTAAATTGTCCGTAAACATGCCTAAACACGAATGAGGGATAAAAGTCCAGCATTTCCAATCATTAACGAGATTAATGGTTAAAGAGTCGTGGTCTGTAGTATGGTCAGCTGATAATCACGTTGAGGAGCAAAGATCTTCGAGAACGGAGCCAACATGCTCTGGGTAATAAATCAAGGTGTGTAGAAAAATCTACAATAATACAGTTGATTAAGGTTTCAATCAGAAAAGCAAATAAGGTAAATCACAAGGTATAACAGTAACAAATGCCTAAGGGCAAGGTAACATATATGAAATAAAGGTCGCCTGACAAGGCAGCATCGACGGGTGCAATAAAAGGTAGAACAAGACAAATAACAACAAGGTATACAAAGTGATAACTAAATACAGTATCACCCAGGTTAAGAATTAAATAAACGGAGGTGAAATAATTCACACTCCTAGGTAAATCAACTGTGAAAATAAAATCATTAAATAAAGGAGAATCGGAATGAACGATGTTATAAAAGATACAAGTCAACATTCAAGAGAAGTGGCAACCCCGTACTCGACTGAGCTTCGCATCTCAAACTGCCCGAAACACCGTAACGGAACACGAACCGCTGTAGCTCGGTAGCCGAACTGCCGCCAACCGTCTTGGCGCGATATTTAACCCGAGTCAAATCCACAGGCGACTCAGCTAGACCTACAGGATGATTCTCCCGGTTGAAAATACATGCTAATTTCGTACGAGAAATTGAATAGCAAATCATTCAGACATTTCCGCAATATCCCGGATCGTCTGAAAACCAAAGTGGTTGTATTCTTTAATTAATTCAAGCCGTTGCTTGAAGTGAGATCAAAGAAACTAGAAAAAGGAAAATAGGCAAGGAAAATCGTTGAATAGTTAAACACACGGACATTTCCGCATATACCGGATAGTCTGTAACCGAAACAAAAGCGAAAACGAAATAATAAGACATTCCCGCATATACCGGGTAGTCTGTAAACGGAACAAAAACCAAAAAGAAAGCACAGGTGTGCAAAAGAGTGGAATCCGAAATGGATTATAGTTTGAAAGATGGATGAAAGGGATCCCTCTTCGCTTTCCATTTTCTTTTGTACTCTCTATGCAAAAACACAGCCCATCTCGCCATTCACCATTTTACACCCTTGCAAACGAATTCTCTCGCTCATCACTCGCTTTTAAAACCTCTGATAGAAAGCCAACAGTTAACAACGAGTCCCAGTTAAATTCCCCGCTTTTCCGACAAAAGAAAAATCCCAGTAGGTTCTTTGCGCATCCGTTTCGGTCATAGTAATCCTGGCATACCTCAATCAAAGAGCAGGGGTGACTACGGTAAAAACTAGGTAAACACAACGTAGGAAAACACAGCGGTCCTATTAGGAGAAATTAGGGAAACTAGACGATCACACGGTGGCTTTTCGCTAAAGATCCTGCGACCCGGGGTCACGTCGTTACATTGGTGCCAGCGACCAGGATTGAGGGCTAATACGCGGGAATAAATTGGCCGAGAAGGAAAACCCAAAACCAAAAACACGAAAACCAAGTAGGAGAGTTAGGGGGCGTCTTCCGTCTATCAGGGTACCCTCTGATAGCCTGAAGACGAGGGGGCGGTGAAATGGATCGCACCTAGGTAGGATGATAAGAGAAATATTCCCTCGCCTCATTAAATCAAGTAAACGATCCCGTCAGCTCATTAAATATTCATAAAACAGAATCGCTCCAGCTAGCCACAATTCAGTCCTTCGAGAAAGCGACCACTGCAAGGGTAAAGAAACCATTGCCAGATGTTAGGGCAGGCGTTGTATTGCGACACTCTCGGTCCGCGTGATGAAGGAGAATAATAGGTGACCTACATACAAGAACGAGTGGAAAGAAACAGATCGGGTGAAATCAGAATTTAAACAATAAGCCTTCGCAAAGACAAAAGTAACTCAGTAGTTATTACACCTACGACAATGAAAAGTTCACCAATCGATAGGGCGAATTAATAAACCCCAATAGCCGAAAATTAGCTGCGGTACCTAAACGGCCAGTAAAGGAAAACGCGAAATGAAAGTTGTGTCGGTGTAATTATAATAACTAGACACAATGAGAAGTACCTAAACGCGTCGACCGATTTGAAGGAAAATTTAGATAATGCAGGTTTAGGACAAGTCAGTAAAGTAGCCGCGAGGCCAAATCGCTAAGTCCAGTAATAAGGAAAATACGATTAAGGACTAAATCACGGCAGGAGAGAAGAGTCAATAAGGTTCATTATTGCGCGGTGTTTAGAAAGCGGGCGACTGCTTCTATAAAAGCAGACGTCTTCCAGCAACTCACTCTCAGATCAATTTTGACTTCCTAACCCTTTATACGGTACCCAGAGATGGCATATTGTGGACTCCGGGATACCTAATCCTATCTAAACCTGAAAATTCGAATCCAGAGATGGCATCATAGCGGACTCCGGTCGAATTTCCCTCATCTACCTTAGGAAAAACTCCAGCTGAAAACCCGCAAGGGGCAAAATATCGTTTCACGCCAATTTCAAATCACAATTCTACATTTCCTCAATAAAATTCGAATCCAGAGATGGCTTTAGTGGACTCCGGTCGAATTTCCCTTATCTACCTTGGAAAAACTCCAGTTGAAAACCCGAAACGAGCAAATATCGTTTCCCGCCAATTTCTAATCACAATTCTAATAAAATTCGGATCCAGAGATGGCATAGCGGACTCCGGCCGAGTTTTCCTTTACCTATCCCGGGAAATCCCAGTGAAACATACTTCATTCGCATCTCGAACTCAATATTCGCAGTTGGCAAATTCTCTTCGAACCAATTCACTAGTAGATGGCAAAGCGCATATTCCGAAGGAATTTCCTTCACAAATTAGGGAAAATCCATTGAGAAAATAGTTAGGGAAGATCTCTCTTCGAAACAAAATCCACGTCAATAAATAATTAAACAGATTCGCCAAATTCACGAGTGCAAATCCCATTTTAAATCAGACACAATAATTAACTAGGTATCAGGCGGCACCCCCGTAGGTACCTACGCAATCACGTCTATAAACAAAACGAACCCGGCAGAGAAGAAATATTTCGACAAATCAAATAAATACATATTCACGTATAGGAAATCGAGATAGAGCTAGGAGCGAAAATAGACCCAGATCAGGAATTAATAATTTATAGACAAAACGGCCCATGATTCAATCATCCTATTCTTCGAAGAGTCCGAGTTTTTAAACAGCGCAGATGGTTAGGCAGGAAGCAGTCCCTTTAAAAACGATTTAAAAAGTGAAAGGAGTTTCTCGCCATTATATGACACCATAAATAAAGATCACATAGCAGAGCACCCCCGGTTAGTACAGGTCTGGATAGAACGAGGCAGCGTTGTCAGATGTAGCATCTGTTAATTCGCAAATATTATCAGGAAATACTAATTCCATTACAACATCCAATTAGGAGTTAAAATACGTACTCTATTTCCAAACGTTGGGGGAGGGATCCACCTCGATGTCCAGGTGAAGACCTCCGTTGTACCAATACAAGAGTATACCTCTTTAAAGTGGCAATCGTACAACAGGGCAAAAGTACCCTCAGAGCAGAACAGAGTAACGCAAACCAAAGCAAGGTTGCCAGGTGTAATAAACGCCCTCACATGTCAGGAAATCCAATAACCAAAATAAAGTTAGGATCATGAATCGCAATTCACAAATAAAAAAATCCAAAGCAAATCAAAATTAATCCCGAGTATGGGAAAGCCAATTTAGATCCAGAAACCAAAGTATCATTATATAAGGTCGTTTTTCCGAATCTCTTCTAACCAGATTCTATACACACCTGAATCTTATGTGACAAACGTTATTATTATGTTCTCATCATACTATCTACGCTCTTTGGGTTGATAGGTCGACGTACTCGTGTTACTGGCGGACCGGTGGCTGGTACCGTTACAATCAAATAAGTAAATTGTCCGTAAACATGCCTAAACACGAATGAGGGATAAAAGTCCAGCATTTCCAATCATTAACGAGATTAATGGTTAAAGAGTCGTGGTCTGTAGTATGGTCAGCTGATAATCACGTTGAGGAGCAAAGATCTTCGAGAACGGAGCCAACATGCTCTGGGTAATAAATCAAGGTGTGTAGAAAAATCTACAATAATACAGTTGATTAAGGTTTCAATCAGAAAAGCAAATAAGGTAAATCACAAGGTATAACAGTAACAAATGCCTAAGGGCAAGGTAACATATATGAAATAAAGGTCGCCTGACAAGGCAGCATCGACGGGTGCAATAAAAGGTAGAACAAGACAAATAACAACAAGGTATACAAAGTGATAACTAAATACAGTATCACCCAGGTTAAGAATTAAATAAACGGAGGTGAAATAATTCACACTCCTAGGTAAATCAACTGTGAAAATAAAATCATTAAATAAAGGAGAATCGGAATGAACGATGTTATAAAAGATACAAGTCAACATTCAAGAGAAGTGGCAACCCCGTACTCGACTGAGCTTCGCATCTCAAACTGCCCGAAACACCGTAACGGAACACGAACCGCTGTAGCTCGGTAGCCGAACTGCCGCCAACCGTCTTGGCGCGATATTTAACCCGAGTCAAATCCACAGGCGACTCAGCTAGACCTACAGGATGATTCTCCCGGTTGAAAATACATGCTAATTTCGTACGAGAAATTGAATAGCAAATCATTCAGACATTTCCGCAATATCCCGGATCGTCTGAAAACCAAAGTGGTTGTATTCTTTAATTAATTCAAGCCGTTGCTTGAAGTGAGATCAAAGAAACTAGAAAAAGGAAAATAGGCAAGGAAAATCGTTGAATAGTTAAACACACGGACATTTCCGCATATACCGGATAGTCTGTAACCGAAACAAAAGCGAAAACGAAATAATAAGACATTCCCGCATATACCGGGTAGTCTGTAAACGGAACAAAAACCAAAAAGAAAGCACAGGTGTGCAAAAGAGTGGAATCCGAAATGGATTATAGTTTGAAAGATGGATGAAAGGGATCCCTCTTCGCTTTCCATTTTCTTTTGTACTCTCTATGCAAAAACACAGCCCATCTCGCCATTCACCATTTTACACCCTTGCAAACGAATTCTCTCGCTCATCACTCGCTTTTAAAACCTCTGATAGAAAGCCAACAGTTAACAACGAGTCCCAGTTAAATTCCCCGCTTTTCCGACAAAAGAAAAATCCCAGTAGGTTCTTTGCGCATCCGTTTCGGTCATAGTAATCCTGGCATACCTCAATCAAAGAGCAGGGGTGACTACGGTAAAAACTAGGTAAACACAACGTAGGAAAACACAGCGGTCCTATTAGGAGAAATTAGGGAAACTAGACGATCACACGGTGGCTTTTCGCTAAAGATCCTGCGACCCGGGGTCACGTCGTTACACTCTTTGTTGGTTTTTGGCAAAGGGTAATTTATTACTGCTGATATTTTATCTGGATTGGGCAAAACACCTTCAGGCGTTACAATGTGACCCAAAAAGGCTACTTCTCTTTTTAAAAACTCACTCTTATCTAACTGAATTTTAAATTTTGCTGATCTAAGCCGATCAAAGACTGCTCTCAATTTTTCTACATGCTCTTGAAGGGATGTTGAATAAATGATAATATCATCTAAGTAAACTATACATTTTTCATTTTGTATACCTCTCAGAACATTATCCATTACACGCTGGAACGTTGCCGGTGCATTTTTTAAACCGAAGGGCATTCGTTTATATTCATAATGTCCTCGTGGGGTACTAAAGGCAGTTTTTTGTATGTCGTTTTCGTTCATTTCTATTTGATGAAAACCCGAGGCAAGATCAAGGGTTGAAAAATATTGACATTTACCTAGCTTGTCAAGAATTTCTGTAATGTTCGGCAATGGATACCTATCATCTACAGTCTGTTCGTTAAGTTTCCGATAATCGATTACTAGCCTGTGTTTTCGTTCGCCGGAGGCATCAAGTTTTTTTGGTACGATTATTATTGGGCTACTCCAAGGTGAATCTGATGGTTGGATGATATCTTGTTCTAACAAATCTTTGATTTGTCTTTCGGCTTCTAATTGACTAGCTTGGGGTAATCGATAAGCTTTTTTGTAAATAGGTGTCTCATCTTTTAATTTAATTGAATGTTTAATTACGTTTGTGAATGTTAAAGGTAATTTATTACAATAAAAAATATCACGATATTCATGACATAGTTTAAAAATTTCGTTTCGTTCTTGATTATTCAAATGAGATAATCTAAGATTTTGTAAATTTTCTTTTAAAATTTGGTCAATATTGTTATTCATATTTTGATCGTGAGATGAGTTTGAATTTGATTCATCTACTTCCATTTCTTCATAACAATTTAAAGAATCAACCACTAACGGTTCATTAATTTCAAATTTGACCGGAAAGTCATTAGAATTTATTACAGTGGTAATTGCAAAATTATTCTTAATATTTACTAGCGCTGTGGGTGTTTCAACGCCGTCTTGGAATGATAAATGATTTATGATTCCTAAGGAAGAGAGGGTGTTCACAGGTATTTTTACAATTTTTTCCATTCTAGGATCAATTGTAACCGTGCATTTATTAAAATTATTATTTCCATAATGAATTGGAATATTTGTATCTTTAGTTTTCAAAATTTTGTTTTCAATGCTGATGTCAGCTTTCAACTTTTTAAGTAAGTCGATTCCGATAAGTCCATCGTAATTTTTGCTAAAATCAAAAATGCAAAACTTGTGATACATCATGCAATTAAAAGTTTTAGGCAAGGGTATGTTTGCAACATACTTATGCGAAGTTGTTTTATGTGCAGTTTTAATTTTGAAAGGTTCTACCTCTACATATTTCCTGTAATACTTATTTACAACATCTGGACTGATCAAAGTTCTTGATGATCCTGTATCAATTAAAAATTTCAGATTGACATGTGGAATAATAATGTAAGGTAGTAAATTTTGATTGATGTTATTTAAATGTATTAGGTTAAATTTTGAGTTGACTGGTCCTGCTGAAAATTTTGATTTTGATCATCTTTAAAATTTTCAGGTAAATTTTGTATTTCATTATTTTCAGGTTCGTCGTATTCTGGTTGTTGATAGTATTCTGATTGATAATACTCAGAATAATCAAAGTCGTCATTTTCGTTATAGTATTGATTCTCATTATAATAATAATCATCATTATAAGGCAAATATTGGTTACCTGATATATTTATTTTATTTGCTGGACTATTATTAATAATATCTTGATGGTACATTTCTTCAAAACTTCGTCTCGGAATTTTCCGGGGTCTGGTTTCAGTAGTGTTTGTCGTATGTCTAGTATTACCTGAGGACGTATCCATAGGCGTGGGTTTATAAAATGAATTCGGGTTAGCACTATTATTGCTATTATTAAAATTAGGATTATTTTGGAAATTAGGTCTTTGAAATCTTGGGTAAAAATTATTATTGAAAGGTCTTCGTTGGAAATTATTTTGGTAGAAATTATTGCTCGAAAACATTGGACGTTGAGCAGGTTGTTGCAATGCAGGTCTTTGAAAATTAAAATTAAAATTTGATGGTGGTAAGTTAGGTCTAGGAAAATTCGCTGGTTGAGATGGATATGCATAATGTAGATTATTTGTTTGAGATGGTTGAAATTTTTGGATGGGTTTGTAATTTTTATTAGCATTAGGATTATATAATCTATTTCTATAATATGCAACATTTTCCTCTTCAATCACAAAATTCATTGCTTCTTCTAAACTCTTAGGATTTTTAAATCTGACCTTATCTGACAATCTTTCAGGGATCACGTTTAAAAATACATCTAAAGACATTTCATCGTACATTGCAGTTTTAGCAAGTCTTATTCGTGCATCATTTTCTTCTAATTTTAATTTTGTTAAAAGTAAAACCCTAACATCTTGACATCTCATGCCAAATTGATATGGAGATTCATTTTTCTCCATTCTTAAATTCATTAAATCTCTAACAAGACATTTTGAATTTCTTTGGTCACCAAAATAGGAAATCAATAATTTTTTGTAACTATTCCAATCTACGAGGTCGTCTCTACTAGCAATTAATGTTAACGCTCGACCACTTAATTTATTTGTAATCAGCTTTACTAACCAAGAATTTTGAACGTCATTATCTTTTGTAAAGAATGTATTAAGAAAGCTTTCACAAGCTGAAATATAAATTCCTAGAGTAGCTTGATTACCATCATAATTTGGGATAGCATCCAAATAAAGTTTCATATTATTATTATTGTTTTCCATTTCAGTTGATTTGCTATCACTCTTACTACTATCTAAAAAATTTTCTAAATCTACTAAATCAGTATTTAATTTCTGATCACTTAATAAATCCTTATCTGATTTTATTTCAATAGTTGAATTAGATTCTTCAGTATTTTCTTCAACAATATTTTCTAATCTTTGAAACTGATCTTAAACGTAATTCGTTAAATGTTTTCAATAAATCATCTATATCAGACATTAATTATTAATATCAATAAAAATCATTAACGAGTCAATAATGGATAGGATACATGGAAAGAGTTAAAAGGTACTCACATTAATATCTTCTGTTTCATTTTCTTAATCTACGATGAAGCCAAACTGGACGATGCTTGTTCCAAAATTAGGCTGACTGGTTGCAGATGGGCGAAACTGGACGATGCTTGTTCCAAATTTCGGCTGGCTGATGGTTGCGGAATCTGTTGTGAATCAGGCGATGGGTAGTCCTGGCAGTGGATTGTGTCGATGCTTGTACACAAGTTCACGTTTTCACGACAAAGTCCAAAAATACGGTTCGATTTCGAGCAAAGAATTGAAATTCACGAGCAAACTTTTAACGATTTTTGGAAAAAGAATGCACTAACGAAATCCGGATGACTGCGCCATTTACGTTTTGGGCCCTTTGAATTATGTTTTTAAAAAATTATAAAACAAATAAAAGGCGAAAAACTTTAATTGTGAGAATTACAGACTGTTCCAAGCAATGTTAAAACTACGGAATCCAGCGTAAGACTGAATTGTCTTATTATTGCAAAATTATATTTTCTACGACAATAAATGTTTATATTTTAAAGTTCACTCCTCTAGAAGCTAAGGTTACACTTTCCTGTGGGAAAGTAGAATATAGAAGATTTCCATCTACCAAGGTATTTCTAGAAATGCATATTTGCATTGTTTCAGAGTTGAAAGAACGTTATAGTATAATATGTCCAACAACAGGATGTCAAAGAATTAAATAATAAAATAATTAAGTAAAATGCCTTGGAAGACTGCTGACATTGGATTTTGTAATATGTATTATCTAGAAGTAATGAATATTGATTAAAATATCTTAAATAAAACATAATCATTAAATCTATTAATTATTATCGAAGCATAATATTAATATTAGGTAAATAAGTAGGTATTATTATATTAGTAAATAATATGGGGATAACATAACTCGTTCGATATGAAAAAAATAATGGAAACCAAAAATTAATAAACTTAAAAAAATATTTTTTTAATTTTTATTCCTAATTTTTCAAAGAAAAACCTAATAAAAAAATCGTCGAAAAACGTCAACATTTGTAAAATACGCCGAAATAGTGCTTGCCTTATGGTTTTTTAATTTATCTATGAAATTCGGTCTAAAAATGTGTCTTTTTTTTAAAGAAAAACGAAGAATGAAAATTTTTTAAATTCATTTTTTGAAGTTTAACAATTTTTAATTTTTGATGATTTTTTTTATACTGAACAACATAAAAAAACAATATGGTGGCCATAAGAAAAACGAAAGTTGACTATGAAAATTCTGGGATCTAAGTCGGCTTTGAACATTTTTGAAATGTCAGATGGGTAGCTCTTCACGACTTATGTAAGCCCACAAAAAAGTATTCATTAATCTCCAATAATAAAAAAGATATGGAAAAAATAAGAAATCTCTATTTTTCAGTTTTTTCAGGATATTTCAGGAACGGTCACAGATATCTTGTATGTCTCGACGGAATCGAGATGGCTACAAAATTGCGCTCCTTTGGACTTGTTTAACCGACCCTGTATCCGTTAGCGTTAGGAGATAGCAATATAGAGAAGGATACATGGTGCACCCTGTATTAGTTCATTCTGGCCTCTCCCTCCACATAAATATGGATAAGTGGAGTCCAGTAGGATTTCCATAGCCGCCGACAAGCTTGTCTCTGTTGGCTCGAGAACTTTGTTTAAGCTATGATCTGATGACCTTTTGACCACCAAGAGGTACTGCCATAGGCAATCATAGTTCTGACGACCGTTACGTAAAGCCAGTATATTTATTAGGGTCCAATTCCTCATGTTTTGCCACAGATCCTTTTACATGTCCACAAGGAGAGTTTGGTTCTGTGCATAGCTTGGTCAAGGTGGGAGTTCCGAGTAAGTTTTCTGTCCGGGATAACTCCTAGGTACTTGGGCTCCTCTGCAAATGGAATGGTTTCTCCCAGAAGAGTAGGGGGGGGGGGGGTTAAACCGTCTAACCTTCTCTTGCTGGAAAATGGTACTATGACAGTTTTGTGAGGGTTTATTGACATGTGTTCTCTCTCGCACCACTGATAAGTCACCTGCAAGGTGACTGAAAATGGAAGGACCTTAAAAATGGTCTCTTCAGATCTTCCTTTGATCAAAATGAACAGTGGGAGAACGGATAGAAGCGGCTAGAAGGTCATCCACAAGCAGGGACCAGAGCAAAGGGGAGAGGATTCCTCCCTGCGGACACTATCTCGCGGGCTTTTCGAAACAATATATGATCTCTTGATGGGATAACATCGCTATTTGAGCTGCACTTTTGATGCAATTTTGATGATTCGTTACTATGACTCATTTTTGAACTGAATTTTTCCTCTTTAAGTAGATTTCTGTTCGAGATCACAAATTTCAAAATGTCCAATATTAGTTTTCTTTCAATTATAGATGAAAACGTACTTATTTTACAAAAATGTACACCTTGCGAGTACTGAGACTCTGCAGTGTATCCTTATTTCAGAGCTCACCACGGGTATCCCCTAAACGCTAAGAGGTACAGGGTCCGTTAAATTAGACAAAAGCTGCTATATTTTATGGCCATATTGAATAGGCGAATTGCAATTGATAGTTTCTATGATAAATTGTTATAAGGGGATAGTTTCCATGCCAAATGTTTCAATGAAATTGTTTGCAACAATACCAACCATTAAGTAGGTATCTAAGGTAACTCATTGAAATAGATCCTAACAATTTCCCTACGTATAATCGTTCAGTATTTAATGTAATTCTACAGGAGAATTATTTGTCCATGTATAGAGTACTCGCACGTCATTTAGACCGATACCTACTTATGTTTTTATGATTTTAATTTTGTGAATATTTCTTTCAATTGCTTCCACTTAATTCTTGAATTTATAAAGTTTCCTAATGAAAATTCTTGACAAGTTGCATTGTTGTTGTCGTTTCGCTAATTTCCGTATCGTCATGGCAACTTATAGGTTCTCTATCTTCTCTTAATGCGCATACACCCGAATATGGGTATTTTATCCTGTGTATTTCTACATATACCTAGCATAATGCAGACAACATGATTTAATAGATAAGTAGTATCATAAACGCTCAACTAACATTAAGAATAGTTTTCTGGGTTTAGGTTCGGCTTTTAGTAGACTTATCTAGTTTTGTAATACAAACGTTTCGGGACTGGTTGGCTATAACAGTATCTCCGTGAGAAGTGATCGTAGTCGCCTGTTCGATATCCGTTTGTTAGCTTGGTGTGTATTCGCAATCCGCATGTATTCGGAGGGCGTCTCAGGCCTCAGGCAGTTTCACTAGAGTACCTAGCTTCGGCGGGCTTACCGCTACAGAACTGTGAGGACCAGGGTGTTTCGCTATGAAATAACCGTGAGTTGCCAGTGGATTAGTCGTCCCCGACCTCGTGTGGACAGCGCCGTATTCTCTTCCTCCCCTAAGTACCCATTTGCGGTCATTTTTTTGTTTGTTAATCCCACCCGTAAGTCATGTCATCTGTAACTTGTGTTATAAAACGAAACGTACCGCATGGGTCAAAACAGAAAGTATACAATTGACAATCTATAAAAAATAGTGTATAAAAAATTAATGTCTAGCGCCCAAGATAACCGTCTGAAGGCTTCCTTAGGCCCACTGCTAAGGCTTTCCCAGCCTCAAAAGTATGTCACAATATAAGACAAGAAAAGAGAGGGTAACACGCGTAACACTCATTTTTATGAACGATAGCAGAAAGTGTGGCTGAAAATCGATCATCCCCCATTTTTAGGTGCCGATAAGTCTACATTGACACGGTCTGGTGCCGTATGGTGAAACTGTTCGGATAAATAGTTTTTCCCGGTTTTATGAACTAGAAATGCAATAAATACTAACAAAGTTTCCCATTTAAAAAATTCATAAATTTCCCTCTTTTGCTAATTTCACTAAATTCGTAGCTCCAATAAAAAGGAAGTTACAGACGGTGAATAGAAAAAAAAATAAAATAGCAGATATGCCATCACTCTGTATAATATGCACTTCACGCCCACGGAAAATTTTGATCTCCATAAGCAGTTGAATAACAAATTTAAATTTCAGCAATTTTAACCGGGGGATTATTTTCATAACATGATCCATGCGGTGTCGTTGCGCTAGCTTATTATACTGCAATCTTTCTTTTTATTTGATATTGAAAGAATATAAATATTAGGTAACATCTTAATGTTACATCACTTGCAAGTAAGTTGCTTTCGCTTACAAACGCATCATCTTAATTCCAATAATCGTGTGATTAATATTTAATATTTTTTCTTACGTCAATGCTGCTATGATTTCAGAAATACGGAGTGCTGAAAATAGCAATGTTCTATCGATCATTCACGGACAAAAATTCCTTATTAAATCTAAATATCTGGGTAGTTATGGAATGTTTATGAGGCATAATGGATAGTATATCAATCTTCATCAATTTCAGTTATAGCGAGCCGACACTCGACTGATTACTGGAGGTAGGTTCGCTCCAAACAGTCGCCCCTTGGTAAACCGTCCCTCACCGAGCCACCCTTTAGCCGACCCCTAAATTAGCGAAGTGACCTGCTCTTACAACCTCGATATCAGTCAATAGAGGGATCGTTTGTAGGACGGTTTGCCCATCAACATCATAACATCAATTAAAGAAGGTTGATTGAACTGAGAATTTATATTGAAATATACTCTACGTCTTAACTATGGAATCGTATTATTGAACATTAATTTAATAATAATAATTATACTCGGTCCTGAAAAAGCGATTTAATTTATTTCTATTAACGCATTGTCCATGGATAAATAAGCATTAAACACATAGAAAAGAAACAGGTACTAATGAATTGACCACGACTATAAAAAAAACGTTCATTATCCTGCTGATTTCGGTTTACTAATGACGTACATTCCTCATGCGATTAGATAATCGACGCGGATTCGCACATCAGTCAAATGAATCACAGTCAGCCTGTGATCTGTGCCCAATCACAACTCCCAGATGCAAGAAAACACCGCATCGAACACCATCATAGCACTGACAAAACACATACAGTGTGTTTCACAGGCATGGTACACCCCCTTTTTTTTCTTTTTTTTTTGAGATAATTTTTTGAAATTTGGTACGTCGCATATTCTAGATAGAGCGCACTTTTTAGCAGAAAATTGAATTTTTTCCCACATCCGGTTTTTCCGGAAATGTTACCAACTTTTTATTTTTAAATAGGACACCCTATATATTATTATATTGTTGGATTCTAAACATTTGTACGAATCCAACAATACCACATAAGTACCATTTTAAATGTCAAATTTGTTTTTATTTAATTTTTTATTTCGCAATATAGTGTGCCATGACGATTCCGTTTTACTCCAATTGGATCATCTAATGCTAGAAAAATCGAAATTTTGTTCAAAGCACTAAATTAAGTGATTTATGGATAAATTATGCGCACCGGAATGATTTTTTGAGCTGGATTAATTTTTTTCAAATGGTACCATATTGGTACCGAGGTACCATCTACTAGTACTCTAAATAAGGGACATTTTTGTGTATCCATTTTGCGCCTGAGATGAACACAACTGAAGTCAATGGCACACTATAACTGAGAAATATAAAATTAAATAAAAACAAATTCGACACTTGAAATGGTACTTATGTGGTATTGTTGGATTCGTACAAATGTATAGAATCCAAAAATATAATAATATATAGGTTGTCCCATTTAAAAATAAAAAGTTGGTAACATTTCCGGCAAAACCGGATGTGGGAAAAAATTCAATTTTCTGCTAAAAAGTGCGCTGTATCGAGAATATGCGACGTACCAAATTTAAAAAAATTATCTCAAGAAATAAAGAAAAAAAAAGGGGGTGTACCATGCCTGTGACACACACTGTATAGGATGTTAATGACACGAACATTTTCGAACAGCAAACGGAGCAATACGATCGTACTTAATTTAGTCGTGTTTTTACTTTACACATCACTGCCTTTTACTTTACACATCGCAAGTGACACCAAATTGAACCGAGGACCGCGAGCCGGCAGGACGGTCACAGCCGCCCTAGCGCCAGCAGCCAGTGCCCAGGCTAGGTCCAGCTCGATTTTATTTTTTTGAATTCCTTTTTTTTTGACATTTTAATTTATCAAAATTGTTACAAAATTACGTCGTTATATTTTATTGCCTTGGCATAATGATCAACTCGTTATCCGTTATCCCCCCCGAATGGCCCTTGACCCAGATAAAAACTGCACGACGATTGGTTGAGGCCAACTCTGACAAGCTACCGAAAATTCCGCATACAATTGCATTATCAAAAAATCTCCTATATAGCATCACCACACAAGCTAAGTAGAACCGATTTCGAGTCGCTGATAATTGCAGTCTCGTTGAGTCATTATGAAAACACGACATTAAGCATTGTTCGATGACGAAAGCGTCAGCAGTATAGATGGAGCAAATGCCCTGGATTTTTCACTGTGAGGTGTGAGATAGTTTCGGTACGTAGGATGTGCCTACAAAAGTGCCAACGCCGTAGGCACTTTTGGATCCGTCCGTGTATATTAATACAGTATCAACATTTAGATTCTGCAGAGTTGAGTTTAAAAGATTACAGTTGTATCGGGAAGTCCTATCTAGGTACTGGTGAAATATGACGGTGGCCTGGATACTTAAGATTCTGAAATTATATTGGAATAAAGGGAACGAGTTTTCCGTCTGGATAAATTTAGCTCTCTGGTTTTCGTTCAACTGTCACCGCCGTGCCATCAGGAGTTCCTCAGGGCTCTTTTCTCGGTCCCCTTATCTTCAATGTTTTTATTGACGACATTACATCTGAACTCACTGTTCTGTGCCTCCTATACTCTGACGACTTTAAACTATTTACACGGGTTAGGTCTGAGTTTGATGCTCTCAGGCTGCAGGGGGATCTTGGAGCATTTTTGGTGCATGGTGTGAATGTAACGGTCGGGACGTTAATGTTAGTAAATGCTCTGTGGTTACATATTCTAGGAGTAATTCGCCTTTCATCCATGATTACGGTCTTTTGGGGTCATCTTTGCCACGCCTCTCTAGTATCAAGGATCTTGGTTATATCTTTGATTCACACTTGCGATTCAGTCTACATTTGGAGCGTCACTTAGAACCCTTGGATTTCCTATCAGGAATTCGCGAGATTTTGTGAACTCTGGAGTTTTAGTCGCCCTTTACAATTCTATTGTTAGATCTCGGCTGGAATATGCCTCCTTAGTCTGGTCCCCTACATATAAAATCCATACAGATAGGATTGAGTGTATCCAGCGGAGATTTCTCAAATACCTGGCATTTCGTCAGGATTCGAGATACCCACCCACAAGTTTTCCACAGGTTCTGCTCCTTGAGAGATTCTAGGTTCAGGCCTTGGAGCACAGGCGTGTTATATCGTCCATATTATTTTTATTTAACATAATTCACTACAGAATTGACTACCCTCAGCTTCTCCTGAAGCTTAATTTTAACGTCCCCAGACTGGTGTGCAGACATCCGTGCTCATTTTATCTGAACACTGCTCGTACACGTGTACTCCGGTCTTCGCCCATATATAGGATGTGCTAGAATTACGCTGCCTGCCAGAGCTCCCTGGATAGTTTTAATACTTCGCCATCTCAAATTAAGTTGACTGACTTTTGCACTAGTTGAAGTTTTTTTTTTTTTTGTTATTATTGTTATACGTTTGAGCAATTACTATTATGTAATTATGTTTCGTATTATATGTATTTCGTATTACGTTTAAGTGTATGTTATGTTGATATTTCAATGTACTTTTTCTCACCCATAAATGGCCTTTTGGCTGTGAGCTGATGTAGTAAATAAACAAATAAATATACCTTTTTTTATAAATGAACAAAATTGGTTCTGTTTGTGAAGAATGCTTATTGGACCTTTAATTGTTTGCTCGAGAAAATAATGTCGGCCAAAGGACCGATGCAAGAGTTGATGCACATTTTGAAGGAACAAATTGATATAATAATAAATTGCCCTAATGGTTTGGTGAAGATAGAGACATCGATGGTTCAATGGTTATTTCAATCTCATCAGTTGACGCATTTTAAAATATTCTCCATCACGTGGCTTATTATTTCAGGCGATAGATTTGTGATTTCTGCTTCAATGTTCTCTTTGAGGACTGCAAACTCTTTGGTTGTTTACAAAAACGCGATACTTCTAATAATAAAAAGGGAATAATCAACTTCCATTAGGATTTTATTGACGAAATACCATGACTCCGACTGAAGTTAACCTCCAAAGGAAACAGAAATTTCATTCTACCTAAAAAGGGCAGTAATGAATCACCATATAGGATATTAACAGAGAGGCGAGAGGTGGTCGCATAAACAGCTGTTATAGATATATCTGTTCAGTCTGGTATTGCAGATACACCAAATACCTGGGCATTAGACCGAACGTCAATGCGATGGGTCGGTTCAGCTGTTTAATCAACGCGACATCGACACCAAACCAGGTGCTAATCCTGCTGGATTAGCAGCCACGTTGTCATCATATCGTGCAAAATGTTGCTGCTATCTACATAGAATAGAGCCACTAGTGTTTAATGTGATTTACATTAGAATTTCATGGAGTAATCGTTCAAAGAATTTACACTGTGATGGATGGTAAAATGTATACCTCGACTAGATGCGACATCCTGCATGCGATTATGCTGAGTTTTAGAGGGAAAAATAAATGTTTTACACATTTAATATAATTAATAGTTTTGTTTCATTACACGATTCAGCGGCACGGATAGTAGAAATAGTCGATCGATTTGTATTAGAATCACCATTGTATTTGCAACTTCATTGACTAAATGCTTTTAGTAGTTCCGAACCGCTCAAATTGCATGTCTCAACAAAGTTGTAGGTGTTAAAAGTGGATGTTTACAACATGAAATATGTTAGGACGAATCAAAAATTATTTAATTCTGAAACGAATAATCACAACTAACCTAAAAATATAAATATTCATCTATAATCATTTGATAAAGCGCACTTACACCACTCATTTACGTTTAGTAATAATAATAATCTACATATATTACCGCACTAGTACGCTAAGAAATCGATTAACGCATTAGTGTGGCTAGTGTGGCTATGAAACACCTCGCCAAATGTTCAAAATATCCTAACAATAAGGACTTTTCATCAGCAACAATATTTAACTTTTTCTCGTCATATAATTTCTTGTATATGCCATTCGTCAACTCGAATATTACTCTTGATTTTTCAGGTAAAAGAGACGGCCGAAGAGATAACAGAATAATTTTTGTAGCGGCTACTTCAAGATAATATGATGGAGTACCTGAGGCGAAAATGGCTTTGTTCTTGATCATAGTTTTGATTGTTAAACTTGCTGTCACCCAACGTATCCTTAGTTATGCGGTAACTACCGCATTCATCTACATAGCCAACTGAAATCTCGAATGCTTATATTGCATTTTTTTTCGTGATTAATTATGATCTAAACATCAAAATAATAAATTTCTGAGGATTGTAGATAAAATTTTGTACGATATACACATTGTTATCGCACGTAGGTGAGTACAGAACTCGCCCCAACGGCCTCGTCCTGCAAAATTCATATGAGTGCGGTAACAATGTCTACAATTCAGTTTGTATCCCACTTACATCGTAAATAACTATTTTCTACCATCATAGTGCCTGAAACTCAATCAAGAGAGCTTCCATCCAAAAAACAACAAAGCCACCATAGTACCAGAATAAGCAGACACGTGTTTCGCCCTATTGGGGCTCATGAGTGTGCTGCATCTGGAGTATTCGGAGGATGTTACCGAATGCATGGAAGCTCCCACCGTCTTCAGTCGGCCAGTTACACGGTTCTCCGTGCGGTTTAAGCAGAGCGACATCTAGCGATCAGTCTGAAGAAGTAATCGTGAGTTCACTGCATGATTTATTGCAGTATCATGAAGTGTGTGCTAATCATGAAGTACTAATCTGTGACAAACACCCCTTACGCCATATGAGTACAGTTTGACCAGCAGTATTCCTGGTGAAATATAGTCAAACGCTTTTGTTTGACTGTCACACAACGACACCTCCATACGCTCTCCAGAATCGAACGCCTCAACGATATCTCCAACAAGTGCCAAGACGGCATGAATCGTTGCTTTTCCCGCTCTAAAACCAAACTGTCGATGACTTAGAAATTGCTGAAATCCCAAAAATACCGACAGGCGACTCTTCAAAATCTTCTCAAATATCTTACCGAAAATGGGGGAAATCGAAATTGGTCTATAATTATTAACCTCGTTCACTGAATTTTTCTTGTGCACAGGGACAACCCTATTGATCTTCAAACTACGCGTATAAAAAAAATACTCCAGAAGTAATACAAACATTGTATATAATGGCCAGCAGCGCAACCACATAATAAATGATACTTCACAATTAAGTTAATTAATTAAGTTATGAAAATGCTTACAGAATAGCCCTGAATATGAGAACATTATTCAATGTAATAAGCTGCTTTATAAATAGAAAATTGCGATTTTCATGTGTTTATAACTCATAAATTTCTCATTAAAAACTAACAACTGTAAAAACTTACTTACTGAATTTTCTCGGAAAATTTTAAAATGTAATCAGTACGAAGTACCTAATATACAGATGTTCTATTTAAAATATCTATTTAAAATAAAAAGAAGGTGTCCTGAACGTGTACATAGATCATCCCGTATAATTGAAAATATTTTGGATAGTGATGCACAGTGGAAAAGGGGATAGGGAAGCGTTTGAAATTTGATTTAATCTTGAACGGTTGTAAAGCTGTGTCAAGATCACTATTGACTCACCCTGCATATTATGCAGTGAAGAGGTTATTGATCTTTAAATTTTGAGACGAAAAAGATAGAAGTATGTTATAAAAACTAAATCCAATGTTACAAAATAAATATGTTCATCCCATAAGCGTTACTTTAGTTTTTTTAATTTTGAATGTATTCCAGTGAGGACGTTTGGATGTTTACAATCTATATGGTATTTACATGAAGACGTTTATAGCTTGCAATGCCTTCTCTGAAACTTGACACATCAATTTTATGTCAAAAAGGAGTATGATACACGCGAGGATACACGATGCTGAATTTAGCGTCTTCGGTACAGTATTTGAGGATCTTTACCCAATTATGAGAAAACTACCCCCTATGAAGCATACTTTATGTATCACACTCTACATACACATAAAGAGTAGATGCCAAATAATTTACTTTCAACATTAGGTATATTATACGACATATTTTAGAATTTGTCAACCACTACCTACCTGAAGTAAGTATACATGCTACGTAATACGCTTTTCTCTTAGGATATAAATGAGAACTTCCTACGATAAATACGAAGAATTTATACACATAAGTACGACTGCTCGCAAGTGTTATCATGTGAAAAATGGCTAATAGAGAATAATATCAATAAGCACATACCATTTGGAAAATCACTGCCTTTCTACAAGCTCGAGTAACGTTGAGCTGTTACAGAAATAAATAATAGCAAATAGAAACATGTCGCGTTTTACAAATGGTCCCGACTGGTGTAGTCGGCTTCCGGATCACCCCTTATAGATGACGGCCATTACACGACAGACAGATCGCAAGTAATCTGAGTAATGCAAACCACTACGTGCTCCATGTGGATTTATTCCGCGAATATGTTTATAAGAAAGTGATTTATCAGTGACATTCTGGGACGGATGAGGGATGAAATGATGCCGATGCCCGGAGCTTTGATAATGGACCCTGAAAAAGCTCAGTCCGACAAGAGGGAAGATTTTGGTGATTTCATGAATCACTGTCGTATTTTCCTCGTATCCAGAAGAAATTGTCATAGGTTACACAAAATCATCACATTCTTAGCTACTGTCTTTTACATTCAAAGTAACATGATTTATTATATTAGGAGCTAATGGTAACTGAAGATGCAAATAACTTCGGTATTAAGAAATATAATTACTTGAATTTTATACCTAAGTGCTTTAAATTAGTACGGCGTTCTAAAAAAAAACGAATTTTGTTGATTACCAGCGCTGTCTATCATGAATCTAAAAAAAATGTTACATACTACGTATTTTTAGTCGTAAAATCTGAACCTGCAATAAAAAATAAGGGCTCCTCACAAAAATTTTAAATCCCCTCACTCCTTCTACTTGGAGGAAGAAGGGGGAATAATTTCCTACGGATTTTCAGATGTAAAACCTGGATAAGCAATAAAAATAAGGACTCTCATACACGATTTCAAAGTGGTCCCTCCCACCTCTAGATGGTGGGACCGACCCTACTCAACATAGTGGGGTCGAGCTTGGTTCTATTCGATGTACCCTTTCAGACGAACAATTTTTATCCACAACTTTTTTTTAACAGAATGCGTAGTTTTTTTTTCATATACAGGGTGTCCCAGCTTATTCGAAGCGGTCTCTGTAGGCCAAACGATGGATTTTTTCCAAAAAAAATTTGTAAAATCAAGTAAAGAATCACAATGGCCATTATTTGAAATTATTTTGGAGTATACAGAGTGTCCCATATGACAGTGGCATATCAAAGTTATGTTTTTTTAAATGGAATGCTTCTATGTTATTGCATTTTTAGATTGTCTGAGAAGAGAAAATAAGATTGGCTTTTACAGTTGGTGTTTAAATTCAAAAGTTTTTGAGTTATAAACAAGTGAAAATCGTCATTTTTCAAGTTCAAGGCCCTGTACAACGAGAACGGCTGAAGATAGAGAAAAACGGCTTACATGTCCCTATTTTACTTTTTTATGTACTATCCTATTTTGTAGTTTTTTGAAAAAGTCCATCGTTCGGCCTACAGAGACCGCTTCGAATAAGCTGGGACACCCTGTATACAAACTTGTAGAAACCCAGAAATTAGATGCAAGGAACACTAAAATTATTACAGACTCAAACATTCAGAAAAATCAAATTTGCCTCAGTGGAGGCAAATAGGTTGGTAATCGTTGAACGACCTTCCTCAAAGTCATGACAAGGTGATAGGAAAAATCAAACATACGGATATACCGCTCTGTAAATGACCTCCTTGAAAGCCTTCCCGAACTAAGTCAGAATAAAAATTCGTCTCTAGTTTCGTATATCGTATTTCAATAGTTATTATGCGCCATTTTTCTGATAAACGTTTTGCAAGTGTTTCTGTAAACGATCCCATTTGTGGCGCAAAGACTCCATCAACTGCCATAACAAGTGGAGTTGAGCCTTCCACGTCTGGCAGGAGGAATGAATGAAACTGCGAATGATTCGGTATGCGGCATCACGTCAAACCAAAATGAGTCATTATCTGACTCAGCAGTTGATTACATCATCGGAGAGACCGACAGTTTCTAACTTACTAAAGAAAACTCAGTGATAGTAACCATGACAACCAAAGTAACCATAGGAAAGTGTGACGTTGTATTAAACTTTTATATCTCCGCATATTTCCAAAGAAAAGAAACTAATTGTTAAGAAAACCTGCTTTGTCGATTCACCCTGTAAAAATGAAGTCAAAAAATGGAACTCCGTTTTAAAGAGAACTCAATAAACTTTCAAGATGATATCACTCGATCTTGATTCCGTATGATCAAATTCCAAAAGGCTGCTAAGGGGATGAATTTGGATAGTGAGATTTGTCATCCAGAGATGTCCCCTGGAAAACAAAATCGATATGATTAATTTTCAAAATACCTTGAGAACGGAAGAACAGTGCAATTAACAGTTAATATTTTACTCATCGATTTATTACGTGTCTCTGGATAATAGACATGCCTCTTTGTAGGAGATGCCGCAGCCGGATAACTGCTTGACTTTTTCTTCTTTGTCACAATTTGTCACAATATTAACCCACTCTGATCTTACTGGCTTAGACCGACATGAACCACCGAGCACGATCCGTTCATTTTTTAAGTCTCACGAAAAAAACATTTTGTTTCATTACTTACTTTTAAAATCGACTTTTGTTTCCAATTTCGAAATCTCTAGCACGGAGTGTTTTCGCTGTGACCTTATTTCGCCGTCACTGCTTTATCATAATAATTGAAACCAACAAATTTTCGTTCGGACTATGGAAATAGCAACCGTGTTTTATCTATTTCAGTGAATGTAGTAGGTGTTACTGTAGTCAGCAGTTATTTTGAATATAGTCAGTATTTATTTTGCATTACGAACACACGCGTGCTGATGAAAAATTTATATAGTTCGCTTTTCACAACGCCATAGGTAGGTTGTTGTGTTTTTTATAACGAACATATGTTGCTCAATATTTGTCGTTTTTTCACACCGTATAAATTAGGAAATATATCGAGTTATCATGACTGAAAAAGATAATTTTTTGGTCGTATCGGAAAAAAATTTCCTGCATTTTATCTAAAAATACCAAAAGTCTATTAAGTGTTCTGGCGCCGCTGCACAAGCAAGGAAAAAAATAAGGTCAATCTTATAATGAGCAGGCAGTTTCAACCAGGTTTGGAACGTTAAAAACATAGGAGTAAGTTTCCAAAATCCGCAAGTCAAGACCTATGAGCTTAAACTTACGACGAACCTCTATTAACGAAAGCGTCATAACGGACATTTAACGAGAATATTACATGCTCGTGGGTCGAGGAGAATCGACACGTGGGCAATTACATGCTCGAGGGCAGAGGAAAATCTCTGGGCAGAGGAGACATTCTGGCAAAAGATCCGTTTGTATGTGGAAAAATGAGGAAACCCAAATCACATAACATTCTCGGTAAATTCCAAGATAATATGTCCCTACACCGTTGAAGTTTCATGTTTTGGATGTTTTGGTGTAAATAAACAAATACCATCTTCAGTAAGCATTGCAACTTAATATCAAATATACGCTAAACTAACAATACCGGACACTTCTATACCTAATGCATGTTGATCTACGACAACTTCAAACAAATAAGTTAAACTATAATACAGGAAACTTTGATCAAAAAGCGTCGACAAATATTTAAGTGCCCATCTAGCGTTTCGGGGCGGACCTACCGACGATTTAATTTGATAAAGCAATGGTTGCATTCAAAGCCGTCAGCTGCTGAATTGATAGCAAAGTCGCTGCCTTGACAGCTGATGTGTGATTGAACGAGCAGAAGTTAGCCGTGCTGCTGTAACTGTCATTACTGTCAATTGTCAATTACAGGATCATAACATCACATCTACATAACCAAAGAGAAATCTTTTAGGCACTACTTCTACCTTATCCTCTGGCATAAGTAATATATGAAGATATGCATAGATTTAACATCCTTAATGAGCTCATTGAAGATCCTATACATTTTCCAGTTGTTCCAATATTAGAAATGTTATCTACTTATTCAAAAACAATTTACTTACGTTTTTGTTGGAAAAAAGAAAAGTGTGTTAAATATACAGCTCACAGCATGAAACAATTCAATAAATAAAATCGGAAAAAATTATTAATAATATCTATTGGTTGAGATCATAAAAAAAGACTGACAGCGATAGTGATGCTTCGATAGCGTGGATTTCAGTAACTGGATGACCTTGGCAGCAGCTGGTAGCGCTTTGCACAGCAGCGAACCGCTCAGTAATGGTTACTTCCGGTTCGCGGTTGCGTTCAAATTCGACAGCACTGTTGGCAGCAAACCGGAAGTCAACATCGCTGAACGTCACGCTGTTTTGAAAAGCGCTACCAGCTGCTGCCAAGGTCAAACAAAAGTTCTGTTTGTGACTGGAGCGTTACCTCGGAGGTCGTTCCTTGCGGATGGCCGTCGATGTTGTTCTTTCAGAGACCTTTTCTGTCAATGCCGGCGTACCTCATAGATCCATTTTATCTCCGACTCTCTTTCTTATTTATATTAATGATCTGCTCGAAACAACGACAAATCCAATATACAGCTCTGCCGATTACAGTACACTTATATCAGTGTCTTTTTAATGAAAATTCACTATTGAGGACGACACCACTTTACGAAAATGACCCAAACTCATTAAGTAGTAGTGTTACAAAATTATACAGGATCACGATGCACAGAGATGTCAGTGAAACACCTCCAAATTTAAAAGGGTAGTTTCTCTCATAAATATAAGTGGAAAAAATAAATTTCAGCTCAAAACGACGTTTGATTTATAAGATCTAGGGTGTCAAAGTTCAAGAAAATATAACAGTTTTTTGTTATAACTCGTGTAAATTTTAATTTTGATGGAACTTTTAGCGAACAATAAAGAAACTAAGATCTCAAATTTAGCTATTTCAGGTTTTGTAGACATCTTCCAGTGACGTAGATCTTCAGGATTAGTGCCCCTTTTTCCACCCTGTCTTTTACGCCATTGACTTTATTGCAATTACCAAACCGTTGTCCATATATTTTAAAACAAAAATTATTTGTTAATTTTTTTCATACGGCCCACCGTTTTTGAGATATTTGAATGTGAATTTGATATTTGAAGTTTTCCCAACTTGAAGTGAGAAATGTCAGTAATCTAGTATTCAGGGTTTGCCCCTCTTTTCTCTCCCTATCTTTCACGCGACTGACGATTTTACTGCAAATAGCAGAATGTTATTTAAAAGCCAATGTATTTTGGAATAAAATAGTTTTCTTTCATTTTTTCATACGACAAATTTGAAGTTTCCTCAGACAATGTTGGTCATTGAAAATAACATTACACATAAAAATTCAATTGAAATGAATTATTTTGCGATGTAAATGCTCCTCCTCATTTGGTGTTAATGTTAGACTTTTTCTCAACAACGTATTTTCTGGCAGGTGGATGAGGCGGCGAGGACCGATAGAATTTGCGCTCTCACCCGACTTTTACGCTCTCAATGCACTCTCACCTCTGTTTTTCTTTTTCTTTGGGGATATTCACAATCAAAGCGTTTACATTCATAATAGGTCCAACCATTTAGAAGATCTACAGTATCGAATTCGTATAGAAATTGAAAGTATCGATCTGGATGTAATTCAGCGTGTACTACAAAGCGTTTACATTCGTGCAGGACAGTGTCAGGAAGCGTTTGGTCGGCAATTTGAACAGTTTCGATAACTTATTTTTTCAATATAAACTTTTTAATAAACTGTCCCTTTATTCGTTTATAAGCTTATGTTTCTTATTAGACTTATTAGTTTATTTATTTTTCTTTTCAAACTTATTAGACTTATGTTTTTCTAACAAAACTAAACAACCTGTATATTGTCAGCGAATAGCAGTATCCCTGAGTATGTGGTATCGTTCTATTCACGAAGAAAAGTAGTATCCACCTTTGGCAAAAAAATTGGGTTGCTATTGAAAAAAAAAAATAAATAAAGACGACATAGCTCAAAAATGTTATTTGATAAAAAAATATTTTTATGTTTATAAATGCCTTTTTTACAAATAAAATCGATTTGTTTCGGGACTTTGAAAAAAAAAGGTATATAACAAATTTATTTATGTTTTCATATACATATTTTCATTCGTAATATTTTTTTTTAATTGTATTTTTTTAATTAACATCAAAACTACATTACTTTCGTCTTATTTATTTTTTCTTTTGTTTGGAAAAATTAAGAAAATTTTACTGTATAGAACTAAGTCACTAACAATGGACCCAAGAAATATTGTTCCATAAGAACAAGCATATTTGTTCTGTTAGACAAAAACATATTTATTTTTTGATCGTGTAAAAACGATCTCAAGACATTTTTGCTACAAAATCTATTCAATAATATGGAAAAACTGCTTATTTCATCTACAGTTAGTTCACTTACTGAACAATGAACTTAGTGATGAGTGGTGAATATTTTAAGAAATTCGAGTTCCAGTATCATATAATCTATTTTCGCGGAGGCTCACTTAAAATCAGCGCTGCACAACGGCGGAAAACCACCCTTTCGTCTCCGTTCCCTCTACCCGCTAGAATTACCACCCCTGAATCAGCCTGGGGATATCGTAATTAATAACAAACAATAAGACAATTCATTTAACTTGTGGCATCTCACTCCCCCACGGCTGTCGAACCGGTCCTGGCTGGGGTGCTATCTTAAATACCTTAATGACTCGAAACGGTTATAAATTACCCTCTTCTCGGTGGTCGGGAGGGGGAAGTAGTTTGATTTAGGTCGTTGGAGGCGGCAATCCCTACCTACCCTATGAATGATAATAACTATCTACGATTTCGATAGGGGTTTACTTCGATAGGGACGGTGAATGGGCGTAATGACAAGTCGTAAACCCAGAGGTTATTATCAGAAGTCATCTGTATTGAAAACTCATCAAGAATTTCTAAACGCTTCCTTGCACAAAAGGAACAAAGAGAACTTTTCGATTATTAGTTTACTCAACAATTACTGCTATAACTAAAATAATTTTTTTAAGCTTCAAGAATATCTTCAACAACTAAAACCCTCTTGAGCATCCAATTGTAGAAATCGTGTATTTTTTGCGTTGATTCGGTTAGACAAGCATTTACTTTGGAATAAACAAATATAAAATGTCAGGCCAAATCTCAGGGGTCTTTTGTTTAATTTTCAAACACTGAAAAAATACATTGACATAAACAGTTTAAAAATGTGTAGGTATCATGCGCTAGTGGAAACACATTGGGATGGGGGGGGGATAGGGGGTGAGAACAGCCTACCTTGTCAACCTTGCAAACCAATCAGAAAAGGTCTAAAATAAAATAAAAATAAAATATATTTTTTATATAAATAAAATAAATTTAAATAAAATAAATAAATATATAAATATAAATAAATAAATAAATAAATAAAATAAAATAAAAATCTAGGTTCTTAAAAATGATTCACGGTAGAGATTTTAGATATCTAAGTGATGAACTATATCCTGAAGCAAAACTATTAGATACAAGACAAATTTATGCCAGAGCACTGCTCACTTATCAGCATAACGTTGCGCATTGCACAGAAAACATAGAACATGAAATAAATACTGAAGCAAAGAAGAAGAATTTGCTCGTCATTTAACGCACAAAAACGGAAATTGGTATAAGATTCCAAAAACATCTGGCACCTGTAATATACACCTGTAAAATAATATACCACCTAACCTTAAAATTGTAAAAAAAGTGGTATATGTTTTCTAAACAGATTAAAGTTTAGATATTGGACTTTTCAAGGGAAAAAATTAAACAAATTTTAAATTTGGATTGAGGGATCAATAATGGGTTATTATAGGTGTGAACAGGGTGTAGATGTGACAGTGTTTGATATAAAACTGACTATCTAACTTTCTGAATTACTGTATTACAGTAGAACTGGATTTTGGATCATGTTTACACTGTAAAGTAACTAATGAGGCTTTTGCTATGCATATGGATGACTTTCCCTCACAACAGACAAGCTTAGCCTTACGTCGCTGGGGTGACACGCTGTCTAGCGCCTTATAATATTATTGGAAATATAGAAATGTTCCTAATGTAAAAAAACACCATCACGACATCCCAGCCCATAGAATCTAAGAAGAAACAAACTTTCATTACTAGCACAAACACTCTTGCAGAAATCAACGTACACAACGAACCAAAAGCACTAGAAGATCAACAAGCTTCAAGCGACCTGCTCCACCCTCTTCAGAATCCATAGAGCCAGGCAGTCCAACAGAGACAATAACTGTTGATGATCTCAATATGACAGCTCCCATCCAAAGTAAGAAGAACGAATCAATTGTACAACCCAAAAAACTCAGACGAAGCAATGCAAAATCCCTTGAAGACTTGACTGACGATAAAAAATTATCCCCACTTAAAGAAGTAATAAACGACAATCCTAAGCAATACAGACTAACCTATTCACAATTTAAGTGCTTACTGGATGATATCCAGGGCTGTACCAATCCAATGCTGAGGCACATCGATATACAACAGATATTCCAGCCCTACTACAAAATGATGTATGAGTTATATCCATTAATTAATGACCGATCTATGAAGATAAGGTTCACAAAATTTGGATCTAAAGCAATCAAACAACTGCAGTCACAGGGAATAGAAATGGAAACTACCGATAGAATATTATGCTCTCAGTAGTCGTAAGTCATGCATGACCCATTACGTAGCCAACATAACTCGCAGGAATCTATAAAAAGTAGTTATTAACTGGCATATCAGAATTAACATGTCATTGTGTATCTAACATTAAAATATGGATCTCAATTTCAAGAATCTTCAATGGAACTGCGGCGGATATTACACCCGGCTCCCAAACTTACAGAAATTAATAGCGGACAGCGCTGTAGATTCGATGTCTCCAAAAAAAAAAAAACAATTTTCAGGACAACCATGTGACCAAACATGGCGGATTTCAGGTCTACTGCTACAATCGCAACACCAATAATGGAAAAGCCAGCGGGTGAGCTGCAGTAATGGTCAGCGACAAATATGTGTCACAACAGCTACCAGTATCCAGTGAGTTCGAGGAGGTAGTAGCAGTCAGTCATTGTGCAGCATCTTATTGCCAAATAGCCAAGCAATCAGAGAAGAAGGCATCTCTAGATTAATAAATCAACTCCCACGCCCATTTTTCCTATTGGGAAATTTTAATGCTCACCACGAAATATGGGGCTCAAAGAGAACCGACACCAGAGGCAGAGTAGTCCAAAATTTCCTACTGAATACAAATGTAACTCTACTGTAGTATACCAGTATCCATTTCTGCGCTGCTACAGGAACCTTCTTTAGTGTAGATCTAAGCCTCACCGACCCCTATTCGTGTAATTACTATCGGTGGAGCGTTCTGGACAATTTTCATGGAAGTGATCATTTTCCAATAGAGATAGCGGACATAAGGGCGAACAAACACTATCAGCAAACATTGCCCAAATGAAACCTAAAGAAGGCTAACTGGTTGGAATTCTCCAAAGATATAGAATCTGCAATAGACAAACAAGACTTCTCAGGCGAAATAGATAAACGACTTGACCTATTCAATCACTTAATCATTAAATCGGCCGAAATTAATATAGGGAGAGTCCATAAACACAAACATAAACACAGAGCCCAAGCGAGATGAGTAATCAAGCAGAGCAAAAAGGCATGCTGGGAAAATTACACATCTACCTTAACGAGCCAAATAAAACGAAGTAGGTATGGAATAAAATAGCTAGAATCAAGGGATTACGGAAAATTATCTCTATTATCGGACTCAAAAATACCAATGGAGACCCCATTACAGAGATGTTCCACAACTGACCGAAATGATAGCAGAAAAATTTTCTAAGTACTCCTGTGAGTCAAACTATGCTACAGAGTCGAAGAAGTAACCGAAGTTTGAAACATTGTAAAAGTGCAGGGACCAAACCTGACGAGATACCAAACATCTTTCTTAAATACCTACCGCCAACTGGCATTCAGACACTGCTAGAAATATTTAAATTAATATGGGTGGAACACTCATTCCCAGCAATTTTGAGAAGGGCCACTGTTCTGCCAATCCACAAAGCAAATAAGCCAAAGGATGAGGTATTTTCCCATCGACCCATATCATTGCCTCCTGCAAACTGCTCGAATAAGTTATAAATAAAAGACTATTATGGTATTTAGAAAAAATCAACCTACTACCAGACGAGCAAAATGGCCTTCGAAGAAGTAGATCAACCGATGACAGCATCACTCATCTCCACACGAAGATAACAGAGGCATTCGCTGAAAAGCAAGCTTTAGTAGCAGTTTTTGGTAGCAGTAAAACTTTCAGAACAAGAATTGGAGGCCACATGTCATCAACATAATATTATGTTCAACAAAATGGCGTGCCACAGGGATCAGTTATTAGTCCGGCCCTTGTCACAATTGTACTGAACGGACTTACAAACACCACGGTAGCACCAGTTAGAATGTCGGCATACGCTGGTGATATTGTCATTTAGTGCGGAAGATCGAATACTAACTCTACGTCAAAACTTCTGCAAGACACCATAGATATAACGTATAAAGGTGGGCAGATCACTCTGGATTTAGATTCTCCCCTGAAAAAAACTAAGTTCATAGTTTTCTCGAGCAGAAGAAACCATGTCACTCCAAAATTAAAAATAATGAACATCATGGCAGAAGTGAAACAGCATACGTTTTTAGGAATTATATTAGATCCAAAACTACACTGGCTACCTCATATAAATAAACTTAGAAATTACTGTCTACAAAGAATTGGAATACTTAGAACACTATAAAGTCAGCAGTGGGGCGCATTTGAATCTGTTCTCCTGACAATCTACCGTAGCCTGGAAAGGTCAAAGCTGGACTATGGGTGCGTAGCATATGGCACGGCAAAAAAAATGGCATTGAAGAGGCTCAACGTCATACAGAACACTGCCCTACGACTAATCCTAGGAGCCCACAGGACAAGCCCGAGGATGATACTGACATGAATCTGAAGCTAACATGTCCCTACATCTTAACCTTTTATGTTATATCCCATGGTAGAGAAACATTTTTTGTACTATTTCTGTTTGTTTTTTTTTTATTATTATTTAGCGAGTCACTGAGAAATCTAAGATTTTCAATCACCCTCTATAAACATTTCATATACATCACCTATACTAAGATAGTGCATAAAAAGTTAAGATAGGGACCTGTAAGCCGTTTTTCAATATTCGGAGCCGTTTCATTGTATGTGCCTACATGAACTCGTACATGAACTTCGAAAATTGCGATTTTCCCTTGTTTATAATTTAAAGATTACTGAATATAAACTCCAACTGTTGTAAAACCATTCTTTCTTCTAAGATGATCTGAAAATGCACCATTTAAAGAAACATAACTTTGATGTTTCATATTCTTTGGACACTCTCTACATTATGAACATAACTTTAAAATGTCCCTCTAAGGAGTCTGTATCCTTTCCAAACTCGAAATATTCTCAAAATGAAATGACATAGCCATAATGGTCCGTCCCACATAACTTGAATACCTTAAACCCTGCTGTATTTTATGAGATAACTATTTCCAATAATTTTACCAAAGTAATTACTTATAGAAGTAATTACTAATACGAGATGCATAAGTAATTGATCTAAATAGCCACAGCGACCCAATTATTATCTTGAAGGTCTCATCACCGTCAGGTTTAAGAAATAGCGCAGCGAAAGGCAGTCCTGATTGATAATTGTTTGTGAGCCAAGTCCTGTTTGTGTCACCTGGTGACTACGGGGAGGAAGTCCTAGGATAACTAATGAGGTTTTAATAGACGCCGTTGATACTAGGTAAGACACGCACCCTCGGACGGCTTGCAAGTAGTTGTTAGGTACTTCGACTTCCTTCATAATGCAAGGTTAGTATCGGGGGGAAACTAATTTTCCGCCGATCGAATTTCGAAAGTATGAACGATGAAAGATATGAGAAATTTGATGTCAAAGATGTTTTGTGACACTGCACGAAAACTGAAATTATGAAATGCCTTACGCTCGATATTATAAAACAAGATAACACTATGTTAAAAGTATACATAATATGTATACCATAAGACTGTAGGATTATTAAGAGTCTACATTATCTTTATTAGCATGTTATCTTGCTTTATAATATCGAGCGCTAGTATTTTTTTGTATGTCAGTTTGTTGGAAGAATTTTAAAATGTCTTCATCAAAATTGAAAAGAGCTAAAACTGTGTTATACTGCCGATAGCAATAATTATTATGAATAGAGTTGTGATGATGACGGATCCTTGTGGAATTCGGTTGTTTTGGGTAAACTCTTCTGATAATACATTCGAAAACGAATAGGTTTGGAGCAGGCCCTGACAGCAACGAGATTTGTCTTATCTTAGTCAACTCTTTAAAACTGACAGCTGTCTGATTTTGTTACGTTATTTCTTTAATTTTATTATAATTACAGTTGTCAAAACATTCAAGAACGGTAAGAACGGTATTCACTTTATCGACCTTTTTATAAATCATATAAATAAAATCAACAATTATTTCATTTAAAAGATGTGTGAAGTATCCTACACCCTTCTGGACACATTTTAATACACAGTTTCACACTCCACTAAGGGCACTTTGTAACAGTTCGCCGGATGTATCATCTATCTCGAACAACTTGTTCTCTCGATTACTTGATTTGACTTCGTTAACAGTCTCTCAAAAAATATCGAGTCCTCGATGTGAATGAATAGAATGAAATCACAGCATGCAGAATTTGACTGGCTGAAAAGTCGATAATCACAGATTTATTTCAATAAATCGGGTGCTTCGGAAGTTTTAAAACCAACAAATCCATCTTCTATGACTCTGAGAATTGACCTACGCGATGGCAATTTGAAACCATGCCAAATCTGAAAAAAAACTTGTCGAAAACTGTAAGTTTAGAGAAAATTATTGTAAAAATTTTATCTGTCAGGAATGTCCCGGAGTGGGGACACTTTCACTGCTATATCACTCGATAAGGACAAAAAATGAGTTCATGTTTAAAGAAGCTTGTTTTCAAAGCAGGTTTCAATAGAAACATTCCATCCATGCACTGTGTTTGATGATGTGACGTCTCTTTAGTCTTGGGCCCGTTAACTCACTCCACGATATTCAAATTAAATAAATAATCAACTTTCAGTAGTTATTTTCTTTTTCTAATGGAAAATTTATCTTCTTGATTAATTACTTTCCTTTGAAAAAAAAAAGAATATACTGAACGGCATTCAGTAAATCAATAATGCTAAATGTCATTATTGAGAAGTTATCAAATGAGAAGTCATAGTATTGTTTACATTCCATCAATTTCATTGAGCTGGGACTAGAGATGGTAGAACCGAATCAAGAAGTAGCGACAGATCTAATGTCCCGGTTACTTTAAGATACCAATGTGCCAAAACACTGTTTAAGACTATTAGACGCATATCTACTGAAGGATTTAGAGTTTAGGATAAAATATACCGATTGTTTGAGACTTACAATTATTGGCAGTAACATTACAGTTATTTTGAAACAACTTCAAACAAATAACAGTTACAGTTAGTAACCGTGACAGCGGATTACGATTATCGACTCGCATTGCAGAACTGTGCATATCTCGTATTCTCTATTAGTCGAAATCAAGTTATGACATATGTTCCGCGGTCGACGGTCCACTGAGGAAGTGCTAATTAATGAACACCTGATATTACATTATTGCTACTTATTTTGAATTCCGAGAGTCTCCTCAGAATTTCATATCTTCAAACTCTATCGAATCTTTCTCCATATCGAAGACTGCCCCCCAATGGGTGTTGCTGGTTTGCAAAGGCGTGAGTAATATCTTCGGCAAGGACGGAATCTTATTTTAAATATGTACAAAAATGTCTCACATAACTTGTCCCTGTGCCTTATGAAAGAACCTGAGGGTTGTACGAATTTTTTGGGTTGTACGAATTTTTTTTCAAGTCCACATACAGGGTGTCCCAAGATTTCTTTATCAAGGGATATCCGCGTTATTTCAAAAAATAAACAAATGAAATTCAGGAAATTTCAATCATACCCCTAACGCTTTGCAGCTGCACCCTCAATGCCCCTTCACGCCTTTCCACCCCTAAGTAATCATCCCCTACTTTTTTTTTTCAAATGACACCCCCATATTTTTTTTGCTCGGCAGGATTGTTGACTTCTTTCTGAATACAATGTCATACGATTTTTTCAAATCGAGACATATCTAGCACGCCGAAAACAATATAATATCAAAACAATCGAGGGTTCTCAAGCAGTTGCAATTGGTTGTTTTTTGTGTTAATGTTTCCTCCAACCACCTTAACTAGTAATACCGGTGTCACTGGATATAGACGTTAATAATAATAATTGCTTCTACGATTTTAATGTCATATTAAATGTTAATTGTTATTCCTTGACAACCCTCGTTTGTAATGATATATTATTTTCGGCGTGCTAGATATGTCTCGATTTGAAAAAATCGTATGACATTGTATTCAGAAAGAAGTCAACAATCCTGCCGAGCAAAAAAAATATGGGGGTGTCATTTGGAAAAAAAAAGTAGGGGATGATTACTTAGGGGTGGAAAGGCGTAAAGGGGTATTGAGGGTGCAGCTGCAAAGCCTTAGGGGTATGGTTGAAATTTCCTGAATTTCATTTGTTTATGTTTTAAAATAACGCGGATATCCCTTGATAAAGAAATCTTGGGACACCCTGTATATCTCATTCTGTGATATGAAGAATAGCCAAAGAATAGCAGCAAGTCCCTATCACTACCGACAAGTTCAAGACCTTTTTTGTCTAGACATACCGTTACGGCTACAATTTTGTGAAAGGATTTCAGGCAGATTTACCCAAAACTGCACCTTTTCATCTAGAATAATTTTTACCGATGAGGCTACTTTTACAAGGAGTGGGATCTTTAATATGCTTAGTTAGCATATTTGGGCAGAACAAAATCCACACGCACGGAAAGTGACGCACTACCAACGTTCACTTAAAATTAACGTCTGGGCTGCAACCCTAAGGAATGACTTACTAAGGTTTTCACGATTTTCCTGGTAACTTAAATGAAGAGATGTACCACGAGTTTCTTACCACAAGACTCTTTGAACTCATGAAAGACGTTCCCTTAGAAACAAGGACTAATGATGCTTGGTACATGCACGATGGTGCTCCACCACATTTCAGCCGCATATTTTGTCGACAGTGGTTAAATGAGAATTTTCCATATCGTTGGATAGGCCGGGGAAATGATGCTCCTATAAATTGGCCCCCAAGGTTGCCCGATTTGATTTCACTGTTTGGGGCCAAATGCAGCAGATGGTCTATGTCCAGCCCGTGAATACTGTGGGCAGTTGTGCCAAAGAATTGAAGATGACTTTCTACAACTTACGCGACAGCAACGACTACGCAGATTACTATTCTCACTAGAAAAAAGATATAAATGTATATCACGACTGACTATAACAATAATTACATATAAATAGCTCTGAAAAATATATTACTTGTGATACATCATTGTAAAGAGAAAATGATTTAAAAATCAAATCTGCAAAAAAATACAGGATGTTTCACTTGAAAAATACCACTTTGTATAAAATTTTCTTCAAGTTTCCGATGCAAAATTTTTTGTTTTTCTTAGTAGCGGATTCTAGTCAATTTAATCCAACCGCACGGATACGAGGTGGGTGTTCAACGTAGACGTGCATTTTTAAATGGATTTTCAATGGCTGCATTCACATCTAACGAGGGCGGACTGACAACAAAACATCACCGTTAGAGATGTAAATGCAGCCACTCAAAATCTATTTAGTAATACAAGTGCACCTTCACGTTGAACATCCGGCCCGTCTCCGTGCAGTTATATGTAAATTACTGACCTTGAAACGTTTTCGTAAGACCAATATTAACTGAGATATCCAATAAGAAGTAGAATATGCGCAATCACCGTTTACATCGTGTGTACATAGTGTATATCATTTAAAAAGTGTACATAGTGGAAAAAACATCAACTACAACAATTTGCTATCCAACTATATGACTAAAAAAAAAAACTCAATGTAATATTGAATCAAATTTAAAAGCTTTTATTTAATGTTTTCACGTAAAAAACATCCAAAATAGCAGTAAATCTTTTACACAGTACAGAGAGTAGTGAATCGTACGACTTTTATTCGAAAGTGTCATCTTTGAGGATGATTTCAGCTTATTTTAATCCGAAGGGCGAGAAGAACGGGCTATGTCAATATTTAACATGACAGAACAGTAAGCAACAATGAAAATCGACGAAGGTACGAGTATTAAAATAGAGGGTACAATAATTATTCACACTTACAAATTCTAGAATTTTAACATTAAGAATTACTGTATAATATTTAACAGGCTCTGAAAAAATTTCTTAATCATATCAACAGTAGGTATATTCACCTCGTCTTGATGGTCTCTTTAACAGGAATGAAAAAGGCACCTTGGAGCAATTGGTCTACTAAAGTCCAACACACACAGGTCGGTATTTACACGAGAACTTTAATCATCATCCAGGCAAAAAAGCGGGCAGTAAAAAAACACTGGTGAATCGTGCATCCCGAAATTGTCAGATCCAAAACACCACCAAGAAAGGCCGCCCATCTAGATTTATATTTTTCTCAGGTAATTTATTGGCAGTTAATTTTGGCTTACCACAATGTGCTATTTACTTAAAAACGTGAAGTGATAATCCCTTAAAAAATATTTATAGCTATCGAAATGTTTTTCCCAGAAAAATCGTCCAATTAAAGTAATAAGAAATATTCCTGATGAGAGACGTAACGTTTTATGTATTACTTTCAGGGTGGCAGGCAATAGAAAAATAATAATAATAACCAGTTGGTAACGGCTTGTTTCAATACTAGAAGTAGTAGTTTGATCACGTTGGCAGGTCAGCAATAGGCGTCTCTGACAGGGCCTATTTGATTTGTGTGATCCAAGCGGATTCTTGTGTAAACATCCCTCCCGCGGGAGTTTTTACGTCCGCTTGTCGCTGCCCTGGATGAATAACGGTGTCGAATTCCGGAGCGCGGAGGCTGTTTATTGGTCGCCGGCTAAGAGCGCTATCTACACCCAGCAATGGTATGATTTACGGGCAGATATAGGTGCCGGGCTCTACGGCGTCCCGCAGGATAACGCCCTAAAGATTTATAGTCCACGACCGGAATAAACCGATTTTAATTATCACAAACATTAGGGGTAAAATAAAAACACTACTGGCGGTTAAGCTAACTATGAGTGCCTATTTAATTATTTGGTGAGTTTTACTGTTAATAGTTTCTCTCTATATTTGTTTATTATTCTTTGACATAAGACTAAGATTGATATACGATTATGATTTACTTTGCCTACTTAGATTCCCTTATCTATAGGCAGAATATTTAAGGTATAAGTTCATTTGAAAAAGCACAGTGATGTCATATCAAGAATACTTTTGACAAATTAATGGTCTTAGATAGGTCTTATTATGACATTTATGAAATGTGACAAAATCTAAAACTGCAGGGAAAAAATTCTATTCACCTTGTTAACAAGCGTAATTCAAGAGCGTATTTTGAACTTTTGAATACAAAACATCCCAAAGGACTTTATGAAAATTGGCCGTTTTGGTATAGGCGACGAAAACGCATATTATTACTTGTTGTTTAGATTTTGAGAGTCTTACTCTTTATTTCAGTACATCATGTTATTGCCTTGAGTACCGAGGATATTATGTCCTAGCCACCATATCAAACATTCCGGCGGTCACACTGCTGTTTGAAAGGTAGGCGTAGTCCTTCCTGATGTTTTATATTCAAAGATTTCAAATAACTAATAAAAATTTAGATATTTAGATGTTTTCCTCATTTCGTACAGTCCTAAGTTTAGGTTTGGTTGTTTTGAAATATATAAACATAGCGTGTCCTTTTAGCAAACAAACCAGAGCAATACAAGCAAACTTAGTGGAATATTTGGAAACGGACTTGGTTAATGATGATTCACTTGTAGAGTTACTTTCTGTTCGGTAAACTTTTGACTAGCCAGCTTTGGAAACAATTTATAATGAATGAATGATGAATTTATAATGAATTCACAAATAAATGTGATCTTGCAAAAGGATTATCCTAAATTGTCTAACCATTGGTAACTAAGATAGCATATACATGATGAGTCATATTGTTGAAAGCGATTTAGAGTCCATAAAAAATGAAAAATTGTGAATGAAAAAAATTTCTTGCAAACTAAAGAATAAATAACGGTTCCTTGAGCCCAGAAACTTAAAATTAACTGTTGCCCAGAATTTTAATTTTGAAAAACATAATAACAGAAGAGAAGAAGCTCAATAAAGGCCCATTAACATCTAAAGGGACGAACACCGGGCTGGTGTTAAACATGGACGTGCATTTTTATTAATAACGGAATCTTGAATGACATCATTTACCCCTAACTATGACGGGCCGGTTGCCCGCCCGTCCACGCTAGACGTCAACGTAGCCATTCAAAATTCATTCAATAATAAAAATAACGTCCATATTGAACACCCGGCCCGTCACTTTTCATCACGAACTATCAGACTTGTTCTCTGTATTCTTGACCACGACATTTGAGAAATTTGTCTCATGAAGATAAGGGGGCCTGAAAATTTATTATAATACAAGAAAATGTTGTTGATGCTGCAAGAGTAATTAGGGTGGATCAACTACAATTTTTTTTGAAAATATGAAATAGTAAATGACCTAAAATAACGAGTGAAGAGTTTATTCCGATAGTAGTGACAAAGCGCGGTTTCGGAAAGCTGTTGCCAAACCAACTGCTCGATGAAAAATCGGTTTTTTAATCATGTTATTATGTTTAGTTACCTATGCGGATGAAAAATTGTGTTAGGTATTTCAGAGGCCCATTAGGCCAATGGGCAGATTTCTGTGACCGTTTTAAATCTAACATTGACATCTTTTTTTTTACATAAGAAAAGCCACATCGACAGCGAGGTCATTAGCGGCAGGTTGTACAATATGAGAACAGAGTTATTTACATGGTGAGGTATGCTAAACTATAAGATATTTATGTTATCATGATATAGGTATATAACCACTATAGTTGGTCAAATAGTTCGGTTTCCTTTAGAAATAAAATTAGGCGGGACATGTGGTCTTGGTCGTCACGCGTAGGGCATTTTCTAGTGTGTCTGAAATATTATGCTTCAATCTCACATCACTGTATAAAATGCATTCACAGAGATGGTTGTTCTCTGGTTTTAGACATCGCAGTGGGGGGGGGGGGGGGGGTTCAATGCCGCCTTCGAACAGGAATTTGTGAGCGAGACGAGTGTGGCCAGTTCTTATTCTTGATAGAACAACCTGACTTTGTCTGTTTTCAGGAAGTGACAGTGTTGGGTAGAGAGTAGTTTTCAATGCCTTCAGTATTGATGCACTTTCCTGCCATTTGTGTTCATATGATTTTATTAGCAGTGCTTTGATGTAGGCTTTAGTATCTGGTATTGTGTAGAGTTTAGGTTTGGTTGATGATTGGTTTCTGATAGCGTTTTTCGCAAGTAGGTCAGCTTGTTCGTTTCCATAAATGCCCACATGTGATGGTACAAACATGAATGTTATGCAGAGTACCATGGTGGAATCACGATTCCGCAGAAGCTGTGAAAGCAAGCAAGAAAGCCTTTAACACACTAAAGCGACACAACAGCCCCGAACATCTCCTTAAATTCAAACGACTGCGCGCAAGGCCAGATATATTATTAAAAACAACAAAAGAAAATCCTGGATCGAATTCACATCCACCATGAACAACAATACTACCATCACCGAAGTATGGAACAAGGTTATAAAAATTAAAGGCGTAAACTTGACATCTAATTTACATCTAATTAACTTTATAAACATTTTTGTAATCTCTTCCATGCTGAGAATGAAGAAATTTTAATATTTCCACATCAAGGCGATACTTTCTTCAGAAACAGCCATAGAAATGAGTCCATCAATTATGGGCCTTTATAATACCCACTTTATAAGTTGTTGGAAAATAGGTTGTGAAAAAACATCATTTCCAAAATTCATTCATCAACAAGTATACTACAATTTAGAAAACTATTCACATAATAGCACAAAAATTCAAAAGGTAAAATACGTCGAACCTAACTCAATATAAATTAGATCAGAGAAAGGACACAAGGATATTTTGGTATTATTTATTTACTTTTCTTTGATGATGAAACTTCATTGGTCAAAATTGAAATTTACAGAAAATTTAGATAAATACCTTGTCGTTGGTCTGTTGTAGACAGAGAAATGTAACTGCCACTGGTACTATGCTGCAGGTGAACTGCAGGACAGCGTCAACTGGTCTGAAATCAGTCCATAGCTGGTGCTGCTACGGCTACCGCCAGCTATATCGCAGGACTTGCTAACCTTGAACAATTTGCTTTATAAATTTTCGTCTTTGAAACTCGAAATGGCTATTTATGTTTCCTTAGCTCGTCCTAGAGAACTTTAATTCCAGGTAGGAGTTAAAAATCCAAAAAGGGACCAAAGAATCAACTTTTAAATGAGAAAATCCCTGAGACTTGAAATCCTGAACGACAGACACAATTCGGGCTAATAGAATTAGATAACTATTTACTTGTGGAAGACATTCCCAGTTTAATTTTATATGAGGAAGGACGTCTTCCACCAGGGCTTCATTTCGACAGTACATTATGTAACAGGAAATCACTCACAAAGACATGAGACTAACACAGGGCTACGTGTTGATTCTTGTCTGAGCGTTCAAATCGAAATGAAGAATCTTTCCTAGTACGATCTCAATCCGTCCGTTTTTACTCGCTATCTCTTTCCCACCTCAGCTTTCCGCCAATCAAAATGCCGCTTACCAAAGCTCATAAGATCTGTCACTACTGCGATATTTGTATATCGTTGCTGTGTTCATTCTAATTCTTCCCTTACTTGTCCTTTTTAAACTAATTCGCCCGTCCTCAATTTATCCTTCTCGGGAAAAATACACCTTCCGTCAACTGTTGGCGTCTCTGACAGCTAATAATAGCATAAGATTTATTACCTTAAATTCAAATCCTGAATAGTTCGAGAGGATTTTTTATTTAATTTATCGTATTTACTGATAGCATAAATCAAATATTGGACGAAACTAAATGAACTACATATCAAAATACTCGAAAAAAATTTTGGAATCTGTAGGTACTTTTTGCATTGCCTGGAAATACAATTTAAAAAAAGAAAATGAGTAAAGCTTCTAACTACGCACAATTGGATAATTCGCAAACCTTAGATTCTTTATTGTCTACAGATGTGCTTCTGTAGAGTCAATTATTGACAAAATGTTCTAAAATTGTGCAGTCGAGCACCTCATTCTCAAAACTTATAAAACTTACATACAAAACCTTAATTAATCCTTTCTTTAAATAGTAGCAAGCAGGGCATGCTACAACCGGATATTGCCAAAACAACAATACGAAAATGGACTGAGAGGGAAGTCCTCCAGCACTGGCAAAAAATACCAATATTAGACCATCCGATTGCCTTTATACAGGGTTCTTCGAACAAAAGAACCAAAGAACTATTAGAGCTGAACAGAAAAGAAGCTAAATCAACAAGCTAAATCATAATCTAAACAGGATGGGTTTAGCTATCAACGCTCAATGCCGCCTGTGCTTGGAGGATCACGAAACAGCAAAACATATCCTAGGTGAGGATCCCGTTTTGGGAAGAACCAGATTACAAACCTTCGGGTGAGACTTTCTCACATCGGAGGACATGGAAATATTAACAATAGTCAAGATTGGGCTTCCTCAAAGCTTCCTCTTCAAGCTCCTCAAGCATCCTCAAGCTTCCTTAAAGAAGCTGACCTGATGGGTTTAATGTAGCACGACTACATGTCCACAATAGACCTTCAGTCGCAGTGGAGATGTCACAATGGTCCACTTATGGGGAATCTAAGAAAACCTTAGCACGTAAAAATGATACAAATGACAATTAAAACAGATTTTTATTAAGCTTCTTTAAGCATACTGTCACTTTGACAATATGGAATATCAATTTCTACAATTTTAATAAATTTAGATTTCTTGACGACTTAGAATTCATCAATTGTTGTTTCTTGGCGATTAAGAAAAAATCTTGTGTGACATACGTTAGAAAATAATTGTTTGAGCACTTTGACCGTAGTCAAACTCGGCCTTCGGCCTCGTTAGGCAATTTTGGTCGCGGCTTAAGACACTCCCATTTTTGAATGTTATTTTGCAAATTGCAATAACATTTTGCAATGTTATATCACAAATCGCTATCTTGTTGAATCGCATCATAAAATTCATATTTTGGTTGTCATTTCAGTACGAAATTATAGTCTTCTACGTACGAGTGCTTAAATATATCTTATTTTACGAACTGATGCTTAAAACTGAACAATGTGCCAATTGTATGAAATACCAAATTCTAGAATTCATAAATTATTACTGTTGGTTTTTGTCGACTTAACAAAGAATCTCGACTCAGCCTTCGACCTTGTTTGACAATTTTCGTTGCCTGTTTAAATAACTCCTATTTTGCAACGCTTGTTTTAAGTTGAATTTTTCTGCTGAATTGAACTGCTGTCCATGAATATGTGAAGTAGCTGCACCCCTAATCTATCTAATTTATCGCCTCCTTAAGTATTCCTACTACTCCAGCAAGCAACCCTAATGTAAGACTGCTGAATTCACGCCGTGACAGCGTGGATTTGTTGGAATGTGTTGAAATATAAGATCGACATTCATTTAATATTTTGTCATCGTTCACACTAGTTCATTTTTATACATATCCTGTTGTGTTTTGTTATGGTACCTCCATACAGGGTTAGTCATGAGGAACTTTATAAACTTCTACCATATCTACCCTTACAAATATTAACTTCCCTTCTCTGTTAAGATACGATTTGTATCTTGTGGTAGAAGTTTGTAAAGTTCCTGATCACTCACCCTGTATAATTGATTGGTAAGTAAAATGACAGAGCGTCTTTCCCCTTATTTTTGTATTGATTTCTGATTATTATTGTGCATGATTTTTAATTATGTTGATGCAGGAATAATTATTATTTTAATTTTGGAGTTAATAACAATTATTGAGGATCAGAAATGTCGTATTGAGAAGCAGAAAATTTCGTGAAGGTGTGGCATTTTCGTAACTTTGAGGGATACATTGCAATTCTGCCCTTTCGTCGGCCTAATCTGAAAATGGCCTAAGTCACATTTTACAAATTTCACAGGAGGAGTAAAAAACATCTTATTGCGTTTTAATCAAGACAACTTGGGATTTGGGCCACTTTCTTAGAACAGTCTAACGCCATCTATGAGTGGAAAATCGAACTCAAACAATTTACTAAGCGATGAGTTAGGCCATTCTCTTCCAAATGATATTAAAATCTCATTTTGGTGAAAAATGGACTTAGGTCATTTTCATATTAGGCCGACGCTTTGTATCCCATTGCACTCCTCAGTGGGGTGTAGCTTGAGATCATACGGTGATAGTAGTTGGGAAGGGCATTTCGTGAGTTTGCCTTTTGTGCCCATTGCACTTCGCAGTACTATGTTTTGAGATGTCGACTATTACGAGTTCTTACGCATCGAGATGAGTCTGCCCTTTGAGTCCTGTCCGGTACTTGGAGCGATTTCATCGCGAGTCGTTGCGCCCATTGCACAACCACGTGCCAAGACATGATTAGTATTGCACAACTCAGTACTATAATCAGAGAGATAACATATTGCTAGTCTTCCCTTTGCGTTATTACGGATATATAATATACAGGGTGTCAATTTGAAAACTTGCCACCCCCTATTTTTCTCTTAAACAATGTTTCTGAAAAAAATCCCGAGACAGGTAGATTTTATATTCGAGGGGGACACATGAAAAGCATGAATTCAATGTTCCTGCTTCATCCCCTTAGACAGGGTGACTACCCTGTTGAAAATTTCAAATAGCAGTAGGGGTTAAGTGATACATCATTTTTAGGGTATTTTGATTCTCTTTATGATGACACCAAAAAAAGGAAAATCCAACAACCGGTTCTCTAGTTATCAATTTTCCAATAATCTAAAAATTGCCTTGTTTGAAGATTATGGAAATCGAGACACCTCGATTTTATTACCGAAGGAGACACATTCACGAGTTATTTCAGTTATTAGGTAGACTCTAAGTTAACCCCGAGCAACGGCAGGTTTCCCACCCTAAATCATAAGTAGGAAAGGGCAAAGGGGATTGAGTGGCACCCTATGTTAAAGCTTCCATTAAAACAACTATTTATCTTCGAAATTGATATTTTATTGATCATCACAAAAACTGTTCAAAATGTTGTCCGTTTTTTTCCAAGCAGTAATAAAGTCTGTTTTGAAACTCTGTCCTGACATTCTGAAACACTTCAACTGTGAGTGGCCGGCACGCTTCTGTTATTCTCCGCCTGAGGTCATCTACGTCAGCAGGCTGTGTTTTGTAAACCACCGATTTAATATGACCCCACAGAAAGAAGTCCAAGGGAGTCAAATCTGGTGATCTTGCTGGCCACTCAATTGCTCCCCTTCGGCCAATCTATCTGCCAGGATATCTTTGGTCTAACCACTGTCGCACTGGAAGGAAATAGTGAGGTGGAGCCCCATCTTGTTGAAAGTGCAAAAGATTTTCTTCCACAATACGATTAACAGTATCATCAACTTGATTTTCTAGCTCTTGAATGATAAGTGGTTCGATGGTCTCTTCGAGCATGTTGAGGTAGAGGGCACCATTCAAATTGTCCTCAATAAATAAGGGGCCGATAATGGCGTTTCCCAAAATACCTGCCCAAACATGAATTTTTTTTGGCCATTGCGTCTTCACTTCTCGAAAAACATGGGGATTTTCATCACTCCAATAGCGACAGTTTTGTTTATTGATATTTCCGTTAACAAAAAAAGTGCACTCGTCACTGAAGCAAATGTTCAACAGTAAATTAGGAGTAACATTAATGACATCGCTCATGATTTCGCAAAACTGTATTCGTCGATCAAAGTCATCTTCATGGAGCTCTTGTCCCATTTTAATTTTATACGGATGGAATGTATGCAGTTTCAAAACTTTCCTTACACTTTCATGGGATATACCCGTCTGCCGTGATACTTGACGTAATGACATTGTGGATTCAGCAGCAAAGGTACCCAAAACTTCAATTTGAGCGGCTTCATCCAGTACACGTCGGGTTTCCCTTTATTTATTCGTCAGTGAGCCAGTGTCTGCAAACTTGTTAACTAGATCCAGAATGTATTGATGACTGACGTTACGATCCTGGTTTCTTTCATTAAAAAGTAATGCCGCTCTTCTTGCACATTTTAGAACTTCTCCGTATATTAAAATCATTTCAATTCTTTCTTGAAGAGAATAAACCATTTTTCGTACAGTTGATATCAGTTGAAATCAGTAATTTTTACTTATTAGCTAGCTTACTACCAAACACATAACAACGGAAAGAATAGAGCAGCAAATCAAATTAGGCACAAAAATAAAGCCACAATAACCGCAACAACAAAACAAACTTATCGATAAACGATAAAATCCAGATTATCATTTTGCGAAAGTCACAAAAAACGGCCTTATCTTAGCTTTGAAATGAGCTGCGACTTAAAACCCTTACCACGTAGAATCTCAGCTTAAGAAAATTTTCATTTGACATACAATTTTTTTGACATTTCAAAAATAAGAAATCTTTTTCTTCTTCTTACAATTTATTGTGTAAATTAATATTAATCGAAATGGAAGTGAATTTTTTAAAAATTAATAACTCGAGAACCGGTTGTTGAATTTTCCTTTTTTTGGTGTCATCATAAAGAGAATCAAAATACCCTAAAAATGATGTATCTACTGCTATTTGAAATTTTCAACAGGGTAGTCACCCTGTCTAAGGGGATGAAGCAGGAACACTGAAGTCATGCTTTTCATGTGTCCCCCTCGAATATTAAATCTACCTGTCTCGGGAATTTTTTTCAGAAACATTGTTTAAGGAAAAAATAGGGGGTGGCAAGTTTTCAAATTGACACCCTGTACTTACGTATAGTGACTTACGGATTCTAGAAATAGGTATTTTATATTGTCAAACTAACAGGCTTCATGATAACTTGCTTTTAATTGCATTTTCTTTTTTTTTACTTTTATACACTAGTGCGTAAAAGACTATCATTTCTAAAATTAAATGACAATCAAATATGAACTTTATGAAACAATTCAACAATATAGCTGTTTATGATTATAAAAAAACTGCTTTCTTGAGGATTTATATGCTACTTTATCAGATTGCAATCTTTTAGAAGTTTCAAAAAATTGATTGACTAGAAGTAAAAGAGGCTGAATGTATGTATGCGTTATTTTGGCATTAGAACGCTCGTTTCATCAGATACAGACTTTTCAACTATTATAAAAGACAAATAAGGTTGTGATCCACAATAGCTATTTGTGAAACAAGTTGTGATACAAGTGATATAAGCCAAATGAATCTGTTTTAAGAACGTGACGAAAATTTTCAAACGAGGCATTAAAAAAAGACTTTGAGGGTCCAACTCAAAAGAAAATCAAATCGGATATTTAAAAAATCAGACTGAAAATGTTTTGCTACGTATGAAAATGATATTTTGAGTGTAAAATTAATTAAAAAAGCGGCTAGGAATACTTGAATCAAACCAGTTATTATTAGACAAATTAATAATTTTCCTGTCTTTAGGTAGTAAGTTTTCTGAAATGCGATTTAAATTGCTTTAGGAGAGACACTGGGAAATATAGCTACGAGTAAATTCTTCAGCGAAAAGATACTCCCATTATTATTTACTTCTCTTTCAAGACAACTCGTCGACGGAATATTCTCGCTTGCATCATGAAATATAATCCTAAATTAGGTCAATTTGTTGTCTCTCCCTCTGACTTTCTAAGCGATACGGTATCATTATGTGACTAAAAAGGAAGCTCTTAATCGAAAAACGAAACAAAAACCCACGAACTTTTTCTCGAGTACGTTTTCTTATTAATACGTAAATGTTAGCAGGATCGAAATACCAATAAGACGAATTTAATTATTTGTCTTCAAAATGATTATCCGAAACAAACGAAAACCTCATGAATTTTGAAAGTTTTTTAATTGTCCGTATTTTCGGATAATGGCATGTCAGAAGTAATGAAGGCTCTCGATCCGTGATGTGATGTTATTATAGAGTAGGAGTATATAACTTTCAGATATCAGTTGATTGATTGTTGCATTTCTCATGGTCGAGTGGTTTCACGTTTCTCGGCTTTTCAATTACACACAGCATCGAAAATCCATTTCATGTCTTGCATAGATTGACTAACGTTGGCCTGGCTTCCTTGCAAGGGCTTCACTTTTCTCCGTCATCTCTAGCACTTTTGATTGATGACGGTTTTATTACTCGACAAGAACTTGGACACAGCGTGTACTGATAACGTCTTAGAGCTGAGAAATATTAAAGAGTTTATTAACTGGTAAATACTACTGCTTATTAAGAATATAATTTCTTGAGATCATTTATCTCTGTCTGTGTCCACAAGCAGATTACGCACTGGTTCTGATAATTCATTTTATTACTGGATATGGTGAACTAAAACTGGCGTATAAATTACATGGTATATTATGCGAGAACCCTTAACGTGGAAAGATAGTAAAAACTTACATTTCCATATCTTTGAATCTATAATAGAGAGACCAAGTAGCAAAAAACTAGCATAATAAAGATTTTCGTACGACTGGGAAGAATTACATCGGAAATTTTATTAATGTCGTAATCAGTATGGTCTACTGATCGTCAAACCACATGTTTCTCTTTCTTAACATGCAGAATGACGTCACTTTGATATTTATATGATGTCATAAAGAGGAACACCCCTTCTTGATATTATATTTTATAGATTATTGAGAAAAAAGTGATCCGATTTTAACAAAGAAGACGTCAAACACTAGATGTTTACCTGTTCAACAATTTCATCTCCTCCTGGAGACGCGCACGAGTACAGCCTAGCACGAGTACCTTAAGTACTTTGAAGGATCTAATATCGAGATCCTTCAAATCGAATAAACCGAGATCAGCATAGGTGACCTACTCACCTATGTTACCGAACTGTGGAATAACGCAGTGGAGCACCATGATGGGAAATTTGGATTATGGACATTAAGCGATCATTTTTAAATTATAATAAAGCTCGAATTATCGCAGCAGGAACACCGTCACACAAGAGGGTGAAACGCTGACTCCCTAAACCTATAGAAACTGAGAGCCTTCCTCAACAAGACGACGATACAACCGGACTACTTACAACTGGAAAGCGCACTGATGAACGCGGCAAATGCCTCGATGAACAAAAGATATCAGGGCAAAAACAGACAGGCTTACTGGTGGGTTCCAAGAATAAAATAACTCAGAAACGTATGTATCCAGGCCAGAAGGAGATTTACAAGGCAAAATGGTAAGAGCACAGAAGAAGATAACCAACTTAGAGAGGGAATTAAACAAACAATGAAACAGCTAAGAAGAAAAAAAGCGCTGGAAGGAGCTCTACAGCGACATCGACGATTACCACTGGAGAAGGGGGTATTGCACATTGTAGCCCAAAGGATGAGTAATAGAGCTGAGACGCCCGACCTCACAAAAGATAAGGTCACAGAAATAATTAAGGTATTGTCCGCAAAATGGGATTCCCACAAGTTCGGTAGGATCCCAAAGCTCCAAAGTGAAATCCCCTATGTAGCAGAAGTCACTTTCTGTCAGAATCAATTCGGAACATGAAGGCGGACAGAGTCCCGGGCAATGACCTCATTCCAACATGGATGATTAGACATATTTCAGGAATCAGGCTGGTGATACTGTTAAGCCCTCTAAATAGGCTCCTTAATTCAACACTCTTCCCGGAAAACTGGAAGAGGCTCAAAATGATCCCGGGTAAGGTGAAAAACAAACCGGAAGGGTATAGGTGTCCTTAATCACATAGAAAAATACACATAATCACAATTAAAAAAACACACTGCATCCTATCATGAAGGACGCCAGGGAGACTATACGAAAAATCGCTACAAACCACAGAAATAGTTGCCATGGTCTCATCGGAGATAAAAAACGCCTTTAACTCGGCCAGCTGGATACAGATAGTGAACGAACTGGAAAGAAGAAAAATCTCTCCTTACCTCCCCAATGTGATAAGAGAATATCATAAACATAAATATAAGTAACTGAATATGACTTATTGGGTCCGACAGGGATCGGTCCTCAGACGTAACCTATGTAAAATCCTGTACAACGAAGTTCTGAGTTTGAAGCTCACTAGGAGGTCACGCCTCACAGGCTTCGCGGACGATCTGACGATACCAGAGAGACCTAGGGACCAAGAGGAACTGACGAGAATTGTTAACAAGTCATTAGAAATCGTCAGTGGATAATATAAAAGAATATGATTTGTAACTACCATCAGACGAGCCTCTCTAAATAAGTTCAGTCGAGTTCTTCATTGTCAAGAACAAAGTCATGAAGAACGCATATTGCCTTGATTATTTTGACGGCATTTTCTTAATTTGAGTAAAATGCACTATTTACTGGGCATGATTCTAAATGCGCATTTTACGCCTCTACAAGCTCTGGACAATACGTTGTCTAAATTTCTTGCTGAATACGGCCTCATTAAGTACGTCAAAGGAGGGTACCCTTCATCTCCCACCAACACGAAAGGTATCTTGCAAACACTGCCTGAAGTGCTTTTTCTGGAGGAACATTCAATTTGCCAGTTTCCAATAGATTATAAAGCAAAAATACAAGATCTAGTCGTGAAGGAAATAGAAGAAGTGTCTAATATCGAGAGCACTTTGGTTCAAACAGGAGTGAGTTCAATTCTTTCGAGGGCTAGTCTACCGCAGAGATCCAAAACCTCCAAAACCTCCAAAACAATGAAATTCTTGTTTGAGTGAAACAGACTGTATACAGTTTATCACCAGCCGTTCATCGACAGAGATGGGCAAAATTCCCCATACAGACATCTCCTGTTAAAGTCATGTAACCCACATGAACCTGCAGTAGGGATTAGCTCTTGAAACATGAATAATGCTGTATGTTCCAATAACAATAATTTTTTTCTCAAATTCGTGAGTTTTGGCATTTTTATCACAGAATAAAGCAGACTGTTGATTAGAGTTACACACAGCGACTGACCAAGTGCGCGGCCAGTGTGGCCACTCAACACGCCTTCCATTCTAGACAAACGTGTTGCTACCCGCTACCCACTGAGCGTATCGCGTGCCGTGCGTCCGTACTTTATGAGCACAATCAATTTTATCTAAATTCTTGAATTTTTTTATTTTGACAGCGATTTTTTGAATAATTTGGGGGGACTAACTACCCTTGTTAGGTCCGTTTCAGATGCAACTGATCGTCATCACTTATTATCAGCGGTGACGATCGGCGCCGACGGCATTATAGCTTTCACATTCAGAGAATCGTTAGTTGATGAAATGTTTTCACTCGGACACATGATCCGCGATGTCGCCTTAATTAATATTAAAAGGAGAAGGGAGCAAGAGCAATCGAAGAAAGGAAGAATGTGGGGACATCCTATTGTGACAGATGCGTATATTAATAATTTTTATTAATAACAATCCTTTCAAAAGTCAGAGCAACAATGGATATAATATAGCATTCAATGGAATGCGCAACACTGTACAAGGAGTGTTAGTGGCTTTTACAGCGCTGACCGTACGCCGTCAGCTGGGGCTCGACTGATGCCCAACGTATGAGACTCTACGCTGAAAGGATTGATGCAAGACAATGGACTATGGACATCAGCGCTGATGACCAGTGCTGAGGTACAGTTGCATCTGAGATGGACCTTGAAGTAAATATTCTTTTTCCAAATGAAAATATTTATTCCATGGCTAACTAGTAAAAATTTGCGCTAAATTATAGACCTAGTTACTCACGGCAAGTTCTGGAATTGTTGATATCAAAATAATACTTACTAGAAATCTCCTGTCTGAGACTAATTGGTGTATGGGCGTGGACAACGCATCATTTTTCTAATGAAACCAAATTATACGGGGCAATTGCAGATATTTATGGGACTATCTGTAACAGTATGAAAGAGTCACACACGCAACGAAATTCCTCCTCGTAAATAATAGGTACACCCTCCCTCACTCTAGGCAAACCCTCGCTGGACTTGTCATAGTCACGGTATATAGGCTCTCATCGCGTAGACGTGGCGGAACGAGAAGGTGGTTTTATGGTTTCAGTTAGCGTGACTGAAATGATTGACCTACCGGAGTAATTAACAATAAATCAGGCGGTGATATTTATAACATTACTCCACTAATCGCACCACTCTATTATATCACTTACACGTTTTCAATTATCTAATAAGATTAGTGGGTGTAATGGTATTTAGAAATCCAGAATTATTGAAAATTAATTGCTCGGTCTAGTACATAATACATTGGTATACTTTAATGTCATTTATTTATTCAAATATAAAGTTTAGGTAACTACAAAGATATAAAAAATTATCAGACCAAGTAATGCGAAACTTACTGATACCAAACTTTTATTTAATAAACAAAACCGAAGACTTTGGGAATCCATGGTCAAAATCATCAACAACACATGTCTTAACACAAAGGCGATATCTTCTTGCACAGAGACATCACATTACACATATGTGATATCTTCTATATTTTCTAGCATGAAACTTGCAAACATCTCCAGTGATAAGCACTAAGGAAAAAATGTCCATAATCAAAATTTGCAAATATACAACGTGTTAATGAATACGTGTTAACAACCTAAAGTCTTAAAGGGCATATAGAAAACGCAAAAATATGCGAAAAATTTGCTGTAGATAACGGTCGTTGAAGCTTAAATTTTCGAGATTTTTTTTATCAGTTGGAAAACAACCCCTGGGGTTATTGCAGGTGGAACATTATTTACACACAGTTATACATAGTTATCACGTTTAGTTCTAGAATTTTATACAAAGTTAACTTAATCTACACATTATTTTTAGCAGGTTAATGTCCTATAAGTAATTAATGGTCTTCTCGATGCTGTTGATATTGGAACCAAGAATTGCTTGCCTTAGGTCGTCTGGAGTAGATTAATTTTCGGCGGTTCTGTTCATAAAGTGGGCAGTCAATGAGAATATGCTGAACGTCAATTTGGATGTTACAGAGGTTGCAGATTAGAGGAGGTTCTCGCTTTCGGAGATACGAGTGGCAGAGTTTGGTGTGCCCGAGCCTCAGCCTGGATTTAATGACCTGTTCACTTCTTCGTTTTGGAAGGGGGAGAGTTTCATCACCCTTTGGTTTGATCTGTTTGAGATTATGACGTCCTTCTTCCCATGAACGCTGCCAGATGCATTTTGCGGATTACTTTATTTCTGATATGATATTTTCCGCGATTCTGAGGCCGTGTGTCTGTATGGTCGGTGAACGGGCTGCTGCTTTGGCCAGCTCATCGATAACTTCATTTCCTTTGATGTTGATGTGAGAAGGGACATATAAATAAATGAATTGTATCAGAAAGCCGGAATTTTGTAATTGGAACAGGATGTCCTTGATCTCTATCACTTGAGTTTGTTTTGGGTACATGAGCTTGATTGACTGGAGAGCGCTGAGGGAGTCAGAGCATATAACAAAGCTTCTTTCCGGCTGTTTGGCCACATGGCCTTTTGAATGACGAAGAGTTCCGCGCTGAATATTGAGATGATGTTACGGAGGTAGAATTGAAAATTTGTGACTGGTGTGGTGAAGGCGGCTTCGACTGAGTTCTGATTCATTTTTGAAGCATCATCAGTATAGATAAATATGGAAGCTTGGTAGTTTGCTGCTATGCTTCTGAAAGTTTGGGCTATATATATATCTGCTTTGGGAAGTAGGGATAGTTGTGTGTTTATTGCGGGTGTGAGGATTGTCCATGGTGGATTGTTTGTCAGAAGGGTGGAGTTCTGTGAAAAGATGTTGAGTGAGGTGAGGTTTAGAAGTCGTCTGGTTCTTTAGGATATGGGAGAAGAAAGATGTGGTTTTCTTTGATAGAGTGTCTGGAAAATATTTGATGTTATTAATGGGTAAATAGGGTGATCAGGGTTTCTTAAGACTTTGGTAGCATAGGTTAAGGTTAGCTGTAGTCTTCGTAGGTGGGGGAGGAGGTTCATTAGCCAGGGATCTCATACATGCTCTCAGTGGGACTGGTTCTGTAGGCGCCTAAAGCTATTCGGAGAGCTTTGTTTTGAATTACGTCTAGTGAGTTAATATGGGTTTTTCGTGCTGTAGAATAAACAATTGACCTATAGCAGAGTTTAGAGCGAATCAGGGCTTTGTATATTGACATCAGGGTTTCGACGCCAGCTCCCCAATGGTTACTGGATATACTTCTCATGGTCTCTACTGTTTTCATGCAACTTGCTTTGAGGTGGGCAATATGCGGTTTCCAGGATAGTTTCGAGTCAAAGATTAGTCCCAGGAATTTGGTTTCTGTCACTGTCGGGATATCGGTATTGTAAAGTTTTAGTCTGATGGGCATTGGGGATTCTCGTTTCGAGAAAACTATTAGTTTGGTTTTAATTGTGGAGAAACCGTCGATAATACCAGCCCACACGTTGACACTGAACTTCCGCGCTGCAGTTTAGCTGAGCGTGTGACGTTCAGATTTTCTTCGGTCCCTACATGTCTATTACGGGAATTAAAAATGCCTTCTCTGAGGAAGCATGCCTCGTCGGTAAAAATTAACACCCATGGTATGTGCAATGTTCTGACTGCTAATGGATGGATTTTGTTCTATTCTGTGAAAAACTTGTTCTTTACACCTTACAGTTCGATAATTTCTTCGAAGATCGCAGTTGAGTCTATTTATTTCAAATGTTCCTGTCTCCTGCAATTTGTGAAAATCTCTTCCGAATACTTTAGGTAATGGAGATGGACGATCAGGGAATCGTTCCATGTACAACCGACAAGGGGCAGCCCTATCATTGCAAAGAGCTTCCTGGTACATTAAAATCATATTAGCATAATCACGAGTACGAGAGGTATACTTATTAATGATTTATGTCTTCGAGGGTCAAGATAAAACCTAATAACAAAACTAGTACAATCTAAACTTTAAACTGATATCACAAAATATAATAAAATTAATTCACGAAAGTAACTGAAAATTCTTCTCAGTATTCCTATCAAGTTTGACAGGTAACATTTTTTAATCACAAATTACCTGAAATTATCCTTACCAACTATTTCTAATCATTCATTTTGAAATTCGAACTGTGAACTATCTTGAAAACCTTGTGTCCTACGATGAAAATATTACGCTTTTTCATAAATAAAACGCGGCATCTACAAAAAATGTCTCATTTGCATTAAAGTCAGTGGCGTAGAAATTATTAAAAAAAGAAAGGGGTAACAACATACCCAGATCCGCCACTGGATTGAATAATTTTTCATTGGGAGAATCAAAGCATGTACTTCAATAGTACAACAACTCAAAAATAATTTTGAGTTATTCTGGTCAGCAATTTTTAGATATTCTGAAAATTTTAAATTTTTCGAAGAACTTCAACACCCTGTATCACGAAAACTAAAGCTCCAACGGTCCATTTTTACACAAATTTTTTTGCCTAATTTGCATTTCCGAATTCTCACATGCCCTTTAATTTTGTAATACGTATTCATCAACACCCTGTTAAGAAAGAAGTTTTGAAAATCTGCTATTTTGACGGCTAATATCTTATTTGTTGGTATCATCCAGGTATGATTAGCTTTGCTTATTTATAATAAGTACCTAAAATTGATTGTTGGTAAGGAAATTAAATTCCTTTAATCATCTACGTCAGGATATTTTTAATTAAGTGGAAAGGTTTTCTAGCACTTGACGAATAAATGATATACATAACTGTAATTTCCTTCGAGAAAAACATTTCCTAGTAGAGAAATAAGTTTGGTATAAAACATATGTAACTGAGGGTGGCACTTTTCCCAGCATGACAGTAAACAGAGTTCTAAAACCTTCACAGTTGCCAGTGTGCCATTTTAACTTCTTATCGTGGTATGTCACCGGCTGCGGCCCGTCAGCTGATAACAAGACAAGCACATAAATTATGGCCACAACTAGGTTTAATTTCACTAAGCATCCCCGGTTTTTGCCATTCTCCCGCACGCTGTCCGCGGGTTTCAAGCTCGTGACAACAGAACAAACTCCTAGTACATGAAAACTATTTACGGACTGATTTCGTTGGACACTCATTTAAAGTTCGCGTTTTCGCTGCATCAAAATATATACAGGGGGTTGAATTAAACAGAGATAACACCCATAAGGGTGTGTAAGGGAAATAGCGTATAAGGGAAATAGCATGTGAAACAACGTTTCTGAAGATTTCTGCTTCTGTCTGATCATTGTAAAGTACCTAAATGTACAAGAAAAAAGTTAACCAGTATCAAAAACTACACAAAAAACCGACGGTGTGACCGACCGTGCTGTAATCTTACCTTCAAATCTAAAAAGAGTATTTTTTTTGATTGACAGTTTTTTATTATTTTTAGTTACTGACTCATAGACCATGCAGGTATTTCTACCAAATTATTAGAAAACGCCAAAATATAAGTAATTTTTTATATGTAAAATAAGTAGTCGAAATGAAGTTGCATCTTAATCGATTGGTTACCTTTAAAACCAATTTACAATAAATTGAAAAGTTCTATGATGATCTAGTGCTGCAGTTCAGTGAGATAATAAAATTGTCATAGAACTATCGCGATAGTTACTGTCGTGAGAGTCGCTTTTTCAAGAAGTGTTCACAGTGTTCACGCACGATGAAATGGATTTTATGGTACTATCATGATAGTAAAAAGACTTTCGTAGTAATTATAGTCACAAAATATGTGTGAAATTGTTTGTCGAAGCTCTTTTATGGGTTTCTGTCCTGAAAAAGGCAGCAGCTATTCTTCAGCTGCATTTGGCTTTATGAGGTTTTTTATAATCAGGGCAACTTTTTTGCTAGAGCAGGGAAAACGTTCCTGTGTTTCCAGGAAATTTAAAATATTCATTTTATCGCCTGTCTTGGTGCACGTTTTGATCACTTTATTCTGTAAACAATAATACTCGACAAAGTGAGATTATATCACGTTTTCACGTTTTAAGGTGGTTTCACTCTCACGACAGCTGCTAGCACCTAACACGTCGAACATGTCAGAAACGAATGACAGAAGTTCTTAAAAAATAATACCGTTTATCCACACACCTGATACTGGAAATACTTAAAATTTTTAATTTGAGGCACTGATCGAGGATCATAATTATGTTGAATCTCAAATGAAATCAAAAAAATGTTTTCCTAGTTCGAAATAATTCCGATTCTTCTATGAGTACCCACAGTAGGTGCTTGTATTTATATGTGCGTGCAATTTACAGCTCCTATGCACCTTGGAAATCGAGCTTGCCTAATTAAATTAATTTCTTCTGGAGTTTGTAAAATGCCTGTGTTTGTAAGCAATGGCTCGAATAACCTTATTAATTACTCTGCTAACTGTTCTTTCTCCCATACCGAGGTAATCCTCGGCGACTTTAATTTAGAGAGCTACGCAGAGTCATTAAAAATTACCACTTCTGCTGATACGAAATGGTTTTCGAAAAAAAGTTACTTTCAAGCAATTATGCGAAATATTTCTGGTGAACATAAGCGGTTCAGTCTGATGGCAGCGGTAGTTCAAATACAGAACTCAGAAGCTTGAACATTCGCTCAGGTCTGTGTTTATTCTATCAGGGAGACAGCCTGTATATTATAATCTCTTCAAATTGTTTAGATTGAATAGATAGTTCATATCATAAGTTATAAACAAGAAAAAATCACGATTTTTCAACTTCATAGCAGCATAGAACGGAAACGGCTTAAAATATTGAAATGGATCGCACCTAGGTAGGATGATAAGGAAAATATTTCTATCGCCCTCATTAAATCAGCCCAAATCGAAAAAGCAAACAGTGCGAGAACATAGGTACGTAAATACCTAAAGGTAAAATTGTTAGGAAATCAAAGCGCAGCCACCCGCCGTTACATCAAGTAAACGATCCCCGTCAGCTCATTAAATATTCATAAAATAGAAGCGCTTTAAACTTTTAACAACATCGAAGAGACCGCGAAGCTAGGGTAGAAGTTGACCAGATGGTAAGGCAGGGTATTGTAAAAGACACTCTCGAAACGCGTGACGGAGAAAAGGATGACCTAGATACAGACCGGGTGAAAGAATGTGAAATCAGGAATCAAACAATAACTCCATGAAAAGACAATAGTAACTCGTTAAGTATTATACCTACGAGAAGGAAAATTACACCAATCGATAAAACGAATAAATAAATGACAACAGCCGAAAATTCAATGCGGTCCCGAAACTGCAAGTAGGTAGAAACGCAAATTGAAGGTGGAACCGGTGTAATTATAATAGCTAGACACAATGGAAAGGTGCAGAACGCGTCGGCCGATTTGAAGGAAAATTTAGGTAGTTCAGGTTTGGACAATTCAGTAAGGTAGCCGCGAGGTCAAATCGCTAAGTCCCGTGATTGGGGAAATATGATTAAGAAATAAATCACGATATGAGGCAGTGTGATTAAGGTGAATTGTTGCGTGGTGTTTAGAAAGCGGACCACCGCTTCTATAAAAGCAGACGTCTCACAGCAGTTCGCTCTCAGACAAAATCTGACTTCCTAACCCTTTAGACGGTACCCAGAGATGGCTTTAGCGGACTCCGGGATACCTAATCCTTATCTATACCCGAAAATTCGACCAGAGATGGCTTTAGTGGACTCCGGTCGAATTTCCTTTATCTACCTTGGAAAAACTCCAGTTGAAAACCCGAAAAGGGCAAATATCGTTTCACGCCAATTTCTAATCACAGTTCTAATAAAATTCGAATCCAGAGATGGCTTATAGCGGACTCCGGTCGAATTTCCTTTACCTATCCCGGGAAATCTCAGTGAAACATACTTCAATCGCATCTCGAAATCAATATTCGCAGTTGGCCATTTCTCGTCGAACTAATTCACTAGTTGATGGCAAAGCGCCTATTCCGAAGGAATTTCCTCCACAAATTAGGGAAAATCCATTGAGAAAATAGTTAGGGAAGATCTCTCTTCGAAACAAAATCCGCATCGATAAATAATTAAACCGATTCGCAACATCCACGTATGCATGCAGGCCCCATTTTAAATCAGGCAAAATAATCAGTTAGGTATTAGGCGGCACAACAAGTAGTAGGTACCTACGCAATTACGTCAATAAATAGAAAGACCCCGACAGGAAAGGAATACTTCAACAAATAATTACAAATTCACGTATAGGAAATCGAGATAGAGCTAGGAGCGAAAATAGACCCAGGTCAGGAATTAATAATCTGTAAACAAAACGGTCCATGATTCAATCATCACATTCTTCGAAGAGTCCGAGTTTTTATTTGACGCAGATGTGTAGGCAATAAATGTCCCTTTAAATTATATGACTTAGAGAGTGAAAGTGAGAAATACTTCCCATTGTATAGCGCTATATGACAGGAACTCGCAACAGTAGGTTGAACCCTCAGACATAGCAGAGCAAGCTTAGGCGGGGTTGTCAGATGTAGCACCAGCCACTCATTTACATTATCAGGAAATACTAATTCCATTTCAACACCCAATTAGGAGTTATAATAGGTACTCGATTATCCCACGTTGGGGGAGGCATTCACCTCGATGTCCAGGTGAAGATCTCCGTTGTACCAGTACAAGAGCATGACTCTTTAAAGTGGAAATCGTAGAGCTCAACAGGGCAAAAGCACCCTCAGAGTAGGACAGAGTAAAGCAAACCAAAGCAAGGTTGTCAGGTGTAATAACCGCCCTCACATATCAGGAAATCCAATAACCAAAATAAAACTCGGATCATGAATTGTCCTTCAGCAAATAGGAATTCAAAACAACCAAAAACAAATTAGTCTCGAGTATGTGAAAAGCCAATCAATCAAAACCAAAACTCCTTTAGCACATCATACGAATGTCAACTCCAATCAAAATTTAAAAACAAACTCCGCAGAAAATTGCTATAAAATGTTATTGTCAGTCTGGACTGAGTTATCTGCTTTCTACACAGGTGTTAGGGGTAAAACCTTGGACCACGGTGGAATCGATGGTTGGTCTCGATATCCGTAAACACGCCGGCTCCAGAATAGGTATTCGTAAAAATTCCAGCATTCAAGCCCACGGGAACCCTGAGGAATAATTACAGAATAGCGGCCTAGTTTGGTCAGTTGGTCATCACATTTAAAATAGCAAAACAAAACTGCGAATTGCAGAGAACGTCATATTCGAAATGATAAGGTATATTAACTCATCGCCCCGATAGGTCAGGTAGAACAAAAAGGTAGCCGCAGGGCAAATAGGTATTGACGGTTCAAAAGAGGCCAAATAAAGGTAGCCCAGTGAGGCAAAACGACAACACAACAAATAAACAAAAAGAGTCGAAACAACTATCATGAGCCGCTACTTTTCTTGCTTTTTATTAATGACATTACCGATGTCATAAGATCTGATAAGCTGCTCTTTGCAGACGATCTCAAAATTTTTTCTGTGATCACTGATGTGGATGATACTCGGATGTTGCAGAATGATGTTGAACGGTTGCATCAGTGGTGTGGGCACAACAATCTTTATATGAATGTGCAGAAATGCAGGGTGGTCTCCTGTACAAGGAAAAAGAAAGGCTTAATCTTTGATTACAGTTTCGGGTCCGTTCCCTTCATACGTACAAATTCTATAAAAGATCTTGGTGTTATTTTTGATATTAGTCTGTCTTTCTCTGAGCATGTTGCATATATTACCAAGTCGGCTGTAAGAATGCTTGGTTTCATAAACAGAAGCTGCAGCGACTTTGACAGCATATATTCGTTAAAGATACTATATTTTTCATACGTTAGGTCGAAGGTGGAATACTGCAGTGTGGTTTGGTCGCCCTATTACTACTGTCAGATTGCTCAGCTAGAACGAGTGCAGAGGAGGTTTTTGAGACAGCTCAATTTTAAAGAGTGTGGGGGGTATCTCCCCAGGGGATTTGATTATAACCTGATACTAGATCGATATGATCTGCATTCGCTTCAGAAACGTCGTGGACTCGCAGCTGTCAGGTTTTTATACTGCCTCTTTCATGATCGGATTGACTGCTCCCCATTGTTGTCGCTTTTTAATTTCCATGTGCCACGTCTTAACTCGCGTAATGAAAAAACCTTACATGGCAACACCGCTCTCGACATTCAGGCCAAGCTAGAAACTCGACTAACAAACAAGTGGTCATAAAAGTAGGATGGAGTGTGCCTGTGTATCAGGTTAAAGCCCACAACAATAAACGCTCATAAAAATTCCCAAACGAAAGGAATAGCGAGTCAACGAGTAAAGCTCATTAAAATACAAAATGAGAATTCAATAATCATCGAATAGGCAAACGAGACAGACATTTCCGCCATATCCCGGATCGTCTGTAACCAAAGTGGTTGTCTTCTTTAATTAATTTAAGCAGTTGCTTGAAATGAAATCAAAGAAACTAGAAAAAAGAAATTAGGCAAGGAAAATCGTTGAATAGGTGAATCACAAAGACATTTCCGCAGTATACCGGATAGTCTGTAACCGAAATAAAAGCAAAACGAAATAATAAGACATTTCCGCAATATACCGGATAGTCTGTAAACGAAACAAAAGCAAAACGAAATAATAAGAAAGCACAGGTGTGCAAAAGAGTGGAATCCGAAATGGATTAGAGTTTGAAACATGCATGAAAGGGATCTCTCTTCGCTTTCCATTTTTTTGTACTCTCTATGCAAAATCACAGCCCATCTCGCCCTTCACCATTTTACGCCCTTGCAAACGAATTCTCTCGCTCATCACTCGCCTTTAAACTCCCTGATAGGAAGCCAACAGTTAACAACAACCTTTCCGAATGAAATTCGAATCCGCCGAAATAGAAAAAAGAGTCACAGTAGGTTCTTTTGCGCATCCGTTTCGGCCATAGTAATCCTGGCATACCTCAATCAAAGAACAGGGGTGACTACGGTAAAAACTACGATTAACACAACGTAAGAAATCACAGCGGTCCTATTGGGGGAAACCCCGAGGTAAAAAGACGATCACACAGTGGCTTTTCGCCAAAGACGAACGGACCAGGGTTCGTTATGTTACAATATTTAAAAACGGCTTACATGTCCGTATCTTACCGTTTCTTGTTATATTCTATTAGGTAGTCAATTCCTCTACAGGTCGATGAAAATAAATTAAAATTAAAATCAGATTTTAAATCACCATGAATACAAATTTAAACCACAGAACAGAATACCACATGCAAAGTCAAGAAAGTCACAAGTAAACTGTTTTTGAATATCCTGAGCGGTTCTCGTTCGACACTGCTTTCGAGATGAAAAATTGCAATTTTTGCTTGTTTACAAGTAATTAACTACTCGATAAAATGTATAGCTATTGATGACTTATTTTAATCTTTAATAAACGACTTAATAAATCATCACTAATACCATTTGATAGCGGACATCACCTCAAACAAAAAATGAACAGCCTTAAATGTTTCAAGATGTCTTCACTTAATACTTCATTAAAGGATCGTCCTCACTCCTTGCCTCGAATTCTTACAAAAATACAGGCTGATATGTATTTTACAATAATGAGAATGGATAACAACACGTTCGATTCTTGCTCAAAAAAACATAGAAATTATTCTGAATAAAGGACAGCGAGATATATCGGACATAGGAAGGGCTACCTCATCATTGGAATATTAGGCAGACATTACCAGGGCACCTGAGAAAATTAGATATTATGTTTCTGACAGCGCGTGCCAGACCGAGGAACCTTAAATTTCTGTAGCCCCATCAACTCAACCTGAAGGTAAACCTATCGAGATTCGAAATCAACAGTTGAATGAAAAAAAAAATAACACCGGCAATCAGGATATATACCTTGGTCACGTACGTACCTCTTGAATTCAGTAAGAATACTATAATTAAGTACATAAAGAACAAACTAAATATAACTGGATTTAAAAGAATCAAGTCATTATAGTAAATCAGCCGCATCAAGATAGATTGGACAAACTTAGATTCACTAACTATACAGATATACATGGTTAGAGTTCAGGGTGTTGAGATAGAGACGAGAGTTGAGAGTTTTTTGACGATAGTAAAATATCTCTAGAAGCCTACAACGTCCTCCTCACCACATCCCTGCAAATTAAAAAACCTCAAAAAATAAATCACCTTTAATAACGGTCATCATCTTCTTTTTTTTATGAAAAAGAGGGAGCATCGGTCTTAACTGTGTAGGTAAGACATAGTCGCTCCACTCTGGTAATTTGGCTTCGAGACGAACTCATTAGCCACAGACTTTTATAATATATATTTTCCTTATAAACGTTCGATCGCTTGTTTTACTTTTCACAGACATTCGAAAATGAATCTGAAAAGTAAAGCAGGCCGAGGTGAGTTTCGAACCCGCGATCTATGGCTTCGTGAGCCAGCGGAGTACCACTAGGCCACGCAAGTCACTGTCATCATCTTCTCCAGATAAGTTAACACTGACCCCTGGATGTACCATTACCGAAGAGCAAATACAGTGTGTAACAGCCAAACGGAATAAATTCGGTAATAAATAAATGAGGACGTGTTCGAAAAAACGCTCGGACACGTCTATTAGTATTTTTTGTGGCGCATTTTTTCAACAAAAACTTTTTATACAGTGTCACGTAACAGTGGTCAATACCAACTCTCTTATCTCAAATCAAACAGCCTGTATTTTATAGCATTTTCAGATTACCTGGATAACATCCAGAGAGCTAGGATGTTGTACATCTCTGTAATCTTTTACCAATACAACTTCATTTTCTTCAAACCCAACATCTTTGCCACCGTTTTTTTTATTTGTTGTTTTTCAAATTTTTCTATCCTACTGCCCAATTTCTGTGTAATAACGCTTGTTTTACTACTCGTACTGCTATTATGGGCGGCAAAACCTAGTTCTCAGCTGTCTCCCGAACACGACTGCTGGGATAACATCAGTAGTAGCATGTGGCGTGTTGCGGTAATCGAATAAGAATCTGTTCAATTGCAAGTTAGTATCCTTGGTAACGCTTGAGTCCAAAGCTTGTTTCATAGCGTTTTTCACTGTTCTAACTGAATTCTTGTTATATGCTTGATATTATTTGTTATATGGTTGATATTATTTTTTGTCAAAAAATTTTCGAACTCCTCCGATACTAGCGATCTTGCATTGTCAGAGACCATAACCAGTGGAAGTCCGAACCTAGCGAACAAACCTCTGAGTACTTTAATTATGGAAGTTGAACTTATATTTGGCATTTCAAAAACTTGCAACCATTTTGAAAATGCATCGGTTACCACAAAAAACGTCTTTTGGTTCAATTCAAAATAATCGACGTTTCCAAGAGTAACTTCGGGCAAGGCCAGGGAACAATTTCGCTTTTAGCGGAATTGTCAGAATGCAGTAAACATATAAACATACTGCTTTTTTTCTATATTTTCTATACCCTTGTGAAAATTAGGAAACCAAACATATCCTCTCGCGAAGTTTTTCATTCTGACGATGCCCATATGCGTTTTATAGATATATTTTTATCTGGAATTTGGTCTTGTATAAGCTAAAAGGGATCATAGTTCTATGATTCCAAAATATGCAGTCCTCTCTAATCCAAAACTCGAACCGTTTAACAAAAAATTGTTTCAACGAAGGATCGTAGACCTTTCTGGGTCAATTTTCTGTTATGATTTTTTTACTTTACCCAGTAAGACATCGCTATTGCTAGCAAGTCTTATGCTTTCAAAATTTACACCTGACTCCGAGTGCGCATAGAAGAAATAACAGTACTCTAAATTGATATTTTTATCCATTGCCAATGCCTTACTCGTATCCTGCATCGGTAAACACGATAACCAATTCCGCTATATTTTTGTTACTAACAACATATTCAATATTATACTGACACCCCGATAGAATAATAGCCCATCACCTTCAATGATTAGCCGAAAATTGCGGAATAGCTTTTTTGGGGCTGAATATCGGTTACAAGGGTGAACCTTTTGTTATACAAATATTACCTAAATTTTAGCACGCCGAAAATGATCGCCAACCCCTCCTTTTCAACTTGAAAATAACCTCGTTCGAATTTTGTTAGACTCCTCGAGGCATATGCTATTAGTTTTTCTTCTGAATTTGGAAACTTATGATTCAGAACAGCACCCACGCCTTCATCAGAGGCATCAACGGTTAGCCGAAGCTCCAACCTAGGGTCGAAGTGTACCCAGCGCCGGATTACCCACAAGGCTACCTAGGCTGTAGCCTAGGGGCGCAAAGCTTGGTGGGGCGCCGGAGGCGCCCTTAAAACTTGTAAATGCATGTGTAAATGCATAAATACTTAGGTACTAAAAATAATGAAATATACATTTCCGAGTTAGGATAATATAATACCTACCTATTACTGCCCGCACGCAGGCGACAAGTTCATAGGGGCGGCGGGCGAGAGAAAAAAACATCTTAATTCATAACAATAACAAAAATTATCAAAATATCATGATAAAAGTAATTACTGGGAGGGTAGTATAGCCAAGGAGGCGGGGGGCGCGTGCAGGATCCTGGGCAACTTTTCACAATATTACATAATCAGGGCCTTTCTAACCACAGAATTAATAGGGCTGTAGGCAAGGGGCGCAAGCCTTTTGGTGGCGGATGTTTTTATTGAAGTATAATATTTTTTGTGATTATTTATTAGTCATTTAGTTATTATAGTTTTCACATCTCAGTACCTACATGTTTAACTAAGTAGTGGGAAATTGCGTAACTTTTAACATTGAAAATAATTTCGCTTGCTGATGCGCATTTTCTTTGGAGCCCGATATACATAACTAGTGTTAAATTATTTAGAATTCATACTGCACTAACTTATTTGTAATCCATCAGTCGTCATTGGCTTTTTCCCAGCGTTAGCTATCCTTTACGCATTTCATCTGAGAAAAGGGCGCATTACTTTCAGTGGCCCATAGGCCCCAAATATCTTAGAACGGCTCTGGCCTGTACAGACTACCCGCGGAACGCCGAACCTGATTCATGTTCTTCTATAATAAAATTAGGTACCTAGAGTTCTATACTATTTTCCTTTTCTTGAAAAATTCGTGATACATAATATGCATGTCTTGGTTCTTGAATTGACGATATCGAACAACGAAGGCTTTGGCCATATTAAAACCAGATGGTGGCTCTAACCCAACTTCTATTCAACTCTATATATTATCCGGCGGACCTTTCCAATGCTTGAACGTAATAATGCGAAAATGCATAGCTAACAGTATAAATGCAGTTATTCCTTATAGTGTGATTAACATTTTCGCACTTGTTTTTTCAAAAATTTTCTCGGGGGGGAACCCCCGAACCCCCCTCATTCCTGGGGGATACTCCGTACCCCCCAGACCCCCCGGTTGGACTCTATAATGCTAGCATATCTTTGACACAATTCACTCACAAATAGCGCAGCAGAATTTACCTAATGAAAACCTACACATTTCTTTCTATTAATGTCTTATTTTACATACAAAAAATTGCTCTTTGCCATTCCTTAGATAGAGATTTTTCCATAAGAGGGGAGAGAGGGCGACAATTACTAAAATTCAACTAAAAAGGGGCGCTGTTATTTAATTAACCTAGGGCGCTGCAAACCTCTAATCCGGCGCTGAGTGTACCAGAACAACTTGTGACGATTTCTTTAACCTTTTTAAAAGCAGACTCGCACTCGTCACTCCAAGTCCAAGCAACATTTTCTTTGCAACAATTTATACAAGGAACTTAACATACTTGACATATTTTTCACAAACCTGGCATAAAAATTTACACTGCCTAAGAAAGCTTGTAAGTAGCTCTTTAATGGTCTTGGGTCTTGGAACGTTTTCTATGGGACGGCCCTCGAAATGAAAAAAAAAAGGATTAATGTACACTGTTGGCTGTATGTCGGTACATTTTGTTGTTTATCGGGTGCGTGCGACCATTTGAATTTGGATGCGATTTGTGTATATTATTTCGTTTTTTTTTTCCTTTTTCATTGTATATTCACTATTTACTTCACGCTCTCGTACTGCTCAATGATTGTTGAAATTTATTATTGTAATTGTTATTATTATCTTATTATTATTATCATTACTATTACTACTATTATTATCATTCTTGTTATTATTATTAATAAAAAAAATGATTAATTTTATTTCAAAAATAAAAAAGATAGGTATAGCAAAAATAAGAAATCTCGATTTTCCAGTTTTTTCAGCTCACATATTCCAACAATGACTGAAGTCCTAAATATTGTTTCAGATTCTTGATGCAAGTTTCATACAACGACCTTCTGGCCTTTATCGAAGGGTCTGGGAGTTCGATTGGTGACCTAGTCGCTTGGGGTGCATCACCCCTTCACACCAGACTACTACTACTACTACTGATGCAAATTTTGTGTAATTCAACAAACGTCGTATGTCTTACTTTTTCCGTGATCTAAATGGTAATTAGCATCGAATTGGTAACCTGTTATAGAATGTATTATGTATGTCCTATATTGTTTTTCCTGTTTTTTTTTTTAATCCGATAAAGAATTTTTTGTAATCAAAATTTATTGTTATACCTAGATGTCATACCGAAGTAATAAAAAGTGTGAACATAATCCCTTTGTTTGAGTATTATCCCCAAAAACAAATTTATTTTTGTCATTATGTTATTGTGAATTCCTTATGTTATTATGACAACAAATGAAGCTCATCTATTAATTATAATCTTTTATATCTTTTATAATTATTATTACTATTACTTGTATAATCAAAAATAACTAAAAAACTAATTGAAAGTAAGATAAATTATGAATAATAGTGATAACATAAAGCATAAAGAAAGCATCCACTGGCAGCGCGTTCCATATAATTCACAAGTTTAGTCCTTCCCGAATACACACGGATAAGTATTCTTATCTGGAGTAAATACGATAATTTACACAAGCTTGACCACAGTGCACATTAACAGTGTTGAAAATGACCACCCATTCAATTATTTTGGATCCAGGGCAAACCTTTCTCTCCATGTCTCGTAAAAATAGACAGCAGTCAGAGAACATAGCAGTATCCTTTTATTTCTTCTCTCTTGTAAATCCGGATATCTGGATAGTTCCCGTTGGATGGCGATTGCGTTTTTCACGGGATTTCGGAACAAACAACAGTGATTGTTGGTGTCATTTGCCTTGCGCTTCTAGACTGTAACTTCCAAGCCTAATTCCGAGATGGTCCCTTCTAGTTTCTGCTTTACGTCAATATACGTCTTGTATTATTGTGTTTTCTATTACACTGTCCTACTCGATTTGCTCTACAGTTATCCCTAGAATTCATTTTTGGTAGTAGATATTTTAGGTATATAGATATTTTTGGTAGTAGAAGTAAATCTCACATAGATACATTATTATTAATATTTTGTTTACAATCTGTTCTTAGTACCTATATTTTCAATATGACTACTTACAATAACTAATAGAATAAAATATACCGCGCGAATTCTATACATAGGTGAAATGCAATTGATAGTCTCTATGGTAAATTGTTTCGAAGGAATTGTTTGCAACAATATCAACAATGCAGGAGACATCTATGGAAACTCATTGAAGTACAACCTAACAATATCCTTATGAATAAAGTTTCAGTATTCAACATACAGTGTGCCTACGTAAGTTGGAGTCATATGGAAAACTTATTTATGATCCATTTTAGAAAAAAAGTTATTCCCAATAATCATTTTTATTTGGTCTGACACCTAAAATGAAATAGTCAAACATCATGTTTTTGAAATCCTATACGATGTTTGTGCAAAACCAAACGAAAACCAGCATAAAAACTAAAACACTACTGATAAAACGTTTATCTTTGATAAAGCACATATTAGTTGAATTTTTCACTGTATGGCTAACTATAAAAAGATTGGCACACTCGGATAAATCACCCAGTTGCCAATTTCATGCCAGAATACATTTTATTTACCTACGTCGAGTAACTATACGACCGTTAAATAAAAATTCAAGCGGCAACACTCCAGCGAAAAGTTCAATTTCCAAACCCGAGTAAAGAGTAGTTGATTTGGAAAGAAAGTTGAGAAACCAAAAAGTCAGTGGTACTTCGGGGACCGAAGAGAACGGCAAGGGTTCGGCGGGAACAGGCGAGAATTTGGGGTGAAATTTGAGTGAGTGATTTGTGGGTTTTAACCCACAAAGAAGTGCCTAGCAGCTGCAGTCAGGGTAACAGAGAGGCAAATTCACTGTGTTTTCGTTTGTCAGTTTTAGTATTATTTTTCTGTTTTGAGTTCAAGGAATTTTGTTTTTATTTTTATTAACGTCACCTGCCTGTGAAACTAAATTAATCAATCAGATCAGGTACCGCCATAGTACCACACAAACAAAATAGGTAGCTGAATAGGGAGACAGATTGAACCTAAATAAGATACCGTTGCTCAGGTAAAAAGTTTTTTTTTGTTTTTCTCATTTTTTCAAATTTAGGTTCAACCTTTGAGTTAAATTTTATAACCGGTAGTTAGTAAGATAGTTAGATCATGAAATATTTAAGTTGATTATTCTTTACATCTCAGTAGTGTATTTTTCCTTAAATTTCATTTTAGTTAATAATTTTTTTTATTTTTAAGCTTTGGTGTTCGTATTTATCACCCTTGACCACATGAAACAGTGATTTACCAACCAAGAGGACTCTATCCTTAGCAGCCCCCGAATCTACGTGCCTCACACCTCTCTGACCACTATCATTGGCAAACCGCTCGGCCCACTAATTGATAGCGGTCCATCCCCTTGACAGCTGGAAGGTGAGTCTTTAAAAAACTGGTGTCAAGAGGGTACGCCATTTTGTTATATTTTCATAAATAACTATTAATATTATTATGTATGTAGAATTCGGCGGTATTCGCAACACATATTATATTAGATTTTTTTTACATATGAAATTTTTGGCTGTTTGGCTTTTGAGAACATTTTTATCATTTTTGACACGGCTTGCTAAAACCATTGTCGACCAGACCTTTGTCTTAGGTGACACTGCTATTTAAACTGTCGATCCTGCTTCAAGTCTAGCCTCCATCATCCCTGAAGATCTTCCAAATTTTAGATCAATTTAATATCCTGAGTTTTAATTTCACCTTTTCTGAATTTTTTCATTTAATTTTTCTAAAATTAATATTACTTTTACTTAAATTGACATTGAAAAGGTATAATTTGATTGGGCTCAAGGTTCAGGCTTGATAAAAATGCCATACTTCAGACCTTTTTCCTGAAACATCTAGAGAATAACCATTTGAAACTTGGATATCAAGCCAACCTAAAACTTACTCAAATATTTTTTTCATATCATCATTTTTCAGATCTTAAAACTAAATGTTGAGGAGACTGGCATGTACCCTTACATCATCCAAGTTTTGCAAAGGATAAGCTCCATCTATTAAATGGTAATGGTATAAAGGAAAGGGGTTAAGCACTCGAAACGACTAGACCTTAAGGTCCTTTTGGTCAATCCCACAATTAATTACATATTAGTTTTTAATAAACATTCGAAAATTGATCTGAAAAATAGTTTTAGCTCCGTCGCCAGCAGAGGTCTTCAACACTGTGTTCACCACTTCACCACGGAGTCACTTCCATCTGTGAAAAATTGTATCACATCTCATAAATATCGGATTTTTTGTTTGACTTTTTTTTTTCTTTCGTCGAAATTCACAACCTTAAAAAAGATAAAATTAAATATTTTAACGCCCTAATTATCATTATCCCGCCATCAACGATAAAAATAAATAATTAATATATATGTAAATAAAAGAATTGATCAATTCTGTGAAAGAATACGAATTTAAGTATAAGCGGCTTAATGTTGTTAAATTAATTAAAAAAGTAAACGACGACAGGACTTTCGAAACTCAGATTGGAAGTGCACTTTACAATATTATAGAGCGTCCAATTCTCATAAATTATTTCAGTTAAGCAAGGCCGAAGAAATGCATTAAAATAATTAGCTTTTCATTCTCTAAACTCTCCCTTTGCTTCGCACGTTGTTCTAGCTTTCACTAATCCAATATCCTGGATGTCTTGAGGCTGCTGCAGGGAAATGTAATATCGGTTTTATTTAACTCTAAAACAATTTAGCAAAACCGGCTTCATCTTCATAAACTTAAAATTTATTATTAGACTTTACTACCTAGAAAACCTATTTTATCATTGTTTTGATAAAAATATTTGCATCATTTGGAAACGTTGTTGAATTTTTGAATAGCGTGATAAATGGAAACAAAAGTAATACTGTAGCATGATTTTAAAAAACCTTCTCGCGCTTCGATCACTAAGTTAGTGTATTAATAGGTGTAATTTTATTTATAAATAAATGATGTGGTTCCAGCGGGACGACGCTATGTGCCACAGCGGACGCCACGATGAACATTATGTGTTAACGATTCGAGAGTATGGTTATTTCTCGCAGAGATGATGTGAATTGGTCATGATGATGGTCCCATCAGACCCCGTTAGACTTTCTTTTGTTTGGTTTTCTTAAGTAGCTCAATACCAATAGGTCGCAATCTACTGATGCCCTTTAAGTCAACACAACCCAGGTCATGGCTCAAATTCAGCTGAATTTATGCGACAGAGTAGTTGATTGGACCACTCGAATCCGTGATCTTCCGCGCAGAAAGAGAAGACCTCTAGAGTATAAACTCACCCAGGAAAAATGGAAACGGGTCAGAAGAAATACCGCCAACGCGATGGCAATCATCGATGGCGAGTCCGAGATCCAAACTGAGTCTAAACCCAGCGCCAAAAACATCATGAATAAAAATAAAAAATCACCGCCTATAGGGAAATCTTTGGAGTCACTTCAGTATGTGATGATTCCCCAGTGAATGTCCTGGGAGAAAGGAAATCGATCTACCTGCCGAAAGAACGCGACACGGTGCGTGAAACCATCAGAAAAACAACATCGAATACAGCAGGTCCATATGGAATAACCTTGCTTACCATGGCAAAGATCCCGACGGAGAGGATTGCTCTGTTATACAACTCCATCATTTATACGGGGTACATTCCGTCGGTGCTGAAAAATAGCCGTAATACATTCATTCCGAAACGCAAGAATGATCTCAAGAACGTTGGTAGCTGGATGATCACCATATCCTCGGTCCTCTTGAAGATCCTTAACAAAATATTAGCTTCACGTCTAGAGGTCTTCGAAATAGAAGACACTCAAAATGGATTCAGGAGGATCGACGGATGCTTTTCTAACAACCTGATGCTTCAAACCATCATTAAAACCAGGAGGATCCAGGGAAAACCTTTCTCACTGATCACCCAGAACCGCAAAAAAGCTTTCGACACCGTGTCGCACCCTAGCATCGAAAGAGCACTGAACTTCGACCTTAAGTCCATCAACCTCATTATGGCCAACTATGGCAAGTGCGAAACTGTCCTGTTCTGTGGAGGGGAAAACGTGGGAACTCTCCAAATCAAGAGAGGAGTGAAGCAGACTGACCCCCTCTCCCCACCGCAGTTCAATTTCTATAATTGACAAGATCACAACTCTCCAGTCAATACGCGGTCTCTCGCTCGACGACGGTTCCAATATATCTGCACTAGCCTATGCCGACGACATCGTGCTTGTGGGCGAGTCTATCTCGGTCACGAGCAGACTATTGGATACTACGAGGGACTGCCTAAAACAACGGGGAATGGAACTCAATGTGCCTAAATGATGCTCACTCACCGTGAGAACGATGCCTCGTAAGAAAAACCTCGACGTCCTAACTAATCCGTCCTACTTCATCGATGACGGCTTCATCCCTCCTCTTGGTGTGAATAATGTTTTCTCATACCTCGGTGAGAAATTCAACTATATAAGCACTAGCCTATGCCGACGACATCGTGCTTGTGGGCGAGTCTATCTCGGACATGAGCAGACTATTGGATACTACGAGGAACTTCCTAAAACAACGGGGAATTGAACTCAATGTACCTAAGTGCTTCACTCACCATGAGAACGGTGCCTCGTAAGAAAAACCTCTACGTCCTAACTAATCCGTCCTACTTCATCGATGACGGCTTCATCCCTCCTCTTGGTGTGAATAATGTTTTATCATACCTCGGTGAGAAATTCAACTATATGGGTGTCGAGAAGTGCTCTATAAAAGCCTCAACGGCCAAATGAGCAGAATAATGGCGGCAACACTCAAACCCCCCCAGAAGTTATCGGTCATTAAAGACTATCTTCTCCCGAGGTATATTCATTCCATGCAAAGTCCTGCCGTGCATATGAAGACCCTACGCGAAGCCGACAGGATATTCAGGAGAGGATGCAAGAAGATACTTAAGCTATCAATCCACATAATAAATGAAGCCTTGCACGCCCCAGTAAAGTTGGGTGGAATTGGAATCTTCTCATTATCGGCGAGAATCCTGATGATCATGGCGGGGCGCTCGAACAGGCTGCAGGGAAAGACGGCATACCTGGACGCGGTGTTGAGGATTTCGGAAGCCAGACTGGGCGGGATTATGAGAATGGTACGTCCAGACGCTAACACCAAGGCAAAGGTGGACAGTTATATGTGAATTAAGTTGGAGGAGTCTTCTACGGTGGGGGCATACGACAGGTCTCAATTGACTCGTCATCGAGAGTTTTTGTCGATCGACCCTCTATCTACTGGAATGGGGAAGATTAAGTCTCTAATCTAAGATAAGTCTCTCCTCTATAATCCCTCATCTGAGTGACGTTGCCGTGCGGAATGCATGCGCAATGAAACCGTCTGCCAGATCCTCCAGAAATGCCCTGTTACTGGGGCATACGACAGGTCTCAATTGACTCGTCATCGAGAGTTTTTGTCGATCGACCCTCTATCTACTGGAATGGGGAAGATTAAGTCTCTAATCTAAGATAAGTCTCTCCTCTATAATCCCCCATCTGAGTGACGTTGCCGTGCGGAATGCATGCGCAATGAAACCGTCTGCCAGATCCTCCAGATCCTCTTTACGTTAGGATCCGCCAGCATGAAGTAATAGTAAGTACGATGGATCAAAGACCTTGCGACGAAAAAGGGATGGAGCGTCGACGTGAAACCTAACATCCGCGATTCGAGGAGTTTTAAGAAAGCCGGACCTTGTCCTGAGGAGAGGAACAACCACTATCGTGTGCGATGCCCATGTCTCTTGGGAACACCCGAGAGCGCTGGGCGAAATATACGCAATGAAAAGAGCGTTATACAATCAGCCCGAATTTATTTCGATGCTGCGAGACATGTACCCGAACGACACGATTCTCTTACTGCCCCTAATCATGGGGTCGAGAGGTATCTGGTGCCAGGAGAATGACACCTTACTCCAACACCTCGGGGAAGCCACCTTGGGAGCGTTTAGGCGCAGATATTTTTACTTATGCAGGCACAAGATATGTTGTAATGTTTGATGCTTATACTAATTGGTTGTAATTATTTCCAATTAAGAATAAAGGTGCTGAGTGTGTTATAAATTAGATTAAACTAGTGTTCTCTAGATTTGGACCTCCAGATATTTTAGTTGCTGATAATATACTATACAATAGTGAAAGTTTCAAGAGATTTGCCGAAAATTGGAACTTCAACCTTGTAGGTATTTAGAAGTCCTTATTCAAGATCAAATGGGCTAGCTGCGAAAGCTGTGTCAATTTCTAAAAACATTATTAAAAAGTCGTTGGAGGGAGGAAAAGATATACAGTTGGCATTGTTAAATTATAGAAACATGCCTCTGAAACATATGGACTATTCTCCATCGCAATTGTTGAATAGTCATAGATGCCAAACTAAAGTACCAGCGTCAATAGAATTATTAAAGCCTGAGTTATTTAAAGGTGTTACTGAAAGGATTGAGTTAAAAAAGAAATTAAACGAACGAAATTTGAATAGAAATGCTACCGAACATAAACCTTTAGACCGTGATGACTATGTTGCAGTATACAACCATGTTAATGGAACCTGGGAGTCTGGAAAAATACTTGATAAGCATCCAGCTCCTAGGTCATATTTTGTACAAGACAATTTAGGGAACATCTTGAGAAGAAATAGTTAAGCTAAGAGGTGGATGGACAGCCCACTGGGACTTCATGAAGCTGGTGTAGTAGCGGGGGGTCTAAACTAGGCGGAATGCCCGAAGATAGTTCAGACCATTAACGCAAAAACGTGTTACTTCTGACCAATATCTCAGAGGAAATTAATCCGGGGAGGGATGTTTAGCGTCATTCAAAGACGGACATTTGAACGATGTTACATTCCATACATAATGGCATACACAGACACACAGAGCCTGTTTTACTTCATTTCAGCATCAACCCGCCCTTATTGAAAAACCATTTAGGTACAAAATCCCATTTTATGAGAATGAATAATTTACGGAATAAGCAGGTGAATCGACATTGCAGACTTAGGAAGAGGATCTGGTTCGAAAAATTGGTTCTCCCTCAGCTAGCTGTAGCAGAAGCGTGACACCGAGAATGGTTGATACGCTTAGTTTGTTTAGAAATTATGTGATACGATAAGATTGTCGTCCAGCCGATCGGATAGTGACAGTGACAGTGACGAGCTAAATACACTAATTAAGCTTTGTAATTTCAAACGTTTTTAATACGAAATGAGCAGAATTACGAACCATTAAGTGTAGGTACTACCCAAATCGAATTAAATGAAATTCTTTAGTCAGGATCACACCGAGCAACATACTCACTGAACAAACTATATTAATTTTGATTCGAATGATATAGCACTTTGGTAAAAAACTTAATCAAATGGCATGAAGTTTACTACTTTTTGACTAAAAATGTTTTGTCAAATGTCAAAGATGACGTTGCATTCACTGCAACTTAAAAATTTTAGGGGCGGGGGGAGGGGTGGTGGGTCGTGTGTCTGACCTCATTTCAAAGGTATTTCAATTATCTACACAAAAATTATGAGTGTTGGTTTAAAATTTCGACTAATTGTTTTTTATTTATTTTTTTGTGTAGATGCGACTACAACGTCATCTTAGATATTTGACAAAGCAATTTTACGTCAAAAAGCAATGAAATTCATGGCATTTGATTCAGTTTTTGCACCAAAGTTTTATTTCGTTCGGATCAAAATTTAAGCTCAAGGGGGACACTATAGACGTTCTCACTGTATGACCCCTATATAGTTCGATTTTTATTTTGCTTTCAATACTATCATAAAAAATCACCACTTATTGTCAAATACTAGAAGGATCTCGAGAAAATAAAAAGCAAATTATCAAGGTGTTTATTGTACAGTATGTAGTATGCAGCATGGAGTGACGTCACTTGAAATGAACCTTGTACTAAAATCAACTTCGAACGATTTTGAGTTGAAATTGTAAGTTGAATGACCCTTCAACCAACAGGCTTGAATGATTGATTAAAACTTGCTGCAGCCTGTCTGTACCAAATGTTCGCCGATATTCGTTATGAAGAGACAGATACCTACTTCTTTGAAATCCTGCAAAAACGTCAACAAGATGTTCATAGGTGACTTACGTCTGAGGCAAATCGATTTTTATGATTACAAAAGAGGTCACCCAATAATTGTGAATTGTTCTAATCATTTTCAAAGTCTTTGTAACCTCTTCATCTGAAAAGTGATTATTCTTACCACTTACTTTTTTACCATTAGATGTTATCCAAAAATATTTTTACTAGCACATTCGGGTTGACTAGGCCTCGTTGACTTCATTCTCTGAGCTGTAACCCCCACTGTTAGATCTGCTGCAACCTCTTTTTAACTCCTCCTGTAGGGATGGTAAAGGAAGAGTTGTTGCATGATAGGAGGTTGGCTTACACTTGCGATGGTCTAAAATGATTCATTTGCATTACTAACGACCTAAACAACTATTGTAACCGAAAAGTCATTTTTTGCAAATTTTTACAACACATTTCATTCTCATATGTAACTATCAGAAATTTTTTTTTGTTATCGCAATTCTTAACGTAGACCAACTCTTTTACTTAGCAATAAAATTACCAAAATTCGCGCAGGATGTCCTCAACTCACGGTAGAAACCTTTGATCGAAATGCTGCGAGTAAGTTTTTCAGGCTTCGTAGGTCAGAGGTACATTTCACATAAACATATCACATCCCACATGTCATTACTCATTACCTTTGTGACCCTCCCTCAGTTTGTTTATCAGCAAAAATTAACTTTGCGCTGGACCGAAATCAAGCAGCACGTCTTGTCGCTCTGGTGAATCATAACCGTAGACACCTGAGAAACTGCCTCGCAACGGTGCAAAAAAAGGTTTGGCAACATTTTGGTAACTTTTTTGGTAAGTAACAGTTAATCCACCATCAAACTTGCGTCAACAAAGAAAAAAAATGTAAAAATTATGAAAGTAACATGATGGGTCTGAAATGTGCTCTAAAAATGTGTAAAGAGTGACCTTTCGTTTACAAGATAATGGTTTCTTAGGTCTTTAACAGTGTAAAAGTATCATTTTAGACCAACTCTGTGGGAGTTAACCTGCTTTTATGCAACAACTGTTTCTTTACTATTATTGCAGGAGGAGGTAAAAACAAGGTTGCAGGATATACAGTGACCGCCAAAAAGTTGGGATCATATAGGAAAAATTTCAATTTTTGAATTGTCAGGAAACCTTCGAGAACAAAAAAAATTTTTCTTGCTTGCTTGAAAATTTATTTTTCCGTAAGCAGATATACAGAGTGATTTTCACTTATCGAAAAAACAGCTTTTTTCGAAAAAGGGCTATTTTTCTAAAACTTAAGCAAGATTTTTGTCAAAAATATCACTTTTCGGCCAATGTAAAGAAATGTGAAGTAGGTAATGAACAATTTTCATGGTCCATTATAATAACAGATATTGAAATCTTAAATTAAAATTACATTAAAGTATTGCAATTTGAAAATAAGTAGTATAAGTACCTACTTATGTCAAATTTTGAAAATATGAAAAAAAATTGAAAATATTTTTTTTTTTAATTATTCCAAAGGGGTATGTTTTTGGATTATGAGATTCTCAAGTAGGCTCTTAAATTCACATATTGTACAAAAATCAAATCGAAATCTTACTTACGTTTTCTAAAAACAGCACTCTTATGATTTTCACGATTTCGAAAACAGCTTATTTCTTTATAAGTGAAAATCACTCGGTATATCTGATTATGGCAAATTAAGCAAGCATTTCAAGCAAGCAGAGATTTTTTGTTCTGAAAGTTTTATCGACAAGTCAAAAATAAAATTTCCCATAATATGATTCCAACATTTTGGCGGTCACTTTATAAGGGGGTGGGGGGAGTTAAGCTTAGAGAATGGAGTCAACGGGTACTAGATAATCCAATTACCTGAATGTGCAAGTAAAATTGTTTTTAAATAAGAGCTAGTGGTAAAAAAAGCAGTGGTAACAAAAAGTCCCTACTTGATGAAGAGGTTGCAAACACTTTGGAAACGTTTTGAATATTTCACAATTATGGGTGACTTCTTCTTGTGGTGAAAAAAAACTTTTTGCCTCAAACTTGAGCCATCTTTGAACATATTGTGAACGCGTTCTCAGGATTTTGAAAAATGAACTATCTCTTCACAACGAATGTCGATATCGGCAAATATTTGGTACAGATCTGCAGGGAGTTTAAATCAATCATTCCTGTTGAAGGATCATCGAACTTCTGGTGGTTATGGGACAGGTTAAAAATTTCAACTGAAACTTTTTATTAGTTATATTAGTTTTTAGTTATATTTAATTCCTCGCTTTTAATTAATAAATCATTTGAATTTCAAATTACTCCCGTCAATGAAACATTTTTCTCTGCCCTCCCACATTCTCTGAATAAAAAATCCAGATTCAGTTTCAATATTCAAATTTCTGCATGTCTAATGAACTAACAATTATTAAAAAATACACGTGGGAGGTTTTTTCAAATTATTCATTGACGAATCATACTGGCGCCCTATGAAAGATATTCTTCAAAAATCTTAAACTTTTAAAACTCTTATTTAAATAGTTTGTCCTATTGTACCTATTCGTAATGAAAATGTAAAAATATGAAGAAAATACATCTGTAACCACTATCGTCACAAATATATGAAATTAGTAAGGGTTGCTCTATAAACCCCAACAGTAGGTTTAGCATTGAACAAATACAAATGTAACAAGTTGGAATAACCCCTTAAACATCCAGATTAAAAGGGTCAGTTCCTAGTAATAAAAAGGCTTATATTATTCGCACACTCCATTAATAATTACTAATCTTACCTTTGTACTGGACCTTGTTAAACACGCTGGTGATGATCCTGAGCTCAGGATTGGGGATGTCACCGATCTGGAACCGTGACAAAAGGACATTAGACACAGGCGGTCGCCGGAAGGTAGTAGGAAAGTGAGGAAAGTGCCCATCCCATGGCGTGACGGAGATCACTCGGATTCTTTCACTCCTCACACGTCATTAAGGGTGAGTATTAGGGATAGTTACGAGATACGTAAGGTAATATATGTTTCAGGAGATGGTATATATTTTACGTTCGTAAAGAATGGATTTCTGTAAGATTTGCACTAAACGTAGACAATGTTTCTTATTAAAAGACGGCCTAGGTAATATATTTTCTATAAACATTCTCTTTAACTGGTAAAAAATACTTTCCCCTTTTAATGAGAAATTCGACTATATTCCAACTTGTGGCCGATTATTGACTCTTACTAGATAGGGAAATTGTTAGGTGCAATTTCAAATGAGTTATCATAGATACAAACAATTCCATTGAAACAGTTTATCATTGTAAATATTGATTGCATTTCGCTTATGTATAAAGACCCGGTACTGGTACGATATAATCATAAAGAATGATAATAATTTAAACTCAACTTACAACAAACCAATTTAACATTATTTCAAATCGATCGACCAATCAAGTCGTGATTTAGCAAAAATTATCTGTCCCAGTAAATTAGAGCTAACATTTGATTGTGATGAATGAACACTTTAATACATATTGTTTCAATGTCAGAAAATTGCATCACTTTTCAATTACCTATTTCATTAATTGGAATTATTATTTTACCAAATATAGCTGGTGGGTTTGAAATTTAAGGTTATTTCGGAATGTTTCATTGTATAAGGATTCGAAAAACATTAATAAACCCAAACGTCGTAATTATAGAACTTCAGGGTTATTTTACCCTCCAATGAGATGAAATGGAGATTAAATGAACAACCGTAACAATCGCAATCGAATGTATTATATTATATATCTTTACCCTACATTTTGATCAGTAGGTACTTCAGTGCGATAACATTATATTTGGTTTTCTCAGATTTCATATCAAGTTTTCATTTAATTTACCTTTTATCCAATGATGAATAAAAAGGCATCCTGTTTAAAGGCTCCTGATTTAGTTTTGGGTAGGTTTTTCAACTTAATTCTTAACAAGATTCACAAATTTATCAATTTATTTATTACACATAATAAAAATTGTCAATTAGTATGAGCCTTACAGAAAAATAAGGTAAACAAATCCAGCAAGAGTGAAAGATCCCCGGGAAATCTAAAGTCACGAAGCCTCCTTTTGAGAAGACAGTGATTGAGGCGATGGAAAGCCTTACTGAGATCCATGTAAACGACACCAACCTGTACACCAGCGTAGAAGGACGTAGTAAGCAGTAACTAAGTTGTTTACCGCGGATTTACCCTTATTGAAGGGTTGCTTTGGAAATATTGTGTGGAAAACTGGAAAGGAAATCAGGCCATGCAAGCAAGACTCGAGAAATTTGTCCAGCAACAAGAGTGGCAATAAAAATTTTAATCTTCCGAATTTCCGGAAATTTGCAATCCATAAAAGTTAAATAAAAATATGAAGAAGAGGTTTATTTAAAGCAGCAATGAAATCTCTAACTACAAAGCCAGGAATTCCGTCGAGCCCAGAAGTTATAGTGGTCTTAATTTTTCTTATTGCTTTTGTAATATATTCGTCTATCAAAAGAGTGGGAAATGAAAATGTATCACATCCCGTAAGCCGTTACAGCCATGTCGGTCAGAGAAAAATCTAAGCAAGATTTTAAATAATCTGCAATGTCATTACCGATGACACCCCGCGAATCAACTAAGACACTTGCTTTTCCTTTCGGATGGAACCACAGGCGTGCGTCGCTTGGTATTCATTAGGACCAACCTAGATGTCTTCGAGTTGGTCTTCGAGTCGGATTTGATACTTTCTTCGGTTCATGCAATATAAAGTATGTACGCTAATCTCGTATTTTTTAGTTTATTCGAAGCTGAGAAAAAAACTTTTTTCAGCTAAAGTCCCGTGAAGCATGTAACGTCTCCTATGACGATTTTTTAACTTAAAATCTTAAAAAATATACGACGCATAAACCATGGAGGAAATTTTGATCGTGGACGGGGAGAATATTTCGGAATAAATCTGCCTAAACCACCATACACCTTATTGTAACAGATTCTGAGAGCAGACCCAAGGTTTTGGATAGAAGTAACAGACTCAAATAAAATCTCTGAGAACCACTGATAAAGACCAGGATGTTTCCTTGCCTGAAATCATAAGAAAAGTGATCTCGATTTTCCCTGATTTCTGTTTCAAGCGATTGGAATTTATCCAGTAAGTGAACGTGAAGGGATGGATGATGTCGATTATCAGCTACAGCACATTCCAGAGATCTCACTACGGTGCAAACTTTGGTACTTCAAAAGAAAACCGAGCACCCTATCATAGGAGTTTGGAACAAAATTACATTGCTTTAAGAGGATTAATCTTTAAAATTGAAATCACTTATAATAAACAGTTCACAGCCCAAGATAATCTGCAAAGCACGCACCGCCCAGAAGAATACAATAACTTGTCCATGTGGAACGAAAGGTGCCACATAAACAGCCAGAACACAAAGATAGCGACATAAGGGCAGACAAACTCGTGCTTCGACCACGTCGACATCGAGAATATCACCATAGAGATTGCACACATCCACCAGAGAGAGTTCCTCAGACCTCAAACAACATCTGACTCCCAGCAAGAACTCAAAAATGGAACGATCAGCGCGGAAGACTTTGAAGACTGCCGTGAAAAGCTCCTGGTCACCACCAGAAGTATTAAGCCAGGTTTATGATATGGCAAATAAAAATACGTGACTGCAGGAAGATACAAAATTATAGAATTCCATAAATTTTGTGTTCAAACAAACCACATTTTGGGTACACAGAATGCAGATCAGAATGGTGGTGGGTCTTCTCAAAGGACACTGCCACCTAAAAGTAGACCTACATAAGGTGGGGATATACAGTGAAGAACTAGTTTGTAGACTCTGCAATGAAGAATATAAGACAGCTTCTCATGTGATATTTGAGTGTCCAGCATTTGCACGAACGCACTATGAGGTCCTGGGACCACTTAGCACCGGGAGCGTGCTGCCAGAAAAGACCTTGGTTACCGGACTGCTGAACCTTGTCAAATAAACGGAGCTCTTTTAATAAAGGAAAATCTAAATGTGAGAAATACAATAAGCCCGCTGCCTTCAGTGTTTGGGACCACATAAATTATCTCTCACAGTTAAAATATCAAAACCAATAAACCAATACCAATCACATTTTGGTAGAGTTTTGGCAGAGTAAGCTGATAAACTCAACTGCTTCCACGATTTAAAACTCCCAATATCAGAATCGTCGCCCAATAACTGCTAATTCGAGCTCGAGCCTAGAAATCCCTACCTGAGTCACTCTAATATCTGCTGATATACACTGGCATGTACGGTCCCAAGCGGTATGAGAAGAATCCACCTCAGGCATGAGTGTCTGTACGTAGCAGATTGTCCGTTGAGAATAAATCTCGAAAGGTACAAACAGCTACCTCTAAAACAGCGTGAAAAAGCGATTGAGTATTTTTTGTAGGCTCGTTCGATACGACCCCCACCTCTGATTCTACAAATATCTCTGTGTCTTGAGTCTTCCAAAACGAATTACCGACTCATGGCCATGTTTTGTACGCGGAAGGGTTTTAGCAGCGAACTTTATTCGTCGTATATAGGCCTCTGAGAAATTGGTGTCTTTCCTGAGAAACTGCTTAAGTTTATTTCAATCTATGACTGATGATCAGTTAACAGATACACCTCCTCCCGAGATACTTCTAACACCGACCACCTTCAACGCCGAAGCTACAGGATCGATTGCCCCTAGAAGATCCAGATTTAGTTTCTGCATTTTACACACGTTGTAGTAGGAGAGGCAAAAAAAACACCCGAAGAGGATGACTGCCTTGTGCTCACATGTTTCTCTTTCGCTGACTTATTTTCGGATCGCAGGAGATGATCCCCTTTCAAAGTATCCTTTCAAGTCCAGTTTTATTCATTATAAATTTGCTTTTTTTAACCTTCGTAGAAAAATTGTTGTACCTTACATGTGCAAAAAAGCTCTTTCCCACTCGTGTGTATGAAATACGGTTTTAGACGAAGTAGATGACTTTTTCACACTCGTGAGAAATCAGTTAATTGGTGCACTGTTTTCACAATTTTCTATATCATTTGACATTGTTTTGGTGAAAAACTTTCAATATGGTGTTATGTACAACATATTATGTTGACAACAACTTAATCTACTACTTAGACTATTAATAAAAGATGGACCAAGACATAAACACTGAAAACGTGTTCCGACATCCCTCTCTCTCCAAACAAGACTGTTCAAAACAATGAATGCCAGATCAATAATGTTACTGGCACTTACAATGAAAGAGCGCAACCTCTCCAGTGATAATTGGTGGGCAATAAACATCGATGGATCCATTATACCCGTTTTACTTTGCTACATCTGGCAACATGAATGTTTACATCCTGTCAGGCCGTTTGTTTACATAATACCATAATAATAAGAGTTCGTGTTTTTCAAACAGTTGTAAGTTCCTTGTTATTTATATTTTCAGCTCTAGCTTTCACTAGTGTTCTGTTTGTGAGAAAACTTCGAAAGAAGGTAAGTCTATCAGTTTCCTACGTAAGCAACCCAAAGCCATCAATCAAAACAAAGGATACATGGTCATGGGCGTAGAGAATTGTAGTGACAGGTAAGCATAGATTTTTAAATAATATTCGTATTATTACCTTTTTGATTAGTTGTAGGAACGGTATTAAAATTCGCATAACTATCAGTTACGTTTTAAGTATTAATAAAGATTAATTAATAATTATCAATAAATCACTCTGATTACTCATCAAGTCTCGTGTTGGCCCAGCCACGTTTTCGGCTGGTAATTTTTAAATGATAATCGTATTATTACCTTTTTGATTTTTTTTTCATTTTCGAAAGCATACTGAATACCTACTGAATACTTTGAAAAATGCAACTTGGAAAAATTATTCCATTTAAATAAATAAAAAATACTGACTTTTTGAAAGTATATTACCTATTATTATTGTCAACCTCTAATTTAAGATAATCAGAATATGGAGAGGGGGAATAATATTCAAACAATATCATCAAAGAATATGAAATAGAAGACTTTGACCCGGTTGCACGAACGTTAAAAAAATTTCAGATTATTACTAATTTTAAGGTGCAAATTTTTAAAATGTGGTGAACTTTTTCCATGATCTTTCATTTTTTATCAATTAATGATAAAAAAAAGATTAAAAAAAGCAATTAATTCTTCTAAAATTGAGACGAATTCATTCCCAGCAATATCAGAACAAAACTTTAGTAATACAGGGCATTTTAAAATTAGTGATTAGGTATCTGACATATTTTCAATTAGGTTCGTTTAATTTATTTTTAGAATAAAATCAACTAAATATGTAAGAAATTGAAAAAATATTCTAGGTACCTACTGATGTATATTGCTTTCCGACTTTCCTATCGATTTTTTATTTGCTAAATTGTTATTACCTTTTTGTACCTTTTATTTTGTATAGGTAGGTATAAGTATATATTTTCTTAATTTAATATCTATTAGTATTCCCATAATTTATATTTTTTGTAACAAAAACTGCAAATAAAATAATAATATTATGAATATTATGATCATTATTATAATTTATGTAATTATTACATTTCCTATAACTGAACTCGAGCGCGCCACTGCCGTTGCATTCTGTTTGTTTACGTTTTACGTCGTTCCCCTTACCCCACCAAAAGCAGCATATGAGTGCGAGAGAGAATATCAACAAACCAAAACTGACTTCAAGCTAAGATAGGGAAGGCGCGGTCCATATTTATTAATATAGTCTAAGATCTACTATCATTGCTTTGGCACCTTAACTTGTTTGTCCTTTTCACAAGACGAGCAGATCAGTAATATTTATCAGATCTGCTGCCCAGTTAAGACAAACTATTGCTGCTCCTTAGTTTAATTTTTTAATGTGTTCTCATGGAATAAAAGTTCTCATACCAGAACTTGGAATACATCAAGTCATATCTGCTTCAATTAAACTCTTATTGTCTGTAAAGAATTATAGATTTTCTTAATTGGGTAGGTCCAAATAGTATATTCAAAAACATATTTTTACTATACTATAATTAAGATGTAACTCATTCCAACTGAAAGTTATAAATGTAAAGACCGTCGAAAAAGCTAAAGCTAAGGACGAAAATATTGGGTAAAAAATCCATGAGCCATCGATCATTTCGAGATTAAATATGAAGTTGTTATTCCGCGCTGGCCAGACGAGAGATAGGGCTTTATCCTAGGGACAAAGCGGACTAAATGGACAATTAGGTTGACTTAAACATATTTGTTTTATAGGTTAGTCCGGGGTTATCCTGGATAAGACCGAGTGGACTAATGGCGTAGATAATATTTACGAAGGCAGGAATCTGGAAGAGGATTGCCATTCCGACGAATTAAGCTGTGAGATTCGCCGATACAGGGTAACTGATTACGGCTTTCTTTCTTGTATCGTCTCCTAGATCGGAAGGCGGATTTTTATAGATTTTCAGAGCCAAAGTAATTGCGCCAAAATACGGAGCGTATCCTGATATAATCATTTCTTTCTCCTAAGCGGAAATCTTTTAAAAGATCCTGATAGTGGAATCTGTTGTAACGAAAATATTATTAGAATATTATACGTTACCAAACGTTACTATAGATATAAATAGAAAAAATATCTCAATTGATATACATAATCCGTATAACATTTTTCACGATAACTGTTAAGTTTGAAATGTTAGCTGGATTAAAAATGAAATGGTGCTAGATATCAGCTATATAGGGTACCATATTCAAGACTGTATTTTAGTTTGGTGCTCTCATGCTACTCTCTTCATCTTAGACTATTCTTCAATATATAATATACAGGGTAACTCAAGGTAACAGGGTATCCCAAAACTTAACGTCATCCCTTGAAGGGCTGGTAGGCCAAGTCATGACTGGCCAGAATATCATAAGATGATCTGATTAATCATTAATGGGGCTATTCAGCATTGCGTAACAAAATTAAGAATGTAAGAATATGAAATTTTGCAACTGTGACACTCGAAAAACAGATCTAAGGTATCGATTTTCACAAAATTCATGAAAGTCCCATTATCTCTAAAATAAACTATTTTTTACTGAGATCATCTTATGATATTCTGGTCAGTCATGACTTGGCCTACCAGCTCTTCAAGGGATGACGTTGAGTTTTGGGACACCCTGTATAGCTTCCTAACCGCGCTTGATTGGTCTTGGGTGACTTCTAGTGTTGACACAGATTCTGCCCTTGAGGAATTTTACTCTGTAATATTCTCTGCCTTCGATTTGTTTATACCTCGGAGTTCACCTGTCTCGTATTCTAGGTCAGAATATCCAGCCTGCTTTACCAATGAGATTGTCTCCAATATCAAACTGAAATATAAATACTGGCGGATATTCAGGTCATCGGGATCCGCTGGGTATTATGATGCATTTCGACCATTACGTAAAGTTAAAATTGACGTCGGGGTAGCTTTTAATGCTTTCATTAATCGACTTGAAGTGGAGATGGGATATAATCCGAATAGTTTTTGATCCTATGGTAATAGCCGTAGAGGTCACACCAATATTCCATCTCTAAATGGTGTTGAGACGCTTTCCCAGCAGGAGGCGGTGGACTGTTTCGCTTCTTTTTTTAAAGATTGTTACATTTAAGTAGCATCTCTTTTCCCAGATTGTGATCAATGTGTTATAATGCCAATCGCTTGCGTATGACCTTTTGATTACGCAGGCGAATTTATGTGTATTACTGCGGTTTGTTCTTTGTTTGTGAATTATTATCATCGCTTACAACGATATTGTACTAATCAATGATTGTTGAATTTAATGGTACAATAAAGAGATTTATTATTATTATTATTATTCCCAGATGTTTTGATGAAGGCGATTTGAGAGCTGCCGTGAATAGATTAAAACCTTCTATATGTTCTGGTCCTTATGGCGTTCCTGCTTTCTTTCTTAAGTCTGCCTTTGTTGATGATTCATTTGCTCCATGTGTTCAACAGTGTCCTAAAAACAGGTTGTTTTCCTAAGATATGGAAGGTATCTCGTATTGTTCCTGTTTTGAAGTCAGGTGATAAGACTGCTGTAAATAATTACAAACCAATATCAATACTCAGTCAAATATATAAGCTTTTTGAATTCTGTCTTCATAGTCTGATTTTAAGATCGACATTCCATAGAATTTCACCCATGCAGCATGGTTTCGTGACTGGGAGATCGACTGTAACTAATTTGCTTTGTATCTCTCAATTTATGCCTCTAGCCTCTAGATGCCGGTTTTCAGGTAGATGTTGTATATACCGATTTCAGGAAAGCTTTTAATCGTCTGAATGATGACATTGTTATTCAAAAACTGCAATATTTTGTTCTGCCACATAACTTGATCAAACTGATTGACCATTATCTGCGTGACAGATCTCAATTCGTTGAAGTCTTAGGATTTAGGTGATCTGTTTTTGAGGCTCCGTCTGGAGTATCGCAAGGTTCTGTTCTTGGACCCTGATATACATTATGTTTATTAATGATGTGACTAATATTTTCCGAGTCAAGTGTTTGATGTACGCGGCTGACATGAAAATTTGTCGTGTAAGATCTTTTGAGGATGCTCTCATTTTGCAACAAGATGTTGATAAATTTTTATGGGTGGTGTCAGTTAAATAGAATAGATTTGAACGTCTCTAAATGTGCTGTTGTATCCTAAACACGAAGTAAGTCCCCCATATGCTCCAGTATTCATTGTCTGGAGAGGTCATCGCAGTAGGCTGGATGTTATGCATGATCTTGGGGTTATTTTTGACTCACATTTGACATTTAAACTGGATATTGAACCGGTTGTCTCCAGATCATCGATTGGAGTTTCAGGCACTGCCAGCATGACAATTGTTATGGGCGATGGAGTAATACTCCGAACCCACCTAACAAGCTAGTAATTGCACTTTATGTGCTTTATACTCATTGACCTGCATTTCATGCATTAATCCTTGAGTATACTTGCCTTTCCTCTTCTTCATGATTGTCAATCGACGGCATTGGTAGTGTCTGGGACTGCAATAACTTAGAGTGAACTCACGGTTAGTTCTTTGGAATAACCGCTAGATGTCGCTCTACTTTACACCACACGGAGTTCCGTGTTAATTCGTAGCTTAAGAGGTGCCGGCTTCCGTTTATCCGACAGCATCCCCCAGATACTCCAGATGCAGCACACTGATGAGTTCCAGTAGAACGAAACACGTGTCTGTGCTTGATTTGGTACTCTGGAAGGCTCTGCTGTTGGATATTAGTTGGAAGCTCCTCTCGATTGGAGTTTCAGGCACTGCCAGCATGACAATTGTTATGGGCGATGGAGTAATTCTCCGAACCCACCTAACAAGCTAGTAATTGCACTTTATGTGCTTTATACTCATTGACCTGCATTTCATGCATTAATCCTTGAGTATACTTGCCTTTCCTCTTCTTCGTCTCCAGATCCTCTAGAGCGCTTGGATCTATAATTAGGAGCTCTATAAAATTTACTAACCAGAAAACACTTATTTACCTCTATGGGTCTTTGGTTCGGCCTTTGTTGGAATACGCATCGCTGGTCTGGTCTCCCTCGCTTGTCAGTGAGGTTGAGCTACTTGAGCGAGTGCAATGTAATTTTCTCAAGTTTCTCGCTTATCGATCTGATTATGTTTATCCTTCTGTATTTTATCCGCAGCAGTTACTACTAGATAGATTTAACCTTGCCAGCCTTCAGCTTCGCCGACGAATGTTTGCGGCTGTATTTCTTTTCAGACTGGTTATTTCAGACTTCTTTCATGTACAGAATCGTGTCCCTTTGGAACAGCATTCCAAGCAAAATAGTTCCTGAGAAATATAACTTGCGATATAACGATTCAATGTGAACGTGAATCGATATCTCCGCTTATGCACCGCTTCCAGAGCGCCTTAGAGATTTCCCTGCAGTGCATGTGTGTTTTCAGGAAAAAAAGAACAATTTTTTATAAAATTTAGCAACCGTAATTTAGGGTATTTAGTAAGGGTATTGAGCAATAAAATTATCGTAGTATTGTAACGCATTTACGGCGTTAAAGTTTATTTACGCATACTTAACATCGGTTATTACAAAATAGTTTTCTCGGGCTAAAATTCATTTTTCCTACAAGTATCGCGGGTAAATTCACGGACCCTTTGAGCGTGATAGAAAGCATAATTTGATAGTGCGTCGCTCGCATACCATAGATAAAAATAATATAATGCATGAAAAGTTAAGATGTTGGAAGTCAAAGATGACAGTGTTGCCAGTTTCGCGCTTTGAGTGCTAGATCTGGGTGCTTTTTTGGTTGCTACTGCGCGCTTCGGTACGAACTAGAGCTTTGCTTTCTTATGATTTTGCTAACGCTTTTAATATATGAATACCAAGTCTTTTTTTGTGTTCTATGCCCAATATGGATAGCTAAAGTAAGAAATATTTAACCGAAAATGTTAATTAGAATTTTTTTACTTAACACCTTCGGTTCGCGATTTACCTAAGCAACCCATTTGCGATTTATCAATCTATATATTATTATCTAATATTTGATCTTTGTCATAATCAAATAGCAGATAAAGTATATGCTCCTACTACCGGATCTAACAGCCAGTATTATAAAGGCTCGTTAAGTTAACGGGAAGATTTCTGGGGCCGTTTCTAGAAAAGGTATCGACCGTAGGTAGAAAATATGACAATTTATCGATTCTTGGTATTAAAGGGATTACAAAAATGTTAATAAAATTTATTTGACGTCGATATTAGCTTTTAAAATGGTCACAGAAACCTGCCCGTTATATAGCTTAATGAGCCTTTATAATACTGGCTGTAAGACTATTCCAACTACTAAATAATAAATTGATTCCCAAATTTGTAATTTATAAGCCATCTCGACATCTCAAAACACCTGTCAGCAACAAAGCGTTTTATACATAATATGCATTATACTTTTATTTTAAACTGGTACGATACTGAACTCAACCTCGCCACTATGAAGTCGCAGTGATCTTTAAAATTCAAATTACCATCCATATGCAGCCCAAGAAATTTTACACAAGTGACAACAGGCATCTCCGCCTCATCTAAAAACAAGTGAATATCCTCAACATTCTTCTGACGATGGTGAAATCGCACCACCCTCGTTTTGCCCACATTACAGTACAAACACTGTTGGCAAAACCAGGAACACACATCTCGCAATAACTCTTGCGCCTGGTGCTGTAAATTCTCCGACTGCCCAGGGGACAGAAGGATCGCCGCATCGTCTGCATACATGGTCAAAAAAACATCATCCCTGGAGAAGCGTTCAAGAGAATTGATATACAGTAAAAAGAGAGGGCCTAAAATGGAACCCTGCGGTACTCCCACCTCAATGTCAACGAGCTCCGAATTAGATCTTTGCATCTCCTTCACATTAGGTATGGACACAAATTGCCTCCTACCACTCAGAAAAGACTCTATCCAAACGAATGGTAAACCATTCACACCACACTCTGATAACTTTTGAATCAATAGCGGGTGATTCACGCAATCAAATGCCCTAATGAGATCGCAAAAGATCCCAACAGGACACTCACCCGACTCCAAAGCACTAATGACATTTTCATAGAAGGAGCCCAGAGCTGTGTGCGTTGATCTCTGGCTTCTAAAACCATGTTGGCTCGGAGAAAGAATATTTTCGCCCTCCATTAACTTCTCTAGTCTATCCCTGAAACAATATTCCAGAATCTTGGAAAACACAGACGGTATAGTGATTGGACGAAAGTTTTTTATGTTCATCGGGTCAGACTTTTTCAACACTGGGGTGACCCTTCCCACCTTTAAAGCATCCGGAAAACACCCCGTACAAAAGGACAAATTCACTAAATGCGTGAGTGGCTTAACAATAATTGCAAACAATACCCTTCTCAGTATAAAACTCGGTATATATCTGAACCGAACGATTTTTTGTTTTTTAAGTTTGTATAAATAAGGTTATAAAATTCTTCTTCTGTAAATGGACATATTGACATTTTATGTAATCTATCATTACCGACGGCGCAACTACCCTGCCTCTCGGGAACAGGCATTCTTTGCAAAATCTCCAACGATGCATTCTTAAAGAAAATATTGAACATTTCAGCAATTTCGTGGATGTCTGAAACAGCCTCGTCACTCTGACCATTCCTGTACAACTTAATGCCCTTGGTAATTCTTTGTTTACCCGTTATCTCCGAGACCAATTTCCATGCAGTCTTAGTCTTATCTACAGAATCACAAATCATTTTTGATAGTGACCACGCTTCGTTTCCTTTATGAGCTTACGGTGCCTTTTCTTCGCGTTGTTATAAATATTCCTAACTTCACCAACTTCTGGCAAGCAGGATTTAAAAAAATGCAATGTCTTCAGTCTCATACTAGAGTCCCTCACACCTTTATCAACCCAATACTTATTTCCAGACCGTTGTTTATAGATCTTCTTTAATGGAAAATTATTTTCAAAATGAAACAGAAAAACCTCATAAAACCAAGAAAATGCCATCTATATCCCTGCTACAATACAAGTCGGACCAATTTACTGAGGAAAGTAATCTTTCAAAATTTGAGATTGACTCATCCTTATAAACTCTCTTCAGTACGTAACCAGGCACCTCAGGCTTCTCAACCCCCATCTCCAGCAACACCATTCTATGATCGGAAACCAAACTGTCGAGAACAACACATACTCCATCATTTGTGAAATTCAAAAAAACCTGATCAAGTGTCGTGATACTATGATTCGTGACCCTCGTCGGCCAGAAACTTTTCTTTTAAGATTAAAAACAGATAACTCGTTACACAATGCCTCGAAATCCCCAGATACTCTGCCATAGGAATCAAAATTAAAATCCCCACATATGACTAAATTACCTATGCTCAGGGTTAAACAAATATTCTAGTGCACCCATAATATTATCGTAAAAGATCCTATGGTTTCCAGAAGGCGGCCTGTAGGCATTCAAAATTACAAATTTAGCGTTATTTAACCTGCATGTAATCGCAAACATTTCTATATTGTTGTCAACAGAATATCTACCTACATCTAGCGTTCTCACATCTTCAGCATACCTGCACCATATGGCCGCACCCCCACCCCTACTAGTAGTTCTGCAGGTATAAGCACCCAACGAAAATCCCACAAAATTAACCGACTTGAGAAACTCTTCAGATGCCCAGGTCTCTGTCAAACATACAAACTGCAGTTCCTTGTATTCACCAATGTCAACATTGATTTCATCCACCTTCTCAAAATTCAAACTCTGGACATTCAAAACTATAAGACTTGGATTAAAAATCACATTGCCACAACGGCTGGTGCCTTGCGCTGTTGAAAAAACTGTCTTATGCACGCATTCTCCGGCCATAGCGAAGGATTCATTGCTTTTTGAAAATTATTTTCAAATTGTTACCTTGAAAGATGAGTAGATTTCTGGATGCTTTGCCGTCAGCTGTTCACAGTTGACCTCCGGGAAATTAGGTTTTAAAAACTTTACCAACTTCTCACAACTGGTTCCTGGTTCAATTCGATATACATGCAGGTGTATCAGTTATTATTTATAATAATTATTATAATCAATTATTATTATAACCGTTTGATAGTTGCAGATTATTGATAGATATGTCATCATTGTTAAGGATAACTCCATCCAACATAGGTACGTTAATAAAAAAAATAATAACATTCATAACAATAAAAGGGGAATTTTCAAGATACGATTAAATTTAATACGTATATGTAGTTAAATCATAATATGCACATATGGCATACATTATCCCGAATTGTATAGAATCTCCACTTTAACTTAGACTTAGCAGCTGCTGTTGCAATATCTCAATGTGTCGACCGACCAAGTATTGCCAACCGATCGTCCTGTGAACGTGGACATTGTTCAGATGCCGTCTTAGTTGACAGCTAAGTTTCCGAATCTATTGAAATAATCTGTCTATCTACCAATAATTATTTCTCCATTATTTGATCTTTTGGTAAATCAGAATAATATAATTATTATATTACAATTAGGTCAAATGTTTTATTTATATACAGGGTGAGTCCCCTAAAATGGGAAGCTCGATTACATCTACACCATTAAAGATATCGAAATGAACCAAAAAGTGTTGCAAATGGGAAAGTAAAGTTCAGTTTGTAAAATTATTTTCAGATACTGGCCCAATAGCGCTGTACGTCATACAACCTCGTTATTTTAAATAGGACACCCTCTATATTATTTACTTATTTATTGATTTAAAAGTCATATAACTAGCCTCCTGATAGAAATTGCGGTAGGATCCTAGGGAATTTTCTTTACACACGCATTGTACTAATATTAATAAATGATTTGTCACAAATAAAATAAAAACGGAGTGAATGAGTCGTTTTGATAGGTACACCCAGGATGGTATCTTCGTGTTGGTGGTTAAAACTATTAGCTAGACAGACTTACAAGTTCCTTTGGAAATCTGAGAGTACTTATAAGAAGTGTTCGACCTGACCTGACCTGGCCTTCTAGCACATTCAATTCCTCCTCATTTAACAGTCATAGGCATAGGTACGTAATTCAGGTGAGTCTTCCGGGTTTGGAGTTCGACAATACCGAGACGTATCAGGGAGCTGCAGGGCCGTGGTAACCGTATATTGAAGCCGAAAATTGCGGAAATGTTCTGTCGAACGGAATATGGCCGCCGCTGCACGGAGAAAATGGCGAAGAGAAAATCCGAAATTAGATCCAAAAAGCTAGAAGTAAACAGTGAATATTAATATTTAACTTTTCGATCACTGTAACCGTCTACGTTGACTTACCCATTTTTTTAAATAACAGCTTTGGAGAGAAATTTATGTATTATAATTTAAGAAATATTTTATAATAAGTCACTTCGTGTAGCATCAAAAGTCGTTCGAGAAAAAGCAAAACGTCTCCCCGCTGTCAGTTTCGACCTTCTCCGTTTTTTTTTTTTTTTTTTTAAAAAGGAAGGGAGAACTAATCAATATTATTGGCATGCTCGTTGAAGAGCAGCGCCGCTTTGATAATCATACTGCGAGTTATTCTCTTGAGACCAAACAACATTCGGCCACTGTTGAACAGGTGGCGTAGGCCGTCCCATAAATTGATTTTTAAACAACTGGCGCTACCTCGCCAACCTTAACGACAATAAAAAAGAACTCTGTAACCACGTTACAAAGTTTTACAAATGCAAGTACTGGATCACAATGCTATTATTTAAAATCATGTTAGACTATACAGTGTGTATCCCAAAGTTTCAGATAATGAAATGAAATGTTTTATTGCAATTTTGTATGTACCAGGGTATTGCGTTTTACCAGGACGAGACTTCTATTGGGACAGTAATAATGACATGAATAATCAGATGGTCAATAACTCTATGAGAAGGAACAGGTTTAGGCAAATTTTGAGATACTTACACTGTGCTGACAATACAAAACCAGATAATTCTGATAAAATATGGAAGCTACGACCATTTATGAAGAAATTAAGTACAAACCTTTTGCTCAACTGGATACCAGAAAAAATTCAGATTTTGATGAGTCCATGATCAAATATTTTGGGCGACACTCTTGCAAACAATTTATTCGGGGAAAGCCCATCAGATTTGAGTACAAAATGTGGTGTATGAACGCCCCTACAGGATACCTCGTCAATTTCGATCTATACCAGGGAATAAATCCCAAAGGCAATATAAATTATGAAAAACTATTCGGGAAGTGTATAACACCCCTTCTGATCATGATTGACGAATTCCCTGAGCGTATCAAAAAGGTTCCATTTAATTTTTACTTTGATAATTTATTCACCGGATTCAATGTGTTATATTATTTAAAAAGCCTGGGATATAATGCCACTGGAACTATTAGAGAAAATCGTGTCCCAAAATCTTGTCCGTTACTCCTAAAAAAGAATTTTTTGAAAACCAAAAAACGAGGTGAATTTGAAGCTTGTATTGACAAAGACGATGGAATAATTGTCGTAAAATGGGTGAACAATAATGTTGTTTCTGCAGCATCTACTTGCCATGGTATTACATCTATTTCTCAAGTGAAAAGATTTTCTCAGCGGGAAAAGAAAATTATTCAAGTGAAAAGGCCTTCTATAATAACAGAATGTAATCGGTTTATGGGAGGAACTGATCTCTTAGACGAGAATTTATCAAGGTACAGAATTAGCATTCGACGAAAAAAATGGTGGTGGCCAATATTTACCTGGCTGTTGGATGAATCCTTCAACCAGAATTCCGCAGTTGGCCTTTAGAAGGGAAAAAATAGTTAACAGCTATTTGACACATTTTGGAGTTCCACCATACGTCCAAGTCCAGCGTAATTCTACACAGAATATCATACGATATCAGGTATGATAGTCAAAATCACTTTTTGGTTCCAAATCCCGACAAAAAAAGAAAACGATGTGCAGGAGAGGGATGTTCATCAAGCGTTCGAAGCATTTGTAGTAAATGTAATGTTGGTTTATGCTTAGAATGCAATTATACAGGGTGGCCCAGCGAAAACGTACCAGGTCTAATAACTTGAAAACTGAAGATGTACGCGAAAAACGTCGAAACAGGTCGATTTTGTTATCGAGGGGGACATATTTTTGTGACAAATTTAACTACTCAAGTTCACCCCCTTGACAGGGGTAGCTACCCCTTTGCTTATCATCATAGGGAACAGGTATCGAGTGATCATTCCGATAAGAAACGCGCCCCAATCTTATTAGTCATTAAGCCAACCGAATAAATGATTCACAAAATAAAATTATTATCATGATAACGGGTGATCCACAAAATTTTTCATCAACTTAGTGCCTTGGAAAAAATGAAGCATGTCTGCCAGTCTGTCAGATAAAACTATTGATAGGTGTGTTCAGGTGCAATGAGCTCAGACATGACAGCAATAGCTATCTCTCTCTTCCAAGGCACTTACTAGTTGGTGAAAAATTTTGTGGATCACACGATACAACCAAGTATAGGTATGATGATCACACTACTAACAACAATTATCGCCCAAGTAATGTCACTAGACACTCAAAATCACTTTAAAGTTGAAAAACTGTGATAAATCACTAAGAAAATATCAAAATAAAACTGGAAAGCGCTGTGGGACTCAAAATTTAATTTTATGTGTTGTAATACTATTAATCAGGTTCATTAAACTGCACCTGATTTCGATCGCCCCAAGCTAGAATCTCTTGTAGATCTTTGTTAAGTATTGAGACTTCTTGCTCTCTGCGAAAATGTGCGTCGATGGCCGAAGATCGCGCATTTAAGGTATAAGAAGATATGAGTGTACATGTGCCATCGGCAAAACTGTATATTGATTTTTTTTGTTGTTTCGAGCAGATCGTTTATCCAGACAGTTTGGCATCATGACGTTTTGGAATATTGTTGAATTTCGAAGGAATCGAAGAGACTGTCTGAAGTTATTGCCGATCATAGATCCAAATTTTTAATTTAGTTTCCAGAATTCCCTGATTGCCTTTTATCGACAAGACAAAACTACAAACTATCAATCAAACAACCAGTTGTATACCTAGTTTATACGTGAGTGAATAAAAAAAAAAGCAATCGCTCAATAATTATTATTACTATTATTCTAATTACTAATTTAAAGTTTTTACAGGTTTTAAAGTTGAACATTTTAACACTTGACACTCCATTATTTCATATGAGCTTTCAGGTAAGGGATGCTGTCGCATGAATTTCACGGAAAAAGTAAAAAACAAAATTACCATTTAAATACCAGGGGCGTTTTTGCATAAAATTTTGCTACGATTACGTGAAAAACGCATTCCTGTCGGTCGCTCGAAAGCCACTGTCAACCCCTTGTGTTCTATAAACAGAGGGCAGATGAGGTCTTTCAACACTTCTCAACCCAAATGAAACTATATTATTTCGCATTCCGAAACTTGCAAATAAACGGAATAAAAGCGTAGACATAACAGGAGAGCACAGGACTGGACTATTCAGAAATACATAAATTTAAATCGTGAACACTACAATAATTTATTTTTTTTATTATACTTTTAACAAGCCAAAGAATAATACCTAAATTATGATTCAAGTGCACAATCGAGTGTTTCTCCCACGCGCTGTAATTTAAGTACAGGAGGCTTTCCAATGCGCCTTATTGCTTAAAGTGGTGTTTTTTTTATTATGCCTGACATATAATCGGAAATTGGTTCCAACATAACTGTATCGGGTTATAGTTAAATGTATGATAAAGAATAGACATTTATGAAAAAAAAACAGCTTCGCGGAATTTTCTTAGAGTTAAATTCGACAAGCCAGTATTTTTTTGACTTATTAGTTGGGTGGTTTAACTTCCACCTAGGTGTGTTTTCTAAAGATCTCTAAATAGTACTTCCTTTATGCGAGTATGTTTGAGGGGTCAATGTTTGTGATTTCTTGACATTTGGTAACATTTTCCTTATCTGCGGATAGAGTAATGACATTTATGTTTGTGTTGAGGTTCCTGCAAGCAGCTCTTTCATGTCTGGTGACGTTGTTTTTAAGGGAATTGTCTCTCGGTAAAATTTTCCATCATTACACGACGAATCATTTCATCAGTTTTATGGTATATGGCTTCCGCATACTTCAATACTGGTAGCTGTGCCATCAACTGGCAAGGTGGAGTTTCCTTCTTTGGCCAGCACGACTGTTTCCGCGGCAGTCAGATGGTGGTTCATTTCGCTGATCATTGTGCGGCTTCAAAAATCAATAAGGCTTCTTCTTGTATTTAGCTGTGGTGGATCTTAATTTTGCAACCATTAATTCGTTTGTGATCTTGTCTACGAAATCCCAGTCAGACTCTCGCATTTTACAACAAACCTACAGATGTATTTGTAAAAAATTTATAAGGTCATTAAAAGCAATATCTGGGCGGAAGTGGTCGATCCTCAGGAGGGTCCTCTTTAAGCGATCATTAATGCAGTGGAAAGCAGCTGTCCGAAAATTACGTTCTTGGCGTAGAAAAGAATAAATAATATTAGTATCTCTGCAACGCGGGAGAAAGCTTAGTGTGCTCAGAAACTGTTGCTTTTTCTTGCGCAGTAATACCTCAAGTCGTCAATCAAATTGATATGTTCAATCTCCGTAGAGACAAGTATAGGTATATACAGGGTGTCAATTTGAAAACTTGCCACCCTCGAATTCTTCCTTGAAAAATATTTTTCAAAGAAATCCCGAAACAGGTCAATTTTTTAATGTAATTAATGTTCTATTGACGTAAAAAAAATATACAGGGTGTTTCTTGACTCAGTAACAACGATACGGTCTATTTTTTTAATGGGACACCCTATATATCATTACAATTTCAGATTGTCTGAGAAAATCTAATAAAAATTCTTTTTACCGTTGCAGTTTAAACTGAGTAGCTTACGAGTTATAAACAAATGAAAATCGCAGCTTTTTATTTTCAAAGCAGCTTGTTTTGAAAACGGCTACAGATATCGGAAAACGGCTTACATGTTCCTATCTTAGCTTTTCAAACGGTATCCTATTGTGTAGATGAAATTTTCATACAAGGTGACGAAAATTATCAGACTTTTGATCACCCTGTATAAGAATTTCATCTACATCATAGGATACCGCTTCAAAAGTTAAGATAGGAACATGTAAGACGTTTTTCGATATTTAGAGCCGTGTCCGATTTACACTGCTTTCAAAATGGAAATTGCAATTTTCATTTGTTTATAACTCATAACCTATTCAATGTAAGCTGCAACTGTAAAAACCATTCCTACTGGATTTTCTCAGACATTCTGAAAATGTAATAATATACAGGATGTCCGATTTGAAAAAAAAATAATGTCGTCCTTACTGAGTCAAGCAGCACCCTATAGAAAATACTTTTACGTCAATAGAACATAAATTAAATTGGAAAATGACCTGTTTCGGGATTTCTTTGAAAAAAAATCGAAGAATTTGGGGGTGGCAAGTTTTCAAATTGTGAAATGGATCGCACCTAGGTAGGATGATAAGGAAATTATTTCCATCTCCATCGTTAAATCAGCCCAAATCGAAAAAGCAAATAGTGCAAGCATTAGGTACGTAAATACCTAAAGGTAAAATTGTTAGGAAATCAAAGCGCAGCTACCCGCCGTTACATCAAGTAAACGATCCCCGTCAGCTCATTAAATATTCATAAAATAGAAGCGCTTTAGCTAGTGGAGTTCCAGCACTTTTAACAACATCAAAGAGACGGCGAAGCTAGGGTAGAAGTTGACCAGATGGTAAGGCAGGGTATTGTAAAAGACACTCTCGACCCGCGTGGCGAAAGAATGAGCTGACCTAGAAACAGACCGCCGGGTGGAAGATTTTTGTGGAATCATGAATCAAACAATAACTCCATGCAAAGACAATAGTAACTCGTTAGGTATACTACCTACGATAATTAAAAGTACACCAATCGATAAAGTGTATAAATAAATGGCAACAGCCGAAAGTTCATCATAATCCCTAGATGGCAAGCAGGTTAAAATGCGAAATGAAAGTTAAGCCGGTGTAATTATAATAGTTAGGTACAATGAAAAGACGACAATGCGTCGGCCGATTTGAAGGAAAATTTAGGTAGTTGAAGTTCAGGACAATTCAGTAAGGTAGCCGCGAGGTCAAATCGCTAAGTCTCGTAATTAGGGAAATATGACAAGTAGAGAACGGATTATAGGCAAAGAAAAAATGCAAAATAGGCGCCTTTATAGGCACATTTTTTGGGATAAAAAGGCTTAAACTTGAACCAAATAGGCAATAAAATAGGCAAATTTTACTACCAAATTCTCACTACATAGAAAAAATGAGTAACACAAATTTACGTTTATATGTGCCTTAAAAATTCCTGCCGATTTCCAAAAATTTACAGCAATTTCCCTAAGATTTTGTTTTACATCAAGCACGTTGTATGAAAAATAAAAAAATTACAAATATTACACTTACCATTTTGCTACACGCTCGGAAAAATATTGTGTTGCCATTCAAGATTAATTCAGGATATGATTTAATCCACGAAGAAATTTTGCTTGATTTACTCATTTTTTATATATTCAAATTTTATAATATGGGTACAGAAAACCCGAACACTTTTGATGAATTACTATAAAATAATACCGGCAATATGTATTTTCGATATAAAAATACCTGCTATAGCTAAGTCCACTCTGTCCACTGGTAATACTTCACCGACTTGGTTCTTTAAAGTGGAAACTATATTTAAAAGATAATCGTAGTAGTAGTTAAAACGAAGAACATTTAACAAAAATAAAAGATAAGCATTATACAGGTAGAGAGAATTTGTTTAGGGAGAATTTCTAGAAGCAAGACCATTTTCTTCCAGATCTCAGAGCATGAACGGATCATTATGAATGCCATCTTCGAATTATCCGCCAACAAATTCTGGTCTACCAGTACCTTCATATTCATTCATGAGAAGTAAGAAAGTAACAGATACCTACATCTGGGATTCATTAAAACCAGATATGTGTAGTAAATGGAAACAATATTAATTTGATAACTTGAAAAGATACGCCTCAGCCTTCACCACATTGACTTAGGACCTATACTAGATTATTATCTCAAGTGCGGTAGTAAAATTTTCAAATATCCTTTCCCAAATATCCCAAAAAGTTAATAATTATTAGCATGAAATATATTTTGAGGTAGATAAATTTAAATTTATTTGAATAGGCAAAAATAGGCATTTTTTGTGAAAATAAGCACCAGATACTCAAATAGGCAAAAAAGGCACAGATAGGCACTTTGCCTATAATCCGTTCTCTAATGACAAGAAACAAATCACGATATAAGGCAATACCAATAAGGTGCATTGTTACGGTCGTGTTTAGAAAGCGGGTGACTGCTTCTATAAAAGCAGACGTCCTACCGCAGCTCAAGGAGATGAAGATCAGCTTCCAAGCAGGTCGCATCTGACTCCTTAATCCTTAGTTGTTGGCCAGAGATGACGTTATGTGAACTCCGGCCTGCAAGTCCTTCTTTAACCAAAAATTCAGCCAGAGACGACGTTATGTGAACTCCGGCGAGTTTTCCTTAATCTACCTGAGAATTTCCATTGCCAATTTAGTAAGGGTCAACTCGCACCCGAACAAACTTCTAAATCACACTTCTTAACCCGATAATTCAGCCAGAGACGACGTTTATGTGAACTCCGGCTGAGTTTTCCATCATCTACCTGAGAATTTCCATTGCCAATTTGATTAGTGTCAAATAGCACCCAAACAAACTTCTAATCACAGTTCTTACCCGATAATTCAGCCAGAGACGACGCCTGTGTGAACTCCGGCTGAATTTCCCTCCTAAATCCAGGAAAACCCAATGAGAAAATAGTTAGGGAAGATCTCTCTTCGAAATAAAATCCACATAAATAAATAATCAAACAGATTCGGCAAATCCACGAGCGCAGATCCCATTATAAAACCAAGTAAAATACAAGTCCACGGCAGGAAGCAATCCCTCAACAACAAATAATTAATGAATAGGAAATTGAGATAGAGCTAGGAAGAAAGTGAACCCAGGTCAGGAATAAAATAACCTGTGAATAATAATTAAAGCGGCACGTTATTAGGAATAAACCAAGTTAGGCCGGAAATAGACATACTTCAACAAATAATCACAAATTCACGTATAGGAAATCGAGAAAGAGCTAGGAGGAAAATGAACCCAGGTCAGGGATTAAATAAAACAGCCCATGATCAGAAATAATTATTCAATCATCCTATTCTTCGAAGAGTCCGAGTTTATTTAGCGAGATGTGTAGGCAATAAATGTCCCTTTAAATTATACGATATTAGAAAGTGAAAGCTAGCAATTCCTCTCATTGTATTGCATCATAAATGAAGACCGTGTAGTGGAGCACCCTCCGATATACAACAGGTCCAGATAGAACAAGGCAGGGTTGTCAGATGTAGCACCAGCCACTCATTTAAATTATCAGGAAATACTAATTCCATTACAACAACCGATTAAGATTCATAATAGGTACTCGATTATCCCACGTTGGGGGAGGCATTCATCTCGATGTCCAGATGAAGACCTCCGGTGAACCAGTAAGAGAGCGTGACTCTTTAAAGTGGAAATCGTAGAGCGCAACGGGGCAAAAACACCCCCAGAGTAGGACAGAGTAAAGCAAACCAAAGCAGAGCTGTCAGGTGTAATAACCGCCCTCACATATCAGGAAATCTAATAACCAAAATAAAGCTAGGATCATGAATTGTCCTTCAGCAAATAGGAATTCAAAGCAACCAAAAACAAATTAGTCTCGAGTATGTGAAAAGCCAATCAAAATCAATCAAAACCAAAACTCCTTTAGCACATCATACGAATGTCAACTCCAATCAAAATTTAAAAACAAACTCCGCAGAAAATTGCTATAAAATGTTATTGCCAGTCTGGACTGAGTTATCTGCTTTCTAAACAGGTGTTAGGGGTAAAAACCTTGGACCACGGTGGAATCGATGGTTGGTCTCGATATCCATAAACAAGCCGGCTCCAGAATAGGTATTCGTAAAAATTCCAGCATTCAATTATTACCCAGGCAAGCCTGCGGAATAATCTTAGAATAGCGGCCTAGTTTGGTCAGTTGGTCATCACATTTAAAATAGCAAAACAAAACGCGAATTGCAGAGAACGTCGTATTCGAAATGATAAGGTATATTGACTCATCGCCTTACGAGGCCAGGTAGAACAAAAAGGTAGCCGCAGGGCAAATAGGTATTGACGGTCCAAAAGAGGCCAAATAAAGGTAGCCCAGTGAGGCAAAACTCACAACAAATAAACAAAATGAGTTAAAACAACTATCATGAGTATGACGTCAATTCAGGAAAACCCCGCTTTCACAATTGAGAAAAGCAATTGGAAAGAAATTCGTATAATGTTTAAAGAGGAGGTAGAAATCAAACAAACATGGCAACACTGCTCTCGACATTCAGGCCAAGCTAGAAACTCGACTAACAAACAAGTGGTCATAAAAGTAGGGTGGAGTGTGCCTGTGTATCAGGTTAAAACCCACAACAATAAACGCTCATAAAAATTCCCAAACGAAAGGAAGAGCGAGTCAACGAGTAAAGCTCAATAAAATACAAAATGAGAATTCAATAATTATCGAATAGGTAAACAGCGACAGATATCTCCGCCATATAGACATTCCCGCAATATACCGGGTAGTCTGTAACCAACATGGTTGTATTCTTTAATTAATTCAAGCAGTTGCTTGAAATGAAATCAAAGAAAAAGGAAATTAGGTAAAGAAAAACGTTGAATAGGCAAACTAGGCAGACATTCCCGCCATAACCCGGGTAGTCTGTAACCGAAACAAAAGCAAAACGAAATAATAAGAAAGCACAGGTGTGCAAAAGAGTGGAATCCGAAATGGATTGGAGTTTGAAAAATGCATGAAAGGGATTCATCATTCGCTTTCCATTGTTTTGTACTCTCTATGCAAAATCATAGCCTCTCACGCCCTTCACCATTTTACGCTCCTTGCGAACGAATTCTCTCGTCCATCACTAGCTTTTAGACATCCGATAGGAAGTACACAGTTAACAACAAGTCTCAGTAAATTTCCCCGCTTTTCTGTGGGAAATCCCAATCAACCGAGACACAATGAGTCACAGTAGGTTCTTTTGCGCATCCATTTCGGCCATACTAATCCTGGCATACCTCAATCAAAGAGCAGGGGTGACTACGGTAAAAACTACGGTAAACACAACGAGGAAAACACAGCGGTCCTATTAGGGGAAACCCCGAGGTAAATAGACGATCACAGTGGCTTTTCGCCACAGACCATGAGGCCCGGGTCATCTTCGTTACAATTGACACCCTGTATACGCTATTAAACGGTATACGAGTAGTGTTAAAAACTAGCATATATTTTTGAGGTAACTGCAAAACAATGTAATATACAACTGATGAAAACTAAATAGGCATGTAAAAAAAAACATAGACTGCATCAACTATTATAACTTAATTGTTAAATTGTTAATTTAGTCTAGCAATTACCGGAATTTACTGCTCCGTTAAATTTATGTAGCCAATATATTTTACGGAAGTAATAACACGAGCAATGAAACATTTCAGTTGACCAATGTGTGTGCTCATACAGATATTGCTCAATATACTTGCAAATATTAAACAGTATATTATCTAGCCCGATGGAATATACGCTAACAATATAATATATTTATTTTTAATAACCACAATATGTATATTGAATATGTACTTACCTATAATTTTGAATTAAATATGGAAAATGGTGATGGTAGTAATTCAACCGGTAGAGTGAAAGTGAAACTCTAATCTGCATGAGTATTTTGTAGCGACAAAAGGAGCCTAAAATTATTTGAAAAACAATACATAGATGGTGAGCTAGATTATTGTACCGGATGAGTCATCAAAAGAATGGTCGCCGGGAATATCTCAGAAACTATTATAAGCGTCGTCAAGCCTCATCAGGAATTTTTTTTTAAAGAAAAGTGGCACTAAAAATCATTTGAAGATGGTTTTGACCTCCTAAAATGACCGCTAGGAGGCATACTATCCAATACCAAATAGAAAATTGAAATTTTATTAAAGTTTTTTTATAAAATAAATAATTTTTTTTAAGTTAGTTCAAAAAGTAAAATGTTCAAAATATCATTTGAGATGTACATATAAAAAAATGAGGTGTACTCATTTTTTGTCTACAGAACTTTTTATCCATTGTTATTGTAAAACAAAGTACAAAAAAATGTGAGTAATTTTTAAACAGTAAGATACCGAACGGATATAAAATTTGGTAATGACTTAATGATGAGAGAAGAAACCGCGAAGAATAATTATAGTCTTATCAGATTTTTCAGTTTCAAATAATAACATTTTTTGGAAAAAGTTTAGCCTGAATTTCAGATTGCGATTCAGTTCAGATAAGAGATCACAAACAGTTATTTTGCTTCAAATATCAACCTATTCGAAAAAGGAATGCTATTCCATGGAAGGGCAAGAGACTGGTCAGTATATAAACTATGTCTGGGAGCAAATAAACGCTGAATTGTCTACAGCATTGGCCATAAAAAGCAAATGTGCCCTAATAAACATTTCGCACCGTGAAAATTGTGCAGTTTTCTCTCAAAGTGACAGTTAATATAATGTGACTGGACTGGTGGTGTCCAGCAAGCACCAAGCATACAGGACAGTATTAAAAATTTTTCGTTTTCACTCTAGGAAAACACTCAAAATGCATGTAACATGTTTTAATGAAATATAGCGATTAATGCAATTGATTCACAAAAATTATTCTAGTATGGTTTTCCTTTTTGTTGCTTATTATTACTATTATTATTATTATTGTTATAATTATTTTTATTATTATTATTACTATTATTTTATTTTTATTATTATTATTATTACTAAAAAATTAGTTAAAATAATGTGACCAAACTTAGATATAATATCAGAAAAGAGTACTTACTTGAACCATTAGCGAAATCGCCACAATCCCTTGTGATTTGTGTTGTGCTTCTGACATATTGTGATACAGCTCTTTATTGAAACCATACAGTTGTATCTGAAAGAAAAAGATTAGTTGTAAGAATAGTAAAATTATAGACCGGAAGGATGATAAATAAAACATTACTGATTTCAAAAAAAAAATTACTGTATAATGATGGATATTATCAATGTTACACGTGTTTCGCTGTGTGTTCCACGCCCTGTTCCTGAACGTGAAAGGCGCGTTTAACAACGCCACGACCGGGTCCCTGATCAGAGCAATACAAAAGAAAGGAGTACCAAACACCGTCTGCCGATAGATCGAGGAGAGCCTTATAACTAGGCAAATCTCCTCGGAATTGGAAGGTGCTTCCAGAACCTTAAAAACGACCAGGGGCTGTCCGCAGGGAGAGGTCCTGTCTCCTCTGCTGTTTACTGTCCTGATCGACGACCTTTGAAGAACTCTGACCAATGAGGGGCTCCTTTGGATACGCGGATGATCTAGTAGTCGTGGTGAGGGGCAAGTTCCTGGCCACGGTCTCGGAGAGGGTGCAAGCAGCACTAAACAAGGTTAACGACTGGTGCGTAGAGGTAGGACTCTCCACCAACCCGTCCAAATCCCTTAGTGGTTCCCTTTACCAAAAAGACAAATCTCGTCGGACTTAATCGACTGTCACTAAACGGGGAGGAGATTCCATACGCAACAGAGCGAAGTATCTGGGAGTAATATTCGACCAGAGACTTAGATGGAATCAACACCTTACTAGAACGGCCCAGAGAGCTGCCATAAGCCTAGGCAGATGCAGAAGAGTCTGTGGCAAAAGTTGGGGATGGAACCCTAAAATGACCCAGGATCCCAGTGTTCGCTCACTCGATCTGGCACACGGATGGTTTCAGAACGCCCCAAGGCACTTTAGCTGGCATATACGAAAAATCAAAACAAGTTGAAATGGCGATCAGTCTTGGCCGACACGCCACGGTGTTTCAGGCCGAGACGGTTGCTATCGAGCATTGTGCTAAAGAACTCAGAGGGCTTAACTTGACTCACACAAGAATAGCGATCTGTACCAAGCTGCCTTAAAGGCACTGGCCTCGCCAGTGATCATATCACGGAACGTGATGGACTGCGGGAATGCCCTGGAGGACATATCTGACACCAACATCGTCACTCTGGTATGGATACCAGGGCACTCAGGGCTAGAGAGTAACGAGAAGGCGGATACACTGGCCCGCAAGGGATCAGAGACTGCCCACATCGGACCCGAACCCTACTACTGCGTGGTGAAAAAAAGCGTCAAGAGAAGCACCATAAAAGAGTGGATGCTCTCAGAAACTCTGGCCAAATGGAACAGATCCATAGCGCAGAGGTATGTGAAGAAGTTCATCAAAGAACCCTCGCACGCGGTTACGACAAACCTACTAGGCCTCAGTCGTACCAGACTCAGGATAACGGTAGGCCTGCTCACGGACACTGTCTACTCCACAAACACTTAACCAGGGTCTCCGAGGGGCAGACGATGGCGAATGCCGCTTTTGTCTCAAAGAAGAAAGAAAGAAAGGGCGGAGCACGTTCTCTGTCATTGTGTACTAGATCAAAAATGCGAAAGGTCCTGCGTCTAGTGAAGAAGAAAGGCTTAGGATCAACTTAGCAGGTGAAAGACCGAAAGAAGTCTTCGGTCGAAGAGTCTTCCTATGTGATTAATGGGAATCGATCCACCTATTAAAATAGAAAGACACAGTCCTAAAAACTGAAATTTAGGTAAATTCTTGAAGAGGGTGCACAGCAGAGCATTTTATGGACATCTTTGGGGGAACAAACTTTGAGTCCCATTAGGCACCCCAATAATTAGGTCTAGTAAATTTTTAATGGTTGATTTGAGAAAAGGTGCCATGGATGTAGTTGTACCGTTCCCGGAAACTGCGATAGGAACAAGGAACTACTCAAAAAGTAATACAATAGGAAACATAATAGATAAGCTTTGTTATCGAGTAGCACATTTTTATAAAACAGACGGTTCAGAAAATAAAACACTTTTGAAGTTTAGGATGACTTTGATTTTATTATGAAACCGGCTTTTACTTTGAGTGAACGAAAAATTGCTCGGAAATATGAGGAAAATCACAGAAATTTGTTATATCGTAATGGAATTACGATGTAAAAATTGGAGTTTTTTCACATTTTCATTTATTCTCATAACAGATAAAATCGATCCTGCTTAATATCATGGTAGCCATGAAATTTCCAATAAAGAATTTATTATAATCCCTCTCTTAACGTGTTAATTTCCTAATATAAATGTAAATATGCTTTCCAGATTTTTCATAAATCGAAAAGTGCCCGCAAAAGCAGAAGCCGTGTATGAAATATGTTTCTAAATTGTAAAATTCAGCAAGTATATGATGAGTGATATAAAATCCTCTTCGGTCGTACTTCCCAGATATTTATGTCTCCAGGCGTATTATTTCCTTCTTTCTCTCTCGAACGGCCTGATATTAGAGGAACTAAAGAAGATATACGGGTTAGGATCTTTATATACTCCTTATATAATCGCTCTGATCCAACCAAGTGCTTAAAACTCTTTATAGCTGTCGCCCTGTATTATAAAGCTTACTTTTATATGGTAATGATATGATGTATTCCCCGTTCATCCTGAAAGCTAATACATTTTACTTTATCATAGATCCATCGAATTTATCCCGTATATCGATTTCAATAAGTGTATATAAAGATTGTTCAAGGAAAAAGGGACCACGTCACTCATTTTTTAATTTCAATTTATCGCTTTATTAAAAAATTGTAATCTTTTTTTTTTTTTTTTTTTTTTTTTTTTTAGTTTAGAGTTTATTTGCATATATGACACTAAAGTGTCGTGGCATCGTCAATACAATATAATGTAACAGGTACATGAAAAACAAACACAGTAAAAATACATAAACACAGCAAAAGCAAATAACAACAAAATGTAAAGATGCAAAAGGCAAACAGTTAAATGTATACTCATAATATATACCTAACACAGAAAAGTTCAAAAATACAAACAATAAATCAAAGTTCAATACGTGATCCGTCAAAATCACCTGCATCGTAGAGCGGTGTCTGAAGTAAGTAAGCTTTAACCGTGACTTTAAATTTTTCACTAGCTAGCTGTTTTATGCTTTCCGGAAGTTGGTTATAATATTTAGGACCGTAATAATTCGTAGCATTTCTACTTGACATTAGACGTACATACTCCACTCTTATAAGATTTGCTCCCTTTGTGTCATGCCTATGTATGTCGCTACATAGACTATATGTGTTATAGTTCCTGTGTACATACACCAAACAGGAATACACATACAAGGAAGGCAAAGTGAACAGCTTTAGTTGCTTGAATTTATGTCTAACATCTTCTCTATATCCCAGACCAGTCATCACGCGAAGAACCTTTCTTTGAAGCCCGAAAATACGCTTTGCCGATGGTGAGTGACCCCAGCTCAACAGACCATAGGACACCTGTGAAACGAATAACGCATGGTATGCTGTCAATAAAGCATTTAGTGGTGCAAAATTACTTAACTTCCGCATTACATAGATGGTTTTCGATAACTTTTTTGCAAGGTATTCGGTGTGTTTCTCCCAACTAAGTTTAGGATCCAGGATTACTCCCAGAAATTTGACAAGCTGAGCATTCTCATGATCAACCATTGGTCTGTGGGTGAAAATCACATCGACTGTTTTATTTTTGTTAATACTCAGATAGTTCTTACTGAACCATTGAGTTGCAACTCTCATGGCTTCTACCATTTCACCCTCAAGCACTCCCAGCTGTGGTGACCTCGATAACAACGTTGTGTCATCAGCATACAACACACAATCACCCACATTCAGTCCGCTTTTAAGGTCATTTATGTATAATGTAAAGAGAGTTGGTCCAAGTACCGATCCCTGGGGAACCCCATGTGTTACCGGTGCAAAAGATGATGTTTTCTCATTATATTGTGTATATTGTCGTCTGTCCGTGAGATATGAATAAATAAGGTTACACGCCGATACATCAAACTCAAGATGTTTTAATTTTTTGATAAGGCAGGTATGAGATATACAATCAAATGCTTTCTGGAGATCACAAAAGGTCGCGCCAACAAACTCACCCGATTCCATACCGATCGTTATGTAATCAACTAGGTATCTGACAGCATCACATGCAGACCTCTTTGATCTGAATCCGAATTGCGTGTCACACAGTAATTTATTTGACTCTAGATACTTATTTATTTGCCCCTTTAGAGCTATTTCAAATATTTTTGATATTACCGGGACTATGGATATTGGTCTAAAATTTTCAACCACACATTTACCTCCTTTATGTATTGGCACAACCTTCTGTACCTTCAGTGCTTCCGGGAAAATAGATTTTTCTATACAGATATTGAACAATTTGGTTAGTGGGTAAACAATCAAATGTTTAATACTTTTAATTAATTTAGCAGACATATTGTAATAATCAAGACTGTTTTTATTCTTGATTTTATCTATAATATCACGTATTTCTATATAACTGAAAGGAGAGAAACTGAAACATCGTGTACGTCTATTCCCACTTTGATCAAACTCCAATCCCTCCTCAGCTGCCGGCAGGGCCGCGATTATTTTAGTTGGAATACTTGAAAAGAAGTTATTTAGCTCTTCGGGCTCCAAGCAAGCATTATTTATCACTTTATTATTTACTTTTTGACTATTTATTATATTCCAGCAAGTTTTCGATATGTTTTCCGAATTTTTTATTTTACCTTCATAATATTGATGTTTTGCTGATTTAAGTGCATTTTTATAATTTTTTTTAAGGCATCTAATATCCATCGTTATGGCTGTGGATGGAAAATTACGCCCAAAACCAACCATAAATCTCAATCTCTCTCTCATTTCATTCAGGTCATCATTATACCACTTGTTTTTGTCACCCTGCTGATTTGTAGGTACCACTCGTTCAACTAAGGGAAAGGATTTGTCAATATTTTCAGCTATTGTCTCCATGAACAAGGAAAATTTAGTATTTATATCCATGTGACCATCACCCACAAAACCCCAGTCAATGGTTTCTATGTTTTTATAGAAGGTAAACTTACCCTTATTAAAGTTTCTGCTTTTAATAACTTTTTTCTTTAATTTTTTATCTGCGCTTACTGCAATCGTCACAGCTACCGCCCCATGGTCCGACAAACCAGTATTCAACACCTCCGCATTGAATCTCGCACCAAACCTTAGCAATATGTTATCTATGCAATTTTTGCCTCTAGTTCTCGCCTTGATGACTGTCCTGAAACCATACGACTCTAGCAAATCATTAAATCGCTTCTTTTTACTATCATCTAAATTAAATCTAATGTTGAAATCACCATTAATTACAATGTCATTCGTCATTTTAACAGACTTTGATAACACTTCATTCATTATCCTTAAAAATTGATCGAAATCTCCAGCAGGAGACCGATAAACTGATATTACAGTTTACAATCTCGGTATTGACTTACATAAAACACTTTAAATTACTCAAGGCTTAAAATAGCCTACAAAAATGTCTATGAATTTTTCTCTAATTGAATAATTTTTCCGTCAACAACGTATTTTATCTTCAACCAGACGATTTCGGAATGGGTTCTGACATGCTGTTCTGACACAGGTATGTTGATAACATCATCGTCTGTTGGAGTAGCCCTGGTCAGATTCAATGAGAACATTCAAGGACATTCAAAAAGAACATTCATAGGTACACCTTTCTTAGATTTACTCATCAGGTTTGGTAATTTAATAATTTTTGACATTTTCAGAAAACCTACCCAGACTGACCCAGATCTTATTCATTTCGCTCATTCCGCTCTGAATTCAAGATAATGTTAAACGCCATCTTGAATTTGACGAGGAATCGTTTCTGCTCAATATCTTGGCAATTTTCAACCTTTCAAGAAAATTAGTGGAGACTTAAGTTCTTCTAATAGAATCACATTTCCTGCAATTTTGATCTCTTTGATTTTTTCTCTAGAACCAATATTTAGAAGTAGAGTACCAGGCGCTTCTTTTTTAATATGGTATCTCCAGTAGGCCTAATCCACGTTTTATCGCTTGCAAGTTTGTTACGGTTTCTGCTTTTTTCTTCCTTATAAGAGCTTGAAGCTGAAATTTCGATTTTTTTCTTGCAAGCGTAAAGAATCCTAACTATGTGTTTTTCTTTTTCGATGTTGATCGGGCAAAATTTTCGATGGTGCCATCATCTTCATCCTCATCAAGTACCTCGTGAAGTGCGACAATATTGCCACATGTCTGCACTGCAGCTTTGGCGTATAACTGAACATTTTAGTCTTGGTTTACGACACCCGCACATTTTGCGCAATTTGGCTTGCATTTGCAAGAAACCGATCTGAGCAACGATTCGGGTGCAGGTTTTGTAGTGGAAGTTTTTTCCCGCGAGAAGTTTTTTTACAACCCCATTCTATGTACTGCGGTCAAATTTGTACCTGTAAATATACGTCTGGTTAACATGCTGACATGGTGACATGTGAACAGGGTGACGTTAGCGTCTAGGGTACCATGCTCGCTTGAGCCCCGTTAGGCTTGCCATAGGCGTAAAACCCTTAATATGCGTTCTAGGAAAAAAGTTGTTGAGATCAAAATTAAAGGAAATGTATATCTATACAACTTTATTCCCATACATTTATGTCCTAAAATTATTAATAAACGAGATAATTAGATAATTATATTTTACCAATTTTTCTCGATTAAATAAAAAATATTGATTGCTCGATAAAAACTGTAGGTAAGGACTTAAGCTGTAGAAAATCAAATTTGCAACAACTGAAGTTTTACTATTTTTGCTGTAAAGTTGAGAATGGCCCAGATATGGATACTTTTTTGTAAAGACCAGATCAAAACGTTAGTCCGCCCACTCGAGTCTTTGTACATGAGTGGTTCCCTCCAAACATGGTTCTTTCTGGTGGTTTCTTGTGGTCTTTCACGTGATTTCTTTTTCATCTCTTCAAGTTGGTGGCAGTCCACTCTTTCCTGTCACTGGTCGTTCGATCTCCGGATTCCGATATCTTACTTCGGTATTTCGACCTTCACATCTGTCAGACGTCCGACATGCGCCTTTGTACCCCTGCCTGTATTTTCGAATTGGAAAATAGTTGTTTTTGAGGGGGTTAACATGTTCAACTTCCACTATTTTGGTCCACATTTGATTTGGAGCTTCACGCTAGATTATATACACTGAGAGAAATTTTTTATTTATTTATTTATTTTTTTTTTATTTAAGCTTTAAGTGTCTCGACAGCTGGAGGTCATTGACACAGTTAGAATACAATTACATAATAATTATGATTTAAGAAATTTTAGTTCGTTCAACAACCAGATTAGTAGAATTAATGACACGGGTTCTTTGTAGGAAAACATCAACTAAACTGTTAATGAATGGTAATGAAATATATTTTGTGTGTTTTAAGAATATTTGTTGCAATTAGAAATTTTGTAAACCGCAACAACTATGTATGTTGTTAAAGTTACACAAGTGTGTTTGTCGTACAAACAAAATTTTGTACGAAATTTATTTGTCTTGACAAACAGGAGTTTAGTTGAAATAACGATACATTTTCATTATAGCAACATAAAATCCATGAAAATTAAGAATTCGCGCATGCGCAACTGAATTTCAGCATCCTTCTTTCGTCTGTGTTGATGACTGAAGGCAGTTAGCCGATACAACCGTCGTGGGGTTTTCTTTAATAATGTTTATTGTTTAATAATTGTTGGTTGTTGGTTCTAGTGATTTCAGCGACCGAATGTTTAGATAATGTGTTATACATCTGTCTATGCAATATATCTCTATTCCTCCACAACGATCACCGAGGACCTAGTGTCTTTATCAATACAAATGTGTCCAATACAACAGTGTGATCATGGCGGACATGAATACATCTGTGCCGTTTGTTTCCATTGTGATGCATCAGAATTCAGCCCATATTTCAAAAGTAAATAAAACACACAATTTCCTAGGAGTGGAGCATATTTAAGAAAGAAGCGCTGATGACATAGACGGGATGTAATAAAAATAAAAAATAAAAAGTGACACAGGATGTATTGTGTTCCGACTAAAGTTCTTTCACCTCGGGTCATCACGCATATCCGATGTGATTGCAGCGTGTAAGCAGGGGCTTCCCGCAAGAATAGTAGGCCATGTGGGGGAAGCAAGAGTATACCAGTACAACCGCTACGAGTAGCACGGCAGCTCTGATCTAGCTCATGTCAGGCATCGATATAGGTCATTTTTACGTTCGTTATTTTTAATCAACATTCGTATTTTAGCTTTTATCAACGTTTTAAGTAATATCAACTTATGAAAGAAGTTTCTTCTTTAATTTCGGTAATTACAAACACGTGTGGAGAGCAGTGGAAATCTAGTGCCGAGTGCGTAGGTACTTATTCTACCCACCTACCTACTACACAGTCGTGGCCCCTTCACCGAGGACCTGGTGACAGAGATGAGAGCAGCGGAAGTGACCGCCACAGCCCCAGAGCACGAGACGCAGACGTGGTGAATGATACGGTACTACGGGAGACCCGGTGAGTCGTATTTAATTATATCATCTGGTCGAAATTTGAGTAACTTTATTTTCTGTGGCAGTTATTAGATAATTATCCAGAATAATATTAAAGGCCAAGCTTGAATGCGTGTGCGTTCCACTGTCCCATTGTGTGTTCCATTGTTATTTAGGTACTATTAGGAATAATTTGTGTAATAACTGGGAACTCATAATATAATTATTAATTTCATCCTGTGCAGAATAAAAAATATGAAATATGATTTTATTTTGTCTAACCGGTTTGCATTTTCTGGAGTGGTCTGAGATAATTGTCAAACAATATTTTCTGTAGCAAATTAGCAAATTATTGCCAATTAACGTCCTTATGGACGAGCTTTGATGCTGTTTACATAATGACACTTTTAGTCTGCTTTTGAGCAATAACTCCAACCTGCGTAATTGAATTTATTACTGTACTTACTGTACTTAATAAGTACTTAGAAATAAAAGAACAGAAGTGCCCTTTTGGAGAATACTACAGTTTGCAAACAATAAAGGCTACCAGTTTTATTAATAATGGCAATGTTCAAAAACATAACAACAATCAACAATAATCGCAATGACCATTTAACATAACAACAATAATGACAATATTAATTTATCAATTTTGATAACAGCAGGTAATCAACATTTATTTATTAAATAAATACCACCAAAGAAAGCTAATAGCTACCCATTTAGGGACGTGCAAAGAAAATATTATGCGCTGGATTCGATACACCACGTCATTTATTCTCTAGAAAATGTTTACTCCATTTTATAGAAAAGCCCTTCCTACCCCTTTCTATGCCCTTCCTAGGATGACTAAACTTGGGCGACAATCATTTTTCCTTGGTGGGATTATACAATCACACCTTGTCTCCTTATGTGAAGTCACCAGAATTCGAGTTCAAGTCGATCCTGTCTTCAATCGATCTGTTGGCCACCTTGATTTTCTTCCTGAAAAAGGGGAATATACTTCCGCCATGGTGTTTCTCAACCCATCGGCATAGTTCATGATCTTGGATGGAGGGCTGCTTTGCAAACCGTACAGGGTAGCGGAATCGTCTTTTCAAATAGTACCTACTTTGACTTTTTTTTTTTACTTGGTTATGTATATTTGATTTTTTAAATTTTTACTAACATGAAACATGAAAATTGAAACAATATAAATTAAAAAAAAAATAAAATAATAAAAAATAGAATCACAAATAAAAAATTTCGAAAAACTCCCTCCCAGGTGGAAGTGTTCCCAACATTGAAGCTGCATTGCTTTTTTGTAGAGCAATACTCATACGTTGGAACAGAAAATACGTCGCACGGGATTCCTCCGTGACATTCGTAATTTTCTGACCAACCGATGTCAGAAATCTCAAGGCTTCATTACCCCAAACTCCTGAAGTTTCTTGTCCGACAGGCACAAAAATGAAACGATCTTCAAGATTACGGTATTTGTTTCTTTTTTTTTTTGATTCTGCAGTATTTTCCGCAGACCCAGGATTGGAGGAAGTGGAATGAAGGTAAGATGCTGCACAGGTGTCTGCACAGGTATAATCCCATAGCAAGCATTTGCCTCTTTGCCATGGAGTCAATGTCATTCCATCAGGTTTCTTACCATCATCTCTAGAGCATCCCACAGGTTCTCTAATTACCGGAATTTGGGCAGATCTAAGAGCTCGGGAGATAATCTCGTTCGCCTCGGCATGTCGCGAAAGACGACCAGCGCTGAATAGACACGACAGACCATGCAATCCTTTCGAAGATACTTCGTTTCCGCAGCGGCAATGATGGGGATAACAGAAATCACAGCCTAAGCGAAATGCGATGGAAATTCGAAAGCACTCATCTGAAAGGTGGGTTCCAAGTTGAGGAGATGGAAGAGCATATAACCAGTCACCGGTATGTGGTTGAGAATGAGAAAGAAGTCTAGCTTTGTCTTGTTGAGAGGTTGTTTCATTTTTACTTTGACTGAAATCTGGCATGACCTAGAGTCTCATGTAGGTGATATATGACATCGGCAACAAAGGCAGGTGCTGATCCAAGTCGCTTTCATAGTTGCTCACCGCCTTCGACAGATGTTACTATATACTATATAGTCCGATTAAACTGCTCCACTATATCATCAGATAGAAAACTTTGGATTCGAACATATCTGAAGTTTTGAAAAAATATCTCAGTTTGACACTGGCAACTAGTTTTCATAGACATAAAATATTTCGATTTCAACGACTTTCTATACAGATCGTATTCTTAACTTCTTTACATTCTTCCCGAACTTGATATGTAAGTAGTTGTGCTCGATAAATGTTCATGTTATTGTTTGTGAACATAAAAAAACCTATAACAAATTAACAAGTATTTGTTTGGAGAATCGCGCTGATACCTGATGTTAATAACGTCAAATAGGATGACAATCTCTTTGTGACCCCGAGGTTAATAAACCTCGGACCGATATGATAACTGTGTATTATTATGTGTTCCGGATGATTAGGTTAATTAAGATTATTTTATTGTAACGGAAGAACTACTTCTTCAAGGAGGTATAATAACCTTTTAACCTCCTGGATATATGAGGGTAGGGGTAGAAATTCTCTGAAACAAAGTGAGTTTTACGAGTCGAGAGATCTGATATAAACTTTTAATATCCAGCATGGAAACATAGTAGGGAACATAAATTTATAAAGGACTCGAATATAAGAAAAACTCAATAAAGCAAGAATGAAATCAGTTATAAGTTATTAGAAGGAAGTGGCCTGGTGCTTCTAAAGGGACGCTTCGGGACGGTCAGGAGAGAGAAGAGTCGAATAATCTGGAGTCAGGCCACGCGAGTGGAAGCTAATAAAATAAATGTACGACATTCTAACAGTCATAAGGCATTCAGAAAGTATGTGACCTATTGGGTGACTTAGTTTCACGTACTTCAAATATACATGTGTTCGGAAATTTATAAACGGGATTTTTAGAGATCCTTGCTTTTTATTTACTTTTTATCCCAGGAATGGATGAAAAAATGAGCAGAATATTTCATTTAACTTTGTTTCAATTATTAGTATAGTTTAATTGCACATTACATCAATTAGATATATTTAAGTTTCCTAGGATTAGGATCCTAATAGATTTTTCTACGAATTTTAAAATAAAATTTAACACTTACAAGCCCATAATACATCGAGCACTTAATATGTATTCAATATTCTTTCTACATGCGCGTCACCACATATCGGCTATTTCATTAAGATTGGCCTGTATAACAATTTTATCCACACGATAGGACATCACGTGAAAAGGTAAGATAGGGACATGTAAATCGTTTTCCAATATCTTGAGAAATTTTTAATGTAAGTTACTTTGAAAATTAAAAATGGCGATTTTCATTTCTTTATAACTCATAATCTACACAATTTAAACTGCAACTGTGAAAACCATTCTAACTCAATTTTCTCAGACAATGTGAAAATGTAACAATACAGGGTTATGCAAATTTCATGGTGTCAGTATTGGGATATCCTAAACCATAAGAGATACAGGGTTGCTTAAATTAGAGAAAAGTTGCGCTATTTTATGGCCATCTCGAATCCTTCAAAACATGTAAGATATCTGTGACCGTTCCTGAAATATCCTGAAAAAACTGAAAAATTGAGAAATCTTATTTTTGGAATATCTTTCTTACCATTGGAAATTAATAAATAATTTTTTGTAGCCTTACATAAGCCGTTAAGAGCTATCCATCTGACGTTTCAAAAATTTTCACAGCCGACTAGATCCCAGAGTTTTCATAGTCAACTTTCGTTTTTCTTATGGCCGCCATATTATTTTTTTATGTCGTTCGATAAGAAAAAAATAATGTAAACCAAAAATTAATAAATTTTAGAAAAGAAAAAATAGGAAAATTTTTATTCTTCTTTTTTCAAAGAAAAACAGATATAGTTCTTAACTGAAATAGGCCAATATGAAGTCATACTGCTTGTCTTATAGGTTGTTAATTTCTCTATGATATTCGATCTAAAAAGTTGTATTTTTTTAGAAAAAAAAGAAGAACAAAAATTTTTGAAAGTTATTTTTTGAAGTTTATTAGTTTTTGGTTTCCATTATTTTTTTCTTATCGAACGACATGGCTGGTATGGTGTGATCTCCAGATACAGCATGTCTGTGTCATTAGGGAAGCACACCACAATCATGCAATACAGCAATGTGTTGGAGAATGCATGAGAAGGAACTATAAGAATAGGGAAATCTACATACTCTCCGACCGCCAGGCCAGCCTGAAAGTATGCATGCTACAAAACCAAATCAAAACTGGTATGGGAATGCATCAACGATCTCAGCGATCTGGCTAAGCACAACAAGGTAACACTTGCTTGGGTACCGGGTCACCGAGGAGTAGCTGGTAACGAAACGGTGGATGAAATGGCCAAAGAGAGAGGCGGCAGTCGCCTTCACTGGACCAGAACCAATGTTTGGAACTACCAGAAACATGGTACGTGGCGCGATAACTAGTTGGACAAGTAACCAACACAAGGCATATTGGAATCACATACCAGGCAACAAACATAGTAAGTTAATGGTAAAAGAACCATCTCCAAACCTTGCCAATGAACTACTACATTTGAACAGAATGCAAATTAAAAAGGTGGTGGGACGCCGTGATCGGGACCATCAGATTGATAAGATTTTAAGAAAGTATTTTTTGATTTTATGTTATAAAAAAATGTTACAGTAGGTTAGCTTTACCGTATGTGTGACCGAAAAAAATATGTGACTTTTCTGGTAGTTTAAGATGTTAAAAAATAATTTTTGTGGTAGTTTTTACATTTTACCTCTTACATTCCCCCGTACAGGACTATTTTTGACTCCTTCAGGACTTTGTCAGCTTTTACGATGAGGGATCATTCAAAATTGATTCCAGCTTGTAATATTTCAGGGCAAACGAAAGTCACAATGTGAGACTCTGTGGATTCTACTAATAATCACGCGCTTTTATTTAAAGACCTGCCGAAATTCAGTAGGATAGGATTTTATGCTTTTTAATAACGTAAAGAAGTACGGGCATAACAGAGCCCTGGAATTTTTTAAATTTTTATTTCAATACGACCGCTAAATATACATTTGAATGTGAATTTCATTTGGAATGCACAAAGAGTGTGTAGAAGGCCAAGAGCGATATACTCGTAGCTTTCGAATAGTGACCGAATAGCTCATATGGTTAAGCTATATAGATGCGGCGCTTCTTTCAACTTCTCAGGCACTCTATCGAAATCATTGAGCTCCCAATGCGACTTATTGAATTTCTTCCAAAGTCAGCACGGTAGTCCGAGAAGGAGATGTATCGTATCTCCCCGTATTATTACTTTATTCCCATCGATTTATTCCCTCACGATACAATGAGAAACGCAGCCCGTTGATGCTCCGCGCTCAGACGAGGGAAACGCAGACGTATATTCACTTTCCAAACAATTCCTTATGAATATTTCATGCAGAATCACTGTTATCTCCCACGGGAACGCTAATATGTTCACGCGATTAATGATTTTCACTCTGTATTGACACACTTCTATTTCCTTGGCAGAAATTTCTTACTCGTTTTAATTAAAAAACTTTATTAACATCTTTGGGATTTTGATGCAGTAGGAAAATCCTATAACCACGAAAATGCAAAGAAAAAACTTATAGCGCAATAATAGATCTAGAGACCTACATTGTTTCTAGAAGGTTCTCATCCTGTATAAGATGCGTACATAAAGAAGTAACCACTTTCAGTTGGAGCAGTGATTCTCATGATGGCCGTGCCAATAATTTCTGAACATGGAGGAGTGGGAAAGATATTTGAGTTGAAATGACAACTAGTTAACTTCTTCAGCTTTCTAATAATTCAAAAGTTTGAGCTCTTGCAACTTTTATAATATCTACTCCCTCGCCTAATTACCTCCCCCAGTTCTTGTTGAACTTCTTAAACGAATTAAGCAGAACTATCGTATAAACTTCCTGGTATTTTAAAATATTTTAAAGTAGGTATTTGAAAAAATGAAACACCTTATGTTTTAAGATTCTGATGGGTGTTCATTTAGTAACACTTCCTCATTGGTCTCGGAAATTATGGATGACGTCAGAACTTAATTTCGGTAGGTCGAATATATGAGGTATTGAATAGTAGAATACTATTCTATCCGACTCTCTATGAATAGTGATACGTAGTCACGGTTACTTACTGTTATTCATTTATAGGTTATTTCAAAATAACTGTTATTTTACTACTATTTGTTGTTTTAAAATCATCAGTATTTCATCCGTAAAAAATCCTTCAGTAGATATGCGACAAATAGGCCAAAACAGTGTTTCGTGCACACGGATTGACGCTACTCCGTGACTCGGTTAGCCTATCTGTAACTCCTGACCTGGTTGTCTCAGGGACTTATAACTCTCATTGTCAAATATTTCAAAGTTACATTTTAGACAACGTGAACAAGTAGAACCTCATCTTTTTATTGTTGAAACAATCCTTAACGCAGCCAAAGTTAACCATTTTTACTAAATACGCTTCCGTAGCGGTTACGACAAACCTACTAGACCTACTTCACCGTCAACAGCAAGTTTGGCAGACTCTGACTTAAGCCGGCCTCTCACTATACTGCAGCGCAGTACGACAGGATCGTACTACGAAATTGTACAACTTCGCAGACAATACGCTAAAGCCGGCCACTCACTATACTGCAGCGCAGTACGACAGGATAGTACTACGAAATTGTACAACTTCGCAGACAATTGTATACGGCCACTCACTATCCAGCCGTGCAGTATTGGGCAGTTCTCGTCGAGTAGAGACGTCGGACAATGAGAAAAATTTGTAATTAGCAGCAGCTGTAATTTGTGTTTGTAAATCAAAAAATGAAAGAAAAGATAATATACTAATCGAAAATGTTGATGCAAGGAATGGTTGCTAAAAATAAATCAATTGTGATTGAATCAAAATGTTTATATATTACAAAAAACTCTTTAAAAAAAAATTATTATACCGGTATACAGAGTGTCCAGGTATGAGTGCAAGAGCTACACGTGGCGACCTTCCTTGGACTATTTTGAGTAAAAAATCTTAATACAATAATGCTCTAAACCTCTTCACGGTGCCACACGAGGTCATCAAAGTTAGAAATTCTGGGTCACAAATATGCATATTATTGAACTTCTGTTTCCTTTTGCAGTTACGGTTAACATTTTTAAAGACTTTTGCAAAGTCTTATTTCATTTAATTTTCGTAACAGTGCAATAATTATTAACTTTTTTAACATTTCCTAATTTTTTTTTTTTAGAAATTTTAAAAAAGTTGATAATTGCACTGTTACGAAAATTAAATGAAATAAGACTTTGCAAAAGTCTTTAAAAATGTTAACCGTAACTGCAAAAGGAAACAGAAGTTCAATAATATGCATATTTGTGACCCAGAATTTCTAACTTTGATGACCTCGTGTGGCACCGTGAAGAGGTTTAGAGCATTATTGTATTAAGATTTTTTACTCAAAATAGTCCAAGGAAGGTCGCCACGTGTAGCTGGTAGCTCTTACACTCATACCTGGACACCTTGTATACTAGACATTATCTATTTATTAAAAACCCCAAATTTATTGAAATAAACAGCTAATAAGCACGTAAGCACGTACTTTGTTGTATGATTTTGCCGGCCATCGCCACACACGCTCCAATTCATATCCAATTGCATGCGATCCGACAAAATTGTACTGCTGCAGTTAAAAAGTTTTAACTGCAAGACGAGCCGATCCAACTCGGTCCGACTTCGTCGGTCGTAGACTCACACTATCAAAAATCGTACGATCTTGTCGAATCCAACCAAATTGTACTGCGCCGCAGTACCGTGAGTGGCCGGCTTAAGTAAGTATCGGATGTTTGCGGAGCGCGCGCCTCCTCGTGGATTTTTTTCGCACTTTTGTGCTGCATACTAATAATGGTTGACAGCTCGTTTCAATAAAATGAAACCTTTCTTAAAATCATTATTTGGAAGTGTATTTCTAGATTTTCGAATTTATTATGACTACAATTATTATTAAAAGTCATTTCTAAGCACCCAGTCTCGACTGCTTTCGTTTTAAATCGTTGAGAAATGGGCGAAATCTCATGATGAGCTTTCACATGAGCGATGTTAGAGAATACGTTTACATGGAACTTTTCTTCAAGGAACCGCTCTTTTAGAGAGACTCCTGGTGCACATAGCACTCATAAAAATGAAAAACCTATTATTGTCCCATTGTTCAGGTGATATATTATTAATAATTGTTCCATTAAAAAACTATCACCTTTCTTATCAACATAATAAATTCACATTTCATCTCATGTTTTAGGGTTTTTTATTGTTGACAGCTCGTTTCAATAAAATGAAACCTTTCTTAAAATCATTATTTGGAAGTGTATTTCTAGATTTTCGAATTTATTATGACTACAATTATTATTAAAAGTCATTTCTAAGCACCCAGTCTCGACTGCTTTCGTTTTAAATCGTTGAGAAATGGGCGAAATCTCATGATGAGTTTTCACATGAGCGATGTTAGAGAATACGTTTACATGGAACTTTTCTTCAAGGAACCGCTCTTTTAGAGAGACTCCTGGTGCACATAGCACTCATAAAAATGAAAAACCTATTATTGTCCCATTGTTCAGGTGATACATTAATAATTGTTCCATTAAAAAACTATCACCTTTCTTATCAACATAATAAATTCACATTTCATCTCATGTTTTAGGGTTTTTTATTCAGCTTATGTATAATAAGTCGAAGAGTTTTGGACATATTTTGCAGCTGTAAAGCAAGAAAATGTTACCCTTTGTCTTAAATACAGCTCGAAAAAATTATAGCAGCAGTTATTGTTTTATTAGTATTACTTATATGCCTTAAATTATTAACTAAAATTTTTAACTTTAATTTACTATCTAAAAAAAGATTCAGGAGTAATAAATACGTATGTAATCGCAACCATTTAAGGTACTCCGTGTACAACAAACCCTTCCCGATTTTTTTTATACCTGAACGACCTCATGTTTGCAATAACAAATACATTAAAATGAATAGCGGGCACGCAGGACTTGCCGCATGAAAGTGTCAAATTTTCCTACTTGGTGGCGCCACAATAGTTACTTATTTAGCCTATTACGGCCACTCACTATCCAGCCGTGCAGTATTGGGCAGTTCTCGTCGAGTAGAGACGTCTGACAATGATAAAAATTTGTAATGAGCAGCAGCTGTAATTTGTGTTTGTAAATCAAAAAATGAAAGAAAAGATAATATACTAATCGAAAATGTTGATGCAAGGAATGGTTGCTAAAAATAAATCAATAATTGTGATTGAATCAAAATGTTTATACAGGGTGGTCCAACTTAAAACGTCAGGACTTTACCAAACGATAGATAACGTTAAAATAATGCCAGTTTCTCTAATATACTTATAGCCGGGAAAGCTTCCTTTTCAAAATACAGTTAGGAATTATTCTTTTAAGATACAAAAAAAAAAAAGTTTTAGGAAAAAAAATAATGTTTTGTGAATATTGTCAAAACGGCTGCTTTAAAAAAATTGAAATTTGGCACACAGCATGAGCTAAGTATCTTTCATGATTTACGGCTTATGGTGATAAATTGCGAAAATCAGCGGCGGAGATATGGGTGTGTCATCGCCCCTTTAAAAAAAAAATTGACGCCACTGACTCTATGGTTGAAGTTTTAGGAAAAAAAATAATGTTTTGTGAATATTGTCAAAACGGCTGCTTTAAAAAAAATGAAATTTGGCACGCAGCATGAGCTAAGTATCTTTCATGATTTACGGCTTATGGTGATAAATTGCGAAAATCAGCGGCGGAGATATGGGTGTGTCATCGCCCCTTTAAAAAAAAAATTGACGCCACTGACTCTATGGTTACTGACAATTGTTACATTAGTTAGGTGTTGTTTATTTCTGTTATTTAATTATTTAAGTAAAAGTTATTTGATTAGAATTTGTCTGTTATTCTTAAAATGGCTACGGATATTACCTAAGAAAACCTGAATTATCTCGGAAACGGTGCCTTGTGAAAAAAATTAGAGAGTACTTTTTGGTTCTAAAAAGCATGGGGCATTGAATAGTATTATTAAATTTGCCATAGAGTCAGTGGCGTCAATTTTTTTTTTTTGAAAAGGGGCGATGGCACACCCATATCTCCGCCGCTGATTTTCGCAATTTATCACCATTTTCTGTATAAGTAGTAACCTTATAATTGTATCTTACATTTTGTTTAAAACAATTGTTAAAATGGAGGAAATAAAGTTCATTATTATTATTATTATTATTATTATTATAGGGGCTTTTTGATTAAATCTCAAGTTCTTCACATTTTGAGCATACGTAGATTTGCGGTCTGCCAAACCTAAATTTGAAATTTTCATTGAAGTAAAAAACTATATTTGACCCTAAATGTTGAACATTTTTTTCACGACCAACTTGTACTTACATCGTTGTGACGTTAAGTCTGGCATCCAAATATTCAATCTCTTTCGAGCCATAATGTGTAGTCTGTATAGGAAATGACTTTATGTGGGCGTAAATTTTCTCACATACTTCTCCGGGAATTGAATATCGTTTATCTCTATTCGATGATATTCGATAAACTCTTTTCTAAGTAATGTTTTGTAAATTTAAAAATGCATTTTTGCATACCTTAACACGTTCATTTCCACGTAAAACGTGAAACTTCGTTGCAAGTGAAGATCTTGCTCATTCTTAGAAGGCAGATCATGGAAAGTAGCAAAAAGTAATAATTGATTTTCTTCATCAAATGTTCTGAAGCAGACCTTCTTATAACTACAGACAGGAACGATTATGTTTTTCGGGAGAATGATAACGCTTTTGCTGTTATTGTATTCTTCTCCCTTTAACCTCTTACGCACTTTCGGGTGTTTTTTTCTAAGATTCCTGCATCGACACACGTTTTTTGCCCTTTCCTATTACATTTTCCACTTTATTTATTGAAAATGTTATTTAATAAAATTTAAATGTTATAGCCATATTGAAAAAAGTCTAATAAAATCGATACTATGAAAATATGTGCGAAAACACTAATAATGGTATTCACTTCAAGACTGTTCGAGAAAGTAAACAAAATCAGCTGATGTATTAATGAAGTTTCAGCAAACTACAACGAGGAGCGCTGTAGGCATGTTCGGTGTTGAAAGGAACTAATTCCAGGAGTTGGTTCCTTTCATCACCAGTCAGTAAACTATTTATCAATTTATTGCCTTCGGCGCACACGGGACTTATTTCTTCTCATTGCCAAACGATTCAATGCAGGTTTTACACAGAGGAATCCATCATAAAGTAAAAAATGCCCAAAAGTGAAGTGCCTTTTAATTCTAATCGATTTGAGATACAGAGCTCACCTTTTGTGCATATCTTACCATTATATTAGCTACTTCTTTAAGGTTGTTTTTTTTTTTGACACCTTGTATCAAAACGGTGCATTTTCGGACACTCGTAATTATTATGAACTTTTGCCGTTTAGCCAAGGAATCAGGCTCAAATTTTCTGCACTTATTTAGGATAACCCTGTATTCTTGATCGATCAACAACGTAACACGTATACTTCGCTATCGTTAAGTAGCAACGTAAATGAGTATTAAAATTATTTATGCAGGTGTTTTTAAATTTTATGTCAGTCTTGAAGGCGGTAACACTTTGCTTTAATCAACGGAGAAAAGTTCATGTAAACATGATACTTATCCTGAATGGATTTATCCTGAATGACTTGGTGTTTAAAGTTGTGAAAAATAATCAGTTTTAAGAAAAATATCCTACGCTATATTCCAGGGATCTTGATGAAACGTAGTAATAAGTTGCCTTTTAGTAGTAAGCGTCTAATTTAGACATAGTTCGATTGAAATTATCAAGTCCAGGAGCGTTCAGAAGGGTAACATATAATTATTATTTTAGAGAAAAAAAAATCAGCGCCAATATTTTTATTTTATTTATGTTAATTATTTTACACTGAGCCATTAAAAGTATAACTGTTTTGTTATTTAAATGTCTTTTTTTATCTTGCATTTATGTTATCAAAATGCAGATATTTGGTGAATTTTTTTTCCAATAAAAAAAAATTAATATGAGTGTTGTAGGTATATCACGGATATACTTAGGTATAATAAAAGAGGTGAGCCTGCGAGCGCTCCACCGGTGGCACAGATTTTCGTCGATTGAATTAGACATGGATGGTAAATCTGCCGCGCGCCGTATTGCAAGCGGCAACCCTTATAATGTACCACGGCTTATACGCACGGGTGTATAATGGGTTCTCACTTCTTATATCTATTTTTTTCTGTATTAATATTTAGAGGGGCTTGTCCCTTTAACCTTTTTTTTAAAAGGTAAAATTATTTTTTTTACGAAAATGTTTTTTAAACGTGATACGGGGTAAGTGTCAATCTACGAAACTGTTTTTTTTTATTGTATCTTTCTACAGAGTTGACCAATAATTCTTGATTTTCATATACAGGTTTTCTATTTAATAACCAGTATTTGTAAAAATTGAGGGTTATAACCGAAGCACCCAATGACGTAGAATTCGGGGTCACAGGACACTTTTTGTCTCGTAGATAAATTCTGAACTGTTTTTATTACTTTTTTATTGTTTTTTTTTTCGGAATGCTAGTTCAAATTGCTATAAAAAAGACATAGTTTAAAAACTTCGATGTGACGCACAGTTTTCGAGAAAAATTCAAATGTAGCTTTCACATGTCTTAAATTTATTTAATTTTTATTTAATAGTCTAAGCTAAGTACCAAAAAGAGCTTACAGATGAAGCCAAAATATTATAAAACTGTAGATAAATTTTTTTCCGAAAATTTTTTATCCGAGATACAGGGTTTTTAAATGTCATTTATAAAACAGGTTTGTTGGATTATTATTACAATAATAAATAAATGCCACAAAATACAATACTGATACTTTTATTAGAAAACGTAATTGTGAATAATAATATAATGATCATTCTTGATCATGTTAAAAATTACATCAGCCAACGCGCCAACTACATACGTCACGTCAACTACATTATTGACATTTGACATCAGGCCATTGACTGTATATCACCTAAAATATTGAAACTTCAACAGGTTTTTCAACACCCTGTATCTCGGTTAAAAAAAAAAACTTTTGGAATAAAATTTATCTTAGATTTCTTAATATTTTAGCTTTATCTGCAAGCCCCTCAATTTATGGTACTCACCTTGTATATTACATTATTACTTGCATTACCTTTTATGTGAAGGTATGCGAAAAAACACCAGTCAGATAGTATATTAATTGATTATTTTACTCTGAAGGAACTGATCCCATTCTTCCTAGAAAACAAAAAATGGAACGCGTTTTTAAAGATTATAATTATTACATATTGCTAATAAAATCGTTTGCTGGTGCATTTGTGCAATAATAGGTATTGAGCGTATGTATGTGGTCATTGGACCACAATCTAGGTTGAGACTATTCTGAATCACTTATGTATTATCTGATTGTGCTTAAATCTGCCAGGAAGGGTCTTGACGTAATGGATATAGATGGCCAGAGCGGTTGCCGGCATCTGATTAGGGAAATAATCATTTAAAGTGCCTTCGGAATTGAACAGCAGACCATTATCAAATCGCCTAAGCGTATTTACCTACTTTTAATTTCCTACTCAACTTGCTGATGCAACTTGCTGACCACACCATTAAAAGTTTTAATTATTTGCTGCATGAATCTAAGTGAATGAATATGTACATATATTTCTATCTTGGAGATCTTTATTTTTATTTCATCAATAAACTACCACCGATGTAATGAAGCACTCATTACAATACTTTTTATTACTTATCCTAATTTAATAATTATTTACTAAAGCAGGTTTACAGTAAGTACTTTCAGGATGGTTGAGAGTTGGTATAAATTTCATATTATTGTCCTATTTTTACTATAGTAATTTGAGCTGAAAATTCGCACGAAATTAGTTCGAACTGGACAAACAAACCAGCAGCAACCAAGTACTTTATGGTAGGTAGGCGTACCTTCGGCGGATATCGAAAGAGCGCTATTATAGTGTAGTATGAAAGCACAACCCGGCGGTACTTACCTGCAGTGTTCTTTCATTTCATGAGAGAGACCTAAGAACGGATTGATCACTCCGGAATCCAGGGAGTAACGTTGGTACTAACGAATGTCATATAGACTGGTACGTTTGTGGTAAGAGCGGTGAGGCATCGGAAGTTTTTGAGATGATCCAGGGTTTCCGTTCGCCTACAGACAACTACCCGGAGAAGTAATTCTTAACGCGAACTGCTTCGCCCGATTTAATCCCAGATCATTATGAAGTGAAGAGAAAAGGCAAGTATACTCAACGATCAATAAATAAAGCAATTAATGAAGGTCGTACGAGTATAAAGCACGTAAAGTGCAATTACTAGCCTGTTAAGTGGCATCCGAGAATTCTCCATCGCCCGTTTGTTATACTGGCAGTGCCTGAAACTCAATCGAGAGAGCTTCCATTCAAACAACAACAGAGCCACCAGAGTACCAGAACAAGCACAGACACGTGTTTCGCCCTATTGGGGCCTTCAGTGTGCTGCATCTGGAGTATCCGGAGGATGTTGTCGATTGTCTGAAAGCCCTCCAGGTCTTAAGCAAACCAGTTACACGGTTCTCCGTGCGGTTTAATCATAGTTACGTCTAGCGATCAGTCTGAAAAACTAATCGTCAGTTCACTTCAAGATTTATTGCAGTTTCAGGCACCACCAATTCCAACGATGATTGACAATCATGAAAAAGAGAGAATAGGCACCTACTCAACGATTCATAAATACGGAATGCCTGCAGGTCGTATGAGTATAAAGCACATAAAATGCAATTACTAGCCTGTTTTATAGTGCTAGTAATTTACTAGTGCTGTAGCGTGCGCTTTTCCGTAGTTATCCCGAATGGATTTACGCATCAAGGACTTCCAAGATGGCGTTTCTTTAGTTTGATGTCCTCCGCAAGTTCTATAGTTTGAGGTATAGTAACGGGATCGAGTTATGAGTCTGTCAGTCAGAGTCTTGTCAACTGCCACTCGGTGAAGTGACCGACCGAGGTAGTAGACGGCTGGTCTTGCGCGGGGAGATCGATTAACAAAGGGGTCGAGGACAGGGAAGATCGTCGGACGCGGACGGTCGCTCTCTCTGTCGAAAACCATGATGAGGTGAAGATGTGAGTGGAGCAATTTGTTGTCTATAGTGTTGTATTGATCTTGCTGGAAAATTCAGGTATGGAGTTTGTTTGGTTCTATTTTAGTAAAAACTAATGTTCTTGTTATTTCTTAAATCAGGAGAAATCAATTTCATCTATGTGAGTGTGGAGATGTAGTTTCAAGTAACCTGAGAGGACGAAGGAGTTCTTTTGGTAAAGAGAATTAAAGATGGCGATTAGTAGAATTTTAGGTGTTTATAATTTGTTCTCGTTGCAGGGTCCCTCCTTAGGGGTGGATCTATAATAAGATCGATTGTTTAGTCGTTTATTTTATTTCCAAAATGTGCTGATGGTGGTCTCCGTTGAGAAATATCCCATTTTCAAGCACTGGGTAGAAGAGCATAATTCTTTTTGGAAGTAATGGCGTTCTACAGACAAAGCCGGACCTAGCCAACTGGAGAGGGAGTAGACATCACAGTCTATCTCATTTCTTTTGGATCTTTCTGTTGCAGTCACGTTTCATCAAGAAATGATTGGAACTTCAAAGGTACCTTGTAAATTCTTTTGTTTCATTTATTTTACCTTGAATTTTCTCTCTAAAAAGAGAGGAAGTCACTTCATCAGATTGCGTTATTGACTTTATCAAGATGGGAATTTCTATTATTTTAATAATTGGGAAATACTTCCCCAATGTTGTTAGTTTTAGCTAGTGAGTAGAAATGTTCAATTTAGTATTTAATCTTAATCTAAATTAATTATCAGGGAGAATTAATTGGCCAAATTTAGTTAGTGTTAAGAATGTGAATTTTTTTTGTCAAGTACCTAATGAAGGTAATTGGTTGATCTAGAGATCAACAATTTTTTTAGTTTACTATTGTTCTATTTTTAAGAAATGTTGCTAGTATGTAGATGATAAGAGAGAAATCCAAGATAAATTTTCTTTTGTCTCACAATACAATATACCGTTAGCTGGGAAGTTTTATGTTTTTAATTGGAGAAGTCCAATAAATTGTTAAATTTTTTATGTGAGTTTTATTTTTAGTATCTGTATGGCCTGAATAATAAAAAGACACAACGTAGGGCAGGTCAGTTATGTAAATTTTGAATCTTATATATTTTTTATTTATTTAGACGATCATGTGGACGAATTTGTAGTTTCATCATCATTTTTTTTTTTAATATTTTACACCCTCTGTCCTACTTTGGGTACAAACAAATTTGAAGGTACCTAAACGGGATCAGAGGGAATGACACCTTCCTTTCGCTCATTTTTTTTTAGTTTTCTTTTTTGGCCTGATAAATTAAAATTTTTTTTTGTGATCGAGCGAAGGAAGGGTTACAAATGGTGCCAGTGTCCAGCACGGAGTTTATTTTGTGAATAATATTGTATTGTGAGAAATTTTTTAATGTTTATGTGTACTTATATGTGGTTATGCTAACTCATGTTTTGGATTTTTAAGATAGTGTGTACCTATATTAACGACATTTGATGATATTAAGTGAGGTTAATTAACAACGGTAAATAATACTACTAATATTTTTGCAATTTTGAGCAATACTAATTGATAAGGTACCTATACATTGTGCGTTCCAAATCAAGGTTTCTCTATTTGAGTGTTTTTTGTAATTTAGTATTTGTGTATCTTTATATTAATCAAGATGAGTTCAGAGTTAGGGACTAGCTTTGAAGTAGCTCATTTGAGAGTTGAAGAGATTAAGTATGAGATCTTGTTGAGAAACGAGGAGCCCTTATGGGACAATAATATGCGTAGGACCCAATTAAGTAGGTTGATAAGATCAGAAGTAGTAGTACCAACAGTTTCACCGTTAGATTTTGACGAAGATTCAGAGGCATGTAGGCAAACTCTCAAGAACATTGAAGTGTCGTTAGGGAAAATTAAATCAATTGAGGAAAATTTTCCATTATATAGTAGATTATTGTCTAGGATAGTTCATTTGAAGCTGAGAATAGGGCGATTAAATGACTGTAGTGCTAGTGAGGTCGTTTCAAAAGATCAAATACGTCATGATTTTGAGAATTTAAGTAAGAAGTTTTCTGAGGTTAACACATCGTTGCCATTGTTGCCAGCTGGAAGCTCTAGTCCAGTTGATTCTTGGTGGACTGTAGACAGCAGCCCCATCGTAGAAACAACTTCAAACAATACGAGTACTAGTTCACAATTGCTTTCTGCAACGAACCCTTTTAGAGACGATTTTATTGGAGATTTTAGTTTTTTGACAGTTTCCGAGCCAGGTAGTTATAATGATAAGCTGCCTAGGGATAACTTATATAGTCCGAATCCTTTCTCAGTACCAGATTGTTCAAATATTCCGCAGAATTTAAGGGTGAATCAAGTTAACGTTAGGAATAAGGTATCTACTCCCGTTCATAAGTGGAATTTGACATTTTCTGGGAAAGAACAAGGTTGCGAGGTCGTGAAATTTTTAGAACGTGTCAAGGAATTGAGCGAGGCTCGAGGAGTTCCTTTAGATGAAGTGTTTAGTTGCGCAGTGGATCTTTTTAAAGAACCAGCACTTTCCTGGTTTAGGAATATTAAGTATCAGGTTAGGACGTGGGACGAATTAGAATGGCGTCTAAGGTCAACGTTTATCCCTCCGAACTATGATGAAGATTTATTAGCCGAAATTAGATCATTTAGGCAGACTAGAGGGGAAAGTGTGGTTACATTTTTGGCTAGGATTAGGATGAAATTTTCTCATCTTTTGGTACCGTTGTCCACTGCAGAACAAATCAAGATCGTAAGGAGAAATTTATCTCCAGATTTGAATAGTAAATTATGTCTTTTGCAGATAGAGTCGTTTGAGCAGTTGGAATATTTTTGTAGACAGATAGCTGTCAATTCGACACCAAATAGTTGGGCAGTAAACAAAAAGGTTTACCGTAAACCTGAACAGGTGATTGAGGTAACTGAACCACCCAAGAAAAAGGAGTCGAAAACTCCTAAAGAAGATTTTCTGTCATCTAAATCTCGTTGGGTGTGTTGGAATTGTGATGGTGCTGGTCATTCGTTTATGGAATGTACTCAGCCCAGGAAGTTTTTCTGTTTTGGTTGTGGTCTAAAGGACGTTTCTAAACGATCCTGTCCTAGGTGTGGTGAGAATGCAAATTCTACCACAGTTTCAAAAAACGATTTAGGGGGCGAGCGGCGAGGGACAACCGTTCCAAACTCCCGAAAACAGCCTACTATGGAGACAGGCGCAGTCCCAAAAATTCCGAAGTAGTTGAAGTTATTGATGAGACAGTGGTGGGTATAGGTAATGAACCTGACCACTGTAATAATAAGTTGATGAGTGTAGATTTGGATAGGGGTGATACTGATATTTGTCCGATGTTTAAGAAAAAGTTACATGATAATAGGCCTTATATACCTATAGTTATTGAAGATAGACAATATTTGGGTTTATTGGATACTGGTGCAAATTTATGGATTTTGGGTTCCAATGTGGAAATTTTATGGGAAGGTAATGACACTTTTGTCAAAGATTTGGATGGGACGAATGTGACTATCGCAGATGGTAGCTCACAGGAGTTGTTAGGTTTTGTTACGTTTCCAGTAAGTTTCGAGAATAAGGTTATTGATTTGAGATTTGCTGTAGTACCTTCTATTTCGCATTCCATTATTTTGGGTGCAGATTTTTGTAGATTGTCGAACATCAATTTAAATTTTAAGAACAGGTCTTATCAGGTAGGACAAATTGAGGCATCAACTTCTTCCAAGGCAGATTCTAATACTTTTCTAGCCGAGCTTTCATCTGATCAGGGCAAGGTGTTGTCTGAAGTTATTACTAAATTTGAGACTTTGTCGTCAACAGCACCAGGGAGAACAAATATCATCTCTCATTTTATTGACACTGGTGAGGCTAGACCAGTTAAGCAAAGGCAATATCCATTATCGCCGATGCTTAATAAAATTTTGCATAAGGAGATCGATGCTATGTTAGAGTCTGGAGTAATTGAGAAAAGTATGTCCGCATGGGCATCCCCAATTTTAATGGTTCCAAAATCAGAACCAGGTACATATAGGTTATGTTTTGATGGCAGAGGTTTGAATCAGGTAACGGTTAAGGATTCTTATCCCTTGCCATTGATTGATAATATTTTGAATAAGGTAGGTGGTAAGAAATATCTTTCTTCCATCGATATTACTAAGGCTTTCTGGAATATTCCTTTAGAAGAAACATCGAAGCAAAAGACAGCTTTCCAAGTTCAAGGGAGAGGTCTTTTTCAATTTATAGTTATGCCGTTCGGTCTATGTAATGCCGCGCAGACACAACAGCGGTTGATGGACAGATTATTTATGGATCCAAAATTTGAAGATAAGGTTTTTGTGTATCTTGATGATATCGTTTGTGTTTCTGAGGATTTTGATGAACATGTCAGGTTGTTGAATGAAGTTTTTGAGATTTTGTTTTCTGCGGGTCTGAAGGTGAATATTCCGAAATGCCAATTTTGTAGAGATTCCCTAACATTTTTGGGTTACATAGTAGATAGGAATGGGCTAAGAACTGACCCAAATAAGGTCAAGGCTATAGCGGAAATGCCATCTCCGCGAAACACTACCGAGGTTCGAAGGATAATGGGAGTGTTGCAATGGTATAGAAAGTTTATTAAGGACTTTTCGACCATTTCTGAACCAATCACCTCGATCATTAAAGGTCGAATAAAGAATGCCCCCATTGTTTGGACTGAAACAGCCGAGTCAGCCTTATGTAATTTGAAGGAGAGATTGATCTCTAATCCTATTCTTGTTAGCCCGGATTTCGATAAGCCATTCTTTATCCAGACGGACGCGAGTGACGTCGGCATTGGGGCAGTATTATTCCAGCTTCGAGACGGCTTTGAACATCCTATCGCTTATGCGTCCAGAAAACTTTCTAAGGCCGAAACCAAGTACATGGCGACGGAGAAAGAATGTTTGGCAGTTATCTTTGGTATTGAGAAATTTAGAGGTTATGTTGAGGGCGCAGAATTCACTGTAGTAACTGATCATGCCAGTTTACAGTGGCTGTACAGAATTAAAGATCCCATGGGTCGTATCGCCCGTTGGACAGTTAGGCTTAGTTGTTTTAAGTTCAAGATAGTTCATCGTCCAGGAAAGGATATGGTAGTACCGGATTTGCTTTCGAGACAGATTGCTTCCGTTGAAGTTCAGAATTTAATTCCTGACCAATGGTATGCTGATATGATCAATAAGATACAATGTGATCCACAAAAGTATCCAAATTTTCTCGTGCAAGGTAGTGCTATTTATAAGCACATTAAGAATAAGCATGACATTGAAACGAACCAGTCAAACTGGAAGTTGGTAGTTCCTACAGAAAATCGAAAGGAAATTCTTGAGCAATGTCATGATAGTCCAACAGCAGCTCATTTGGGAGTGCATAAGACCTTGGCACGAATTTTAGAGAGGTATTATTGGCCTGGTATTAGAGAGACGGTTAGGAGGTACGTGTCATCTTGTACTACGTGTGGAGCACACAAATCCACCAATAAACTTCCTGCCGGAGCTTATGGTAAGAAGAGATCTGTCGATTTTCCATTTCAGATGATTTCTTTGGATTTGATGGGACCATTTCCACGGTCCAAGTCAGGAAATACGCAATTGTTGGTTGTCACAGATGCTTTTTCAAGATTCGTTTTGGTCCAGCCCCTTTCGAAAGCTACAGCTTCGAAAGTTGCCAAGTTTTTAGAGAACCAGGTATTCTTGATATACGGGGTACCTCAGATTGTGGTTTGTGATAACGGTGTGCAATTTACATCTAAGGAATTTAAGGCACTTATGAAAAAGTATCATGTACAGCGAGTTTGGTATAATGCACGTTATCATCCCCAAGTTAACCCTACTGAGAGGGTAAATAAAGTGTTAGGTTCTGCAATTAGCTCCTATGTTAAGGAAGACCACAGAACTTGGGATGAACATTTGCATGAAATTGCACAAGCTATTCGGACAGCAGAGCATGAAGCCACCGGCTTTACTACTGCTTTTCTTATCTTTGGTAGAAATGTCCCAGTGGATGGACAGTATTATGGTGATGTAGGTTTGAATTCGTATGATCCAGTTCAGATTTCGGATAAGTTAAAGTGGCAATCGGAAATTTCGAAGGTTCCGAAATTATACCCACAAATTCAGGCTCGAGTTCAGAAAGCGTATGACAAAAATTCTTCCAGGTACAATCTGAGACGAAGAGACATTCGTTATCAAGTAGGTGACAAGGTCTGGAAAAAAAATTTTGTGCTTTCTGATAAGGTGACTGGTTTCGCTAAGAAACTTGCCCCTAAATATGTTCCTGCTCTCATAACGAAAGTTAAAGGGAGTGGTTTAGTTGTTGAGTTGAGTAATGAGTCAGGGAAGAATTTGGGTGAATTCCACATTCAGGATCTTAAACCCTTTGTAAGTATCGATGATTAGTAATTTTGTTTTAGTAAGGATCATTTTGGAAATCGTTGTTGTTAGTTAGTAAATCTTATCTTTTGTCTAATGTCCTGAGTAAATTTAGTTTAGATGTGATAGAGATTTTTAGGTCGCAGAACTTTGGAGTTCAATGCCGTGTGGAAGTTCTCCGGGTCTGTGTTAGGTATCTTTTGTGTCCCGGAGCCGATAGGCAGCCCATTGGTGTAAGTCCTGGAGGTCTGTGTGAGGTCCTTAGAGATGAAAATCCTACCTTGTTGGTACGTTAGTAGGAAAAATTTTCAGATCTATGTGAGGTAGACTGTGTTTAGGATTAGCTACCCTAAATCACATGTCAAAATTAATTAAAGAATTTCAGGAATTCTGAATTCTGGTAATTCTGATATTGAGTATAAATTTGTTGGATTACCAAGAGCAGTTTTCTATCTTTTTGAGTAAGGAGAAAATTTTTGGAAGATTAGTGTCAGTTTAGGAAATCAACTAAACGAATTTTAGTCTTGAGCTGATGTCTTTTCTTTCTAAATAAGTCTTAGTTATGTTGTGTCTATCAAATCTATCACAGAAGTCTTCACTAATATTTACCAGACAGTTTTGAGTATCGTCAAGTAGTTTTGAGTAACTATTTGTAAGTTTTGAGTAAAGTTTTGTCTTTAGTAGTTCAGGTAGTTCACATTAAGATTTCTAAAAGGATCTATTTACATTTTAGGGTAATTTTGACTAACGTTTAGTTTTTCGAAATTTCATTTTGAATTTTAGTTAGGACTAATTACTAACCCAATTAGTCAGTTGATGTTTTTTGCATTGTTGTTTTCAAGATTAATGATTATAACTTCCACAGGTATTGTTGCACATTTAGAGAGGTTGAGTTGGTTTCTGTGAGGCAGTTGGGGCCCTCCGGTATCTTCAAGGTACTGGAATAAGCGTTCCCCTGTTTCTGCATTCCAGTCACCAAGTTGGTATCGGAGGAGGGAAAGCCGAAGAGGAACAGCTCAGTCGCAGTCACAGGGCAACCAGCAGTACCAGTTCTGAGTCATCATGTCTACCGCTAGTAAGCGTCGAGCGAAGGTGTTTGCTGAGAGGCGCCCAAATAAAGTGAAATTTAATTTCCTTCTGTGGGATAAGTGTTTTGCTGTATTTCAATTTCAATATTCGTAGGTGAACGGGTCGGGGTAGGCGAAATCAATTAGTCTGTTGGTACGGTCAGTGAGACCATTTTGTTTCTTTAGGAAGAACGTTTGTTATTAGTCTGTTGGTACGGTCAGTGAGACCATTTTGTTTCTTTAGGAAGAACATTTATGATTAGTCCGTTGGTACGGTCAGTGAGACCATTTTGTTTCTTTAGGAAGAACGTTTGTTATTAGTCTGTTGGTACGGTCAGTGAGACCATTTTGTTTCTTTAGGAAGAACATTTATGATTAGTCCGTTGGTACGGTCAGTGAGACCATTTTGTTCTTTAGGAAGAGCGTTGTATATATGTACATAGAAGTCAATGGAGAGTCTAGAAGATATTTTCTGGTGTTCTTGATGAGCAAAAAAATGGTATGTTATCCCATTTTTTTATTTTGGTTGGGGGAGTGGTGTAGCGTGCGCTTTTCCGTAGTTATCCCGAATGGATTTACGCATCAAGGACTTCCAAGATGGCGTTTCTTTAGTTTGATGTCCTCCGCAAGTTCTATAGTTTGAGGTATAGTAACGGGATCGAGTTATGAGTCTGTCAGTCAGAGTCTTGTCAACTGCCACTCGGTGAAGTGACCGACCGAGGTAGTAGACGGCTGGTCTTGCGCGGGGAGATCGATTAACAAAGGGGTCGAGGACAGGGAAGATCGTCGGACGCGGACGGTCGCTCTCTCTGTCGAAAACCATGATGAGGTGAAGATGTGAGTGGAGCAATTTGTTGTCTATAGTGTTGTATTGATCTTGCTGGAAAATTCAGGTATGGAGTTTGTTTGGTTCTATTTTAGTAAAAACTAATGTTCTTGTTATTTCTTAAATCAGGAGAAATCAATTTCATCTATGTGAGTGTGGAGATGTAGTTTCAAGTAACCTGAGAGGACGAAGGAGTTCTTTTGGTAAAGAGAATTAAAGATGGCGATTAGTAGAATTTTAGGTGTTTATAATTTGTTCTCGTTGCAGGGTCCCTCCTTAGGGGTGGATCTATAATAAGATCGATTGTTTAGTCGTTTATTTTATTTCCAAAATGTGCTGATGGTGGTCTCCGTTGAGAAATATCCCATTTTCAAGCACTGGGTAGAAGAGCATAATTCTTTTTGGAAGTAATGGCGTTCTACAGACAAAGCCGGACCTAGCCAACTGGAGAGGGAGTAGACATCACAGTCTATCTCATTTCTTTTGGATCTTTCTGTTGCAGTCACGTTTCATCAAGAAATGATTGGAACTTCAAAGGTACCTTGTAAATTCTTTTGTTTCATTTATTTTACCTTGAATTTTCTCTCTAAAAAGAGAGGAAGTCACTTCATCAGATTGCGTTATTGACTTTATCAAGATGGGAATTTCTATTATTTTAATAATTGGGAAATACTTCCCCAATGTTGTTAGTTTTAGCTAGTGAGTAGAAATGTTCAATTTAGTATTTAATCTTAATCTAAATTAATTATCAGGGAGAATTAATTGGCCAAATTTAGTTAGTGTTAAGAATGTGAATTTTTTTTGTCAAGTACCTAATGAAGGTAATTGGTTGATCTAGAGATCAACAATTTTTTTAGTTTACTATTGTTCTATTTTTAAGAAATGTTGCTAGTATGTAGATGATAAGAGAGAAATCCAAGATAAATTTTCTTTTGTCTCACAATACAATATACCGTTAGCTGGGAAGTTTTATGTTTTTAATTGGAGAAGTCCAATAAATTGTTAAATTTTTTATGTGAGTTTTATTTTTAGTATCTGTATGGCCTGAATAATAAAAAGACACAACGTAGGGCAGGTCAGTTATGTAAATTTTGAATCTTATATATTTTTTATTTATTTAGACGATCATGTGGACGAATTTGTAGTTTCATCATCATTTTTTTTTTTAATATTTTACACCCTCTGTCCTACTTTGGGTACAAACAAATTTGAAGGTACCTAAACGGGATCAGAGGGAATGACACCTTCCTTTCGCTCATTTTTTTTTAGTTTTCTTTTTTGGCCTGATAAATTAAAATTTTTTTTTGTGATCGAGCGAAGGAAGGGTTACAGTGCTCATACTCATACGACCTGCATTCATTGCTTTATTTATTAATCGTTGAGTATACTTGCCTTTTCTTTCGTATTCATGATTGTCAATCATCCTTGGCATTGGTGGTGTCTGAAACTGCGATAAATCTTTAAGTGAACTGACAATTAGTTCTTCAGACTGATCGCTAGAGGTCATTCTGCTTAAACCACACGGAGAACCGTGTAACTGGTTTGCTTAAGACCTGGAGGGCTTTCAGACATTCGACAACGTCCTCCGGATACTCCAGATGCAGCACACTGAAGAGCCCCAATAGGGCGAAACACGTGTCTGTGCTTATTCTGGTACTCTGGTGGCTCTGTTGTTGTTTGAATGGAAGCTCTCTCGATTGAGTTTCAGGCACTGCCAGTATGACAAATGTTAGGGCGATGGAGGAATACTCTGATCCCACTTAACAGGCTAGTAATTGCACTTTATGTGCTTTATACTCATACGATCTGAATTCATTGCTTTATTTATTATGAAGTTTTAAAACGCTACGAGGAGGTTGATTAAAAAACGCTACTATCGGGAAAAACAGGCACTAGGAGGTTGGTTAGGGAATTCAGCGCTTACAATGTGATTAGGGAACTAACTACAACCGAGTAATTAGAGAATTTACCTCAAAGGATTTAATCAGGGAAATAGTAGGTAACCATGGACTTACAAAATTAAATGTGGATGTAAATAAAATGTGGTTCACACGATACAATAGAGTCTGTAACTACGGAAAGAAAAAACGATTTACCGCGCGAGGTCAATTTCCGCAAGGGGTCGCAACGAAACAATACGAAAGTTCGTCATAACAATCAAAATTATCAAAATGGAGGCAGACCTAGCAACGCCATGCATGTTTTAGATTATTCAAGTTTGAAATATCACTAATAAATTTCACAATTTTAAAATTTATTTTTCATTATTTTGCCTTTTATTTTATGGCTTGTAATTGTGGTAGTGACTATAACATAATGCGTTCCGCGTTGGTACGTTTCTTTTCATCTTTGGTGACTTTGAAGGCCTTTTCAGAAAAAAAAAGTTTACTTACACCCCTTGGAACGCAAAATACCTACACTTATTATGACAGGTTATTTGAAAAAAAAAAAACATACGTATGTGCTTTTCAAATGGTTGCAATCCTACATTGTAACATGTCATTGAATTCGTCTTTTAACGTACTTTTGAACGAGCCCATGCAATATGGGGTCTGCCATTTGAAAAAAATGGATAAAATCAGCACTTTGCAAAACGTGGCAACACTGCTTTGTGATTAGAAATTTTGAATTTTAATTTACAAAAAATTAAAGAACATAAATGTAAAAATAGTTTGTTGACAGCGACCTCCAAAAATGTCAGATAGCCATCTGTACCTGGTGGTTCAAAGTTGAGCTATTTTTGCTTAAGAGGCCTAAAAACTTCGAAACAAGAGGTCGCCGACCCATAGGTATGGCATGCATAATTGTATTTTTATTTCTCAGTAGCTTGAGAAAATTTAAAAATATATAGGTCTTCGCATTTAAAAATAAGTAACTTAGCGTCAAAACCCAAACCAGCGATTTTGGAATTATTTTATAAGAAAACATGTCAATATCCAAAACAAGATTTTGTTCGATACATTTTCCCGTACCACCTTCAGGTTCTTTAATAAGGTACAGAGACAACAAGTTATATGAGACACCGTATACGTACATGCAAACATTAATTAGACAACATGGCAATACATCTGACAGAAGAAGTGTCTTGTATTCTTACAAATGTCTATAAGATCATAATTTCGACAGATGTTGTGGAATCGCTCAATTTCTGATATGCTACACATTCTTGTATGGGAACTAACTATATCTCACAAAATAAGTTTCAAGAGAAGAGATTACTATACTAAACGTACATTTTGGTCAACTGTCAAACCAAATGAAAACATTCCAGAAAGATGTCTGTTGCTTGACATGTAGTAAGCCAGGGCATTTTAAAAGTCAGTGCAAGCAGTCAATCGGATATCTTGCAATACTTGTAAGAAACCGCTAGTTCTAGCCAGAAATTGCTTATGTCAATTTTAAACTGAAAATTTAATAAAGCCGGCAAAAGGAGGATGAATATATGCATGCGTCGGAAATCTCGTACCATGTATATTAGAAGTCGGACATAAAGACGTGAGACGGCCGTCAACGGAAAAATAAAAGGACTTGTTCTGAATCGAGGTATTATCAGTTCCGTTAGACTTCAACTTTGGAAACCAAGTGTGTAAATAAAATTCAAGGGTTAAAAACAGGAAGAAGACCTATAGTCATTATTACTAGGATGAATATTGAGAATTTAAAAGCTTTTTTATATACAGGGTGCAAATAAATCATTCGTAAGTGAACGAGATGGCATAGCATTTGGAAGTGCTACTTCCAGACGTCAAACGATGGTACAAAAAAAAAATTGCTGAAAGTTCATCGGTGGCAAAAGGGTGCTAGCAACCACATTGAAACTTGGCAATTTGGATGTTAAATAAGACTTTTTTATAGTACAGTGCGGTTCAAATAAACATGGCTACTATTTTGTAACGCAAAGTCAATTACACCACACATCCGTGTTAATTCTTGGCTTAAGAGGGGCCAACTTCCATTCATCCGACAGCATCCTCCAGACAGTCCAGGTGCAGCACACTGATGAGTTCCAGTAGAACGAAACACGTGTCTGTGCTTGTTCTGGTACTCTGGAAGGCTCTGCTGTTGGATGCGGAAGCAAACTCTCTAGTTGGAGTTTCGGGCACTGCCATCATGACAACTGTTAGGGTGATGGAGAATTCTCCGACCCCATCTAACAGGCTAGTAATTGCACTCTATGTGCTTTATACTCTTTGACCTACAATTCACTCTTTTATGAATCAATTACGCTTGTTCAAATAAATGTGGAACACACCTCAACTTAATCCGAGAAACGTGTCGGTCAATAAAGTCTTATGTCAATTTTTTAATTGTTAATCTACCTGGAAGTACCGTGTAAAGTCAAATATAATATTGATGACAAATATTTGAAAATCTTAATTCAAATATGCAACAATTTATGTTTTAAAAATGTACCAATATAAAAAAAACAGCGTAAATATTCATGGATAGGTAACTTAAAACACCTGCTCTATTTCGAGCACTCTGTCTACGCTTGCTTGAAAAATCGTGCATGTTTTAAAGACCTGCTATTGTCCGCTATTGTCTTTGTTGTCTCATAGCGAAGGCGTGTCATAATCAAAAGACTAAACTGTCATTACCATAACTATCACAGTACAGTCATGTATAAACACAAATACCCATTACATACAAGTGTAAAAAAACAAAAACAACCAAAACACTCAAGACAATACAAATCAGTAATTTGTATATGTACAAAGCAATTTAGAGCCAGGAAACAGAGGGCCAACGAGACAATCAGGGACTACTTCACAGCAATACGGACAGATCGATGACTGATACGACGGGACAGATCGATGTCCTCCACTCAGGAGCTAGAAAGAGTGATGGATGAGGAATATGCGGCCCGAGTATCGCATCCACATCCACCTGCATAAGGCCACATCCATATCCCACCTGTTAGAAATAGCCCTCGAAAGGGAACGAACCGCCGCTATGTACAGGTTATCGACCAGCACGAGCCCGCAGCCGCGGACAGCCGCAAGTCACCCAGGGATACAGAATCCTCAAGTCAATTGTTGCCACAAGTACGACCCACAGAACAATTTTAAGCAGGAGCTCAACTGCAGGTAGGAAGAAATAATGCTTATACAGTGCTGCCCCCCAACACAAGCCAAACAGTACAGAATAGAGAACAGAACAGAACAAACAGAACAATATATAACAGAGATCAAACCAAATCAGGCAGAGCAGGCAAGACAGTATAGAACAGAAAACAAATAACCAACACATCCAAAACAGTCCAGAGCAGATAACAGAACAGAACAGGCAAGACAGTCTAGAACAGAGAACATACCTAGACAAGCAGAACAGTATAGAACAGAAAACAAAGCAGAACCAAACAAAACAGACGAGAATATTCCAGAGCAGAGCAGTACAAGAAAACAGAACAGAGCAGAATAGAACCTCACAGAGCGAATCAGCACACGAACACAATACAGAGCAGGGACACAGAACCACTGCTAGCATCAACAGAAGCGGATCCCGACGACCGCAGACCCTTCCTGCCGCTTTAGACGTAGGGACAACACTGGGGAAAGGCTCCAGGCACATCACGCATCTATACCTACAGACAGGACAGTCCCGTGAAGCCGCAGCTCATCAGTGACGAAGGCAAGAAGATGTTCCAAGAGAATATCCTCGAACATTGTCCCGGACCGCCGCCCCGAGCATCGGTCTGAACAGATGCGGACATCGACCACGGGGCATGGTGAAAAAGAAAAATCGCCAAGATGATTTGGTGTGGATTTTATCAGGCAATAAGGGTATTTATTTTATTTCAGTTGTAGAAATTTTTCTTTTTTTCCATTGGGCCGGGGATGTAACGAAATCCGAGGCTTTCATTTAAGGTTATTATTAAGTCCTTATTAGAGACAATTTAGTTCAATTAATACACTTTTTGCGATAGCGATAAAGGTTTAATCACCGTCGAAGCCGGCTATATAAGGATCGCCAGCCGGGGCACAGATCAGATTGTGTTGGGTACTGACTAGGAAAGTACTCTCCCTAAGAGGTGCATTGAGCCTTGTAGGGCAGCTGGGGCATATAATGAATGACCCAGGACAGTCACAGTTGATGTACTGAGTTAGCTGTGTTTCAGCACAGGTAGTCGGTCGCGGCTAGGAGCGCATTGAGCTCGGACCAACGACCGTCTTGTAATACCACACGAACCGACGCTGCAGTGAGGCGTAGGTCAACCCCTTCCAAAAGGGGTCTGTATTAAGGACCGGACGGGGTATACATTCGCCATTGGACGCATTGAGTCGGTGGTGACCCCCCGCGTCATTTGATCAAGTACTAGCTGGGGCGCACTGAGCTCGAGGTGATCCTTACATTCATAATAATTGGTGTGACGTCGTATTGAGACGCCGGCCCAGCCCTCTGTTTCAGGTCGCGTTACCTAGCTTCAGTCGCTTCAGAAGCGACGTCACGAGTCGTATTCCGGACAGAGCAGTGGCAGATACGCACTGGTAGACAGCGCCAAACATGCTGGTGACCGTGAACCGACGGTGAGAGTAGTAGTACCTACAGCCTACAGCGCAGGGCGACCAATACAAAGTTCCGGGCGCCACCGGCGCTGCTACCTATTACCAATACGACCACAGCCCAAGACAGAAAAAGAGGCTACGCCCAAGCAAGAGGCACCAAGGCGGAAGATAGTCCTGGATTCGTAATAATACAATTTACACCTTTGTATATTATATACAAATATAATATTAATTGTAAATAAACAATAAATGTTTCATTATTGTTAAAACTTGTCACGGGTATGTCTGGGCAAAGAACCTCCCCGAGATCATTTACAACCGAGAAAACCTCGTTACACAATATTGAAAATAAAACCATAGTAATTCCATATCGAAAAAAAAATAGAGGGATCTCTAAGATAATTATTACATCTGATGATACTACCAAATTTTATTTTCGTGAAAACATTGATAATATTCTGAAAATATGATATCTGGTTTGATTACTTAATTGAAAAAAAAAAACAAATTTAATAAAAATAACTATCCTTAAATTTTACAAAATCAAATTCTTTGTACAGATCTGTTCAAACAAATCTAGAACAGTTTCAATTTTCTAGTGTAAATGTTGCTTATAAATTGAACAATATTTTCATGGATTTCATGTTGTCAGCCAAGAGGATAACTTTATTTGTAAAAAAAAATTAAACTTCAAAAAATAAAAATTACAAATGGTGATTCTTTATCAATAATTACTCTTTATCAATTATAATTAATTTCCTTTTGTTGAGTATTGCCAAATAAATATTTACAGGACATACATTCATAGGAAGTTTTTTCGTGAAACTACCTCGGGAATCACCTGAAATATGTTATTTGTCAAAAGCTTCGGAACATCCTGTACATCATCTTTGTTTTTTCTCTGAGAATATAATTTTTTCAAAGTCATGATGATTTGGAATTTTAATTTTTGGGGTAATTTTCATAAAGTAGGTGTCCCAAAAAAGTATTTTTTTTATTAAAAAATCAACACCTAGCGGGCTAAATGAGTGATCCTTTCCATCCACCTTTGTCAAAACAACAGCTAAACAACGCTGCCGGGACACGCGAGTATCGATTTGTAATAAATCAAGATCCTTCCTCACTTATATGTACTTCATGCTAGTCAATTTACTTGGTTCAACAAGCTGAATTAAATTCCATAGTTAAGAGGCTATTTATTCTTCGAGCCTCTTTCGAAGCTTTGAACAAAGCACTCTCCAAAGTGCCTGTTGTATTATAATATGCCACAATAATATTTTCTTTTGGCATATTGGTTTCTAGATTTTCAATTTTTGTATATAATCTAAACCACTTTGGTGGTTTTCTTATTGTTTCATAATAAACAAATATTTTTTTATTAACAAAGATGACTTAGGAAGACAATTATTTTTAGAGCCAGAAAATTCTAAAAAAAAATAAATAAAGCTTTATAAAATTCCAAGTTTATTTCTCCGATTAGAAAATGAGATTCCATTTCAAAGGAAGAAAGCCTATTTGAATCAGAATTTGAAAAAAACTATATCCTTGAAATAACTATGCTATTTTTAGAGACGATCAAAGGGTATAGGGTCAGAGCCCTCGACCGCCAGATCTTCGTTATTTTATAAAAGCTGAAAGTTTCTTTGCGCAATGTTCTCAACGAAAATAGGAACGATGCAGCGACTATGAAGTTTGGATTATGTTTGGGGGCTGTTTTTTTTATGTGCATGGGCTTCTATGACAATTAAGATGATTTTGAGCAACTTCCATAGCACAAGCAGATACTTCTTTAGGGAATACAATTTCCCGTCCTCTTTGGACATTGCCCTATATAGACCTTACCCAATGAGCCTTCACCAAACTCAAACGAAATTTCAAAAGAACCATATGAGTATCTTTTCCACTGCAGTGCTGGAGGATACGACTAGGCTTCCCGGGGCTTATCTCCTAACTCCGTTTTGCTTTCAAATTTATATACAGGCACAAGATCCGCGGGAAAAAGATCCCTAGCTTTTCTAACATGCATCGCCGCGTGTTATATGCTTTTGTTTTGTTCTTTGAGGTGAGTCCCAAAGTAATCGGTATTTAATGCACATGAATTCTTCTATTTAAGGTTTTACCTTCTTGCGCATTTGCAGGTTACACCAACACAGCCCATATATTGAAATCGTAATTGATTCCGGGCTGTTGTGCCGTGGTCCATGGAGATTTTCTCCGAACGTCAGAAGAAGTTTCGTCTACAGAAGCTGTACAAAGTAAGGGTTGAAAACATAAATTTTACGTTAATTGTGTTTGCTGTTCTTCGGACACTAGTAGAAGGTTGAACATCAATCGTATGAAGTACTGCTCCTTCTTGAGCGAGTTCCTGTTGAACGGGACGTTCAGATTTACTGTTGGAAGCTTGCCTGTTGCTCTTAAGCATCTATGGATATTGCTTAAAAACATTTCTACACTACAAGGTACCCTATGTCGACGGAAAATCGTCGACGATATCCATCAACTGCCGCTCGTTCATTTCCATTACATAATACGTGAACAAAATGAATGTCGGCGTATGCTTCATTCGAAAAAGTAAACATACCTTTAAGATTATTTTAATTTAACACACGCAAAATAATTGTAATTGACGTTGACTGTCACAATAAATACTAATGGTGATTCACAGCCACCTTGTCTGTTTTATAATAACAAAACCAACAGCCGAACCTAATACCTGCATTGATGGGCTTACTTAAAATTTCCAATGCTTCTAGTTTAGTTAGGATAACGTTCCAGGTATATGTTCATTAGACATTTTTTACTTTAAATTTTCCCAGCAACACAGTTCCAGGCTATGGCAGTCATGTCATGGGACATCCTGTATTTTAATACTCAGATACTGTGAAAGTGACATACTATAAAAGTATAATTATGTTTTCCTATTATAATGACACCCTATATCCCGGTAACGAAGCCGAGGAACCCATTTTTTTTTTAATATACAGTCTTTCTGAACATCTGTTACGTTTATTTTTTTCCTTAGTTTCATTTCTATTAAAATGTATAAGAATCGTTAATGGAAGGAGCAATGATTTGATTTATTTGTGTTGTTATTATTTTTTTATGCTACTGGATGATAAGGACATGCAGAATATTAAATTACAAAAGTCAAATTAGTACCGATAGAGACATCTGTGTTATTTTAAAAACTTTATTATTTCCAATATCAATTTCTTGAGGATTTCTACTCTAATCAGCGCAGGGATCTTTTATTGAATTATAATTATTCACGATTAAATATTTATGTCGGTTCCTATACTTCTCGGTTACTCTGTTATCGGCTATTAATTAATTCGAATCAAAAATACCTACTACCGTCACTACTTATGTCATAATATTATAACTAGGTCTGTTAATTAATTATTGTAATAATGATAAATGGTCATTATTATTTGTCTTTTGCTTCGATTCTTATATCATGTAGTTGTTACTTTATGTGGTAGTTGTAGCCATCTAGTGAGCAAGGGCACTATATTCCAGAAGGCGGCACACAGGAATCTAATTTATTGTTGAGATGGGTAATTAATGATTATCTTGAATTATTTATTTGAAAATTTGATAAGAAATAATTCGACGGCTCTCTTGGCCATTTTTAATCGTAAAGTTGTTTAAGGCATATGGCGGCGAGTGAAAAGAGTTAATGGTATTTTTTTTTTTTCCATCGCTTTGCGGATATTCTCTACGTCACTTCGCACTTTGCAAATTCTGGTATTCATTGATTAGGTGTATTTGAAGTGATACTAGAAAGGAATTTGCTCCATTTTGGGATTTGGCCGGACCTTTTAACTACTTCACGTTTAAGTGTTCCCATTTTTTGTATCTCAACGATTGACACTCAGGACTCCAACAGGAATCCATCGGGGAACCACGAAATCTATTTGAAGAAAACCCTTCTTGGAAGGTAGGTGCCTGTTCTATTTTAAAATATTCTGCTCTTGGCCTATTTCGTGTCTATTCCATGCACTCGCTTTCCTTATCATAATTTTTTTCTGTTTGATAAAATTGCTTCGTTCACATTTAGTAGTAGATAAAATTTAATTCAGAATTCAGTACTGGGGTTTTATTAAAATATTTATGAAAAATCTTGTATAGTAGGAGGGAATCTATAGATTATTCATTTTGGAAACTTCATTTGTACATACTTTTAAGGGTTTCTTTTTTGTACAACAGGGTTTTTTCTTGTGGGGCGGATTTATATCTGCTGGTGCTGGATCGTCGCTCCCGTCCCTGTTATCTACTTACGAAGGGGCTACTGCTGCAGTCGGACTACACAGCCTGGAAGTTTGGCACCGGGACTCGGGTAGTCTACGGGACGCGCGCACGCAAGTTATTTTCTCGTAAAATCTAGAACCACCATTTATTACCGACTTAAATAGACTGATTTTTTTTCGTGTATTAATCGTCAATAATCTGCTGCCTTAGTTATCAATTTTTTTTTGACTAAATAATTTATTAAGCAGCTTATACCTATTTTCCGACATATATTTATTATTAAAAATTTTCGTTTAGCGTATCTGTAAAAATATTTCTATAAATTTCGCCATTTTTGTACCGAACATTACAGATAGCAAGCTTGCTGTTGGTAATTAGTAGTGATAGGGAATTTTGAAACGAATAAGTACCTATAATAAAAATAATCTGCTGACATTTTCTCTGTTTGTAATAAATATTGTCATTAGGTATGTACCATCATAGTTGGCGGAATTGATGGGTAAGATAATGCGGCATTAGGGCAGATATTTGGATTGTTTTTTTTTATTATTGTTTCCTGTTATCTAAACCTACAGTTTAAATTTATTTATTGAATTTATCTATTTACATTTTATTATTACTATAATTATTATTCTTTCATTATTATATTATTTGCGGGAAATAAATTGTAATTTATTTGGAATTTCTTGATTGTCTTTCCCTACTGCGTGTGTGTTTGTTGATATTGCAATTGAGAGATCAGAGATAACTATAGAGTAATTTAAATTTAGAGCTCTTATATTATTGTTTCATGATTTGATTAAGATTAAATAACAAGGACAGTGAGGGCTTAAAATTTTAAATCATGTGGCGCCCTTTTTAAAATCACAACCCACGCCGACTCCACTTGTAGCTAGCGGCAGCCTACTCACTGTTCAATATAAGAGTTATTATAAGAGTGTCACTGAGCTCTCAAGGCCTGAATTTATTAATTGATCCTTTAGGAAAAAAAGAACGTCACATTAAATTTGGCGCCCAACGTGGGGCCAGGCAAGTGAGGGAAAGACAACAAGTAATAAGTTTAATCTAGGAAGAGAAATTCCAAATTATTTTTTTTTTGCTTAATGATCTTGAATCTGAGAGTGTTTTGTATTCTGATACTCAGCGGTAATTAATGGTGGCATTGGATGAGTTTAATCTGAATTGAAGGTTTCGTAACTGATATTTAGTTAAAAATTTCTTGGATGTTGAGAAGTTTGTGTGTATGTCTGTGGTTGGTGTGGTCGTTATTGGTGATTCGAGGTTTGACAATTCATAGTCGATTTAGGTAATTGTCGTTTCACCCTAATTTTGTTCTTCTTGTTCTCGTTTATGTAATATTATAGTTGTTATATATAGGTGTATATATATTTTTTTTCCTCTTGCTTGAATTGTGTCTATATTTTGATCACGATGGAATCTATGCGCAAGATGACCATAAATCGGTTGTTGCAAGATGAATTGACTTACGAATTGACTATAAGGGGGATAGGAGTAGGAAATGTTGAAGCTATGCGTCAACGCTTAGCTCTTGCTATGCAGATGGAGAACAGTGGAGATAGTTTGAAGTATCCCAAGTATCCCTATACTTATGAGCAGGACTTGGAGGCGGTCGAAAGCAAAATTAAGGAAGTAACTCCAGAGGTTGGCGGTTTCTCGGATACGTTTAAGAGTGGAGCATTTCTGCGGCTGCAGACCAGGTTGTCACATATTTTGGGTAGAATAGATAATATGGAAGTAGGAGAAGATGATGATAAAAAGAATAGACGTTCAGAATTATTGGCTTTGGTTCTTACTTTGATGGATAAGCTTAAACGAAATGTCAAAGGGGCAGAGGAGTCAAAACCGTCAATACCACCAGAAGTAGAAGTGTTGGAGTATAGTCAAGGCGCTGCTAGTAGTTTTCACCAGGGTATTCGAGATGTTTCCCAGTCATCTTCAGCTGAAGCATCAGAGAATCTCCAACCAACTAAAACGATACTCCCGAATAAATGGGGACTCACTTTTTCGGGTGACAAAAGAGGGATGTCGGTAACGGCTTTCTTTGAAAGGGTTGAAGATATGAGAAGGGCTAGAAATGTCTCAACCCAAGTGCTCCTAAATTCTGGAATAGATTTGTTTACTGACAGGGCTTATCAGTTCTATCAAGATTGTAGAGCGCAAGTGAATACATGGGATGATTTAGTCGGTATGTTCAAAGATGAATACCTGCCTCACAATTATTTTGAAAAGTTGTTCGAAGAAATAAAGAAGAGAACTCAAGGGCCTGGTGAGTCGATTGGCACGTACTTCGCTATAATGAATAAGTATTTCCAACGGTTGCAGTGTCCGATTTCAGAAAGTTCAAAAATAAAGATCTTATTAAAAAATATTTTACCTGTATACCAGAAACGACTTCCCATTCAAGAGATTTCTTCCATGGCGGAATTGAGACAGATGTGTAAGGCTATAGAAGTTAGATTGGATTCAGAAGAAGACTACAGCCCGCCAACTAGAAAGGGGCTAAGTTTGGAGCCTGATTTAGCATATTTGGATTGCCTAGATGCTACCGTTAAACTTGATAGTCTGAGTGTAAAGGGGAACCCTGATTCAAGCCCAGGGACCGCCGTATGTTTTAGATGCAATAAGCCTGGACATAAAGCTATCGGATGTCTTATGACTGGTAAAAAGAGGTGCTTCAAGTGTCAGAAGGAAGGTTTTACAGTAAGGACATGCCCTTCTTGCAACAGGGATACACCAAGTTCGGAAAACCGGGAACGGCGCTCTTAAATAGCCGAGTTAGGATCGCTAATAATTGTACCTCGGCTAAAAACTTTAAATACGTACTGGACTTTATTTTAGATCATGCACAGGATGATGAACGACCATATCTAAAGGTGGAAATACTTGGACATACTATATTAGGACTGCTTGACTCTGGGGCGTCTAGAACTTTTTTAGGCAGCAAGGGATGGAAAATTATAAAGGGTTTAGGTCTCCCCTTAGATTCTAGCAGAAGGACATCATGTACCGTTGCGAATGGTCAGAGATGCGAAATTATCGGCACGGTAGATTTACCAATACGAATTAGGAACAGGTTTAAAATGATGGAAGTAGCTGTTTTGCCGGAGTTGCCACACACTCTCATTTTAGGTCTGGATTTTTGGGTAAAATTAGGAATTGTCCCAGATTTGCGGCATGGAGAGTGGCACTTTTCAGAAGATGAGCAAATTGACGTTATCGAAGAAAGCTCAGGAAAACAAACCGTTCTTTGTGATTCGGAACAAAGGAAGCTACAAGCACTAGTCGATATGTATAAGTCTCAGATGGGTAATGACATTGGCTGTACAACGTTGACAGAACACGTCATTGTTACTAAGTCTCCTCCAATTAAGCAGAGGTATTATAGAGTGTCTCCGGTTATGCAGAAATATATTGATGATGAACTGGAGGAAATGTTGCGACTGGGAGTGGTTGAGAAAAGTAGTAGTCCTTGGGCCTCTCCTATAGTGTTGGTGAAGAAGAAGGGTTCAGAAAAATGGCGGTTCTGTGTTGATTACAGAAAGTTGAATGCGGTGACGGAACGAGATAGCTACCCCCTTCCGCTTGTGTCAGATACTTTGGACAAACTCAAGGAGGCGAAATATTTGTCAAGTCTCGATATAAAATCCGCCTATTGGCAAGTTGCTGTTGAGGAGAAATCCCGGCCACTTACAGCATTTGTTGTTCCCAATCGTGGATTGTTTCAATTTCGACGAATGCCTTTTGGGCTTCATAATGCACCAGCAACATGGCAGAGACTAATTGATAGTGTTTTGGGCCCAGAATTGGAGCCTCATGTCTTTGTGTATCTGGATGATGTGGTGATAGTTACCCCGACTTTCGAGCAACACCTTTCGGTTTTACAAGAAGTTCTTAGACGACTTAAAGAAGCGAACATTACCATCAGTTGGGAAAAATGCCAATTCTGTAAAAAAGAGATGCGTTATTTGGGATATGTGGTGGATGCTCGTGGACTTCGCGTCGATGGGGAGAAAGTGAAAGCTATGCTTGAACTTCCAAGACCAAAAACACCAAAAGAGGTTAGACGGTTAGTTGGTACTTTTTCTTGGTATAGACGCTTTGTGCCAGAATTCTCGTCTATAGTGGCTCCCATCACTTCTTTGACCAAAAAGAACTGCAAGTTCTTGTGGACAGATGAGTGTGAAAAATCCTTTTTAAAAATAAAAGAAGCCCTTGTGGCGGCGCCTATTCTCAGTTGTCCTGATTATTCACTGCCTTTTGTTATTCAAACAGATGCTTCAGGATACGGAATTGGTGCGGTCCTAGCTCAACCTCATGAGCAAGGTGAACGTGTGATTTGTTACTTGTCACGTTCTTTGACTAAGCAGGAACAAAACTACACCACAACGGAGCGAGAATGCTTAGCAGTTTTGTGGGCTATCAAAAAGCTACGACCTTATATTGAAGGAGTTCATTTTTCTGTGGTAACAGATCACTTTAGTTTAAAATGGTTAATGGATCAAAAAGACTTAACAGGTAGATTAGCGCGGTGGTCAGTAAGTATACAGCAATATGACTTTACCATAATTCACCGGAAGGGAAACGAAAATGTTGTACCTGATATGCTTTCCAGAGTGGTTCCTGTGTTGGATTCGGTTGATCAGTGCAGTGATGTACCGGCAGTTATTTCAGATAACTGGTATAATAGAATGTGTCAATATGTTGAAAGGACACCACTCAAGTATCCAGGTTGGCGTATTGGTGGGGGGAAACTTTACAAATATGTCAGGCAAAAATATTTCGAGCTGAGCGCGGACAGTGACCACTGGAGGATAGTTGTTCCTAAGGAGGATCGTGATGCGGTGATTAGAAATGCACATGATTCACCTTTAGCAGGACATATGGGTGTTTATAAGACTTTTTCGAGAATAGCTGAAAAATATTACTGGCCGAAAATGAGACTGGATATTGCTCGCTATGTTCGAATGTGTAGTGTGTGCCTTACTCACAAGCCTGATTTGTCGAAGCCTACAGATAAAATGATATCTCACCCTAAAGTTGACAGACCATGGGAAATGATTTCGACCGATCTAATGGGTCCCCTGCCAAAATCTATGAAGGGAAATATGTATATATTAGTTATAACTGACTACCTGAGTAAATTTTCTTTGGTATTTCCACTGCGAAGAGCGACAGCAGCAGTTATTGCTAGGATTATGGAAGAAGAAGTTTTCCTATTGTTTGGAGTGCCTCGTATAATAATTGCTGACAATGGAGTGCAGTATAGGTCGAAGGAATTTGGAAAATTGGCTGCAAACTACCATTGCGAAATTAAGTATAACGCATATTATAATGCGCGGGCCAACCCCACTGAAAGGCAAAATAGAACCCTGAAAACGATGATTTCCATGTATGTTAAGGAAAATCATCGTAGTTGGGATAAGGAATTGCCTAAATTAGCGTGCGCCCTTAGAACAGCTAAACAAGAGACCACACAACTCACTCCTTACTTTGTTAATTTTGGCAGGAACATGTTGCTATCCGGAGAAGATTATGAAAATAGATATTTGCTGGAGAATGAGAATGGGACGCAAGTGGCTGAAGGAACTAGAAATTTGAACTTTAGGAAAATTTTTCAAGATGTTAAGGGTAGGCTGGAGAAAGCCAGTAAAAAGTATGTCCATCAGTATAATTTAAGGCGGCGCCATGAAGAGTTTGTAAATGGCCAAGCTGTTTACAGGAGGAACTATATGAAATCAGACGCTACCAAATATTTTTCCAAAAAGTTAGCACCTAAGTTTGTGGGACCATATTATATTCATTCAAAAATATCACCTTGGATTTACATACTACGGAACAAGGATGGCACGGTTATGTCAGGGTCTTGGCACGTTAAGGATCTACGGAGTGATACTAGCCCTGACTCTAAGGTGACCCAAAATTAGCATTTACTAAGCCGCATGAGCGTATTCACTTCCATTTATTGTGCACTTCCGCTGTCTCATTTAGCTTCCTTTTCAGGCCTCACTTTTGGCTAACATTGTTTCTTACGACACTTTTCCTACGGGAATCAAAAAAATGAAAATTAACCCTGGGTTAATTTTCTTGAAGCAAGGGGGGGATTGTTACGTTTATTTTTTTCCTTAGTTTCATTTCTATTAAAATGTATAAGAATCGTTAATGGAAGGAGCAATGATTTGATTTATTTGTGTTGTTATTATTTTTTTATGCTACTGGATGATAAGGACATGCAGAATATTAAATTACAAAAGTCAAATTAGTACCGATAGAGACATCTGTGTTATTTTAAAAACTTTATTATTTCCAATATCAATTTCTTGAGGATTTCTACTCTAATCAGCGCAGGGATCTTTTATTGAATTATAATTATTCACGATTAAATATTTATGTCGGTTCCTATACTTCTCGGTTACTCTGTTATCGGCTATTAATTAATTCGAATCAAAAATACCTACTACCGTCACTACTTATGTCATAATATTATAACTAGGTCTGTTAATTAATTATTGTAATAATGATAAATGGTCATTATTATTTGTCTTTTGCTTCGATTCTTATATCATGTAGTTGTTACTTTATGTGGTAGTTGTAGCCATCTAGTGAGCAAGGGCACTATATTCCAGAAGGCGGCACACAGGAATCTAATTTATTGTTGAGATGGGTAATTAATGATTATCTTGAATTATTTATTTGAAAATTTGATAAGAAATAATTCGACGGCTCTCTTGGCCATTTTTAATCGTAAAGTTGTTTAAGGCATATGGCGGCGAGTGAAAAGAGTTAATGGTATTTTTTTTTTTCCATCGCTTTGCGGATATTCTCTACGTCACTTCGCACTTTGCAAATTCTGGTATTCATTGATTAGGTGTATTTGAAGTGATACTAGAAAGGAATTTGCTCCATTTTGGGATTTGGCCGGACCTTTTAACTACTTCACGTTTAAGTGTTCCCATTTTTTGTATCTCAACGATTGACACTCAGGACTCCAACAGGAATCCATCGGGGAACCACGAAATCTATTTGAAGAAAACCCTTCTTGGAAGGTAGGTGCCTGTTCTATTTTAAAATATTCTGCTCTTGGCCTATTTCGTGTCTATTCCATGCACTCGCTTTCCTTATCATAATTTTTTTCTGTTTGATAAAATTGCTTCGTTCACATTTAGTAGTAGATAAAATTTAATTCAGAATTCAGTACTGGGGTTTTATTAAAATATTTATGAAAAATCTTGTATAGTAGGAGGGAATCTATAGATTATTCATTTTGGAAACTTCATTTGTACATACTTTTAAGGGTTTCTTTTTTGTACAACAGGGTTTTTTCTTGTGGGGCGGATTTATATCTGCTGGTGCTGGATCGTCGCTCCCGTCCCTGTTATCTACTTACGAAGGGGCTACTGCTGCAGTCGGACTACACAGCCTGGAAGTTTGGCACCGGGACTCGGGTAGTCTACGGGACGCGCGCACGCAAGTTATTTTCTCGTAAAATCTAGAACCACCATTTATTACCGACTTAAATAGACTGATTTTTTTTCGTGTATTAATCGTCAATAATCTGCTGCCTTAGTTATCAATTTTTTTTTGACTAAATAATTTATTAAGCAGCTTATACCTATTTTCCGACATATATTTATTATTAAAAATTTTCGTTTAGCGTATCTGTAAAAATATTTCTATAAATTTCGCCATTTTTGTACCGATCATTACAGATAGCAAGCTTGCTGTTGGTAATTAGTAGTGATAGGGAATTTTGAAACGAATAAGTACCTATAATAAAAATAATCTGCTGACATTTTCTCTGTTTGTAATAAATATTGTCATTAGGTATGTACCATCATAGTTGGCGGAATTGATGGGTAAGATAATGCGGCATTAGGGCAGATATTTGGATTGTTTTTTTTTATTATTGTTTCCTGTTATCTAAACCTACAGTTTAAATTTATTTATTGAATTTATCTATTTACATTTTATTATTACTATAATTATTATTCTTTCATTATTATATTATTTGCGGGAAATAAATTGTAATTTATTTGGAATTTCTTGATTGTCTTTCCCTACTGCGTGTGTGTTTGTTGATATTGCAATTGAGAGATCAGAGATAACTATAGAGTAATTTAAATTTAGAGCTCTTATATTATTGTTTCATGATTTGATTAAGATTAAATAACAAGGACAGTGAGGGCTTAAAATTTTAAATCATGTGGCGCCCTTTTTAAAATCACAACCCACGCCGACTCCACTTGTAGCTAGCGGCAGCCTACTCACTGTTCAATATAAGAGTTATTATAAGAGTGTCACTGAGCTCTCAAGGCCTGAATTTATTAATTGATCCTTTAGGAAAAAAAGAACGTCACACATCCTCTACAATACCCTGTACACAGTGTCTGCCATTTCGGGATCGCCCTGTATTGTGAAATCCATAATTTAAGCATTTATTTTCGGTAAACTACATAATAATAGCGATAAATCGAATTTCCTGAGCACACAGTGAAAACTAATGAAGGAGAAACTACAAAGCGTTTGTAAGAAAATCAAATTGTGCTTCAAGTTTTGATCTAAGAGACTTAACATCGCGACGTTCTAATAATATCTCAAGGTGGTAATAGTATTCTAGCTATTCTGAAACTTGATGATATACTTTGAAGCCTCATCTCATCAGCGTTTCTAAACCTTTCCAACTTTAACATTATTATCGCTAAATAACTTGAAGTGGTTCCAATAGCAACTAAAAGGAGAACAATATCCACATAACAGAATCACGGCTTCATCTAGCCGCCGTCCCATTTTCTTCTCTTTGATGATTGGTTTCCATAATGTCGCAGATCTAGATTATAAATTGAATTACTTGTAGGTATCGTCTGTTCCGAGTTAAATGTCTGAATATAAACCAACTTTCAATTATTATACTCCCTTCGAGGTAATGGCAACTAGATCGTTATATTATCATGTAAATTGATTATTGTATCTGAAATTATAGGTACCTATATTATAGTATACACACTTGGATGCATAAAAACTGGGCCACCTTATAATTTTATATTTATTATTATTATTTTTTTTTATTTTTGGAATATAAATAATTTGTTATATTTATGGCCTGCAGTTTACTCTTTTTCCTTTTTATGGATTACGGATTTTCTACAGGACTGTAAAGAGACAGAATAATCATTATTTGAAGATTCTGATGATATTATAAATTGGTTCGCTGAATTTTTCGGATCAGCCTTCACGTTGGATCAGCTTTCTCCATTCCATATTTTACTGAGAGGTAAGTACTCGAGGCACTAAAGCACATCGAGTCCAACCTGATGGTATTCCGGCATTCATTTTGAGAGACTGTGCAACTGTACTCGCGAAACATTTGGCAATTATATACAATATCTCCATAAAACAGGGTATCTTCCCGGCTATATGGAAGAAATCCAGGATTAGACCACTATTTAAAAAGAGAGAAAAGGGAGATATTCGTAATTACAAGCCTATCTATCTTGCAACATCAGTAAGGTATTTGTATTCTTGATTCATGGCGTTTTGTGTTTTAACATTCGCAACAATTTTGGAGATAGTCAACATGGATTAATGAGGGGTTGATCTACCGTGACCAACCTCTTCTGCATTACCCAATATATCTCTGAAGCCATTGACAAACAACTACAAACCGATGTCATCTACACGGACTCTTTGAAAGCCTTCGATAGAATTGACCACAATATTTAGTTGGCAAAATTGAGCAATGCCGGCGGGTCTCTCGCCCCAAATTCGAATCTTCTGCGAAGCTACCTGTCAGACAGAACGCAATATGTCGAAGTAAATGGTAATAAATCTGGTGAGTTTTCGATCAAATCAGGGGTCCCTCAGGGCTCAGTGTTCAAACCTTTGCTCTTCAACATATACATTGACGATATCTCAAGTGAATTGGACGTTTTTCTGCTCTACGCCGATGATCTGAAGATTTTTCTGTCTGTCAAAACATTAGAAGATTGCTTACAGCTTCCTGATAACTTAGATCGGGTGTAAGGTTGGTGTGCTCTAAAGTTACCTCTGAATGCGTCTAAGTGTAAATTCATGTCATTCCCGCCTAAATTAGATAGCCTTGAATTCCCATGTTCTATAGATGATCGTATTCTTGACAGGCCAACAACTTTCCACGATTTGGGAGCAACATTTGATTCCAAACTCTCTTTTGTGCCTCATATAAACAAAACCGTATCTAACTCGTATAAGGTTCTAGGATTCATTTTCCGTACTACTATAGATTTTTCGGCATCCACAGTGCAACTACTTTTTCAGACACATGTGTAGGTAAGACCGAAACTTTGAATATGCGTCTATCGTCTGGAGCTCGGAATACTCTTCTCATAGTTCATGTCTTGAGAACATTCAAAGACGCACGCTAAAACAAACATGTTTTAAAATCAATGGTATTTACCCACAAGTCGGCTACCCACAAGATATGTTACTGTCAAGGTTCGGACTATCGAGTCTGTTGTCTAGACGTGAACATTCCGCAATGGCTCTTCTAAGGGGACTCATCAGTGGAACCTCGGATTGCCCGGCAGTTCTATATAATATGCTCCACCTCCATGTACCGAGATCCGAAACCCGTAATGTTGACACTTTTCGGAATCCCACGCCTCGTACTGATTGAAGCATTCCCCTCTCCACAATATTTGCACCATTTATAACATGCATAAACAAGACTTCGACATATTCAACTGCAATGTTGCCACAATACGGTCTTTTATGCTAGACTAAGCAGCTTTAGATTAACGTTTTAGATTAAATAAATTGATATTGCTGCATTTGGTGCTGCTCCTTTGCCGCTATCTTGATCTTTTTATAGGTCGTTTTGGTTGCCGTTTATTTAACTTTACGTTTACTTTAGTTTATAGCCCTCAATTTGATTCTTCTTGTTCTTTAATTAGAATTTATATTCTGTTGAACAGTTGTTAGAAATAAATAAATAAATAAAATAAATGATCCTTCTTTTAAATAAACAATGTTAGAAAATTCAAATTCAATCGTTCCACATTTCATTGATGCAATTTCCCAAAAGTGGCTGTGCGTTGCAATTATTGTTTAATATTTTCGATTGCCAGGTAGTTTTTTGTTACTGTGATAGACTAGTTAACTTAAATTTGTTATGGTACTATACAGGCTGATCCCGAAATGGAAGGAATCTTAAGAAGTAAGTATTACGGACCTCAGGTGAGCTTTTTACCTTACAATTCGTCTTTCAAGCTTACAATCTTTCTGTCTAGAAATCCTCTACGACACTCTGTACACTATGTCCGTCATTTTAGTATCACCCTGTATAATTGCATCACCCTGTATAATTGCTGAAGATTGTGCTAAGGCAGTAGTTCTCGTGGAAGATGGTCGAAGCCAACGATATGTGGCACGGCTGCTCAACGACAGTCGTTCCTCTTTTCAAAGAGTGTTAAAACATTTTGGAGATACTGGTAGAAACACAAAAAGACCAGGTAGTGGGATAAAACGCGCAACAACCGCTCAATTCCTTATTCTCAATTCTCTGCGAAATCGTCATTTAACCTCGTTGCAGATGAAAAATTAACTTTGGAAGCTTCGTGATAGAAACGCAAGTAAATGGACAGTTTCGAAGATTACAAGAAATTAGGTTCAAAGTTTGCCAATAACTGGGCCCATTACTCCCATGTTACCGTGTAGTGGGACTACAATTTGCTCGTGAACATGTCAATTCGAATCTTCGGCAATGGAAAATTATTATTTTATTGACGAGTCCAGGTTCGCTCTACATTCAGCAGATGGACGGAAACGAGTTTAGGGACGAACGGGGGAACAGAGCATACTCTCAGCCCCAGGCCTAGTGATAGAAACGGAGGTTCGAAGTTTTGTTGATCACATTTGTCCTGATGCAGAATAACGCCTGACCACATGCAGAAAAATGCGTCAGTGAATACTTGGCAAAAGTTGATGTTCGAAAACTTAACTGCCCAGCATGTTCTCGGGACGCAAATCCTATAGTTAACATGTTTGGGACCTGTTGGGCAGACGTGTTAGAACTCTTGCCATAGCTCCAACCCCAAACCAGCTTCTTGTAGCACTTCAATAAGAATGAGAGAATACTCTACAGAACACCATTCGCGAGCTCATCAGTGGAATGCCACGCTAAATGCAAGCAAAATGAAAAATGTAAATATACTCGATTTTCAAAAAATTCTAGATAGCCCGGTTTTTTTGCAGTCGAGTGTATTACTAATTTATTTTTGTTATACAAATCCATGAAGGTATATTACGTTATAACTATTATATAAACTTTTTGGATAGTTTGGAACAGTTTACCGGCAGTAATGGGTTGATGTTTTGTGGGTAATTTCAACGTTCCTATGTTTAATGAAGTTGGTTGCAATGATGCAAAATCACGTTTCTTAAATAGGTTTCTTAGTTACAATAACTTATATTAGTACAACAGTGTACGAAACTCAAAAGGGCGTCTTCTTGATCTTATTTTCCTTAGTGGTCAAAGTGTATCTGTCTCCTTGTACAGAAGTAATTTCTCAATGGTTCAGAAAGACGCCCATCACCTTGCCTTACATTTTGAAATTTTTATTAAAAATAGTGTAGATTTCCATTTTCTTACAGTTCTGAGAGCCATATTTACAATTTCAAAAAGGAAAATTATTCGGGCCTCTATGCCGAGCTTCTGAGACTGAATTGGTGATGGCTTGGTGACGTGGGGGATATTTCTGATGCTTGTGCAGGTTTTTTTTTAACAAAGTTTATAGTATTTTGGATAAACACGTCCCTATTGTTTCCTATATAAAATCAAGGTATCCTCCATGGTATACTACTGAACTGAAATGTAACATAAAACTTAAATTACGGGCTCGGAGGAGGTACAAGAGGCATGGCAGAGCTTGCGACTATGAACTGCTTCGGCACCTCAGAGCTGTCACTAAGAGACAAATCAGGGCTGCTTACGAGTCGTATATGAGGCGCACGGAAGGCAGCATTTCCCGCGATTTGAAACAATTCTGATCTTCCATAACTAACAGGCGGGGAACGTCTAGAATTGGCACCGTACTCAGTGACAATGACGGTGTTTTATATGACACGCCCCAATCTATAATAGTGGAAGGTTTTGCCAAATACTTTTCTGATGTTTACATTCCAGGAAAGAGTGCCGTTGGTGTTGGTGGGTCGAGATAGGTCAGCGCATTTTCTTATATTTGCGTTAATGAATTGAGTGAGAATGACGTGATGGACGCTATTCGCAAGCTTAAATCTAATTTGACCGCGGGGCCCGATGGCATTCCTGCTTTCTTGATTCGGGACTGTTCTCCCATATTTGTGCCGGCCTTGACGAGGTTGTATAACTTGGCGTTGTCCACCTCAACATTTACCGATATCTGGAGCATTGCCAGGGTGTGTCCGATTTTAAAAGGCGGTTCGGCTCGTCAATTGGGTAATTACAGACCGGTGTCAATATCGAATAACTTTGGTCTTCGAGATGGCGCTGTACAGTTGCCTGTTTCCACAAATCAAGCAATATATTTCCCCACACCAACATGGATTCTATGAAGGCAGGTCAACCGTTACGAATTTCACTTCACACAATATGTTTCAGCCTCATTAGACGGTGGAGGCCAAGTTGACGCTGTCTATACTGACTTTTCGAAAGCGTTCGATCGCGTAGATCATGACAATCGACGATATTATGTTAAATAATAACGGGTTCAAATCCGCGTGTTATTTAGGTACATCGGAAGTTCCGCAAGGTTCAAACCTTGGACCGTTATTTTTTCTTCTATTTTTTATTGATATTGTTGATGATCTTAACTGTAATGTTCTTTTGAACGCCGATGATATGAAAATTTTTCGCTGATTGTAGAAATTTACAATGTCAGCTTGAGACTATACAATAATAGTGTGGGGAAAATAAGCTGGACTTGAATATAAGCAAGTGTAAGGTGGTTACATATGCCAGATTCAAGAAAGAAGTAGTTTTCCCTTATTCAGTAGATTCTCACGCGCTACCTCATGTGGATCATATTAGGGTTCTGGGAGTATACTTTGATTCCACTTTGACGTTTTCGATGCATATTGAGAAGACAATTAGCTCGTCGCTGGGTATGCTCGGGTTTGTCCAGAGGATTTCAACCTGCTCTGATAGTCCTCTTACTCTGCAGATGTTATATTTCTCGTTTGTTCGGTCCAGGTTGGAATATGCTGCTCTGGTTTGGAAGCCATTTTATGATGTGTATCAGAAGGATGCTGAAAGAGTGCAGAGAAGATTCTTGAAATACTTGTATTTTAGAAAACATGGTGTCTATCCTCACAGAGGGTATGAACATGGGTTGCTTTTCGCTGAGTTTGAGATCCAGTCGCTTGAGCTCCGCAGAACGTCTGTTGGCTTGGTATTTCTTTATAAACTCTTGAACGGTTTAATTGACAGTCAGGATCTGTTTCATATATTAATTTTCGGTACCGGCATTAAATACCAGATATAATGCTGTCTTCTTGTGTCCTCGTGCCCAGACAAATATGTTACTGCGGTCGCCCCTGTTCACTATGATGAGGAATTTTAATATTATATATATGTGAGTATTGTGACATATTTCAGTCTTCTCTTGGAGAACTGGTGGCGATCGTAGCGCGTCATGATATCCGTTAATTTTAGTTCGTGAATCTTTGTTCTGTTTTTATGCTGTTTTGTTTAGTTCGGTTGGCTAATCAGCTTATTAGGTTTTAGAGTTTAGAGTTAAGCAAGTAGGTTGTACGTAAACATAGATATTTTTTGTTCTTCGTTTTTTATTTTTCTTTTTGCTTGATATTCATGCAACTTTGTATCTTTTGTTATTTAATAATAATAATAATAATAATAATAATGTTTATTGCATCGCCTCATACCACATACATGTAAATATATACAATAATATACAACAAATAAACGATAGTTAGATAAATTACATGATGTGCCAAATAGGGTGCAAAAGGCACTGGTTCAGTCGCCTCTTTTGAGGTTTCTGGTCTTCCACCAACCCCTGAATCTTAACCTAATCCCAACACAATAATGATCCCTATCATATAAACTACAAAAAATGACCCTAAACTAAACAAAAGGAAGAATATGAAAATATAAACGTAATTTAATGTATTATAATGAGAATCTAAAACTAAATACATACAACACCCACAAGGACCGGAGGACGCTACCCACATGAGTTATACCACATATCGCATTGCCTATCAAATAACAAGTTCAATATTCGTCAAAATTTCCCATAGCAACGACGTATGACAATGAGATTCCGCAACATGGAGTAAATGAATCAACCCAGCGTATCCGTGAGTTCCGTGACTATATGAAGGAGATGGACTGTAAAGCTCTTTTAGAAAAATTGCCGGAGGGCGGCGGGCTGTGCTTATTGTTCATGCAAAAGCCTTTTTTTGTGTTTAATTTTGAATTTGAGAGCGCTAAGCAATTTATAGTCGGTGGGAATATTGTTATACAAACTGAATGCCAGGTACGTGAATGATTTTTTAAAAATTTGAGTTCTGTGTTTGGGACAGTGAATAAGATTTTTGCGCCTGACATTCAGATTATGTATGTCAGTTCTGAATTTGATCTTCCTGTAAAGATAGCTTGGTTTTTTTTCGATTAGTACTTTATGTATTAGGACAACAGTGTGATGACGCAGCCTGTTGTACATGTTGAGCCAGTTAGCCGACTTCAATTTGTGGGAAATTCGGTCGTATTTTCTGATCAAATAAATGAATCTCAGACAGGAATTTTGAACTCTCTGGGCTCTGCCATGCCAAGCTCGTGACAAAAAGGTTCCATAGACTTGGTAACAGTAATTGAAGTTTGATAAAATGAGACTATCGCACAACATTCTTTTTGTCTCACAGCTGAGGAAGTGTCTACTGCTATATAATAGCTTAAGTTTATGAAAGGAGTTTTGTATCAATTTCTTTACATGCAGATCGAATTTTAAGCTTGAATCGATGATAACACCCAGATTTTTTGCAGAATCCGTTAGATTCAGAGTCTGGTCACCTACTCTGATCCTGAGCCGACCCTTCACATATGACACAGCCTCTGCTGGACCAAACACCAAAACAGATGATTTTTTGGGGTTAATTTTAAGGGAATGTTTTTCGGCTGCCGCCAGCAGGGCATTCAAATCATTGTTAATTTTTAAGTTGGCATCTGTCAGTTCCTCAGGTGGAAAGGATAAATATAATTGGGTGTCATCAGCGTAAAAGTGGTGACTGCAGTGAGAAATGTTATCTTGTAGGTCAGATGTATATATCGCATACAATAATGGAGATAAAATTGAGCCCTGAGGCACACCACTCATATTCCGCAACACGGAGGAACATTGGCCATTCAGTTTCACACGCTGGGATCTATCATCAAGAAAGCTATGAACAAGTTTTATCGAATCTCTAGATAGTCCCAGATAATTTAATTTAGCAAGCAACAGCTGGTGATTGATAGTGTCGAAAGCTTTTGTGAAGTCCAACAACACTAGCACTGTAACCCTCTTGGAGTCATAAGCTCTCAGAATGTCGTCTAGAATGGTAAGTAAAGCAGTTGAGCAACTATGACCAGCTCTGAAACCCGACTGATTCTCTGGTAGCAAATTGGATGAGTCTACATATTTCGAGAGCTGTTTGAACAAAATTCGCTTGAGAATCTTGGAGAAAATAGGTAATATACTCAAGGGCCTAAGATCACCATAACCAGATGGATTTGAAATTTTATTCAGGGGAAGAATCTCAGCGATCTTCCAATCAGGCGGGAAAAAGGACTGTCTAATACACTCATTTACGATGTTGCATATGACAGGGCCAAGAGCGGGGAGACACATTTTAATCATTTCTGCTGATATTCCATCTATCCCTATAGCCTTTAGTTTGTTTTGATGTTTGATATTATATCGACTACCTCAAGCTCCGAGACGAGTTCAAACGTGAATTTAGAATTTTTAAATTTATCACCTATATTAGAGCTGTAATAATTTATGAGTTCATCGCATCCTAATTGCATTGAGTCAATAATGAGACTCACTGAATCGACGAAATAATTATTTATTTCTTCTGGATTACTTAAATTATCTGGTAAGCTTGTATGACGTTGCTTGACAACATTCAGAGCCGAGAGTTCCCTCCATAATAGTTTAGGATTACCTTTGTTTAACGAGAATCTACTTTCAAAGTAGGCTTTTTTTTCTCTTTGAATAGCTTTGGAAGTGAAATTCCGTAATTCTTTATAATAATTCCAATGACTTTCAATTTTAGATTTTCTAGCCCTGATCAGGGCTTTACCCCTGAGTGACATTAAAAGTTTTATATTATCGGTGATGTAAGGTAAGGATCTTTTTCGTCTAACATTCATCTCCCGGAGTGGTGCGTGGGTGTTGAACAATTGCAAAATATAATCATTTAATAAGGTAATTTTATCATTTAAGTCGTGCATATGCAGAATGGCATGCCACGGCATCTCACCAAGATCCCTCCGGAATAATGTGTTATTAATCTTTGAAAGAGGTCTGAAAATAAATTTAGAAGGCGAGCTTACTATAGCTGTATGGATGTCACAATGACAGAAAACAAGCTCGTGATCAGAGAAGGGAAAAGGCACAGCATCGTGCAAAGAGACCGACATGTCATCAGGAACTATTATGTAGTCAATCAGAGTGGCAGTGTGGGCGGTTATTCTAGTAGGTTTATCAATGATCTGCTTCAGATTTAAGGTGCTAAGGGTATCGATCATAGCCCGGGTGCTCCTATTAGAGAGGTCAAGCATATTGATATTGAAGTCACCAAGACACAAATTCTTGGAATAATCAAGCGATATCATATCATAACACTCTTCGAACTTACCAAGAAAGCTACTAAATTTCCCCCCATGTGGCCTGTACAAGCAACCAACGGCAGTCTTTATTTTATGAATGGTAATCTCGACCCAGACGTACTCAATGTCATTATTTATAGAGGAAGTGATAAGCGAACCCTTGAGCACGTCACGAGTGTAAATCGCCAAACCGCTGCCCCGCCCACCCCGTGAAGCGAGAAAAATGCTATAGCCCCTGATAAACAAAAGACTCGGATCGATGTTCTCATCCAACCAGGTCTCGCTCAAGCACAAGACATGAAAGTTTGACCCCATGACATAATCCCTGAAGTCGCTAAATTTGCCCAACAGGGAGCAGATATTTATATGGCAGACTCTCACATCATTCGCGTCGGTCATGGTACTCAGTGTACGATAATATTTATAAAAACCTAATATATAGTTATATGGCAACAATAATTAAGTCTAGCATTGGTGTGGCTATGACTATAAATGAAGAAAAAAATAGTAAAAATATCAGTAATCACCCATGTGAGCACGAACTGCAGCCTGCGGGGACAAGAGCAAATTCAAGATTAAATTTATCAATACAAATAAAAATAATATATAACGTAGTAAAATAAGAATTTCAGTATCCTTTCGCAGCGATTCTCCTCCAGTCCTAGAGGCGTGAGGAAACCTGAATTATTAATAAAATAAATCCCAATCAATTGCGTTGGCTCAAACTACTCCTACCTAAACATACAGTGGTATATTATGAAATTAAACATTAAATATACTATTCTTAATAATCAACCAGGTGAAATTTATCATGAAAGCATTAAACTAAATTAAGTTAAATAAATCATAATTATGGCCAAATCAGTCGTAATCAAACGAGATGAGGCCTCAATCGGTATCGCACGTATTCAGCTAACAACAGCGGCGTTGAGTTGATCTTCGGTGGTGACGTATTTAACGGCGTCTCCCACTTTAAATCCTATGCGACCCCTATTCGTCCAGCAATCATTTCCGAATTTTTCTTTGACTAGCTTGAAAATTTTTCTGCGTCTGGGGGACAACACTTCCGCCACTGAGATACCGGAGCCCTTCAGTTGCCTCTTAGCCTTGAAAACCTTATCTTTCAGCCATACACAAACGAACTCGACCATTATCGGGCGCTTACTTTTATCAGTTTTTTTGCCGATTCGATAGCAGCTGGATATTTCCGTGTCTTTAACATTTATATGCATTCGTGAATCTATGATTTTTGTTACTAAACTCAACAATTTATCTTCAGAATCTTGTTCCTTAATCCCGAACATAATTATTTTATTTCTATTTGCTTGCTGCACACAACTGTCGAAGTGGTTTTCTGCTGACAGCAGTTGATCGCGAAGTTCATCTACCTGAGATTGAATAGCTTTCAGTTGATTATTTACTTCTGCTTTAAATAGATCAACCCTATGCATGATGGAGTCCAATGTGACTTCATTGGCATCACTCGTGGGTGTTTTCATCTTAGTTATTTCATCCTTAAACCGTCCAATCTCTTCACCGAAATGAATCTTTAAATCGTTTACCTTAGCATCCAGATCTTTAATTGTCTTCGCCATAGTTATTATTCGGTAACAATGCACAGGACCAAAATTAGACAGCACTTTTACTACTATTCACAAGGTATTAGTTTACTGATTGACTAAAAGCAAATACAACAATTATACCACTATTTACACCAACTTTAAAACCGATTATTCAGGAGCAGTTTACACCTCGCTGTTACCAGTTCAGCGACAGCGACATGAATGACATTTTATATGTACATACTATACTTTGGTATACCCTGTAAATGGATTTATCTGTTGGATAATATATTTAAATAAATAAATAAATAAATATCTCAGGTATATTTTTTTAATTTGTTATTGTCTAAAGTAGATCAGTAAGTCATTTCGAAGCAACTTGGAGGTTATAGGCATCCTAATTTTATTAGTATTCTAATAAATAAATGTTGTATTAAATGTATTAAATGTATTTGAAAGAATCAAGACCATATAATGCCGTATAATGTATATCAATAATATTATTCCAAATTATTTTGGCCAGGTAATAAAACCTAGCAAACACTCCCTTTTCAGAACATAAGAGCACCTATATCTATCTAGTATGTAGGTATATTATTACAGTAAAATTTTAATGTACAGGAATGAATTTGTGACTTATTTATTCATGCAGTTTTAAATAAATATTGAAAATCCCTTTTGTGTGGAATTAATTACGGTAAAGTGTAAAAAGGTCTGGAAAACAAAGAACAATACCTCGGAAACAAAGCCCTTAAATTATGAGTGATGATTACATTTAACCGGGGAGGAGAATACTGATATTTGTGCGGCTAATTGTATAAATGTGTTGAGCAGGGGCGAGCTGCTTATGTCAGGTCTTGATTGTGATAAATTTGAATTTCCTGACGCGATACTTTGATATTTTATTAACAATAACAATCACCCTGCTGCTTGCTTAACCCTTGGGCTCGGCTGGCCGACTTCTTTCGGGTTCCATACGCAAAGAGCTGCATTGTTAAAACTCTATTCAACTCAGCTAATGGGAAATTCTAGTCCGTGATCTTTTCTTTTGCGGGACGTTTTCAAAGAAACATCCGATTCATTCTGTTTACAAGAAATATAATATAACAGTTTATTCGTTAAACAACTCTGCCATACTTTTGAATGCAGAACGCCTTAGGGTAATTTCACCTACTTTAAACGAGTTTCGCGAATCCTTTATTATTCTTATACAGTATGTTAATCTGTTTTTGAGATATTAAAAAACTTACATGTAAAAATGGAAATTTAGTAAAATCTCCCCTAAATGTTTTAGAGAGGAACATTACATGCGTCATTTGACGAAATTTTCAGTTCTTTTAGCCGTGGCAATAACAAGACGTCACAAATTGAAAACTTTTTCGGTACTTGTTCTTTTTTTTTGATTCTGCAGTATTTCCCGCTGATCCAGGATTGGAGGAAGTGGAATGAAGGTAAGATGCTGCATAGATGTCTGCACAGGTATAATCCCACGGCAAGCATTTGCCTCTTTGCCAGGGAGTCAATGTCATTCCATCAGGTTTGTTTCCATTATCTCTAGAGCATCCCACAGGTTCTCTAATTACCGAAATTTGGTCCGATCTTAGAGCTCGGGAGATAATCTCGTTCGCATCGGCATGTCGCGAAAGACAACCAGCACTGAATAGACACGACAGACCATGCAATCCTTTCTAAGTTACTTCGTTTCCGCAGCGGCAATGATGGGGATAACAGAAACCACAGCCTGAGCGAAATGCGATGAAAATTTGAAAGCACTCATCTGAAAGGTGAGTTCCAAGTTGAGGAGATTGAAGAGCATTTAATTAGTCACCGGTATCTGGTTGAGAATTAGCAAGAAGTCTAGCTTTGTCTTCTTGAGAAGTTGTTTCATGAATCAAGGAATGTAATTTTTTTTGAAAAGAGTAATTAGATTGCGATCATGCCAAATCCTTAAAGCTTATGGGATCAATGAATCAGCTTGTATCATTCCAAAAGGAAGAAGAGACGTTACCAATTCGAGACAGCTGTGATAGGAAGCGAGAAAACATGGAATCGCTGAGTCCACAGCATGTCTGATTCCAATACCTCCCATCTCTATGGGGAGGGAAGATTGTATCCAAGCTTTGTGAGAAAGAGCGAATTTCAAGATGTTTTCAAGGTTTGATTTTAAAATAGTGTCGTAAACTTGCAGAGCTTTCGGTTTTCGCCACGAAGGGGAACAGCGTAGAAAATATATAAGACGCGGTATTGAAAGGGAAATTTTCAGTAGAAAATTAGCTGAATGAGAAGAAATCCAGTCCGATCTTGATGTGAATAGCTTTAATTGATTAATTTTTTGATTAATTATAGTTAGAATACCTTCATCAGCAAGTGGGGCCCCAGGACGAGTTGCGTTTTCCAAGTTCTGTAATTCCAGGTAGAAAAGGTCTAAAGTCGTTCAAGATATATAATTTATCTTCATGATCACCAAGGAAAATAATTTCGCATTTAGAAAGGTTTAGAAATCAACCTAATTTAGATGCAGCTTCAGAAATAGTTTTCAAGTCATTCAACACTGCATCAGCATCACCGCCAATAGTTCCGTCAAAGAGCCTCCGAAAAAAATAGGACGAATTGATTCAGGAATCTTCCCTTCTGCAATATGGGTGATGAACGAGATGATTTCTTTTAAAAGCTGCATCCCCGGTATTGTTGGCAATTACATCTTTGAGAATTTGCGAAATCTCAAAGCATCTAAACCGCCAGCAGATCCTGGTGGAAGTGAATTAATAGCTTTTGTAATCTCTTGATCTGCTATCGATGGGAAGGAAATAAATTCAGGTGTTTCGGGGAAAAAAGTCGGTTGTGGATGGGGGGGATGTTTCTTTAGAAGATCGGCCAATGTGGAGGGATCATTTGAAGCAAGAGAGTCCTCAGAAGTTAGAAGTTCCAATGCGCCACGAGTATCTCCATCGGACAATTTTGTTTCTATTTTCTTGCCAACGTGCAAATGTGTATGTTGTATCGGTATGTATAAAGTCTGTACACTGACAGTTGTTGTCTGTTGTGATAACTTAGGATACATCATCTCGTTATGTTTCTTACTCCTTCTATTGCATTGTATAGTCAATCGAGTTAAAATGGGACGTATTGTCAGAAATACATTTGAATCGTCAGCAATTCTAAAAAGATGAGCGAGAGTGAGACGGAAGTATCGACTCGCGTCTTGATACGATTAGATTGATACGATATTACGATAAGATTGTCGTCGCTTTTGTCAGTAGTGTCAGTGTCAGCGTTAAATATACTAATAAGGTTTTTGTTGTGATTTGAAACGTTTTTGATACGAAATTAGCAGAATTACCTGTGTTATTGTACGGTGTGATAAACTATGAGTAACTTATTAATTGCGCGAATGCCTAAAAATCTATTTCCTTGTTTTGCCTGGGAAACGATGAACTCCCTAGTACGTGGTCTTGTGATTGAATTGCTGGAATATTTTACTTGCAGAATAAGAAAACGGAGGTGTTATTCTTTCTTTTAAACGGCAACCAGCAGGTAGGTGACATGATATTTCTATCATGATGATAACAATAATTATTATCATTCTTATTTACTTGCATTATATACATATATTTGTTATCAAAAAGTTGCAAGGCTCTACTTCGTCAATAACTTGTCGAAATAATATATTTGTAGGATATTCATTATTCCTCAACACAACGCCACTGACACGAACTGCGATACCACATCTGGTTCGACTTAGAAATAAGTGTACGATTCAAATCGAATTAAATGAAATTGTTTAGTCAGAATCAGTGTGGCATGACAACGGACAACTCTCAGTGGACAGATTATAGGTATGTGTATAGGTATGAAATATCGGATTCCTATTGTCCCAAAAACGCAGCAAAAACAGTAAATTGACCATGAATTTTGTAATAACGTTTGTCGATGTTCAATTCAAAACTTGAAACTACTCAATTCACACCTGGAACTATTTGACCTTCAACTAGAAGGGTGATTTATCTTTGGCTTTATGGCCTGACTTCTTGGGATTTGGCCAGTGAAATTATTATTTATGGCTAGTGAAAATTATTATTATTTAATGAGTTACCCTTAGAAAAGGTAAATTCTCAGGATGGGTAATGTCATGCTGTACAGCAAACGGCCACTAAAGTTACTGTACCAGTACCGTGACAATTATGTAGAAAATAAAGGGATAGGAAGTATAATTTTAATTGAGAACGATTTGTAGACTTTGAGATATGCACCTGTTATGTAAATATATGATATTTGGGTGGGGTTCGGTTTGGGGCATTTGTTAATTACATTCCGAACGGAAAACAAAGCTTTTTATGTGTAAACGGGAATAATTCACATTAAAAAAGGTTGAAAATTCGATTTACGCCTATAGAGCCCACTGGAAATCAGGCGACAACAAGCATTTTTATTGAAAAATATAACGTTAACATAACGAAGTAAAATGTGAAATGAACACATGTTAAAGCTGAAGTTTTCCTAATTATGATGTCAATCAATCGTAATGTTTCATTCAAAAAATTGGTTAATAAAAGGTTAAGAGTAATCAATGCTCTAGATACTTCAACAATGTCTTACCTGTGAAATTTTATCCCGGGAACTTTTCTATCGCTACGGCTTTCACGGTTGAAAGTTGAATTTCACTATTATTTCAACTCAACATTATTCACATAATTACTAAAATAAACTCTTGTAGCATAAAAAACTACACTAAAGGCGAATGGCAGCTTTTCGCCGGCGGCACTGGGTGGTATGGTAAAATAGAAGTAACAAAAAAGTGATTGCTTAGGACTCATGAATAAAAATGATTACTTACTTATTTGATAAAAAAAAATATTAAAATAAGTTTTGGGCGCCACGGAATTTTTTATTGAAATTATTGAATTCCGAAACGTTCTTGTTTATTTCAAAGTTAATTTTTAATCTGGGAATTTGATCGACAAGACACAAGACACAAGCAAATAACCCTTTCCATATGTACCAATTTATTAATTGCCACGATTGGTATAAAAATTAAATTAATTATAAATTTATTAAATTGGTACATGTTTGACACCAGTACTGTATTATAGGTAGCAGCAAAATGTGATAATAGAAATAAATATTTCATACGGTTACTAAAGTATTAATTAAAATACATATTACATATTCAATATAGAACCCTCAAACAGCGGCTTTTACGGTTCACATAATAATGGTACAAAATAAATAGCTGAGTATACTTTCATTTTGTGATAATAATTACTTTGATAAGTGAATACTTATCATTAACCCTGAACTTTACTTACCCTTACTTATCAGCGGATCCTGAAGAAAAAGATCAAAAGCAAGATGTGATACATATCAGTGATATATACGCGCGCCGCATATAATCTGTCACTAAAGATCGACCAAATAGGAAGAACTCCGGGAACCCTGTCGAGCTTTCCGTGACTCTGTTTCGGCTCTGATGATCCCTCAGTTTCACTGATATGGAAGTTTCACATTCCTTTTTCAAAAAAAGGGCCTTCAAACAGCAAATATCGGTTCAATAAAAGACGCAATGAAATGTCACATGCAAGCAACTTGCTTTTCAGAAATGGCGAAAGAGCCCCGGCGTCACAAACAATTTCATCCGTGCTCGAAAGGGATGCAAAATAATAGACCAAACCCGGGAAGCTCATAATCATAACAAAAAAATCAGGAAGAAACGTCTCTCGTGTCCTAGAACTGTTTTTGGTCGGCCACTAAGACCACCAGAATTTCACCAAATCCACCATTCCACCACTTATCCGGATAGACAGGACTGAGAAGGCGGAATTGTTTTCTTCATATTCTTCCGTTGATTTTCAGGCCAAAACCTCGTCAATCATCCGTTCCGGAGAATCCAAAATGTCATTGTTTTCCGGCAGCGGGTCATAAAGGGCATTATGTTAGCCTTTGGACCCAAACAAAGCTTCTGGTCCTATGTCGTACCAGTTATCTGAGTACTGAGCTGTCGACTCTTCAACATAACTTATATAAAGGGAATATTCTTCCTGCTGGAAATGCGCATGAGTCAAGTATATTCTCAAAAGAAAGGCAAAAAGACCATACCAAAAAACTGCCGACCAACACCTTTTAAAGTACTTGTAAGGAGCTAATCAGCGACCGCTAGTACGGTTTCCGCAAACAAAGATCAACTGGTGACCTCCTCCTATCTCCTTTGGAATAGCATTCCAAGGGGAGTGTTGCCTGAAGAATACAACCTGCAACGATTCAAAGTCAACGTGAACCGATATACGCTCATACACCGCTCTCAGAGCGGCACAGGGATTACCCTGCAGTGCATATGTCTTTTGAATAAAAAACAGAGATGTGACCTCTGTCTTCATTAATATAAACTTTAAATATAATGAAATAAAAATAAAAATAAAATAAAAAGGCACGGTGGGTTAGGCTTGCGCCATAGGATACACCCCAGACAGCCATAATGCATGCCAAAAATGAGTGCAGTGCCCCCCGGTGTGCATGAAGTAGGTTAAGCCCCTACTAGGCGTTGCTAGACAAAAGATGAATGACATGTTGTCAGACAACATGCCATCCATTTACGTTGTGCTGTGAGCAGAGGCGGAAATTGTAGACACGTGTTTCGTCCTGTTTGGGACTCTTCAGTACAATGTATCTACCAACAGTGCTGTGTGTTGGTAGATACATTGTACTGAAGAGTCCCAAACAGGACGAAACACGTGTCTACAATTTCCGCCTCTGCTCACAGCACAACATAAATGGATGGCATGTTGTCTGACAACATGTCATTCATCTTTTGTCTTGTTTAAATATAATGATATTGCGCAGGTCCCCCTTACACGCGCTACGTTTTATGACGTCTCCACGCTACGTCACCTAACTGTCACTTTTGATCCGTCTATATGAAAAGCATTGAATTTAGGAAGTATGGTGTTCTAGTCAAGACATAATAAATAGAGCAAATGCCAGAGTGTATTAAAAAAATTCAAAGCAAGTGATTATGATCGCAATCTTCAACTTATGAACTGGTATACAGTGAAGAGATGCAGGCAGATTATGTGAATTTTCATTGCTGCAATATGAGAACATGATTTCAAATTTTGAGAATTGATATATCCCGACGAGTAACACCTGCCTTTATCAATAAAGAATCTTTTTGAGCACTTCATCATTGTTTTCCAAGTTTTTGGAGAACCACCGACAAAATAATAATACAACAATAATACAACAATAATACGACAATAATACAAAATATTCCTATGTTTGACTTATCATTGGGAAGCAAGTTCGTAATAAGCTTGAAACTGTAAAGACTTAAGATCAACTTGCTGTTGCAAGCGACGAATTGATTTGGATGATTGGTCCATAATCACATTGTATAGCTTCGATCTTTGCTTCAATCGTTACAGTAGGTCTTCCGCTACCACGTATCCTGTGCACCCTCCTAGTATCTCTGAAAAAAATTACGATATATCTAATGCGATTTGTTTCGGAAAACATCAAATGGCGTAACTTGATTTGTAAGATTTGTAAATTCTTCCTGATAATCTTGAAATGCAGCCTTAAAAGAGTAAATTGACTTACCGTTTTTTATTCATTTCTCAAGTATATTTCCGATAAATAAATTTTATGTTGCTCATTGAAAGCCATTTTTATCTTATTTTGAAAAATTTATTTCAGTTTAACAGATCGGCTTACAACAACCAACAGATCACTAACATTAGAACACAACCATAATCTTAATTTAGATTTCAGAGATTTATTTAAACTACTGTCAAATAAATAGTAACTGATTTGTAGAAGACATCCTCTGTCTCACACTTCCATGGCCCACTACTACCAGTGTATTTTTGATGTTCACTCTTTATGTTCGATTATTTACTTATGATCATAAGAATATTTAAAATTAAAAACTGATAGGTACAAAAATAAGGAATGTTTGTCGTGCTAATTAAAACTTGTACTGCAATTTCAAATATTGCAGTTTTATCTAATGAAGGCAAAAGGGGTGCAAATACAAACAAATTGCGCTTCAGTAATTCAGCCAGTTCTTCCCAACACAAAATTTTCACGTCTAGATTACAGTTATTAATTAAGTCCGGGAAAAAAGAAAAATACAAATTTGATAGATTCAGAGTAGAGACGTGTATGAAATGTGATTCATATACACCTAAATCAAAGTTACATCATTAATACAAAACAGAAGTCCTTCTGCGTTGAATGTAGTTAAGCTCGAGCACTTAGGTTTGCCTTCGCCAAGCATTAATGAGTTGTTTTTGTCCCTCTCGTCCTGTCTTTGACTAAGATCCAAAACTTCCTCTAATTACGTATATACTTTCCCTTTGCAGTGTTATAACATATCTTTTGAGTCTAACTTGTATTAAAAAAAGATTGCCAATAATAAGTGCCATCATTTCACACTATAGGGTTTAGTTGCTTTTATTCGAACGACCAATTTATTTACAATCTTATCAATATAGATAACATGTAATTTTTGATAGTCCTTTCTTCATAATATTGACAAAAGATATTCGCAGGACATCCTAAACCATAAAATGCTCGACGATCCTGACTCATTGACCACGAAAAATAGTTTTATCGATGGATCTACCTATTTTTATACCTACCTAAAAAATCAAAAATCGCAGTTATCCAATTTCAAAGCAGTGTGCATCTAGAGTTAATTGAGTATGTGATAAAATTTCAAGGGGTGATTCTTTGTGTTACTCTAAACGGGGTTTTACTTTATTGAAGTAAAACGGGATGATTCGTGGCCCAAATTCCACAAACAAACAATTAATAATTGACAATATTTATTAAGATATTATAATAACATACGGGTCGGCGCGATCCTTTCCGTATCTCCGTTCTGAGAGCGCCGTTAGCGATCAACCTTCAATGGTCTGGCACTGCGTTGCCTGGACAGAACCCCTCGTAGTGGGAGATGCTGCTGGAGTAAGTACGGGTGTCGCCGTAGGCCGTAATGTTAAGCGGCTCGGTCTGCTTCTTGCTGGGCGATGTTTTCCTGTTGCGGTGGCGCCGTCATGCCATCATCCTTGTCCTGGCCGTACGTGATTACGTGATAGCGTTTCTCCTATGAGCCCGGGTTACGGGTTCCTCCTTCGGAGTCATCGCACTTGGCAGGAGACTGGATTGGTACGGGTGCCTCGCAAATTCAACTCGTCAGTCTAGAGGAGAGGATTTCTCCTACAGACTCAGCTCGCCGATTAGGTAAGAGGAGGCAGGGGCTCCGATTAGAACTCGATGATGGAGTCGAGTCGTTCCCCGGTTAACGCCTGGGGCTCCGACTAACAGCACAAGCCACCAATTGGTCTTTTATAGTGAATTCATCGCTCATAATCAGTCGGTATCGCAATAAAAACTGCTCCTTTCGGCTGCTGAAAAACTGTTCGTTCTTTCTGCCTGCTGTCGCTTGCATGGTTCTATAACGAGATCCTTGGATTTCGTAGATCTCGAATTGTAGAAAGTCGAGATTGACTTCCCTCTGTAACTCGTGAACTTATTCCAAAAAAAGTTGCAGGAAATTTAGTGCTCTATAATTTTTGCATAAGCTATACTTTTAACTAAGATGGCACTGGGGAGAAGATGTTATCGAAAAATTGGTTTTCGGTACCATTTTTTCAATATGGCGGCACGAGCGGAGGTCGCAAACTCAGAATATTACGAGTATACCGAACTGAACAAATCTACCAAATTAGACTTTCCTTGATCTTTTGTATGTTAGGACCTACTCATTGCCTGGACTAGCAATAATGAACAAAATAATATCGTAGCCAATATTTTTTGTAAAATAATATGAGATTTTCATGAAACTCCGGATATTACTACTATGATTTATTTTCGGGGCAAATTTCCCAACTGGCAACATCCCCGAATTAAAATTGATTACCTAACCTTTGTTTGCTGATGATGACCTGGCATTGCAGTGTGTATCGCAATATTATAGCGCAGTTGCTGTGCGGCTATTTAATTATAAAGGAAATAAAATTAACCAGACTAGATTGATGACTAATATTTTTTGAAAGGAATTTAAATTCACTCTTGCATATTTCTAAAGATAGTATACTATTATAATATAGATGATGTATTTTAATAACTCCGCATTAAAATTAACAAGGTTATGAACCAATTTTATTTTTTATGTCCTTACCGATAATGAACGATACGTACTGCTGGGGACAGTTGGCTAAATTTCAAAACTACTTATTAACATAATATTATAACGAGACACATTCGCGAACAAATCCAGATACGTATTTGTTTGTTTACTTCCTCAATTTTTATGATGACTCAACCATTCATGGAAATGACACTTTCGCGATAATTTCAGTCATATGCCAGGAATGACACCTTGACGGCCAGTGTGAGTTCTACTAAATACCAGAATGGCTCCGCCTTGTACTAGAACTATCGCATCCACGGCTACTGAGAAGGCGAACTTGTTGGCGGGAGTCTTTTCTTCATACTCTTTCGTCGACTTTCATGGAAGAACTCCACCAATGATCCTTTCCGTGGAGCCCAAAATGTCAGACATTGTTTTCCGACAGCGTGTCATAAAGAGCATTATGTTAGCCTTAGACCAAAACAAAGCTTCTGAGCCCGATGACGTACCTGTTATCGTACTAAAAAAATGCGCCACTGAGCTGTCATCTGTTGTCTGCCGACTTTTCAACTTGTTGTATAAAAAGGGAATATTTCCTTCTTGCTGGAAATTTGCATGGATCCAACCTATTCCCAAGAAAGGCAAAAAGACTATACCAAGTAACTATCGACCAGTGGCACTGCTTTCAATAATATCCAAGATTATGGGGAAAGCTATTAACCAACATGTTTTAAAATACTTGGAAGGAGCTAATATAATCAGCGACCGCCAATACGGATTCCGCAAAAAGAGGTCAACTGGTGACCTCCTCACTTACGTCAGCGAGCTGTGGAACGGCGCAATCGAGCACCATGGGGAGTCTCGAGGGGTTGTGCTTGATATTTCTAGAGCTTTCGACCGTGTTTGGCATGATAGACTGTTGGCAAAACTGCAGGCCTATGGCATGCCCGAGAAATTCTGCTTGTGGCTTGCGAGTTGTCTCGGAGATCGTTCATTGCAGGTGGCAGTCGATGGAGTTCTTTCTGAGACCTTTTCCATCAATGCCGGTGTGCGTCAGGGATCCAGTTTATCTCCGACTCTTTTTCTAATATTTGTAAACGAATTGCTTGAAACAAAAAAAATCCAATATACAGTTTTGCCGATGACAGTACCCTCATATCTTCTTATACGTTAGATGCGCGAACATCTGCCATCGACGCACAGACTCGCAGGGAGCAAGAAGTTGCCATACTTAACAATGACTTGCAAGACATTCTAACTTGGGACGATAAAAACCAAGTCCAATTTAATGCCCGAAAAACCCAAGCAGCCATCTTCTCCAAACAGACCAACGTTTTGGAGCCAGATATGATGCTCTTACCCCAGCGTCATCTCTTCGTTTACTTGGAGTGAGCCTTGGAGCGAACATGTCTTGGCATGATATTGTTGCAGGTCTGGCGAAGAGTGCTTCTCAAAAACTTGGAACACTCTTCCGCACGAAGAAATTTTATACACCACAACAGCTTCTCCTTTTATACAAGGCTCAAATCCGACCATCCTTGGAGTACTGCTCACATATTTGGAGCTCAGCTCCTAAACATACGCTGAGACTACTCGACTCTATTCAGAAAAGAGCCATCCGCTTGATTGGGGACACAGATTTGACAAAAAATTTAGACACTCTCGAACATCGAAGAAGAGTAGCTGACTCTGTTTTACAGATATTTTAATTGAAAGTGTTCAAAAGACGTGGCCCGCTTGATCTCACCAAGATCAAGACCGGGCAGAAATACACGCCGAGCTGCAGACGCTCATCCGTATCAGGTTCAGCTCGTTACACCTCGTACCACCCTATTTCAGACTTCTTTTATGTATAGAACCGCATCGCTTTGGAATAGCATTCCAAAGAGCGTGTTTCCCGAAGTATACAACCTACAGAGATTCAAGGCCAACGCGAATCGATATCTCCGCTCGTGCACCGCTCCCAGAGCGTCATAGGGATTTCCCTGCAGTGCATGTGCATTTTCAATTAAAAAAAAATGCTGGTGCCACATCCATTTGAATTCTAATGCCATTTCGTATGAGCAGAGAAACCTCTACTAATGTTTATTTCGGTGACGTTTGCTCATGTCGTTACCATTACAATAAATTATTAGCCTAAACCGCAACACATGTCTTTGTGTGGCTTAAAAAGTTGAATCTTGTTATTTACTAGTCATAATTTTCTTAGGCCTGTAACTTCGTAACGAATAAAGATAGACCTGTCACTTTTGGGTTTTTTGGGCTCAAAATGAAGCCTACTATATATGCTCAAAAATTTTGAACATAACGATACGGGACACCTGTATAAAATGACTGGGTGGTGGTGTGATTAGAAATGACCTCGAAGTAGCTCTTCTTGGTCACAGACTATTGTAAAATATACAGGGTGATTCATAATATGTGCGCAGGACTTCAGGATGTGATAGTTCGTTCAAAAATATGAAAAAAAGTTCCTATTAACATGGGTCCGTAAAGCCATCATTTTCGAGATACATGGTCAAGAAAAAAAAAATTATTAAAATTTTTTATGATTTCTCAGGAACCCTTTCAGATATTAGACTGAATTTATGTATACATCTTCTTATTAATATTATTTACTTTTTGAGCTCTGATTAAATTTATTTCATACGGCATTGTCGGAGATTTTGGGGTTGCTTCAATTTTTTTTGTCCCTAATTTCAACAATACTGCAAACATTGGCATTGTGGTAACAGATTTTAAACTGTCAATGTTTTCTACATAGAAAGGTGCTCTTGGTCAAAAACATAAAAGTGGCAACATGTTTTGTTGTGAACAAAAACTTCACTTGTTTTTGATATTTTTTTTTATGATTTGTTTCACTGCCACATATTTTTTTTTATTTGCCCTCTTAACGTAGATAATATTAATGACAAGATGTGTACAAATACTGCATGGATTCTATATCTCAAACGGTTCCTGAGATGTCAAAAAACTGAAAATAATTAATTTTTTGACACCCTGTATCTAGAAAACGGTTCTTTTGCTGACCCATGTTAATGGGAACTTTTTTTAATATGTTTCAAGGAACTATCACATCCTGAAGTCCTGCGCATATATTATGAATCATCCTATATAGAAGATCCTTCATTGATAATACTTAAAATGACTGGGAATTAAGTAAAATCTGACAATGCAAATATGAAAATAAAAGAAAGAAAATATAAAATCTATTAAATGTTTTTTTTTTTTTGTTTTAAACTAATGATTTTTTCAAAAATGCGAAGAGAAAATAAAACCTTCTTGCGCATCAATCGCAGAAATAGTGTATTTTTATGCGATTCAATTCTGAATATTTTCACCGCTTTTTAAATTGGCTTTCTGAAATTTTACATAGTCAGGTGATATTCGCGTAGTGACTTACTGACAATAGCATTTCATTTCGTTTTAAACCGTGCATGCCTTAGAATGAATTTTTAAATTTAACAAAACAAAAAAAATCATTGGCAAAATTGAACAATTTTGGCCCATTTCCTATGCCCGCCACTGGCTAACTTTACTTAAAAAATACTATTTTTTAGACTACCTTTTATAGAACGGAAAAAGTGAAAGGGGAGCTTTAAAAACCGAAAATTTTAAATTTTAGAGGAATAAACATAATATGTAAAAATATTCTAATATCTCCGCCATTTTTATTATTTCCTTCTTGAAATCTTTGAATTTTGAAGTTTATTAGTATAGTTGTCTACTGGAAAAATTTTCGTTCAATTCCTTCAAAAATGTGTTCATAAACAGTTATAGAAATTTAGCCCTTTTTCCCTTCTCCTACCCACGCCACTGGCTTAATAATAAAAATATTGCAAATTTTATTGCAATATTTTAACTCAATATTTTATAACTCAAATTTAAAATAATTTTCTTCCAGTAATGTTAATTTCGTTTAAAAGTCTTTGTTTCTAACTGGCTTATTTAGGGGTTCAAAATCTATCAATTTTTCCTAAAATTGAAAAGGCCGCCATTTTGGAACGGCTCTTCTGATTTAACTCAAATGCAGTACCATACGACTACTTGCAGTTATCTTACTACCAAAAAAATTTCAGCCCCCTAGATTGAAAACAGCGACCAGAAACCGTGCCTCATACCCGTTTTTTTTTTTTGAAATTTGGAGAGACACGTTGTAAAAGTAGCGCAATTTTAGGTAAATGTTTTTTTGTGAAAATCAAACGTCATCCCTAAGTTTCACAAAAGTAAAAAATTTCGTTCATTAATCTTGAAAAATTAAGCTACTGGAGCGTTCTTAAAATTTTAGAGAAATAAACATCATGTAAAAAAAATTCGAATATCTCGGCCATTTTTCTTACTCACTTCTTGAAATTTTTAAGTGTTAAAGGCTATTAATATAGTTATCTACTGTAAAAATTTCAGTTCAATTACTTAAAAAATGTGCTCATAAATTGTTAGGGAAATTTAGCCATTTTTACCACTTTCCTATCCACGCCACTGGCTTAATAATAAAAGTAATGTAAATTTTGTTACATTAAATTAAATTTGAAATAATTTTCTTCAAACCCTGTTGATTTGGTTTCAAAGTTTTTTTTCCATCTTGCTCATACAGGGGTTCAAATATTAGCAAATTTTTCAAAAATTAAAATGACCGCCATTTTGAAACCGCTCAACCGATTTTGCTCAAGTACAATACCAGACCAGTTTTTATAGATATCTTACTCCCACAAAAATTTCAGCCCCCTAGATTCAAAACTGCGACCTGAAATGAGATGACAAAAACCGGGTCATGGAATTTTGAAGGAACACCCTGTAGAAGTGATGAGACTTTTGGAAAGTTTTTCAAGGAAAATCCAACGTCATTCCAAAGTTTTACAAGGACCCAAAATTTCGTTCACTAATCTTGAAAGATAAATGCCCGTATTCACAAACGATAATTTCCTAAATAATTATGTAATTAATTAAATGAGTGAGATGGCGATATGCAGTTTTTTTACAATAGAATGAGATGGGGATAATTGATTACGTAATTATTTAGGAAATTATCGTTTGTGAATACGGGCATTTTTTGCCCGTATTCACAAACGATAATTTCCTAAATAATTATGTAATTAATTAAATGAGTGAGATGGCGATATGCAGTTTTTTTACAATAGAATGAGATGGGGATAATTGATTACGTAATTATTTAGGAAATTATCGTTTGTGAATACGGGCATAAAGCTATTTAAAAAAAAAAAAAAAAAAAAAAAATTAAAATATTTTATTATTTATGTCAATTATTTAGACTAGAAAAACTTATAAAAATTTTTATCATTTCGGCCTGAATTGGAAATTGAACTTCATTAGTACTTATGTAATTTTATCTTTGTTAGCGTTAAGTAATTGCTGTAAATGTATGCAAGAACAGTCCTATGGTTAACAATTTTTACAATCTTTAAATTTTAATCTCAAATTCTGTAAGTATATAATTACCATCTTTTTAACACCTTATACTAAATTTAATATTGTTAATCATATTGTAGATAGTCCTGAAGAAGAATTAAAATTAATTCGAAAGCTTGACGTAGAAAAAAGAGTGTTCTTTAATTTAATTGACTGCAATCCCAAATAATTCCTAATTTCATTATATATATATATATATAAATGGAAAATTGTTAAGGGCTATAGGCAAAAGTCTTTTTTTAAAGTGTGGTCTTTATTATAATATCAACGTTTCGACCGAACAATTTGGGTCATCTTCGGGATTAATAATTTGACCAATTCAATAGGTCTGGAAACATTTGGTAATTAAAAGAATTAAAAAATTTTTTTTTTGTAATTTCTCGTCAACTATTTTCTTTGACAGATGTTTTGTCATTGAAAATTTATAATTAAAAATTACAAAAATTTTTTAATTCTTTTAATTACCAAATGTTTCCAGACCTATTGAATTGGTCAAATTATTAATCCCGAAGATGACCCAAATTGTTCGGTCGAAACGTTGATATTATAATAAAGACCACACTTTAAAAAAAGACTTTTGCCTATAGCCCTTAACAATTTTCCATTAATATATTTATTTGGCAATTACTTCTATTATAATTATATATATATATATATCGTGGGCAGGTGAATTTTGGAAAACCACTTTTTCGTGATCTGGGGGTCATGATCGGTGGACATTTGATGAGTTTGGGTGATTTTCGAAAAGTGATGTCGTCCTCAATAGTGTATTTTTTTGTTAAAAAATACACTAATAGCGTCTTAATCTCGCGGAGAATAGCTATATTATCCACTCAAACGTTCCAACACTCGTCTAACGGCTCGTGTTGAAATTTTCTTTCTTGTGGATAATAGCTATCATTCTCCGCTCGTTGAATATACAGGGTGATTCAAAATTCAGTGCAAATATTTTAAGGGCATTTACCAGCCAAAAATAAGAAAATTTTTTCATATAATCGTATGTCCTAACTTGCTTCGTTTTCTAGATACAGGGTGTAAAATTTTGAAAAAAAATCGATTTTTTATTAATTACTCAAAAACCTTTCAGCCGATTTAAATAAAATTTGGTAGGCTTATTTGTAGTTATAAGGAACTTCCTTTGATGGGAATAACATAAATGTATTAGTTCCAGTGGCGTCTCAGAGGGCTACCTACTTGATACTTATAGGTAAAATTATGGTACGCCACTGCTCTTTTGACAATTTATATTTTTTTTTTAGATTAAGCAATCAATAATGTAACTTTCTTGCCTCCTGAGCTTTACTCGTTTCTAGCTTTGTTTCCAAGAAAAAATTCAAAATCTGTGCCAGGCCCTATCAAAACAAGTTTACATCGATTATTGAGACTCATTTAATTTAATTCATGTAGCCCCCTGAGACGCCACTGGAATTAATAAATTCATGTTATTCCCATCAAAGGAAGGCCCTTATGAAAACATATAAGCCTATAAAATTTTATTTAAATCGGCTGAGAGGTTTTTGAGAAATTGATAAAAATCGTTTTTTTTTTTTTTCAAAATTTTACCCCCTGTATCTAGAAAACAAAGCAAGTTAGGATATACGATTATATGAAAAAAACTTCTTATTTTTGGCTGGTAAATACGCCCTTAAAATATTTGCACTGAATTTTGAATCACCCTGTATTATTATGTCAAGTTCGTGGATACATTAGTGGGAATAGATAAATTATTTTTAAGTAACTTCAGTTGCCAGATATTAGGCATTAACTCGCCGCAAGCGAATAATTTTACACTTACAAACATTTGTGTGTAAGTATAGTCTCGTGTGTACAACAAATATCGTCTCAAATATAGTCTACTATTGTATTCGACTTCGAATGATTCCTAATTAAAAATTGTTCACCCCAGAAAAATAGTTTTATGAAATGTCACTCAATGAATGACATTACGTAGTTATTATTAAGTATCATGTTAGAATAAATTTCACTTGGCACTTTCAGTTGAAAACTTTTAAAGCGAATCCAGTTCAAAATGTGACGAACATAAATTGATCACGTTTGATTAGTTTTATCCTCGGTGCGAAAAATGTAGTACAGAAGATAAAACATATTCTAAAGATAAGGTTCTTCTAAAGTTAAGGTTTTCTAAAAATCTTATCTTGGGGCGATATTTTATTCGTTCCCTGTATATATTATGTACAGTACGGACAGATTTTTTTGTTTGTACATTTCCACTTGGAAAGCGACTCCACACAATAGACGCCTTGTGAATTTTCCCACGAATATAGCCGAGATCTGAGTTACCTGGGCACTCAGTGGATGGACTCACGCCATTCAGGCCTTCTGAGGTGTCATCCATCAAATCTGCGCGTTTACATTTTTCCCTTTGAGGGCTCTGGATCAACATGATGCGAATAATGGACGTACCAATAAAAGTAAAGAACTTTCCCGAAGCTGAAAAGAAATTCACAAAGATATACTTGTATCATACTAGTCTATGCAGATGGTCTTCAATCACAACATATAGGGTGCTATATGGTAGTATAGAAAAATTAATGATTCTGACATAATTAAAAAAATGGGATCCCACTACGGTTTTTTAACAAAGCGGAAACCAAATAAAATAATTTGTATACCTACTTATAAGAAGTATACCAGATTAGAGTAAATTAAAGTATGAGCGGATATTAAGGCGAGTGTTTTTAAGATCCGATATCCACGAATACTTTAGGGTAGTTTTTTTATTATTGGCACATTTTGAAATCATAAATTTTTGAATATTTGAATAAGGATTTTTAAATATCTGTTAGAATTATTTTATCTAGTACTTCCCGTTAGAGCAATAATTAAAAAGTTGACATAAGGCATTGTTGACTGACCCGTTTCATCGGTGACGTTGACGTTGCCCATGGTAACTTTAAAACACGACCAGTTTTAATACTGGATTTAAACATGCTTAGGCGTTTTAACTGAGCATTATAGGCTACAATAATAAAAAAACATGATAGACCATAAAGAATATAAATTTGCTTGTAGAGTGTTCTAAATGTTCTATAAAATCAAACGTTACTCTTAGCATTGAGATATTTTTGAGATACCGGGAGGTTAACTCCATGGACCATAGCAAAAGGCTAGAATCAATAATGATTTCAGTTGAAGGTAGCCGTGAAAGCCTACACATAAAAATCATCACCTGTTGATTTTTTTTTATTTTCATCTACAAAAAAATAATAAAAGTAATACCTCTTCCAAATCTCTCAAAGAAAATATTGACATTTATATTATCATGCATGGAATTCTGCTGTAAATGACCACCATCCACCGTTTAATACTCGCTTTAATATTTGGGTTATTTTCACCGCGACACAATCTAATGCTTTCACTTCCGCTTAATCTAACAAACTTTTCAAAGTGGTTAATAGCGCTTCGCGATTCAGAATGTACAGGGTGTCCGTTTTGAGTCAGTTGAATGAGGGCAAGGTTACATATTTTCGCGCTCGCTAGTAATCTGAAAAAAAAATCTGAGCCAGTTGTCAAAATATTGGAAAAATTACGAAATTTGCAATTTTTGTTTATATTTTTTCATTTAATGGCCAATCAAGCTAGCCGTTTTTAAGTCGCTCTAGCTCTTTAGATGAGGAAGCATCGATACTCAACTCTTGATTTTCTTACGGGCGCTATATTGGATTTTTCCCTTTTTAAACGCAATTTATTTTTCTGATTACCGCTTTATACCATTTTTATAAAAAGTGTTTTATAACACTTTTTGTGTTCTAAAATTTTGCAAAAATCAAACATGTCGTATCAAAATTCGTTATTCATATTAGTAGATATGAATCCTTATTAAGTTTGAGTTACAAGTCATGATAAAGTTTGGCACTATGGTAACTATTGCTTATAGTCCGGAAGCCAGCGACATTTTTCAATGTCTTATTTGATAAAGCTTGGTTCATCTTTTGATATGTCGTAAAAATATAGCCTATCAACAAAATCCACTCCTGCCACCTCAATCGCGGGACAACGCTTATCAGCAGCTTATAAATGTTGTAAAAAAAAACGACTAAATGACAAACATGATAAAAGCTGAAACTTTACCTATCGTTTAATGATATATTAGTTAGGAAAAAAATCACCTCCTGCCACCTGTATCGTAGAACGATGTACTCCTGCCATAGACTTAATGATCTGAAAAAAAAAATTTGACTTAAATGATAAAAGCTGAATTTTTTTTATCGGTAGCTTATTAATGAAGAAGGCATAAAAACGTATACTGCCAGCTATTTGTCGGAACCGGGCCTCGGCAGGAGGTTGTGAAGTTGTTGTTGGATAAGTGACACATACAGTACAGGAACGACTCTGAAGGCATTTCAAAAAAATATTTTCCATCTATTTTCTCTCATTTTTTTGATAAATGATTTTAAAAAAACATTATAAAAATATTGATAGTTATAAAAATATTTATAAGTAGGTATGAAAATATTGATTTAAACAATTGATAAACAGAAATCATTATTGAAATATCAAGTCACGCTAAATCTTCTTCCTCAGAATCCTCACTATCGCTTATCTGGTTGCTGGTCATTTCCTCGGGATTATCTACTTCCTCGGAATCATATTCTATGTAAAGTTTTTTTTTATTGAAAATGCACATGCACTACAGGGAAATCCCTATGATGCTCTGGGAGCGGTGCATGAGCGGAGATGTCGATTCACGTTGGCCTTGAATCTCTGTAGGTTGTATACTTCAGGAAACACACCCTTTGGAATGCTATTCCAAAGTGATGCGGTTCTATACATAAAAGAAGTCTGAAATAGGGTGGTACGAGGTGTAACGAGCTGAAACTGATACGGATGAGCGTCTGCGGCTCGGCGTGTGTTTCTGCCCGGTCTTGATCTTGGTGGGATCAAGCGGGCCACGTCTTTTGAACACTTTCCATTAAAATATCTGTAAAACAGACTCAGGTCAGCTACTCTTCTTCGATGTTCGAGAGTGTCTAAATTTGTTGTCAAATCTGGGTCCCCAATCAAGCGGATGGCTCTTTTCTGAATAGAGTCGAGTAGTCTCAGCGTATGTTTGGGAACTGAGCTCCAAACATGTGAGCAGTACTTCAAGGATGGTCGGATTTGAGCCTTGTATAAGAGGAGAAGCTGTTGTGGTGTATAAAATTTCTTCTTGCGGAAGAGTGTCCCAAGTTTTTGAGAAGCACTCTTCGCCAGACCTGCAACATGATCATGCCAAGACATGTTCGCTCCGAGGTTCACTCCAAGTAAACGAAGAGATGACACTGATGGGGTAAGAGAGTGTCCCGCCATCATCATATCTGGCTCCAAAACGTTGGTCTTTTTGGAGAAGATGGCTGCTTGGGTTTTTCCAGCATTAAATTGAACTTCGTTTCTATCGCCCCAAGTTAGAATGTCTCGCAAGTCATTGTTAAGTATGGCAACTTCTTGCTCCCTGCGAGTCTGTGCGTCGATGGCAGATGTTCGCGCATCTAACGTATAAGAAGATATGAGGGTACTGTCGTCGGCAAAACTGTATATTGGATTTTTTGTTGTTTCAAGCAAGTCGTTGATAAATATTAGAAAGAGAGTCGGAGATAAAATTGATCCCTGAGGCACACCGGCATTGATGGAAAAGGTCTCAGAAAGAACTCCATCGACTGCCATCTGCAATCAACGATCTCCAAGATAACTCGCAAGCCACAAGCAGAATTTCTCGGGCATGCCATAGGCCTGCAGACAGTCCATCATGCCAAGTGAGGTAAAGGGATATTATTTCATTACCTGGACAATTTATTCAACTAGGATCCGCGATTACGACTTCGCCAACTAAAGTTGGTAATCGGTCGCCTTCAAACCATCGAAATTTCAACTTCTCTTCCATTTCTTGCCATCCACAATCGCATGGAGACAGTAAGGTAGGATGTTGAGAATGTGCATTGGACCATATACTGGAGATATAAGCGGATCTGAGACTTTGTTATCGCAGCTCCGATTTGCACGGTGGCAAAATAGATCCGTCAAAGTTCTTCGTTTTTAATTTGAACTGCTCCTCAATGTCGTTGCATTTGAAAGCTTTCATGAAAATAGCCAGTTGGACCTCATTAACGTCTATTAATTGTTTGCAGCCATACATATTGTCACAAACAAATTTTTCTAATGTTTCGAAAATAGCATTTGTTTCGAAGTCTTGATAATTCGGTAATTTCGAGAAGGCTTCGATGAATTTAGGAACTTCTGCAAAATGGTGAATGGCCGATTCTTGCCCTTTTTAATTCTTAATTCTTAATTAATAAACTACCGGTAAAAAATTCAACTTTTATCATTTAAGTCAATTTTTACCATGGCAGGAGTATATCGTTCTACAACACAGGTGGCAGGAGGTGATTTTTTTTCTAACTGATATATCATTAAAGGATAGGTAAAGTTTCAGCTGTTATCATGTTTGTCATTTACTCGTTTTTTTTAAACAACATTGATAAGCTGCTGATAAGCGTTGTCCCGCTGGTGCGCCGGCAGGAGTTGATTTTAGGTCAGGAAGGCGTTAATATGACACGAAAATAATGAAATGATTCTTAATCAAATGTGGCAAAAAAATTTTGCTGGCTCCCGGACTATTAGGCTATTTCTAAATAAGAAAGAGGAGAAGTTACACTCTCCTATAAAAAAGAAATCATAATGGCAGCTGTTTAAAACTCTTTTTTCACGAAAATTTATTATTTTTATCGAAACTATAAAACACTTAACGTTACACAAAAACATCGTATTCAAAATATTTTCAGTATAAATTAATTAATTAAACTTTGCCTCTCAAGACTTTTTTGATAAATCTATAGTTCATGAGAAAAATGGTTCTCAAAATATAACCGCTTCGTGTTGAAAGTTTGTAAGACTATAGAAGTTTTAATTTTTTTTATTCAGGAATTTAAAGGCCCATCCGTGCAGTAGAGATAGAGACAGTGGCGTAACTATAAATTTTTGGCCCCTTGTAACATTCCCCTCTTGAGTTTTAAGGGGCCCTCTTGAGTATTACATAGTGGTGGCTCGATGATATCTGCAAACATGACTGTGTTGTTGAAAGAATTGACGGATCCGTCAGGTGGAAAACCGGGGGTCCGATGTGTACGGAGTATCCGCCAGCGAAAGGGGTCCCCCAAGTAAATTTTTCGAAAAATAATCCAAAAATATCGTATTCTTTGAGCTTTTTTTTACCAAGAAATAAACAATTTAATTTTTGAAATAAAAATAAAAATAAAATAAAAAGGCACGGTGGGTTAGGCTTGCGCCATAGGATACACCCCAGACAGCCATAATCATGCCAAAAATGAGTGCAGTGCCCCCCGGTGTGCATGAAGTAGGTAAAGCCCCTACTAGGCGTTGCTAGACAAAAGATGAATGACATGTTGTCAGACAACATGCCATCCATTTATGTTGTGCTGTGAGCAGAGTTTTATTTTTATTTTTATTTCATTGCATTCTGCTCACGGGATCCGTGATCTAAACTGTGCTGTGTGTTGGTAGATACATTGTACTGAAGAGTCCCAAACAGGACGAAACAAGTGTCTACAATTGCCGCCTCTGCTCACAGCACAACATAAATGGATGGCATGTTGTCTGACAACATGTCATTCATCTTTTGTCTAATTTAATTTTTGATTGTTCCTCATATACAACGTGATTCTTTTAAGGCGCCCATTAGAATATTTTCAACTTCTAATTGAGCTAGAGATCTAAAACTTGTAGCCTAGGTAACATAAACAACATAAACAATTACGAGTTAAAATGAAATATTAACAAGATGGCGGCACATTTAAAAATGGCGAAAGCAATGGCCATCTTTGTTTTTTGAAATGGGACACGCCATATATTATTGCATTTTCAGATTGCCTGAGAAAATGTAATAACAATGGTCAGTAAAAAACAAAAAAAGCGGATCTTCTTGCAAAAAAGGGATCCAAACTACCCTTAATTAGGCCAGAACCAACTTGCTGCATAGCCTACAGCGAAGTCAGAAGGGAAATAAATGAATTAAAAAAGCTGAGTAAACACCAGCTGAGATGGGCAATTGGACTTCTAACAGGACACTGCCCACTAATGAAACACCTCTCAATAATAGATGTGAAAAATAACCCAGATTGCAGGAGATGCGGGGAGGGGGAGGAAACCCCATACCACCTGATCTGTGAGTGCCCGGCACTAGAGGGAACTAGACTTCTAATATTTGGGACCGAAATGGCGGAACCAAAGGAAATAGAACAAGCACCCATTGGACTTATTCTGAAATACTTTCGGGAGACGGGACTGATGAGCTAATAATCCAAAGGGGTACAATAAGCGCAAGCTTCAGTACAAGGGCTTTGAACCTACCCTAGAAGAATAATAATAATAATAACAATGGTGCTTATAGTTGTTGCAGTTCAAATTGAGTAGGCTATGAGTTATGAACAAGTGAAAATCGTGTTTTTTTAAATTTTCCAACTTTAAAGACATTCACCACGAAAACGGCTCAAGATATCAGAAAACGGCTTACATGTCCCCATTTTAACTTTTCATCTGGTATCCTACTGTATAGTTGAAATGTTTATACAGGGTGAACAAAAATATGATAATTTTCACCACCCTGTATAAACATTTCAACTCCATAATAGGATACCTCTTTAAAAGTTAAAATAGGGACATGTAATTCGTTTTCTGATATCTTGAGCCGTTTTTGTTGGAAATGGCTTCAAAGTTGAAAAATTGCGATTTTCACTTGTTTATAACTCCTAGCCTACTCAATTTAAAGTGTAACTATAAGTACCATTGTTATTACATTTTCTCAGACAATCTGAAAATGCAATAATGTATGGGGTGTCCAATTTAAACAAAGATGACACTTCCTTTCCCCATTTTTATTTTTATAATGTGCCGCCATCTTGGTAATATTTCATTTCGACTCGTTATTATGTACGTTGCCTAAATTCCAAATTTCAGATTCCTAGATCAACTAGAAGTCCAACTTTTTCTAATGGGCGCTTTAAAAGAATCACCCTGTATTTTTTGGTGTATTTTATGTCTTTACAATATTTCAAATATATTTGACGCCAACGTTTGAATAGGTACTTGAATAATAAAATATTTACCGCATGTATAACAAATTTTTATTACAATAAAATAAAACAGTTTTTTGGGAAAAAATTGTCGCCATTTTGGTTTTTCATAGATCTAGTTTGCCCCCCCCCCCTCCACTTGTTTAAGAACATCCTACAGAACATTTATAGAAACTTTATAATGTTTTGTAATTCCTGAGTTTTTTATACGGAGGGTCATACCTACATATGAGCAATATTAGATTGATCAATTTTGTTAAAGATTAAAAACCCGCTTCCGTTGCAGTAGTTACACTTTAGGTCTGTTGATTCATTTTCGGGGAAAACAGCAGGAAAAATCTTTCATTTTGTGTTCATTTTCGTAATTATATAAATTGACTCTAACAATAAAAATAACTACAAACAATAACTTCAAAAATAAAAAAGGGGTATTCAAAAGAGGTTCGTGAAATGCGTGTAGTTTTACGAAATTATCACTTCGTACTTCAGAATACTTCAGATAATCAATCAGAATTGTAATTTTTTTTTAAACTAAGAACTGTCATGATTTCGTAAAATTACACGCATTTTACTAACCTAATGAATACCCGTATTATATCCGATTTTAAAGTCATACTCAAGTCTATTACAAATTACAACAATGACACTACAAATAGAAAACTTCTTTCAGATTTCTAGAAAATGGCTCAACAGACTTAAAATGTGACGACAGCAACAGAAGCAGGTTTTCAGTATTAACAAATTATTCATTTCTCTTTAAAATAAATAGGGAAGACAATATTTAAAAGTATTATGTATGACTGTCATGAGAGTCTGATAGAAAAATCTATCTTCAGAGGTAAATCTCTCGGTTCGGTGCGCAATTTAGCTAGGCAACCCATTTGCGATTTATCAATGTATACAGGGTGATTCAAAATTCAGTGCAAAGATTTTAAGGGCGTATTTACCAGCCAAAAATAAGAAATTTTTTTCATAAAATCGTATGTCCTAACTTGCTTCGTTTTCTAGATGCAGGGTGTAAAATTTTGAAAAAAAAAAACGATTTTTTATTAATTACTCAAAAACCTTTCCGCTGATTTAAATAAAATTTGTTGGGCTTATTTGTCGTTATAAGGAACTTCCTTTGATGGGAATAACAGAAATTTATTAATTCCAGTTGCGTCTCATGGGGCTACCTACTTGAAACTTATAGGAAAAGTTATGGTACGCCACTGCTCTTTTGCCAATTTATTTTTTATTTTTAGATTAAGCGGTCAATAATGTAACTTTCTTGCCTCCTGAGCTTTACTCGTATCTAGCTTTGTTTCCAAGAAAAAAATCAAAATCTGTGCCAGGCCCTATTAAAACAAGTAGGTAATAAATTCACATCGATTATTGAGATTCATTTAATTTATTTTTAATATTTTACTTAGCCTAGATAACAAATACATAAAAAATATTTCCGTCCAAGGAATATATATAGCCCTCATGACAACAAATACATAAAAAATATTTCCGTCCAAGGAATATATATAGCCCTCATGACAACATATAAGCCTATAAAATTTTATTTAAATCGGCTGAGAGGTTTTTGAGAAATTGATAAAAATCGTTTTTTTTTTCAAAATTTTACCCCCTGTATCTAGAAAATAAAGCAAGTTAGGACATACGATTATATAAAAAAACTTCTTATTTTTGGCTGGTAAAAACGGCCTTAAAATATTTGCACTGAATTTTGAATCACCCTGTATACTATGTAAGATTTGATCTTTGTTTTAATCAAATAACATAGGGTACTTATATATTTCGAATCCCGGATAATTGACAGTTTTCGCGACATATTTTTATCCCAAACCGTTGAACTTATCACTTAAAGCAATACAGGGTGGGAAATTTTTGTACTACCCATCATTAGGATCTCGTAAGCCGTAAGAGATACAGGGTCGGTTAAATTAGAGAAAAGTTGCGCTATTTTATGGCCATCTCGAATCCGTCAAAACATGCAAGATATCTGTGACCGTTCCTGAAATATCCTGAAAAAACTGAAAAATCGAGAAATCTTATTTTTGGAATATCTTTCTTACCATTGGAAATTAATAAATAATTTTTTGTAGCCTTACATAAGCCGTTATAAGCTATTTATCTGACGTTTCAAAAATTTTCACAGCCGACTAGATCCCAGAGTTTTCATAGTCAACTTTCGTTTTTCTTATGGCCGCCATATTATTTTTTTATGTCGTTCGATAAGAAAAAAATAATGGAAACCAAAAACTAATAAACTTCAAAAAATAACTTTCAAAAATTTTTGTTCTTCTTTTTTTTCTAAAAAAAAGACAACTTTTAGATCGAATATCATAGAGAAATTAACAACCTATAAGGCAAGCAGTATGATTATGACATTGGCCTATTTCAGTTAAGAACTATCTGTTTTTCTTTGAAAAAAGAAGAATAAAAATTTTCCAATTTTTTTTTTCTAAAATTTATTAATTTTTGGTTTAAATTATTTTTTTCTTATCGAACGACATAAAAAAATAATATGGCGGCCATAAGAAAAACGAAAGTTGACTATGAAAACTCTGGGATCTAGTCGGCTGTGAAAATTTTTGAAACGTCAGATAAATAGCTTATAACGGCTTATGTAAGGCTACAAAAAATTATTTATTAATTTTCAATGGTAAGAAAGATATTCCAAAAATAAGATTTCTCGATTTTTCAGTTTTTTCAGGATATTTCAGGAACGGTCACAGATATCTTGCATGTTTTGACGGATTCGAGATGGCCATAAAATAGCGCAACTTTTTTCTAATTTAACCGACCCTGTATCTCTTACGGCTTACGAGATCCTAATGATGGGTAGTACAAAAATTTCCCACCCTGTATAAAAAAAAGTTGTACCTAATTTTATACGGAATATTTTATCTAGACATTTTCGTCTAGTGCTAAGTTTGTGACTTATAGAAGACAGGTTATTAGCAGTTTTTGTGGGAAAAAAATTGTCGCCTTTGAGTGTATTTTTCATAGACCTGGTTTGCACCCCCCCCCCCTCTTTAAAATTGTTTAAGATAATCTTACAGAACAGATATCAATGTATGTGGGAACTTTATCATGACTTGTAACTCGTGATTTTTTTTATATGCTTGGAGATTAATACCTACTATATTAAAACAAAGGAATTTTACTAGAAATTAAACCAAAAAAAAGTACGAAACGATCAGCTTTCTACAATTATTTTTTGATATTAATCATGTAAGAAATCGTCAGATATATTTCAGACAAACAGAGTTTCTTATTATGTAAAACTATCTACTGCAGCCAGAGGCCAGTGTCTTGGTATATTGATGGTGTTAGTAGAATTGCTACTAGGTATATGAATTCCGAGTAGATCGATTTCCAACTTCTCCTAAGCGTATGGTCTAAGATGGATAGACACGTTGCGTATGTAGCATAATTTAGACGTCAAACGGAGCCTTGGAAAATATAAATTTCTTGCTCGGCATGAACGTTTTACCTGGCCGATGCCGAAACACTACATCAAACTGTCTAGAAACTCTGATGTCTTGCTTAAAATTCCGAACGCAAAGGTGAAATAATGTTTCGATTTTGGGTTACGTTTTTCTTGTATATTTCCGTCTTCCTCTAATGTACCAGGGAGGAAACTGAAAAATGCCCTTCCATTTCTGTTCAGTATTCCTGACTAATCAAAATCGCATCCATCTCAAATCGACGTTTTCAAAGTCTTTGGACATTCATATATGCTCCTTTTTATTATGTATAATATGAATTCAAATATAGTTGTTGATTTTTTCAATTTTAAAAATTAACGATCTTACATAAAACTTTTATATTAAATTTTTTAATTACATATTGTTAAATGTAAGTATCTGACATTGTTGTGTTATGTCATATTGTCTTATGAGAGTTGACATGTCGTGAAAAGTAATTCTTATCGAACTCTGTCTTCTTATTTTGAAACAATAAGTCTTATACAGTGTGTCCAGTGTAAGTGGCAGTAAATGGGGATCTTGGAAACGGCAAGAGATACAGCCTTGGTTAAATTAGAGAAAATTTGCACAATTTGATACTTAATAAGAATTTTAATTGTTTTTTAAATATTTTCAGTCGTTGCTGAAATATCCTGAAAAAACTGAAAAATCAAAATTTCTTATTTTAGCCATCAAAAGCTATCCATCTGGCATTACAAAAATTTTCAAAGCCGACTAGATTCCGGAGTTTTCATAGCTAACTTTTGTTTTCCTTATCATTTGCGAGGATATTAGGAACAACATATAAAAAGTTACCAACCGTAGAGCCATAGCTCAACTAATTTATTCAACATATTGTGACGCTACTTCACTAAGCGGTCGGAACTCCTATCCGGACGCAAAATTTACGTTGGGGTTTTACTCCCCGGAGAAAAACTAAAAGTACACTCGCAGGTTTCATTTTTCCAGTTACTCGTGTCACGTTGAGTATCTTGTTGGCTGTCGTGATCTTGTCAAAGGGTAGCTCAATGGAGACAGGGAATATGCCAGGGGTCAAATTAGGTTATAGCCAAACTGAGTACTCGGTAGAGCGGGCTTTAAGCGCCCCCCGATGCAAAAGACACTTCCGCTGAGCTAAGTTGTAGGCGAGTAGAAAAGTTTTCAAGGAGCGGTGAAATTATAACGACGGTCAAATAATAATAGTAGTGATTTATTAACAGACTTGATTGAGACAGTTAATTGACAATTAATTGAGACAGAACACGACCTGATGCAGCAGGCGTGCAGGAATGATAATTACTTGTCAAATTAAATAATGAATGTTACAAGGAGTGACAGGTACCTAGAAGGGCACTGTGGCATGGACAGAGCAAAGCGTTAAACCGGTGAGAGTAGTTGGCTATGAGCGACGGAGGACCTAAGACCGGCGGACTTAATAACACGAATCTTACTTCGGCGGCTGCGTGGTGAGGCCACTCGGCGCTGCGTCGTCTGGATCGGCGCGGTGTGATGGGAGACACGGTATGTGACTTTCAGGATTTCAGGTGCTCGACTGGTACCAGCTGCCGCACGCAACCCATGATTTCACCTGACCAAAGGCAAGCCTGAAATCGTGAGTGGGAACGAACGAGGCCTTTGTTACCTAACAGCGCCACAACGGCGATGGGCGACCCTCCTGCACACTTCCAAGCCTCACCTCAAGTCGTCGCGACCCCTGACTAAAGCCAAGCCTGAAACGATGCCTCCGGAGTGCGACCTGTGTAAGCAATGAGGGGCGAGAGGGTATTTCGCTAGTCTCGTCCTCGTCCCGCGATTCCCCCCCCCCCACCAAAGCCGAGCCTGAAATCGTAGACGGGGACGGGGGACCGCTTACTAGTGACACCCCTGACCAAGGTCAGTCATGCAACGACGCCCCGAGAAGGCAACCTTACCTTGTTCGCAGTAGTGAGCTATGACGGGAATGCGGGGGACAATGAAAAGCAGGGAAGACGAGCGGTGATGGATGATAATGACGACGATAGTAGGTACCAAGTAAATAAATGAGGAAGGGAATTAAATGGTACCTACCCACCTTATAATGGGCTACGGTGGCTCTCGGTCGGAACACAAATTTTTTTCTAGCTTCACGTCACGATTAGCGAGATAAACACAGCGGTTAGATAATTATTGTCCAGGAGGCACACTCGGTGAAGTCGAATTTCGAAATTACTTTTTTAGAATAATCCTCCGGATTTTATAGCGACTCATTATCAATTCTCCGTATAAAAAGATGACTTGAAATTTGCCATCTCCGGCCCCGTGCATTTTGGCGTCTCACATATTGCACATCTCAAAAAATCCAGTTTTCAATAAAAAACTCATTGACATTCGAAAGAATAGGCAATTTTTTAATAAAAAAAATAAAATATTTTGGCATGTTTTGGATGCCCTGGAGATCGTCAAATTGAAATTTATGAAACAGATTTGGAAAGTAGAAGTATTCAGCTATAATTCTTTGTTGTTTCACTTCCAAATTCGTTTGAGAAATTGAAATCGAACTGAGAATCCAACTTCGCTGTAAAATATGGTATGAAAAATTCTGATTGCAATCACGCGAAAGCTAATTATCCAACAGCGTCTGGGTTTAGCACATAGGGAAAAAAATAACACATAGGTACAATAAAAAAATGACGTCTTTACGAATTTTTGAAAAAATGCTGTTTTTTGCGGTTTTTTTTGGTTTCATCTTGTTTCAGCTCTCATTTTCTTCGTATTTTAATTCTTTACAATTCGTCCATTGGGACCATTTAGATTTCTCCATAAGTTTTTCTTTTATAAAGAAAGAAGCATAAGAATGCGTTTTTTGCATTAAAGTTTTGATAAAAAAAAAGAAAATGGTAAACTCGAGCAGAAAACTGCAATTTATTAGGATCTGGTGGCTATTCCGCGTATGATGCCACCAGATGTATTTCGTTACAATTTTTGCTAGAATCTGGTGATTTTAGAGCTCTGTTACTTGGTCTATTTGTGAAGTAGCATTCCCTAGTAGCATAGAATATTAAAGTAATGTGACTAAAATATTAATAAAACATTACAATATTTCTAAATGTTTTTAATATTTGACTTACATTATATAAATATTTTGTTATATATATATATTTTTTCATATTTAAAAAATATTTTGCTAATATGACATAAAAAATATTATTCTTCCAATATTTCTAAAATATTTTACTAACATGAGATAAAAAATATTAATCTTTCAATATATCTAAAATGTTTTACCAATATGAAATAAAAAATATTTTTCTTCCAACATTTCTAAAATGTTTTACCAATGTGAAATAAAAAATATTATTCTTCCAAAATTTCTAAAATATTTTACTAACATGAGATAAAAAATATTAATCTTTCAATATTTCTAAAATGTTTTACCAATATGAAATAAAAAATATTTTTCTTCCAATATGTTTTACCAATATGAAATAAAAAATATTTTTCTTCCAATATTTCTAAAATGTTTTACCAATATGAAATAAAAAATATTTTTCTTCCAATATTTCTAAAATGTTTTACCAATGTGAAATAAAAAATATTATTCTTCCAAAATTTCTAAAATATTTTACTAACATGAGATAAAAAATATTAATCTTTCAATATTTCTAAAATGTTTTACCAATATGAAATAAAAAATATTTTTCTTCCAATATTTCTAAAATGTTTTACCAATATGAAATAAAAAATATTTTTCTTCCAATATTTCTAAAAATGTTTTACTAATAATGAAATAAAAAATATTAAACTTTAAATATTTCTGAATAGGTAGGTATGCAATAAAAAATATTATTTCCAAAATGGTACCTATAAAAGGCCCATTAAACTAACGGGCGGATTTCTGATCCCTACCATTTTTAAAGCTATAATACCTACCTTATAGGTAGGTATCGACTTCAAATAATTTTTATAAACATTTTTGTAATTCCTTTCAAGCCAAGAATAAGTATTACTTAAATTGATAATTTTCTACGTACGGTGGATATAGGTACAGGTACCTTTTCTAGAAACGCCCCTAAATGAGCCCTAATTATTATTATTATACCGGCTGTTAATCTTGTTTCTATAGGTAGGTAGGTAATATTTGACTAATATGAAATAAAAAAACGTATTATCTTTCAATATTTTTAAAATATAAAAGTAATATGAGATAAAAAATATTATTCTGTGAATAATATTTCGTGGCCTACCCCCATTCCATATCATCAGCACACCAGCGCCAACGCAAGCGCACAGCTGCGCAGCTACAGCAGCCGTCGTTGCCGCTGGCCGTTGGGTCGTCGCCATTTTAATTTTGCATGTTGTAGCGTAGCTTGTGGCTGGTGGCTTTATTTTACCTATTATTACCTAGCACCACAGTGTACTTGATCGTTATCGTTGCAATTTCGGTAAGTACCTACCTAAGTAATACAATTTATGAACTTTTAAATTGGTATGGATTCTAATTTATAATGTATTTAATGCTATTTTATAAATACCTATATTGAATCGGTCAATAATAATCATAGGAACAGGAACAGGGCAGTTCGAGAGTCGTAAAACGGGTATAATACCTAGGTAGTTTAGTTTTACGAAATCATGACAGATCTATTATCTTCTGTCTACTTTCTGTCTATCTAATTGGTTGTCAATAATTATTATCATCGGATGTACGAAGTTATGATTTCGTAAACTAAACAAATTTTACGATGAACCTCGTGAATAATTATTATTCCCCTAATGTTATTGAAGGCCGGTTTGTGTGATTATGATTTATTTGTATTGTAGGTTAATTCACGGATAAGGTACCTATATTAGGTATAATGGAAAATAATAGTAGACGATGTGCTAAATATAGATTTATAAAAAATTCTATGAGACAATTTGCTTCTGTTGGTGATAATCTTAACCTCACTACACAGATGTCGATAATATTCAGCAGACACCCGCCACAATAAATTCGTCAAGATCGAGAAAACCATTTATATATTGTCGAAGAGTAAAACTCCCAACAGGAAGGGGGAAGGAAGGAGGCTCGCTCGACTCAACAAGAAGCTACCACAGCCTGAGGCAGCAGTATATAAGAATTTTTTAAGTAAATTTTCCACATTTAATTGTTTTGTTTTAGAGTTTTTTTAGAATTTTATTGTTTATTTTTTATGTTGTGTGTCATAGTTTTTTTAGAATTTTATTGTTTATTTTTTATATTGTATGTCATATTCGCGAATGCAATAAAATAATTTATTTCAAGAACTGTTTTATTTATAAAATATGAAGAACTTCAAATATCTGCAATAGAACATTTTTAAAAGATTTTTCACAGACATTAATGCAATATATGCTACAAATGTTTTCCCAATATTAGTTGGAAATATTTTACTAATATGAGTTCGAATTGTTTTTCCAATATGAGTTCGAAATGTTTTTCCAATATTTGCTACAAATATTTTTCCAATATTTGTTAGAAATATTTTTCCAATTTTAGTTGAAAATGTTTTACCAATATGAGTTCGAAATGTTTTTCCAATATTTGCTAGAAATATTTTTCCAATATACAAGATAAATATTTTAGAAATGTTTTCTATAAATATTTATTTTTTATTAAAAAAAGTGTCACAATAATATTTTTTAAATATTAAATAAAAATATCTAGAAAATATTTTCTTGCTACTAGGGTTCTACCAGGTATGCAGATGTTCGTCTGGTCTTCAACTTTTTCATTATTATGTCCCAATCTGCCACTTAAATGCGTTTTTCACGTCCATCGATATGATACAGCACATTTTTTTGCCAACTCTTTGCAATACCTAGGTATACTTATATTACCTATAATGGTCTGTAACATGGTTCCGACTGCGTGAACAGTAAGTCTTGCCTTTTCTAGCGCCGAATTGCTTTGTCTTCTAGTCCCATCGCTGGTACCTACCTATTATGTCTTCCCCTAATTATGCTTTGCCCTTGCAAATGACTAATTGACAGTTCCAGACCAACTTCCACTTTCAGTGGCTGGCGCTTAAGGTTTTCAAAGCCGCTTGGCTGTCTAAAAATATCTTTATTGGTCTGCATTGGTAGTGCATCTTTTCCTGCATCTGAATCTATTGCATAGATTTCGTCTTTGAAAGTTATTGCGTGAAGGCCCATGCTCGTGACATCTCTCCTATACGAGCCGGCGTTACTTATATTAGCTCTGGTTGCTATGAATGTCTTAGATCAATAAGTGAACCATCTGAAATCTGTTGTTAGAAGTACATTTCTGATGTCCTCCAAAACGTCTTTTCCCGGGAGAAGGACCTTATAAGCAGACCGTTTCATGATGATTAGTCCAGTAGACTATGACCTTCTATATTATCCAATAAACTGGTTCGCTCCAAGTTATAAGCCTTTGTCAGGTTTCCTGCCATCTGCTGCCATTCTGTATGTAGCCCATCAGGCCTCTCTCTCTCTCTCCAAATAAATATGGAAGGGTGGTAGGTCCAGTAGGATTTCCATAACCGCCGACGGTATGCTGTTAATAGCACAACGGATCGCCAGACAAGCTTGTCTCTGTAGGCTAGAAAGCTTTGCTTTGGCCATGACCTGCTGGACTTTTGACTACCAAGTGGTACGGCCAAACTCAATCATTAGATCTAACAATCATTATATAAAGCCAGTATATTTTGTTTGGCTACAATTCCTCATGTTTTGCCACAGATTCTTTTACACGCCCACAAAGAGAGTTTGGCTCCGTGTAAAACTTTTTCTAAATGGAAGTTCCAAGTAAACTTTTCGTTTAGGATGACTCCTAGGTACTTAGCTTCCTCCGCAAATAAAATGGTTTCTCCCAGAAGAGTTGGTGGCGTTAAACCGTCTAAACTTCTCTTTCTGGAAAATGGTACTATGGTAGTTTGTTTGAGTATTTTCAAAGCAAAGGGCAGAGAAATCCTCCCTGCGGGCAGCCTCTCTCGGTCCTAAAGTCAGTATATCCCCCCCCCCCCATTGATAATTATGTTTCCAAGCATATTACGGATCCAGCCACTTATGACTGGTGAAATCCCTCTTAGGGCTAGTAAAACAGGCTCAGGTCAGCTACTTTTCTCACGTTTTCAAGACTTTTTAGATGTTTTGTCGAATCTGGGTCCCCGATCAAGTAGATAGATTTTTTCTGAATGGAGACAAGTAATCTCAGGGTATGTTTAGGAGCTGAGCTCCAAACATGTGAACAGTACTCCAAAGTACTCCAAAGCTAAATGCTATGAATAAATATTAGTTATAATGATTATTATTTATTATTAATCAACCTTCCAAACAGAATATTCAAACTATGCGTTGAGTTTCCGCTGTATTCTCTCTAGTTCGTCTAACTTCTGTGTAAGATTAACAGTTAATTATCCAAGTTAATATTTTGTATTCAAGAGATCTAGTCTCAGGGAATTTACGACCATCTTTGACGGTCGAAATTTTCTCGTTGATATTTTAATTTTATGAGGATAGGTTAGCGCAGAGTCTCTTTCTCTTGATGTCTAATTTAGGAAGTTTATAGGGTCTAGAAATAAGTTATTCACGCCTTATGAAACTGTCTACTACCAGAAAATTATTAGCCTTCGTATGTTTTCCTCCTTAATCTACATAATCTAAAAATCATTAACTCACCTCAGCGGGGAAGGAATATCCGTGAATATGATGTTCGGAGCCTTGTTGGTTTTCTATACCATAATGAATGTAAATTTCTTCGAATTGATATCTATACGCCAAAGGACCCCCTGAAATGTTCACGTGCTGTTTTGTATCCTTGTCTACTCGGAACACTAATGATTGGCCAGTGTTATGTAGCATTCCGCTAACCTATGGAAAAAAAAAAGAAAATATATAGTAAAATTGGATATATCTATTACAGGTTGCAGACAATAATGTTATAATATTTATTATAACATATATATAATTTTAGACTTCATTTTAGTCTTCTGTGTCTAGTAACATTTTTCATTAATTTTAAAATCATCAGCAGGATCAATTTATGCATTTCATAAATAGCAGAATTATAATAATTATTAAACTTTCTCAAACGCATTTATTTCCGATTATTTTTCAAATCACTGAACGTTTTTTATGAACAGACTAAATTTTAAGCGAGCTGAATCCAGGCAGTTGACAACAAACTCGGAAGCCACATCGCTGATACCAGCGCTATCACCGTAGGTAAAAACTAAATAAACCTTTTTATACACTGCGTCCCATCTGAAAAACGGCAGATAATTAATCCAGAAGATACGGCAAAAATATAAAATCACGGACATTTCGGCTTGAAAGTTCACTTCCGATCCGGCGTTCTTACGGTGATCAGTAGAGTGTTGACTTCCGATCCGGTGTTATTACGGCGAGTATTATTAGTGTAGAGATTTCCGAGCTAGTGTTATCAGAAGTATCAGTAGTAGGTCGATAGTTTGTTCTAAGTTCCGATTTTATTTCCGATCCGGTGTCTTTAAGACTATGGTAGTGAGACAGTAGTAGCAGCGTTGAGCAGATTCATAGACCGGCCGCCCGCGTGCCGGAAGAATAGTCCAGACCCCGAGTTAACGCCGTTTCCGATCTTTCGAGATCGGAGCCGATCACCCTTCACTTCCGTGTCAAGGTAGGTGGTAATTCATACCAGACGTAAAATTTTTTCTTGTATTTGGTCGTCTCACGGTCGCCCTAAATAATCCTTCTCAATTGTCCCTTTGCTGCACCCGTTCCCGACCCTCGCTGTAGTAACAAAGGCGTTCTTGTCGTGAGATTGCTGACCCGGCGTAGCAGGGGGTAATCTCGCGGTGGCGGCTTGGCCTGGTACTAGTCAACAGCCCATCGGTACCCGTCTTCCGCTGGAGTAACGAAGGCCCTGTCTTTGTCATGAGATTGCTGACCCGGCGTAGCAGGGGGTAATCTTGCGGTGGCGGCGTGGTCTGGTACTCGGCAAAACAGCACACCGATCCTCTCCTCCGTCCTTCGATCGAAACACAAAACATAGAGGCCTCACCGCACCGACCCGGTTTTCAATCCTGGCACGCGAAAAATACTCACCCACCTATCGAGGAGTCAATAATTATAATTAACGCTGAAATTTTGCATTGCCTCCGACGTCCGCGCCTCGCTTCCTGCCGCTTTGCTTCGCAACCCGTAGTGAAACGACCGCTAAAGTCAGTCACCTTGCATTTTGTTAATTTATTTTGAGACCTCTGTTCATTTTCTTTGAGTTTAAATAGTTATTTTCAACTATAATAAACCTGCTAATAATCTAGTCCACGATTCTCATTTTCACCAACACCGACCGTGAACCTCAACTCGCAAACCAACTTGGCTCAACAGGAGTGCCACAGAAAACGCGGGGAGTGCCTAAAGACCGCTCCTCCGCGTCCGTTTTTTGTGATAACCTCATCTGACCCCTGGCAGTTTCCGTATTCTCCATTGAGTTGCCCTGGGACAAGGGTACGATTAACGTACCAACTGTGTGATAACCCAGGTAATTGGGAAAAGATAGCGAGTCCATTTTTCCGGGGGAGTAAACCCTTTGCAAAAATCTGGCGCCCGAGCAATCCGTTCGATTCCGGCCAGTTTCCCGGATATCCGGGTTGTCGTCACAACATGTTATTGGGAACATTGTCCATCTAGTTTGGTAAAAATTCGCCATTGAATCAAAACTTTCAGTATATTTTTGAACCTTCATGGTTAAAAAGTTTTTCAGATTATATTTTTTAATTTTGATTTAATTTCCAATTTTATGTATTTTTAAGACACAAAAGGATATTATATCCGCCCTAAAACCGCAACTAGGTACCTACCTACTGCATAAATTGATAATATTTTAGCACACTAGAATACAGTGTCGGTAAAAAGAAAATGAACTAAGAACCTACTTCAAAATAGACAATCTTTGCATCAAAATTATTTTGATGATGTATTGATGGACGCTATTCTACCTCCAAACATATCCAGAAACTCTTTCTGCGTCTTTCTGATGCGTTTTCAAAATAAATTCTTCTCTTATTTTATTATTTATTTATCATTTATTTCATTGATTACTTATGTGAGGTGTCAACTTGTAAGTGTGACCATAGGGAATTAACACTGTAAAGGACGCTTTTAGATATCTCTCGTTGCTATTTAAATGTATGGCAGTATCGAAATGGTATCAAATTGAACCTAAAATCTTCCCTAATCGATTGGTATCGATTATTGATATCGATTACATTATGGAAATGGTATCCAATTGAACCTAAAATCATCCCTGATCGATTGATATAAATCTAAAAGGATGTTGAAAATGATTTAGGTTGATCAAAATGTTAATTAGGAGGAATAAATGGTGTTTATTTAGGAACACTTCTTCAGTTTGGTGTGAAAATTTTGGGTGACGTCGGAACTATATTTCGGTACGTCGAATATACGAGATATTGAATAACTAGCATGGTAGACTAGCCTAATTGATTGTTTGTGAATACATAGTGATATGTCGGAACGGGAACTTGCTGTAACTGTGATTTATTCATAGGTTATTTAAAAGTCACAGTAATTTTACTGCGTGTTATAGTCTCCAATCATAAATACTCCAGGTATAAATCTTTCAGTAGATATGCTACAAATAGTCTGAAACAATAATTATTCTTGCAACCGGGTATATGTAGTAACTGACGTGTCATAACTAATTTAATAGACGTTAAATTGTAGAAAGAAAATAATTATCAAAGTTATTTATTTATACTATTTAAATTAATTATTAGGTACATCGACTTCTAAAAAAAATAAAAAGGCGTTTACGTAAGAACAAAAACTTTTATAGTTGAAAGTTGATTTCGCAAAATAAATTTACGGAAGCGCTGCAGGAAATGTACTGAAGTTGGAGGAGGACATTTTGAAAATCTTTTATAACTATAAGGCTTCTAGTGCTGGATTCAGCTTTACTATTTCATAAATAATTTTACAAGATTTTTGTACTAGTACTGGGAAAATGACAATAAGCGCTTGCTCTGGTATCTTGCAAGACATGATAGGTAAAGTCCATTGAAGCCAAATTTGTGCAAAGCCATACATGTCATCAGTGTTGAACCTCGGCCTAAAATTTTACAGTGGTCTTAGATGTGCCCAAAATCCGTTTAAGAGAAACTTGTGCATAACCCATAAAAATGTCATCGTTGTTGAAGCTCCGCCTAAAGGCCGGTTCTCACTTGTACGACACCCGACGACAACGACAACGCGACAACACGAAAAAATTGCGGGTGGACTTCACCCTGAGTCTGGTTCCCACTTGTACGACACCCGACGACGTGCCATGTCGTACAAGTGAGAACCGGCCTTAAAGTAGTGCAGTGGTTTTAAATATGCCTACCAACAAAGGTGCATCTTGCTATATACGAGTATACACTTAAAATTTAGTGTACCTGGCTATAACAAATAATGTTTGGGATTTATGGTTTACCCCTATAGTGTATACCATATTACTAGTCATTTGGTAGCAGGCCTAAATATATTCCTCTCCTTGTTCTTTATGATAAACACCTGTATTGCGATTTACTTTTTCCACAGAGTTTTAGGAGCCAAAAGCAAATAGTTCTTCTATTGTGCTGTAACGACAGGCTGGGCTGAAGGGTGGGATTACCTGTGACAAGTCTACGACTTTTGCACTAGTTTCGCTGCAACGGACTTTACCTTCAAAAGGTGCATTTTGCTATAAATACGCTTACAATTTAGTTGCCATGTTACTGGTTGTTTGGTCGTAGGTTTAAATAAATTTCTCTCCTTGTCTTCATAAGCACTTCTATTGCGATTTAAATAAATTTTCTCCAGAATTTTACGATCCATAAGGAAATGCTATCTATTCATTCCGGCTTCAGACTCAACCAAAATACCTTAGATATCTTTGTATCATTACAAACTAAAATTGCCAAAGCATTTGTCGAAAAACAGAATGTAACAGCTGTAGTTTTTGACATTTAGAGAGCTATTTTTATGAAATCTACTGTCTACAGATCAATGAGAGAGATGAATCTGTCCTGAAACATCCTAACTTCTCTGGGAAAATTCCTATCCAACAGATCATCCAAACTAGCAGCAAAGGAAACAAGAGAGATCAACCATGTAGTGATTACTAAAGCGTCAAGTATTCAGATCCTTGCCTGATGCCTCCTGTTGTCGAGTTATTAGGCTTGAAGACAGAGCCTTGAAAAATTATTCTACTTTGACTTCGTCACCCTCGCACTTCTACCGCACTTGTAGCTTATAAATATTTTCTTATATGCTTTAACTGGATATGTGTTGTGGCAGTAAAACATTTCACTTCAAAATAATTCTGTTTTTTGTATCCTGATTCGGGCACTGTAATACTAATAAGAAAAAATGTGTCTAATCGACCGTTGTCTGTACAAATTCAAAATCAATAACCTTTCCAGTCGTTTTTTTATTATTTAAATATTTCCGTGACGCACGGTATAATAATTTCGTCGAGCACTCTGTGTAGCGCTATTGATTGCGTTGGTACGGCGATACGGCGATATTATCGTTCGGCCCGATTCGGTTCGGTTCTCGGTAGGGTAGGTAGGGAGAAAGGCTTTAAAGAGGGAAATTAATTCCTACTAAAACTCAAGAACAAACCACCATTCCATTTTAATTATTTTTATTAATAATGTTTAGCAGCTAGGCACCTCTTCATCCGCTCAGTCGAGGAGTTCGCCCCTTTTCCCCTGGGTGCCTTGTCCACCTGGGTTCAAGCGACATGAAGGACCAGTACGAGTACCAGTAGCACCATTTACCACCAACACCGAGGTGAATCAAAGACAGAGGCGGCGCCGTGCCGTGCACCAGCTAACCAGATAGCACCAACATCATCACCAGCACCACCGTTCACAGGCGCCCTAGGCAGATTCTCATGAAGCTGTGTTGAACCTCTTTGTGAGACAGGGAACCTCATCACCTGTTTCACTAAGTTAACTAATTCTACCCTTCACTTGGTGCTGTAATTGCTGATTATTCATTGCATTGCTTATTGTAAATTTTACATTCACTTCCATAGTTTTCGCATTTATCCAATATTCATTTATTTAATCTTCAAAATCTGAAATAGTTCTGTATTTTTCTTACATTCAATAAAGTATAATAATTATTAGTATCGCCCTTACACGTTCATTGTGTGAGTTTCAATGTGCATTTATTCTATGTGTATAATTATTTTATTTTCCTATTTAATTATTGATCATTTCTATGAATTTACCATTTTATTACCTAACCATTTGTATTTTTTTACCATCTATTGCAAAATTTATTCTTTGTCATTTTTAAAATTGTTCTATTTTATTATTATTTTTTTTGTGATTTAAATATTTTTATTATTCATTATATTTGTCTTTAGTATTGTAATTTCTATTTACTATGTAAATTATTTATTCTATTTAATAATAAAAGCTGTTAAAATTGTCCCGTGATTTTTTTTTGCCCTGTAATGTTGTTCATTGGTGTGCATTGCCAAAACAATAAGTAAATTTAATTTTTGAGCTAAGCTGCTAAATAGCGATCTTTACCTCCCCTAAATTTGCTAGGGATGGAATTGAACGTCATACGTTTTTGGTTTCGTTTTTGTGTGATCATATCACATAAATATAATGGTAGGTAGAACCAAAAGAAATTTAATAAATCTAAAAGACTGATGACACAATTAGAGATAAATTTCAGCGAACTTAGAACTTAACCCCATTTAAGTTAATCTTAAATTATTGTGGAGGACTCGTTCTTGAATTTTCCTATTGTTATTCTTGCCTTAAATAATCTTCCTTCTATTTCGCAAACGCACTTCCTGTAATTAAAATTGATGATTCATCAAGCGTTATAATAATAATAAAAATATTAATTAATAATAATAACGTTAAGCTAAATGCACTAAAATTACTTAAAATTAAATAGATTGCTGTTGAAAAATGTTAATCTAAAACCAGTTTCACGTAATTCGCGATAAATGATTAAAGAACCAACTTTACTGTTTCGAACATTCACCGTCTCTGTTTATCACATTTAACTGTATATTTTTTCAGAGGAACAGCGAATAAATTTTTTCCGGCTTTCGTCTTAGAAAGCCAACTTTGCTTTTAATATAATAAGGTTCAATTTGTCCTTTAATTGGTGTCTTGAGGCAATCAAAACAAATTACTTATTTTCCAATTTTCGCTTGGATCAGGCTATAATAATTACATAAAACAAGGTAGGTCACCTTCCGTAAAATTTCTTCTGCCGTGATGTTAAAAAGTTAAATAAAAGTTTGCAATGAGTTTTTAGTATTTCAGCAGGGCAACAGGCAGAGCGCGAAATGAGTGTTGTTTTTTCGATAATTTTTTCACAAGCTTGCCGAAGTTTGAATACGATTCGTGAAATAACTCTGAGGGTCAGAGTCGGGTGTCGGAGCTAAACGGGAGTGAAAGGAACACCGTCTAACGGTATATAATGGTTGGGATCATTAGCGGTGTCCCGCAACGTACTAGCTCGTTAGAAGGCAGAACCCGGCTTTGATGAGGTCAATCCTAAATGATGATCCTGATTCTATTAACTAACTATCGTAGAATATTTTTTATCTATGTATCAGACTGGTAATAATAGAAACACTACACATTAAGGTACGAAGATAAAACTTTCGTTTTTTAATGTAAATTTTCATTTAGGTATAGGATAGACACAACGCGAATCGTCATTTTGGGACTTCTGGTATAGATGCTCGTTACATTCAGTTTAAGTTTGATTAGGTAGCGGGTTCTGGAGAAATATTATTTGATTTCAAATATAAATCAATACATCAGTCATATAAATTCCAAACGATAGCTCAATTCTCTAAAAAGTTATTGGTAAGAAAAATTGGTATGAAAAAAATTAAAAGATTGAACAGTGAAGATTAATAATCATTTAAAAGATCAATTAAATTATTATTATTTACTTCTAAACCTTTCACGTAGTTCAATTATCTTTGCTTGAAAACTTTATTAATTTCACTAGTTTCCTAGCTTTTTTCGGGAATGAAATGATTTAATACACCGTTTGCCTAGTTATTTAACGAAATAACGGACTTCAGTGTTTTTCGTCGATATACTTTTAAAGTTGATACGATTCATTTTTAGTAATTATTGTTGGCAAAAAATTAAGCTGCGTACATTACTAAATCGGAGATAGGGATGAAACTGTACCCCTGTTAGTTTTTTAATTGTGTCTCGAAAACGAAACAAAATTCAGGTATAGCTACTATTGTATATATTTGTATATAATGCCTTTCTAGATCGAAATTGTTTATTTAAAAAAATTTTTAAAAATTTCTAGTGTCAAAAATATTCTATATGAAATATTCTATATAAAATATGAACTATACAACAAAGGCCCCTCCGTTCGAAGACTAAACAGAACATGGCCCCAAGACCTCCTCGAATAGAGATCATGAAACAAGGGACATCAAATAAGGAAAAAAAAAATTAATGGATGTTTTCCCTATACGACCAAATCCTGTATCACATTTACTTAATACTCTGTATAAAATGAAGTAGATTTTAAATAAAGCAAAACCGTTAGAATAAAAATGAAAAATAAAAAAAATATCTTTTTCCTGAGTAGAGACAGTGGGTTACAAAAAAATTTGAATAAACATTGACTAAGATGTAGCCACTCAAACTTTGTTTATTTTTTATTTTTATCATGTTTCCCATGATGTCGTTTCAGTTTTTTATTTTTTTACAACAAAATTGATTTTTATTTAATAAAAAAGTATGACAATGTACGAATGTATGAAAGTGTAATACGTTTTTCATTGAATAAAAAAAATTCTGTTGTAAACAAATAAGAACTGAACGGATATATCACAAAAAACGCGATTGAAATCGACAAAAATCCAAGTTTGTGCGCCTAAATCTAAGTCAGCGTTATTAAAAAACCTTTTTAATAACCTTTTTTTACCATTTTGAAGGAATTTTTATCTACTTGTTTTTCTGTGAAGCAATTCTTATACCTATCTGTATCCAGATAGGGGAAAAAAAGATAAGGGAAAAAAAGAGAAATAAAAACAAGATGATTTTTTGTCTTTTTTCAAACTACTTTTTTAAGTATTTTTGACACAAGAACTTTTTTCTAAATTTTTTAAATAAACAGTTTCGATCTTAAATCGCATTACCTACAAAAAAATTCCTAGTAGTTATACCTGAATTTCGCTACCATTTCGAGATATAATTAAAAAACTGAAAGGGATGCAATTTATCTATCTCCGATTTCCACTACCTAATTTAATAGCACTACGAGATTTTTTCATCCTTAATGACCATTTGAAGGATTCGTGCAATAAAAGCCCGCTCTTTTGATGTTCCTCATGGCCCTGTTTATTAGGACTTAATCAATCACCTCTAGTACATCAGCAAGATTGAACTTTTGAGCTTAGTGAAGGTGGCACCTTTAAGCGCGAATTTTTGTTTTAAAAATAAATGCGAAATAAATTTTAAATGGCATTCGTTTGTACACGGTTTTTTCACGATTGTCCAACCAAAATTTTCGTTTATCCACCCTCAAAAAAAAACTTACAGCCGATAAAAAAAAATTACATCAGCAACTCCATGAACAGATTTCATTAATTTTCCAACGGCATTCGTTTGTCACAACGTTGACTTCTTTGGAGAAGATGGTGTTTTTTTTGGTGTTTTCCAGCAATAAACTGCAACCGATTTCTATCGCCCCAAGCTAGAATCTTTGTTAAGTATTGAGATTTCTTGCTCTATGCGAAAATGTGCGTCGATGGCCGAGGTTCTCGCATCTAAGGTATAGAAAGATATAAGTGTACTGTCATCGGAAACAAAACTTCTCAGGCATGCCATAAGCCTGCAATTTTATACATAGAGTTATCAAGCGCAACCACTCGGGACTCCCCATGATGTTCGACTGTGCTGTTCCACAGTGGTTCCGTTAAGTAGGTGAGAAGGTCTCCAGTAGATCTCTGTTTGCGAAAGTCGTATTGGCGGTCGCTGGTGTTGGTTTAATGACTTTCTCCATGATCTTAGATATTACTGAGAGCAGTGCCACTGGTCGGTAGTTGTTTGGTATGGTCTTTGAGCCTTTCTTGGGAATAGACCGAACTCGTGCGCATTTCCAGCTTGAAGGAAATATTCCCTTTTCCGATCCCCTTTCCGTTCCTATAGCTGGGTGAACAAACATGAACCAATCGTGGACAAAAGTATCCCGTTTAACAATTATTATAATCTGGTCATTAAAAATTATTATAATCTGGTCATGGGGGTGACGTGCTGTGCTGATGTATTTTTTTAAATTTTTTTTAATAAATTATGATAGACAAAAAGTAAAAAATAAAGAACACTAATTTGAATTACAGACACCTACAGGTTTCTATGTTTCCTGTGTTTTCTATTTCTTTATATATTGTTATATATTGTTATATATTGACTATGTTATAACGATCACTCTCGAGTATAATAGTATTCTAAAAAATGTGTCTCTGAAAGTCTTTGAACACTTAAATGCATCAACACATTCGCTGTGATTGCTATGCTTTGTTATTTTCACTGTTAAAATGAGCCCCCTGCATTCTTTCAACTACTCTTTTATAAGCCTCACATTTTCTATCATAGAATTTATGTTTATAATCTATACTTGGTATTTTCAATGTCATGAATGCATATTTACAATTCACACATCATTCTTCTCTTGACTGACAATCCTCTCCCTTGTGTTCTCCTGCACATATTTGACAGGTTGTTGTTTTGCTTGAACAATCTTTTGAAATGTGGCCAAATTTCCAGCATTTGAAGCACTGTCTTATATTAAACCTGTTTTAATAAAAATGACTTTCCATCCAATACTGTATTCTCAATTTTTTCAGTATACATTCGTATGTTTTATTATCTACCTGTACGAGTATAATAATATTCTTCGACCCACTTCGATTCTTATTCTGCAAACACTATGTGTACCTCGTGTGAGGTAAGATCGGCAACTATTTCCCTTTGCATTCTTATTCTCTCCACAAATGCTTCTTCATCTTCTAGCTCTGTTCCATTTTCATTATATATAATTATTCTTGAACTCTTCTTTACGGGTACCTTCACTTCATAACTTTGGCCTAGCCGCTATGCCCTAGCGTGTTCTTCGTGATTTCACATACCATCAGGGCATCATTTATACTATCGCTGCATTTAATTGCCACTCCTCAATTTCTCATGTATCTCACCTCGGAAATTTTAATTCCTAGGTTGCTTGGATTAATTTTTTCTTCAATTTTATTTTTCGTAGTTTCACTATTTTGTATACTATATTAGGGCAATAAAATCTTATCGTGCGATTACCAGTTAGGTGTTCAGCAGCTAGCAATTTATAAAATTTATTTTATTTCAACACTGTCTTCAAAATAACTTACATTCACAGTTCTAATTACTCTCTTTTCTCTTTTCCAGCCACTTTGCACATTTAAACTAATTACCAGCGCCTTCATTCCAATTTATTCCACAAGATCAGGAACCCAGATGTAAATAAACATGTGCTTTTATCATCCAATTATGTCTACTACATCATAATCATTCACTTTGAGCGCTTCTTTGCTATTGTCTTGTAGCTGGCTGAGAAAAGTTTGTGATCTAAGGAACCCAAAGGAGGTTTTGAGAGATTGCAGATCTCGAGATTATTAAAAATTGAAAATTGGGGCTTTAAAAAGCTCTGGAATTAACGTTTTTGAAGCAATCCAGAGGAGAAATGTTAAGCAAATTGATGTCATGTGTAAGTTATTGAACGAATTAAGTAAGTAACTGCGGTGTGAATCCATTATGAAAAATAACATGACCAAAGATTCTCGGCAGAATGCAAGGAGGTCCTAAAGATTGGTAATGTTATGAAGTGCAGGTATAAAAATTTGTCTCCGGCATAAAAAAGTGAAAACGCTTATTATGCACAACAGGAGAATATTAAAGATGATCGTGCCCTATTCCTAACAAGCAGTCCTGATTGAATGATAGATGACCCTCCAGGCTCCCGGGTCCTGTCCCATCGCGTCTACCATTTGTCACACATCATTATAGCCTAGAGAATCTGATCGGCCGAGATGCCGGCTTCTTATTATACACAAATTTCAATGTAGAGACAACCGCGAAGCGCTGATACTGAATTTTCCACATCATTTATTATCATGAACTTGGGAAGTTTGACGGAACTTATTTCCGCCGGAGAGAAATTGGACCCTAATCTGTAATAATAACTTTAGATATGCGTTTGACGTAAATGCTTTTGCACGGTACTCAACATTGACGCTGCATTTACATATGTAAATGCATAAGATCTGATATGAGAAATAATTATTGGGCTTAATGATCCAAATTATGCAATGTCACATTTATAAAGTACGCATCGTGTAGAAAAAAATGTTCCTTCTCTGTCGAGGTAAACTTCGCTAATAGTTTGTTGACGCGTAAACCAACTATGTGTCTTTCATAACTATCAAATTTGATATTTCTGCACAAAATTACAAAATATAGCATCAGTTTTGATTGGAAAATCTCACAAAAAAAGTTGTTTGATGTTTCATTTTCACCCATGTACCAACGATGAACCCTCTAATAATGTTTTTTTTTTATTTGTTGAACTAAGCTTTTCTTGAGCTTTCAAATAATGCCAAACTGGCACAAAATTATTCGTTTACATTCAATTCCTCTTTTCGGTTTTTTATGAACTGTCGTTGTTCTACATACCTTTGCAATAGTATCCTTCGACTGTGTTGTATATTGTGTTGTATAGAACATGTCGGAAATATGTAATTATCACTTAATATATTACTACTTCACTTACCTATTTAAGTAGATTAAGTGAGAAAAACGTTACTCATTGGTCACTGACCAGATTGTAGCATTAATAAATAATAAAAAAAAAAAAAAAAAAAAAACTTACCTATTTTTGTTTTTAAGTAATTTTAATTTTGTATCTTTAAAATATTTTTTTGAAAACTCATCGAATTAAGTGTCTATCAAGTTGTAGGCAGAAATCGATTGTAACACTAACTAGGCACACTGACAGTTTGATACAAAACTATTCGACTTATTTACATTTAATTTTACTTAACACATTCAATACATTTATAATGCAGAATATTTTATAACTCACTTTGTGTTTGTCGAGATGTATATGTCGGAGGTAGGGATCGAATAGCAACTTATCCGGCTCCACGTTGATGGGTGACTGTCTCCTCCCCTTGGAGCACATGTTCCATTGGGGGTTCATCAGCCCCCAGTACCCGGGACCTGGAACATCAACGTCACATTACTGCATAATACAGGACGACGGTCCGAGAATCCGGACTTGGCAAACACTCCCATGTCGATATCAATAAAACATCGCATTGTTGGAGCTCAGGAAGGAAACCTATGGGAAAAATCTACGCGAGTAAAGGATTTTATATATTGCCGTGTCAATCTTAGTGAATATGTATGAATATATTGAATATTCAGGAGCTGTCATAGGTATGTAGGTAATTTTTCCAACATTATTTACCACTTATGAAATAATTGTTACGGAATGATGTGTCTTTCGGTTTTGTTGTATTTTGTAAGTTCATAACATACCTAGATCTGTTTCCGTTTTTATTTTACCGGTAACATTACTTATTGTATAATCATAGTAATCCGTGAACTTTTTAAACTTGTTATACATTACATACATGTTATACTACATAATTAATAATTTGGTCATCTAGTCACATAAAATTTAATTGCAATCGGTTTTTCGGCTACTCTATATTTTATGATACATAATGAGAGTGATGAGTGTTCTTTTTTTCATATATGGAGTCATGATACAATATACTTTGAATGATATAATATTGTACAGGTTTCCCCTACACGCGATACGTTTTATGACGTCAGCAGGATCTTTGTCACTTTCCCATTTGGTCTGTATGAATAGCATTGAATTTAGGAAGGATGGTGTTTTAATTAGTTTATTTTGCGTTATTATTGGATACAAGAACTGTTGAACAATATGGAGTACTGTGTACAACAATAATTATAATAGCGATAACAGATCGAAATATAACACCGATAATGACATGTTTTTCATTTTATGAGTGATGCAGTGTTATCAAAGAAATTACAGCATGCGTGTTCTCGTCCAAACAGAATAAATACAGCAAATGCTAGAAATTGTTCAAAACATTTCAAAGCAAGTAATATGTTCGTAATATCAAACATGAACTGTTACGAAATACAGTGAAGAGGTGCCGGCAGATTAAATCTTAAAATATTAAATATCCGGTATGAAAAGTCTTCTTTTTCGGAAATGGTTAATTTTTTTTTTTTTTTTTTTTTTAATTTTTGGTTTCCACGATGTTTTTATACCGAACGACATATTTAAATATCGTTTAAATGTTATGGCGACCATAAGAAAAACAAAAGTTGACTAAGAAAACTCTAAAATCTAGTCGGCTGTTTCACAATGTCAAATGGATAGCTGTTCATGACTTATGTAAACCTACAGAAAAATAAATTAAAAAATTTTCTACAATACAATAAAGATATGATGAAAATAAGAAAACTCAATTTTAAGTTTTTTTTCAGGATATTTCAGCAACCACTGAAAATATCCTAAATTTAATTTCAGATTCTCAATAAGGTTAAAATTGTGCAACTTATCTCTAATAATTTAACCGATTTGATATCTCATACCGTCAAGATCCCCATGTACTGATGCCATTTAAACTGGACAGCGTGTATAATTTTAGAACGAAGTTTAATTTATTTGTAATTATAAAAGTGTATAAATTATACCAATAATAGTTATTTATTGTATAACTGTTTCAGGTAACGTTTTATCCACTCAAGAAAGTTTAAACCCGAGAGAGAAGCTCGAAACTTCGAGAGTTTAATTTACTTTAAGTGGATAAAACGCTGTCTAAACACGAACGCAGTACAACATCTTATCCACAATCACTGTCATTTTGAATCAGATTTCATAAAAAATTATTTGACATTTCGCTTTGACAGTAGCTTCAACGTCAAAAATTATTGAAAGAATTAAAAAAATTGCGTTGTTTAATGCAGGGTTGCTATTTAGGCTGGGGGTTGCTGTGAGATATATCTCATAGACAGGTTGAGATAATCGAACAGAATAAAGGAGATATTATAATTTTCAAAACTCTGTAACATAACAGCATGAAAATAACACTCACTTCAACATGTCCTAAGTTAAAACCCCCACCGTTAAAAAATCAATAGCACTCTTCATATAGGGTAATGATTTTAAAGTGTTACAATTCAATCTGGGAAACGGTTCCAACAATTTCATGAAATTAGGGTGACGTCGTAAGTAGAGGGGGGGGACATATTTTACGATATTTTTGACATTTTTTCTTCCACCCTTTTTGAGGGGTGGGGGTTAGCTTTGAAATTTTAAATAGGCACCCTTATTTTTTTGCAGATTCGGATTTTACGGATGAAAATGCTAAGCAAATAGCTGTCCCTTCTTAGAGGTGGAGGGGGAGGGGGTTAAATTTGAAATTTTTGCTAGGAACCCTGATTTTATTGCAGATTCTGATTTTATGACTAAAAATAAGTAGAATTTGTCTTTTTTTTCCTCGATTCGCGGATCTTTTTCGTCTAATTTCAGTAATAAGACAGAGCGAAAAAGAATTCATTTCGTCGATTACAGCGCCTTCTATCATTAATCGAAAAAAGTGTTACCTAGAAATTCGACTTATTTTTAGTCGTAAAATCCGAATATGCAATAAAAAATAAGGGTTTCTAATAAAATTCCAAAGTTACCTTCCACCCCTGACAAGGACCTAAAGGAAAAACTCACAGAAGTATCGTAAAATATGTCACCTTTGTACTTACTATGTCTTCCAAATTTCATGAAAGAATTTGAACTGTTTTCCAGATATCGCATTGTGACACTTTTAAAATCCTCACCCTGTATATTTTCCGATATTCAGGTATTAGATTCTCCATTCAGCTGTTGTTTTTGAATCTGAAAAAAATTGAATAGAGAATCGAATAGGTACTTGTTTTGAATATACAGGCTGTCCCATTTTAATGTCCCACCCCGGATAACTTTTGTCAGTGACCTTGAATCAAAAATTGTTTGTTACAAAAGTTGTACAACTTGGAGGGGGACAATCGATGGCACTAATACTTTTGACCTTGGGTACAAGGTTCAAGGTCATTCAAGGTCAACTTTGTTTTTTTTTATGGAACTTCCTATTTTTGACATCGGCAATCGATTGCGCGTGAAAAAATATGAGACTTTTGTCTGAAACTTTTTTCTGAAAACGCAAATTTAATCGACTTATGCAGCTGCCAAAATTAAAAATTTTTAAGCTTTGTGAATTTTTAACTCGAGAATGGTAGCTTTCTAAGAAAATCCGCAAGAAACAAAAGTGCTTGGATTTGCGCAAGGAACCGTCACGAATTTTCTTGAAATTTTTCGATGCACTTATCGGTGCAACGAAATTTGCATTATTGCATTTTTTCCAAACGTTAAAATTGAAAATTTCAAAATTTGAGCTGCTTGTACCAAAGGAATAATTGAACTTTTCTTGATGAAAAATCTAACTTGTTCTGGTGAGGTCAAAACCTCACCATTCTCGAGTTGAAAATTCAAAAATTTCAAAATTTTCAATTTTCAAGGCTTAATTAATTGAGAAAATTTGCGTTTTCAGAAAAAAAGTTTCAGACAAAAGTCTAATAATGCTTTCTTTCAACAATCGGATTGCTGTAATTGATATAATAATTTATTATTATTCAATTTGTTTCATAGACAAAAGTCTCATATTTTTTCACGCGCAATCGATTGCCGATGTCAAAAATAGGAAGTTCCATTTAAAAAAACAAAGTTGACCTTGAATGACTTGAATGAACCTTGTACCCAAGGTCAAAAGTATTAGTGCCATCGAATGTCCCCCTTCAAGTTGTACAACTTTTCTACCAAACAATTTTTGATTCAAGGTCACTGACAAAAATTATCCGGGGTGGGACATTAAAATGGGACAGCCTGTATATGAAAATATATAGAGGGTGCTATCCGTTTTTTAAGGGTGGGTACAGCCCCCACCCACTTAGAATTGCGGGGGTTCTTTTCATACTACAGCGCTTTGAAAATTATAATAATATCCCCTTTCTGTCTATCACCTATAATATTCTGTCTATAATATCACCTGTCATGATATATGGTCTGATCAATAAGTCAGGCACACCCTGTATTCTCCGAAAACTGAAGATAAAAACTATAGAAAGGGACCTTCAACTCCTGCGGCGCTTGGAATGAATGGGAATTATTATTAGAAGTTTTTCAGGTAAATACATTTTCCTCTAAATTTGAGTGGACTACCAGCCTAAAACACCAAGTTGATCAATGACAAAAAAAACCACACATACCTAGTCAAATAAGTTGCAGCATCTCGTAAACAAAAATTTTAAAAGAGTGAGAAAAATAAAAGAAATGTACGTTTGATACAAAAAACCTTTGCACCAGAGGCGTGCACATGAACAGTTGGGATGTCGGCATAAGAGAAGTATGTGCAAAATTTCGACTGAATATCTCAAGAAACAACGAAGTTATTAATAAAAAGCTTCTTTTAAATTTCAACTTCAACGTATTCAACGGGATTCCCATGTGAAGAATGGTATGAGGAAAGTCTTTTAAGGTATGTAATTTTTCAGTTATTGTTAGATAATTTGTCGCAAAAATGTATTCAATAGTATTATATTTGGCCTTAAACCGAACTCAGAAAGAAAAATATTATCTTCATGTAGAACATAAAAAACTGCATTTTTAAATTTTCCAAACATCTGCTATTTTGCAATTTTAGTCAAAATTTATATTCCTAGAATTATCAGCAATATCGACTCGACTAAAGGTACGTACATCAAAATTCCCCTGAGGAATAAACCACAAAAACTAGCATCATTTGTCTGAATTGAAGTATCGAATCTTGGGAATTTAACGAATAGAAGCCAGATTAGAGTCCAATATAAATCAATTAAAGGGAAAAACTAACCGTTTCTTATCTGAAAGTGCCGGTCGAGGTGGGAACTCCGAAACTAACGATCTTTCCCAGCGGCCACCTGCTATACAACAGTCCCTCTGATATCCCTTATATCCTTCGTATCTGAAGGTTTCTCAGCTTATTTGATTTCTCTTCCAGGTCACTATAGTAGGAGGGATTTTTATACAACTTCTTGGATGGTCGGGAAACTATGTTAAATAACGTCTCTGGGAAAATAGAAGGGTTTCAGTTTGTACAAGCCTTTGGCTGATATAAAGTTAAGCGTGACCTGTGCTTCATGCCGACCATTGCTTTCTGAATTCCTGGAGAGTTTCATAAGCTCAACTTCCATGCAACAGATTTTCTTCATTGACAAAGTTAGAAGGTAGCTATGCACGAAATATTATCGTACCTAAGAACACACAAATTAAATAGCTACTTACGTCTCTATCTTCTTTAATACCTGTATGTAGCGGGTGAGAACATAATCATAAGAATTTTAATAACGAATTTTGAAATTGCAGACATATGGTTTCCTAATTATCTTGAACTTCAACTGCATTTATATTTGATTAAAAATAATTTTCTTTGGTTCTCAAAAAGTGTGCTTTCAATGTTAATTATTCATGAAAAGATTTTTTTTTATATTGACTAGGTAGATACACTAGTGCATTGCGTGACGCACCATGAGAATTTCAATCGGAAATTCTAAATTTGCACCAAATCTAAAAAAAAAAAAACAAGAAAACCTGCAAGTTTCTCCTCAATATATTATAAATATGTTACCTTATTCTATTATTTTAAAATGACAAATATACTTGAAATAACAAAAAAAGGGATCTTGTATTAAAAACAACCTTCAAAACAATGAAGTATAAGGAGATAAATCCCAAAATTCCAAATGAAACCATATTAAGTAAAATGTCATGCATTATGTAAGGTCAATATTCCTACTTCAAATAATATTTTCCTATTCTGGCAACATAGACTAGTTAAGATATTAAATTAAAGTCAAATTTCATCTGAAACGCACCTAACCTTTAAAAATGTAGCTTGTCAAAGGTTAATTTCAAAGGGTACTGTAACTAACCCCCCCCTTAGGCCAAATGATCGTCTACCCGGGTATAGAGCTCAAGAAGTCTCTTCTCCTCCGGAGTATAACAGCAATTAGGTATACTGTGAATCGTAGGAAGGAAAGGAATCGAATGTATCTTCCTTAAAACTTCTCTGGTATTTATACTGAATCTGGCCGTGGTTCCCGGGATGGGCTTTTGTTTTGATTTCCGGTGAAGATTTCTATTTTGTCTGAACAATAACATTTCAGCTTTCTCTGTTGTTTATCCCATTTTTCTGAATAGTCAGTTTGGAAATTGTCACTCTGATGAGTGGGAAATTCTTCTCGTAAACGTCAGTCGGTGTTTCCTTTAGAAAAAAAGCTGATTCGACAGTTAATTACCTATCCTTCCTGTTATTAACGGATAGCTATTCATTGTTAAATTTCTTGAGTTCAATTTCCTGAAGTTTCCTTATCGATACTGCGGTTCTAGGATTTTTATCAGGTTGTTTGTTATCAGGACTAGGCGTGTGCCGAATTTCGCGCGTCTAGCTAGATTTTGTTAAAATATGCAAATTTTTAACACATTATGGACTGGATCTTTTAACAATTGTATTTAAGGGTGATGGTCGCTTGGTAGCGTAGGTCTGATTCATTGTTACAGGCGTTAGATGATATTTCTCTTGGGATCAGTGGCGCTGCATTCTCTTTTTATTGTTATTATTATTTTATTTTATTTTATTTTTTTTGAAAAAACAAAAATTTAAATGAAGCACTTTTCATCTATTTTCAAACTGGCGTCAATTTAAATTTATTTTTTTATTTATTTACAATTTTTTCTTAAACATGATACCCCCCTTTGGTCTATTACAGTACCTAAAGTCTATTTTTTATTTAGATAGACTTGTCAAACAGATATCAAGTTGGTAGCCCTAAGGGCCGGTTGCACGAACTTAATTAAAAAAATTCTGATAAATAATGATTTCTATTTTCTTCACTATATTTGACCTACTTCGCGGTATTTTGTATTCCAGATATATTCAGCTATAAAGAAATTAAAAATCACAATTTTATAGTAAAGTCTCAAGATATAGGCAAACGGCTTACATATTGTAGCTTGTAGATATTAGTAAATATTACAGTAGACTTAATATTTTCTAAAATTCATGTTACGAGTCAGCTACGAGTACAAAATTATCTTTAAAAGTTTCTTAATTATTTGCAGGAAATGTAGCTAGCACAGTGAGGATGATATAATATGCAAATGTAGTTTAAAGTTTATTTCTAGACGTGATTTTAAGTGAGTCACGTAGCAAGTAAATGAACCTGAATTTTAGTTAACGACTGCGGGCTCAAAGTAAGCACAGAAAAGTAAGAGGTTTTCGACAGTTGACAGTGAACTTTTTATATAGTTCGTTAAGAACAAATTCCTAATTGCTGGAACTGGAAACAAGAAACTGTATTAAACACTTAATATAAGGTAGAAATTATTGAAGATAATCCTTCAATATGTAATTATATTTTTCAATCCTTCCTTTTCGTGGATGTGAAAATTTTTCCAAGCCAGCCTTCACCTTGAAAGTTTCCTGACATTACCCTTCTTTATATGTATATTTCTGGATATTAGCCGGGAGTGGAATATGGCAGGAAATATCGATGCGACATATAAATTTGCATCCCCTATTACACGTAAGACTTGCATGCTAGCTGAAGTTAACGTTCATAAATAATTCATCCGCTACTTATGAATAAAAGTATTAAACCTTCATAATCACATGGCCGTTTCTATATACGGTTCTCCATTCTACTTGATACTCATTTGTTTCAAATAATACGCTCTACTACATATAAGTTGTTCACTCGCTATGAATGCATCAGTAATTATTATATTCAATGTATAGATATATTGTTATGAATGAATAGAAAACTTCGAACTATTGATCATAAAATGCATACAAATAGCATTTTAGGGGTAAAAAGAACTATATGCCCGTATTAATAAACTTTTTTTTAATTATTTATGTAATCAATTAAGTATCTCTCCATCTTATGTTGATACCACATAAACTATACATCTCTCTCCCATTTATTGAATTATTTTCGAGTTATTACCGGGCTCTAACGATTTGGGAATACTTTCCCACTAGGCAGAGAAATATATATATTGCAGCAATATTGTATTAATTTTTTATAGCCAAGTGTATTGTTGCCAAGGCCGACTCAGTTAAATTACTGCAATGTTGATGCAATGATTCTAAAGGCTGTACAGCAATGTTATCACTACCACGTTTCAAATCTAAAGTGCTAGTAAAGTTTAGAAAACTTTACATTAAAAGTTCAGTAACGTTGTTCTAATGTTGATAGACAATAAATTTATACTAAATGATCCATAGCCTTTTCTTATTCTTAACATTCCCCTGCATAATGGGTCAGGGCGGGTGACTTACATCATGTGAAGATGTTTACTTAGTCCGCAGTGCCCCGGTGTAGATACTCATCACTTGTAAATTTTGTTCGGGATATTCGCAGACAGTATTTGCTGACTTTGCCGGTTGGTCCCGGTATGATGTTTTTTTTTTTTGGAGAAGCAGCCGATGGGAACATTTTGACAACGTCGTACATGCTCCTCCATGCCATCCTTGTTTATTATTGAGTAAAGTTCGCTAAGTGCCAGCGGCACAGCAGGCTCGGGCACGGAGGGATATTTAGCTCCCTTCCGGGTGAATCGATCTGCGGCCTCGTTTTTCCTATTATTTGGATGACCTTTGATCCAGGACAGCGTAATTGGCAAGAGCCGTAGGACCCCGTGGGCCTCCAGGGCTAGCCCAGAGCAGAGCCTTGGGACCCTGAGTATCCCCAGGGCTCCCCTGTTGTCCGTTGGGATCAATAGATTCTTGTTTCGATTTTGCGTTGGGTAATTTCCACAGCACAATGTGCGATCGCTATCAGTTCTTCTGAAGGACCAAAGGATGTGTACCCAACGGAATCGTTAGTTTCATGTCCAGGGCCTCGGAATGAACTCCGCAGCCTGATCCTGAACTGTATTTGGCCCCATCGATGTATAGTATAGCGCGTCAAATCGCGTACTGTTTTAAAAAACTTCTCTGTTATTGTGTAGTTTTTGTTAAAGATGAGGATGGGTATGATCCTGTCAGCCGCCATTGTGAGGATAGGCGATCTTGCGAATTCCTCCCTCATATGGAGCCGTGTTGGCCCATCCGTTTCTTTTCATTGAGTGGACCAGCCAGTCTTAGCCTTAGGGCCATCCTGAGCGCCGCTTCCCTGACAAAAGTGTCTAGGGGCAGCAGGCAGAGGATCAGTTCCATGGCTGCGGTCGGCCTGGTTTTCATTGCTCCGGAAGCAGCAACACATGCGAATCTTTGTAGACTGTTTAGCTTAGTCTGGTTCTGGGCCACCAGACTATTGATCCGTGTGTTAGTATAGGCCTTATGACGGCTGTGTACAGCCATAGGGCAAACTTTGGGGCTAAGTCCCAGGTCGACCCCATGGTCGCCCTGCATTGCCACAAAGCCCTGCTTGTCTTCAACTTTTTCGTTGATGTGTCTAACCCACGTCAGTTTGTCATCCAGTAAGATGCCCAGGTGTTTTACTCCGGATGGAAGTTTTAAGCTGCTGCCGAAGAGACGTGGCAGACCGGTGATGTTTAGTTTACGTTTTCGTGTGAATTTTGTCGCCGCTTTTTGAGCTCAGTTTCCTGTATTATAGTTTAAAGTATGTGGTATTATGATTTTATTTTAAATAACTTCAAAAATAATTAATAACAACCATTCATCATATGATAGGTATCGATTGAATTAAATTAAGCTATTTATTCTATAAAAAATTAGAAATTTTCTCAAAAAAAAAAAAGAAAATTGTTTTCAACGATTGCCATAAAAACTATTAGGCAAGCAATATGACTTCATATTGACGTCACTAATTTATAATATTCATGACATTAATGACATCGGTTAAAAATAAGGAAGTTTTAAAGAATTTTCGTTAATGTGAAACATTTTTATTTTCCCTGATTTCTTAGGTTTATAAATAACGCAGAAAACCTATAGAGCGGCCTTCAGAGAAACAAAAGTTGGATAGGAAAGCCCTAAATTCTAACGGGCTTTGGAAATTTTTCAAATGTATATTAAGGCCAAAATGAAAAATCGTAATTTTTCACTTTTTTCAGTATACTAAGACATCATATGGAGTTGAATCCTAAATGTTGATTCAGATTCTTAATAAGTATGAAATTCTGCTCAAGATTTAAGCTAATCCTGTAACTCTTAAAATAACAAAGTTGGTTATACAACGGTTTTAGATCATTAAGACACATTGTATATTATAATTTCGACTATATTTATGTAATATAATAAGATATATCTATGTTTAATCTATGTACAATTTTCATATAAAAATTTTTCTCGAGTTCATTCAAATAATAGTTAAGACTAAATAAAATGTATTATTATGGGCAGGAATCCTTTGAAATGTGAAAAGATAACCACATTACCGTTCATCTCCTTTTCCAAGAAACGATCTCTGACACTTGTGAAAGAACTGACTTCCATTTATCATAATATCCCCAGTGACGTGTGCGTTAGCGAAACCCTTTACGTAAGAAAAAATGCACCCAGTTCGTTTAGATAGCACTACTCGATTCTTGTTGATTGAAAAAGTCTATTTCCTTTGAAAGAGAGTTCTCTTTGAAGTTCAACTCACTGACATCGCTGCCCTCTGTACCCATTTCAGTTCTGTCTAGCGTTCGTTACGATTACTTTACCTCTCAACTACACACGACTGAAGTCTCAAAATAAACTCCAGAATTAAGTTTTGGTGATGCCGTTTCCTTTGCAAGCTCTTTTTTTCTCGCTTTCTCTCTCTCTTTTTCTCTCGTTCTCTGTATTGACAATTATTATGTTCACACATCTTAGATATTCTCAGTTCCGTTGAATGTTTATATTTTTATAAATAATGGGTATTTATTCAGCATTTATCGTCATATACAAAACAACAAATAAAATGTCTAAATAATAACAAATAAAATATCTCAAATTTATTAATTAATTTATTTACCGCATAAACCACCACAGGTTATTAGCGGGGAAGTGATACAAAATAAATCGACAACTAAATAACAACATTATAATAAAACAATAACGTTTTCTGAACGACACAACTCTAATACTATGATGAACACCGAGACATTGATGTTTCATTGGTTATTTCCAGCTCCTCATTCTGACATAATAATTGAACGGCTAAGTGCAGAAAGGGAAGTACTTCAAAATATTAGTTCTGAGAAAATCAATATAAACTGGGTAGGCACTGCTCTTAATCTGCATCGACGCATTTTTTTTATTAATTAATTGTGCCATGTAAATAGATAATTATTATGAAGAAGAGCGAGTTTCACTTTGTGTGTTACCTTATCTGTGCCATTATTATTTTTAAAATCTCGCAAATGTAAAACTATTAAGAGCAGAAAGGAAAGTATTGTTGTAGTACTTTCCTTTCTGCATCAAACGGGATTTTCTGCGTAGCCTATAAGAACAACTAAATCGCATCGCATGACTTTCTTTTCTGCGCCAAACGATCGGGCTAGGTCGAAACTATATGAAAGCATGTGTAACTCATTTTTCGTTAAAATGTCAGTACTTCCCTTTCTGCACTTAGCCATTCAATTATTCAGACCACCAGACTGAGCCCAACAGAAAATTTTGTTTCTTAGAAACATTATAATAACAATAATAAATGGCCTATAATGCTATAATGGTCAGTGGCTTTGAGGTATTCAATAATAAAGGTGTAATTGCATTTCTCACGACGAAGTTCTCTCAAGTTGTTGGGCCAGTCAAGACTATTTCGGATTGGTAGTTGGATCAGACCGATTGATAAGGAATCCACGTGTTTGACGAATGTGACCAATACGACGACGAATAATAATTATTCTTTATCTAGGTATGTGGTTCTTTGGGTAGGTAGTGATATCCACGGTTTTACTGTATGTTTTATGCTTTTTTCCGCCAGTTTGTCAGTTCTTCGATTACATACCCTCTGCCACTCTGATATTACTTTGGCTTTGTAAAAATTTTTTAGATCAATGATTAGTCTTAGACGTTTGAATTGAAGATGTATTTCTGTTTTTTTTTACTTCTATTTTCTATTTTTTTTTTTACTTCGAAGGAGTGCAGCAGGGCGATCCTTTTGCGCCCCTTTTGTTTTGTATTGCTGCTCATCCAATATTTATAAAACTTAAATCATCATTCAATACTTGATACCTTGATGATGGAACGATATAGGCTCTACTGAGGACGTTGAAACGGATTTTAAATTATTAGATTAAGATGGCCCTAAATTTGGTCTATTCTTAAACAAAGAGAATTGTGAAATTTACCCAATGTTTGATAGAACAGAAACAACAGATTAAATTCTTACAGCTCAATTTGAAGATTCAAGAATGATAAACCAAGAAAGTTTAGAACTACTTGGATCCCCACTTGGCATGAAAACGGAATACTCGATTTTACAAAAGATAGATGCGTTAGAACACATTATCATATCTAGAACAACACCAAACATCCTTTTTATTAAAAAACTGTATTGCAATGCCATGACTACAATATTTATTAAGAACAACCCCTTTATACGAACACAGCCTGCTACCAAAATTTGATCTCTTACTTCGGTCTTCGGTCAGTGAAATCCTAAACATCAGACTTTCCAATAACGAATGGCTTCAAGCATCTCTGTCATGGTGGTCTTGAAATTCGTTGCTCCGTAATATTTCACTACTATTTTATATTGCAATTCATCAACAGATCTATTTAAAATCAACCAATTAATTGAAAACGCTACTAATACGTAGGATCAAGCTGGATTATCAGCAATAACTCAAAAGGATTCAAGCCATTGGCTAAATACTTTACCGGTGTCAAGTCTTGGAACCCTCTTAAATCGAAATAATATGATCAGAATAGCAATGAGTGTCAGACTTGGATCGAGAACGTTTGAGCAACATATTTGTCGTTGTGGTGCAAACGTGGACCAATATGGCACTCATGGCCTCTCGTGTAAACAGAGCCTTGTGTACAATTGGTCTCCAACCTATCCTTGAGCCACCTGGTCTACTAGCTCGTAGTGATGGTAGACGCCCAGACGGAATGACATTAGTGCCCTTTCGACACGGCAAGAGTATAGTATGGGACTTTGCTGCAGTAGATATACCGTAGCTCCGTCACACCTACTTGGAAGCGTCGACCGACCAAGCTCTGCCGCTGAGAATGCGGAGACTAACAAAAGAATCAAATACCGCAACCTATCAAACGACAATCTTTTTGTTCCAATAGCCATCGAAATCTTAAGAGCTCTTATGGCCCAAGTGCAGAAATATTAATCAATGACATTTTCAAACGACTCATGTGATGTGACCGACAACATGAGTGAAATTTGGTTCAAACAACGACTATATCGATAGCCATCCAAAGAGGGAATGGTATTAGTGTGTTGGGAACTAGGGATTCAGAATCTTTTTTGGAGCTAGAATAAAATTAACATTTAAGTGTAAATTTGTCACTTTACTTTAATAATTCGAATGAACTAATAATTAAAGTTTAAAGATTGATCTGTCCATGAACCGAACGTGATTCACCACCCAGTATATTTTAATCTGATTTCGTCTTCGTTATTGCGACTGTTTAAGGACCTAATTCTCCAACCTTGAGATAACACCTTTTTAACGTATTCAGAAGTAGGTCGGTTGTAAATATTTTTGTTCGTAAAGTAATTCCCATATGGCAAGAACTGCGCATTTTGGTATCTATATAATTTTTTTTATTGCAATAATTTTTCTGAGAATCCAACTCCAAGCTACTTCACAGCATTTTATCTACATAATTTAACTTTTTTATTCTCATATCTTACCCCATTGTATCTTTTCCTAAGAAATAAATAGATACTATTATTCTCTTCTGAGCTCCTTGAGCATTGAATGATGAATTTTTATACAGTCTTTTCCTGTACATTAATAAATTAATTTACAGTTTGTCGTCTTTCAAATGTGTCCACAGACAATTAATATTGCAAAGGACGTGTATGAGAATTCCTAATTGCCATTTAATTTTATACGAATTGTATAACGATAACAAATTGAATACAAAATCATTTTAATTTATTATTGCCTTGAAAGTTCTATAAAAATATCTATTTGCGATACAAGTTGCAAAATAAGAGTGTTTTGAGAACGTGACGAAAATTGTCAAACAAGGCCGAAGACCGAGTTTGACAATTATTATTGTGAAGTGGTGCTTGAAATACTTTTTTTACAACGCGTGTTACACAAGATTTTTTTTAGCATAAATTTATGAGTTCAAGGAATATTTCTCGCACGCTGCCGAGTTGACGAAAACAATGTGACATTTTTCATTTGAATATTGATGTAAGAATGTGAACTTTCTTGAACCATCATGAAAATTTCACTGGTCGTTTTTATGATTATTGTTTCCTTTTTTTAGCTTATTTCAATAAGTTGTCTAAAACAGTAGCTATTTGTGAAAAAAGAAATTATGAAATCAAAGTCGTCAAGAAATATGCATGTATGGCTATAGCGATTCGTATTTCATATTGCCAAAGTGACAGGCTTCATTAAGCTTCACGAAAACTTGCTTTTAATTGTTATTGTGTCAATTATTTTTAAGCACAAGTGAGTAAAAGAATCTCACTTTTAGGCACTTTTGCCTAAAAGAAGGTAATTTCGAAACTAAAGTTACAATAGAAATGGCTACTTTATGAAACGATTTATAAAAAATAAATATTATTTGGAGAAATACTTGATTTTTTTCGTCAAATAAATTATTAATAACAAACGTCGAATCAAGACAAATATTTTTTCAAAATAAAACTTAATAATAAAATTTTATGAAACTTTTTAAATATCAATCAATTAGGATTAATTTTTACCTCAATGTGCTACCATTCTTCAACGTTGAATAGGCGGACAGAAATTCAAAAAACTTCTTTTGCAATGGTAATTTTCTATGGCTAAAGTTGAAATTTTACATCCTACACCTATACACGGTTTCCCATGAAACTCACTTGAATTTTTGAACTTCACGATTATTTAAGATTGTCTTTAATTTCAAAATATTATCAAGGCGATATTGCTTCCAGTTATACCGGAAGTCGCCTTGAACTCTCTATTATTCAACAACTTAAAGTTTCTTAATGTAATTTATGAGTTATGAACAAAAAATGAGAATCGCCATTTTTTATTTTCAAAGCACCTTACCTTGAAAACAGCTCAGGATATCGGAAAACGGTTCACATGTTTCTTTTATACCATCTTTTACTTTTAAGATGGTATCCTATTATTGTATGGCTGAAATGTCTAAGAAGGGTGACGAAAAAAAAAAATACCAAAGTGTTCTTAAAATATTTTTATACCATAAAATGGTACATGAGAAGTTGGAGACATGTAAACCGTTTTCCGATATCTTGAGTCGTTTTAAATGCTAAAAATAAGTAAGTAAATCTTACCAGGTGGCTCAAGGATAGGTTGGAGACCAATAATTATACACACGGCTCTGTTTACACGAGAGGCCGTGAGTGCCATTGATCTACGTTTGCACCACAACGACAAATGTGTTGCTCAATCGTTCTCGATCCAAGTCTGAGACTCATTGCTATTCTGATCATATGTCGATTTAAGAGAGTTCCAAGACTTGACACCGGTAAAGTATTTAGCCAGTGGCTTGAATCCTTTTGAGTTATCGCTGATAATCGAGCTTGATCCTTCGTATTAGTAGCATTTTCAATTAATTGGTTGATTTTAAATAGATCTGTTGATGAATTGCAATATGAGACTTGGTAGTGAAATATCAACGGAGCAACGAATTCCAAGACCATCATGACAGAGATGCTTGAAGCCATTCGTTATTGGAAAGTCTGATGTTTAGGATTTCACTGACTGAAGACCGAAGTAAGAGATCAAATTTTGGTAGCAGGCTGTGTTCGTATAAAGGGGTTGTTCTTAATAAATATTGTAGTCGTGGCATTGCAATACAGTTTTTTATTAAGAAGAATGCTTTATGATTCTTGAATCTTCAAATTGAGCTGTAAGAATTTACTCTCTTGTGTCTGTTCTATCAAACATTGGGTTAATTTCACAATTCTCTTTGTTTAAGAATAGACCAAATTTAGGGTCATCTTGATCTAATAATTGAAAATCCGTTTCAACGTCTTCAGGAGAGCCTATATCGTTCCATCATCAAGGTACCAAGTATTGAATGATGATTTAAGTTTTATAGATACATAATGGATGAGCAGCAATACAAAACAAAAGGGGCGCAAGAGGATCGCCGTGCTGCACTCCTTCTTCGGAGTCTATGTAACCCTGACCATATAAGAGAAACCACTTGTCTCCCATAGCTTGCCAATACATAATAAAAAAATTCAGGAAATTGATTAAATATAACATCAAGAATAATATCAAGTCTAATTAGATTGAAAGCATTTAAAAAAATCAATTTTCAAAATAATCAGATCGTTAGATTGAGAATGTATAATTGAACGAACTGTGTGGACAATAGCTTCTGCTCCACCAGAGATACCGAAGCCAAGTTGTAGAGGTGTTAAAAAAGACACAGCGCAGTCTTTAATTGCTTTCACTGTGCACTTTGAAACCAGGCGTCGAATAGTCTGACCTACGGCAATTGGTCCAAGTGAACCATCCTTTTTCTCAAGTGAGCACATACTAGCACCGAAGAAAATTGGGCGGACATCTCAAAATCTTGTTTGTGAGTTTTGTGATAGCATAAAGAAAGTGTGGATTATCACCTAGTCTTGTATCAATCATATCAATAATATACTGAGGGCGGAGACCATGAATACCTGCCGCTGATCCTAAAGAAACTAAAGAAATTACATATACATTATGTATATCATAAAATGCTATGTTTTCACAAAACATTGCAATGTAAGTAGAATGGAATATTTTTCCATTGGAGTTTTCGATTTGAATTATGTATTTTTGAACTTCCTATTACGAGTTGATGACTGTTTTCTTACGCGGAATAGCCTCTTTCATTTGATCTTGATTTTCGCCTTACTGTTGATAGGCAATAATACGATAGGAAATTTAGTTTCTCCACGCAGGAACCATATTAATGATCGACAAACTTTCTATTCTTTTTTCCCTTTGTAATCCTATTATCTAGAAAACTAGCGCGGTCATCAAATAATTTATTATTCATCGACAGATTGCACTCATTTAAATAAAAACTTCAGCAAAACTTCAATTTTGCTTTCTGGTCTTATTTTCAGTAATTTTGATAGACTAATCATAACAAATTGAGTTTTTTTATTATTTATCGCAAAAGAATTTGTTTAAAAACTCAAGTATTTAAAATTTGTAAACGATGTGGGGTGATTTTGAGTGGACTCACAACACACCACAATTCACCACGCTGCTGCTTTGGAGGTTCAAGTCATGTCCGTTGAAATAAAAGGACCCTTAGTTCGTCAAAATTTTATATCAGTAAATAATTATTCCTCTAAACAAGGAGCCGATTTCATTATGCTAGAATCCCGACTTCTATAGCTGGTGGAAAGAGTTCAACAATGACAACGAAACGAACGAAAGGGAAGTTATTATACAAAGGAGAAAGTACACATCTGGCAAGGGCAAATGCGGTGGTCCGTTCTCTTATAGTCCCCAAAGGCGGGAAGAACATTACAAGTATCTTAAAAGGATAACAAAAAGAATCTTCGTTGTGAATTCTGGTGGACCTTAGTGTCGCGCTCCGTTTTTAGTTCCAAACCAACTTTAGTGGTTTCTTACCCAACTAACAATTTAGTTTTGAAATTCTGAAGTTACAGACCTGAATAAAGGTTACTCACAGGACAATATAAATGTATATAAAAGGTCAAAACAGGTCTGACCTAAGAAAGGTAGCCCACAGGGCAAAATGAAAAGGTACCTATTTAAAAAGGTCAAAAAAGTTTGACCAAAATAAACTAATGAGTTAACCAAAAAGTGCCAATAAATGAGTATCAACGTAGAAATAAAAGCGTTAAATCCAGAATTCCTATCCAAGAAAATTTGAGCAAATATAAACAAAACAAAATGAAAAAGAATCAAAAACAAACAGGCATAATCGCTCCATATTAAAATGAGCTGCACTTCCTGATAGATGGAAGGTGTATGCGCAAGCTGGTTAACCAGTATGAAATCTGAATGAAACATAACCTTCTTACGCTACAATTCCCATTATCTTCTTAAACAACATTTTCCATAACCTTCTTTCACTAGATTTTTTTTCATTTCTTTATTTTGAAGAAATAAGAAATTTCCCGGAAATAGGATACAGAACTTGAGACTTAAATCAACCGCGGTCATCTTATACCCGGCATACCCTAATCAACGAATCTAAGAAACTACATCACTACGACAGGTCCTCCTGTAAAATTCTAGACGATCACAATAGATTTTCTCCGGAAATCTATAGGCCACGGGTAAGACTGTTAAGCAATAAAATCAGATGTTGTACAAAGCTTGTCATTTTTATTATTCCTATTTTGTAATAGAAACATTTTTTGTTGTAGTTTTTTTTTTTAATTTGTCGACCTATTTGCAATTTACGATCCATACGATAGTTCGACGGTACATACAAAGATTAATCGAGAGAGAGATTCCCATTCCACCACTAAAGAGCACATCCGATGGCACAATAGCACATTATTGTCCCTATATTTATCAATTGATTATTATGTAGGTATATTTAGCTGCATCAGGATTGCCGCCTTGCTTCTGAATTCCTAGTTACACTTTCTGAATTTCAGTCGATTAGTCTCAATAATTGCATGTAATACTTTCGTAATTACGAGTGAAAAAGGTGTGACATTATCAGAAGTCACGGTGTACCTACTTTATTTAGATGATTTTCGAATAAATTGAATAGAAAAAGACATTTTAGTTTCAAATTTTCTTCCCAGCAGTATAGGCAAAAAAATCAAAATATTTCCAAAATTACTACATTACGTACCGTAAAGCACTCAACTGTACGGTCGCACAAAAAATGTTCATTAGAAATTTCGGGTTTGAGTTTTGATTTGGTATTAAAGCTGACGGTGGGAGTTCAGACGTACTTGAATTTAATTTAATCATCAAAATGTAGAGCATTTGTATTTGCACATGTTGAGCTGGATTATAGCAGTTCCGGACTTTGTATATGCAGCTTTCCGTAGTGTAAATACACATAATGCAGAGGCAGCACCTGACCAGTCACTAGAAACGTTAGTACACACAATCAGGAAAGGACTGAACACAAAATCAATCTATAGTTATTTCGACAATTCCAATCATTGTACTAAAAATTAGAGACGATGAAACTAGGAGATACCACCATTCCTTTAGGAGATACCTATTACGCATTTAGTATTTAATACTTCTGATTGGTCAATAGGTAGCTACTTACTTTCATAATCGACTGTGAAAGTTTTGAGAGCATACATTGTTGTTTCTTGTTGTGAGTATGTCTCCGAAGACATCCACATGTGAAACTTATGGCATTTATTGGTCAGTTAAGAATCCCTTGGCTTGAAGTCCACTAACTTCAGCTATACTTTTACCTTCACAGCGATTTATGAATTTTTGCCCCTTTAAGTCTGCAAAAGATATTGTGAAGAATGCTTGACATAAATTATTATTATTAAAGCCTCATATCCAGGCAGCGAGGATTCCCGATCACGAAAAATATACAATATTCCCATTGAATCGAACCATGCTGAGAATATCGCGGCTGGGGCTGAAGATGTCGCAGAGGAGCCCGGAGTATCGACAAGACGAGGTGTCACGCACTGAGGCATCATTCGGCGGTATCTTCAGAAAATTTTGATGAAGTACTTGAAGATGCTTTCCCTACAAAGTGCAGACGGTGCATCAACTGGTAGCTGTTGACCGCCAAACGCTTGTAATCTACACTCCAGTCGTTCTGAATCTCAATCATGAGGAAGATAACTTTTTCATCGAAAATCATCATGGGCGACAAGGTCCATTTCCATCTCTGTGAATATGTAAATAAACAAACTTATAACATCTAGGGCACCGAAAATCCGCATATAGCCCATGAAGCACCCTATTACAATACTGCATGTTTGCTGTTTACGCTGGAGGCATCATCGGACCTTATTTTCTCCAAAACGCGTATAGCCAAACGACTACAGTGGACTTCGAACGCTACAAAGCCATGCTAAATGACTTTCTTCATCCTCAATTGGATGAACATGAATCAATAATTTTTTTGACTTGATGAAAAAATTTAAATTAAATGAACATAATACGCAGACAGAACTAAAGTTTTTCATTCATAAAAAAATTACAGTCAATGAACAACTTGACGAACATTATCACATCACCTTGTATAACAATTTCATCCACACGATAAGATACCACGGGAAAAATTAGGATAGGAACATGTAAAGCGTGCTCTACTGTCTTCAGCCGTTTTCATTGTAAGCTGCTTTGAAAATGGAAAATGGCTATTTTAGTTCAGAAGCTATTCAGTTTAAACTCAAACTGTGGAAACCTTTCTAACTGAATTTTCTCAGACAATCTAAAAATGTAATAATATTCAGGGTGTCTCATTTAAAATATCAACGTTGTTGCAATTTTTCGAAATAAGCGGGAACGTCGCAATACCGAAAATATTTTAGATCGATAGAGCAGAGCCAATTATTCAAGTGACTAAATTTTCAGAAAAATCCAAAGACTCGTTTCCCGTAAACGTCTAAGGTACCATCGACTGTGAATCACCCTGTATATACATATTTACTTTTTAAACAAACATTTTTGTTGCTCATGTGTGAAAAAGAAAATAAACGCTTATAAGGCTATCATTGAACTTAAAATTTTTGAAATAATTAACACGGACGGTTTACTTCTTAAGCTTAAATTTACACCCTTTAAAACGTTAGTTCATAAGCGTTTCTGGATCTAATCGACGAACTCTACAGCCAGCTTTTATATTGTAAACTTCCTTGAAGAAAGCGTATTGGTCGGTTCATGAAGGAGTTCGATGCATACGAAGCTGCAGATTATTCTGGGCTAGGAGAAAGTTTCGAATATCAGTTACGTAGAGGAAATCTCAGACGTCATGCCTAGTATTGTATAACCTGTAGAGGATTAATTTATCTAGTGAAGCTAAAACAAACAGAAAGAATTCCATCGATCGCTCTGTAGATGGAGTGAATCCGACGACTCTGGTCTCGCTCCTGAGTTGATGAGCGCGGCGTTTTATTGTCCCAGTGATAGGTGTTCCCCCGCTGAGATTTCATTTATTATCGGAGAGTTCTGGAATCAATATAATGCGGATAAAGTGCACGGCACGGCGTTAAAAGGACGACTCGCTTCCTTTGTTCTTCTCCATTAGGAACCTGTGCTTACACTTCGGATAGTCCGGGTGACTTTATGGCTTGTCGGCCCGGCCGAGCCTTCCCGCAACTCGACTCCTAGTTAATAGGACAGGGCATATTTTAACTTTATTATACTTGCGAGAGTTGAAGATATTAACGATGAGCGGATTCAGCTTTGATATTTAATTGTATCTACCTACTCCAGCTGACATCATAGAAAAGTTTGTAACCTCTGATGCTTCTATAAGAATTTGTTAGATCAACTTTCATACTTTCAATACTCTCGTGCATAGGTCACAATTTTTTTTTATATAAAATGAACTACATTTTTAAATAAAAAGTGTAATTGATTCGTTTCTTTCAGAAACAACGTAAGTCACGTTTTGAACACTTTCAGGAGACGAAGAAAAGAGGTTTGTAGGTATGTAAGTTCATTGCACATTTTGAGTAAATCTGAAGCTTATTAAGGTCGAAAGTTTACCCCTGAAGTAAGAATTTATCACAAAAAAAGCATTGTAAATATTTACGAAACTTAAAAACAACATATATTGGTGTAGTGAACTCAAAATGGACAAAATGTCACAAAAAATTGTTTTTAGCATATACGTACTTGATAAACTGTGAGTGTCTTCTCACTACAGTGATTTTGCTATACTGGGGCAAGGATTGTGTTGGTGCTAAAATCATTTTTCAGTTTTCAATGTACTCACAACAGTTATGTTGGAGCTCTTTTAATTTTCATGTGGTTTCACAGTGAAATACATTGTTTTATGTAAGTTTTAAGGTTATTTTCGATGTCGTCGCAAAAGTTGCTAGAACATTTTGGGAACAGTGAGCTTCATAAAAACCCTAATCACAGTGGAGGACTCTCGTTTACAGCAAACAGAATCTGTCGATCATCAAACACAATCTCATTAACTTACTTTTTTGTGGCAAGTAAAAAAAATGAGAAAATGTCTCTATAAAACACATAATCCATTGCATACTTAATTGACTAGTATCACTGATAAGGTTAGTTGATTGAAAGAGATGTATTTTTTTGGTTTGCAGAGAATAAAAGATATACTTAAGGACTTTTCAACATTTGATCATTTTGCAACTTACCGCTAGGCGGTGGTACATCGAACGATTTCCTATCCGTAATAATTGTCCTAATGGAAAAACCTCCCAAAGAATTCATCAATGTCTACATGAAACATTGATACGAAGTGGCGGACCAGGAAGGCCAATGTACTTGAAGATCGATTTCAATATCAGTTCGCGTTGAACGTTTGGGTTGCAATTGCAGGTGACTAGCTAATTGGACCGGTATGTCTACCAGGAAGACTTATTGCGGTATCGTAACTTTTTGGGACAAACGCTGCCTCAGTTTCTAGAGGATGTACCATTGGCAACAAGAAATTCAATGTGGTTTATGCACGATGGTACGCCAGCGCATTTTTATGTGGTCGCTCGTGCATTCTTAACAGTAACATACGGATATCGCTGAGTTGGTTGAGGTGGTCCTGAATTATGGCTTGCTCAGTCTCCCCGGATTATTTTCTCGAACCCCCTGGATTATTATCTGTGGGACCATCTACAGTCATCTAAATAAAAAAGTTGAATATTAAAGAAATCGGATACTTTTTGGATGTGACTTGAAAAAGTTAGGCATGCAGTCAATGAGGAGACTGCATGAATTCTTGCATCATAGCTGGAGGTAGTCATTTCCAACACTTCTTTCAAAATAATAATATTTTTGGTAATAAATAGTTGTAATTATTGTCGAAAAATGTTCACGCTCTGTTTCTTCGAAATAAATTGAATATTCAAAAATCATCAAACGACAAAATATTCTAAGAATAGTTTGTCCCCTTGAATTTTTGCTCTCGTGTTTAACTAACACCCTGTACAAGGTGTCCAGTGTAAATGGCAGTACATGGTGATCTTGGAAACGGTAAATAGATTCAGAGTCGGTTGAATTAGAGAAAAGTTGCAAAATTTTATGCCGAATAAGAATCTGAAACAAAGCTTAACTTCAGTCGTTGCTGAAATTTTCTGAAAAAAACTGAAAAATCCAGATTCCTTATTTTCTTCATATCTTTTTTATTATTAGGAAAATTATAAAAAAAAAAAATTGTAGGCTAACATAAGTCATCAAAAGCTATCAACTGGACATTACAAAAAAAATTTGAAGCCGTCTAGATCACATAGTTTTCGTAAGCAACTTTTGTTTTTCTTATGGTCTCCGTATTGTTTCTTTCTGTCGTTAGGTATAACGAGAAAAAATTGAAATATATGAAAATTAAAAAAAAACGTGAGGCATGACTTCATATTGGGTGGGAAAATATTCTTATTTTTTGAGAAAAGAAGAAAATTTTCGTTTTGCAGATTTCAGTTCGAATTTCACTGTAACAAAAAATGTGACTAACTTGAGATCACGCCATCACGTTTCTAATAATCACCTGGCTGTAACGAGAAAACGGCTGCAGATGCAGCAAAACCGTTCTCAAGTAGCCAAAAATTAATATTTTTAGGTATTCGGATTTTTTTATTTCCATGCGATGGAGCTCATAAAGAGAGGATAATGATTTTAAATTTGGTGCCGCTTTCACCCCTCTTGGTCACAATGAGAACCAGCAATCTCGAAAGTGGTGACCGTGTATGTGCCGTTAAAGGCTCAAGTTGAAGCTAGGCTTGTTTGTATTGTATTTTTTTTTAGTTTCTAGGGCAAGGTTCATAACTTCTTTTGTAGGGGTATAAATTTCTTATTAAATAATAATATAGTAAATTACCAAATATAATGTTTTGTGATAGTCTAGAATGTTTGAATCCCAGCCTCTGAAATTCTTCATGTTATTCGAGACAGAGCAGACGAAAAAATCTTCTAAGAACATATCTATAAAAATAAAAACAAATCGGAAACTCGCAATGTATCGGAACAAGTTTGTGCATTGAGGTTTAGAATCGGCTAGATACCCACGATCTCTTCGGGCTTCCTGACGGCGGTGGTGGCGGCTCATCCAATATGCATAAAGAGGTCTGTGGACGGCGTCCGTCACCTTCATGCATTATTCCATCGAGAGGCGGTGGCGCGCTTATCGGTCCATCCCTCTGTCATGGAAATTAGCTGATTGCACTCTAATTTGCCTTCTGTGTTTGTATGGCCATGCATAACAAGCAGCGCGAGGCGAGGGACCGTGAGAAATAACGCTGGGAGTTTGCAGAGATAGGCCAAGAATCCTGAGATTCTGCTTTTGTGTTTCGAGATTCAACTCAACACAATATGATATGTTGGTACAGCAAAGACGGTTTCTATAACGCTAGTGATGGCTGAGAATGAATAATAATTATATTAGTACGATTCATCTGTGTAAAATTTATTGTATTTGTATTTGCTGATTACATATACAGTGGAAGTGAATAATTATCATGTGCTCTAATTATACAGCTGACAAATCCAGTGGTATTTCACATAGTAGTATTTTCACATCGAGGAATATTATGTTGTATGACGGAATATGAAGTTGTAATGGCGTTGCCAAATACCATGTATTTTCGTTTCAGCTGAAGATTTTTGGTCATACTGAAAATTTGTTTGTTTAGTAGGTACCTACCAATAGCATGACTGTTTTTATTTATTTATTGGAATTTTGAATTTTTTTTTAAATTAAACAAAATTATCTGCACACACATCTTTCTAATCATTGCGACCGATCATAAATAGATTGAATACATGAGTAAGCCACTTGGAATATCAGTACCAAATCGGGTGAACGACACGATTATTCGAAGTGAAGATTGACACTTTTATGTGAAGATTTGACAACATTTTATGTACAGTGTCTCTCGGGTGAAACTAAATCGATTTAAGTCAACTTATCTTAGTCCAAAGTTGCTTGGTTTGGCCGCTAGGAGATGTCAAAGTGACAACTCTGAAATTATTATTTGATTAAGTATAAAAGCTAAACCGCAGAAACGATTTTGATGAAATTTGATATGACTTTAGGTTCTACAGGACACAAAGTGCAATACTAAAATTATTCAAGACGTAATTTATTGGCCTAGATTATTATGGGTTTTTTAGATTAGATAAGTTTATATCTCTCCCTGTATACCTCGTCTATGGTCGTTGTTTCCGGACGTCGTGACTCGTTCATGCAGGTTGCACAGATTGCACAGGTTGACCCTTCGCCATGCTTCGCTGTCTTCTAGCGTATGAATCAATTGCGGAACAGACATTTGTGTGAAATCTTTTATATTTCATCGGTGACCTCCCTCGTGACCTTTTGCCATCCACCTTCCTCATCATTAGTTTTCTTAAAATTGATGCGTTGTTATGGTATGCCGTCCAAAGTATTTTCAACGTTCCTCGGTAACTTATGTTATCTCAAATGCCTCAATTCTTCCTTGGCATGCAGCATTAATGGTCCAGGATTCCGAAGAATACTCTGAAATAGGGAATAAAAGAGATTTCAGATTCAGAAGTCTTGTTTTTGTTTCTTTGTGGATACGGTGGTCTTTCCAAATTTGAGCCAATCCACCCGACGCCTGCTTTTCCAATCCAGTTGTCCTTTCTTGCTCTGAACCACCCCTATTTGTTATCTTTGGTCCCAAATAAGTGACCTCATCTTTAACCTCTGTCATGAATTTTTTACAATGGTAGAGGGATCATACCTGCTCGGTCTGTAATCATCAAGCGGCGTTTTAACTCTAGTAAGTCGCAGTCTAATCGATTCGTTAGAAAAGTTCATACATTTCTTATTCGTTCTTACCCGCTGCAGGTGTGTCATCTGCATATATTCCCCCTCCAGTTCTCCGACGCCTTCCTGATTATCCATTCACCATAAATGTTGAATAGTATGGGGGAGAGAATACATCCCTGCCTTACGCCTTTACCTACTTTTAAGTTTTCTAAGTAATCTAGGAAACATAAAATAGCTGAGATATTATTCAAAAAGCTTCTCTACCATCTGTCTCACATTTAAAATTTGATCTCTTGTTCCTCGACCTGGCCAAAACCTCCTTGTTTTGGGGGTATGTTGTGAAGGAGGTAACTTTTGAGCCATTCTGGGATGATGAGGTACAGTAATATGGTTCTTGCGTGATTTATTAGAGAAACAGTTCTATAATTACTGCATTTGTCTTATAGGCCCCTATTGTGTAATAAATGTATACAGATTTCATTCATTCTACCATCCCCAGTGCATTTTAGCATCTCTGTCACAATTTTATCCGAGCCTGGCGATTTCTTGTCACTAAGTTTTTTAAGAGCTATGTCGACAAACTCCCAATCTTCTAACCAGAGACTCTCCTATAGGTCAAACTCTTCAACGGGCATAATGTTTCCGCAGTATTGACGCGATATTTCTACAATTTCAAGTGTAGTAGACAGTTTGACTCCGGTGGATTCGTTAATTGGGAGGTACTCTGTTTGGAAAGTTTTTAAAGCATCTCCACTTTTTTAAATAAATCCTGTGGTTGGTTTTGGTTTGCATTTTTCTCAACATCATCACACATTGAAGCAATATACTCATGTCTGTAAATTTTAAACTTTCTGTTATTGCTCTTGCTCAATTCTATACAGGTTTATCCTAAATAAGTGTGATGAATTTTTGGGATTGATTTTTTGTCTCGTTCTTAGAAAAAAAAAAGTTGTCCTAAGGTGGGTTCGCAAATGTACCGTTTTTAAGATTATAATAATCTCGTTTTCCGCTGTACCCCTGAATTGGTTTGTTAAGGACGTCGTTTGTTACTGTGCAGTATGATGTTGCTTTCTGCGACCAGAGACCAGAGCATTATGGTCACTACAATCCAGGTCAGGATAGGTCATGGATTGTGGACACGTCTAACAGAGGTCTTCCATCTCCTCTTGGTAATGGTGTTATCAATTTGGTTGCGTGTACGTCTATCAGGCGGTCTACAGGTGTACATTTTATTGAAAATGTTGGAAATGAGAATTGGATAGGTATAACTCGTGTTCTGCACAAAATTTGACCACGTTAGTTCCTTTGCTCTCTGCCATATTTTCCTACTACCATGTGCAGATGCGTATCGGTGTATCTCCCTGTAAGGCATTTTTGTTTTTATGTCTGAGACTTCACTATAAAAGCTGCCTACTTCATTTTGGGAGATATCGACGTGGAGGCAAAAACTGTATGAGGTATAGGCTGGCCAGCTTTGCTTGTGCTTTTAGGGGCATTATTCGATCGTATACATAACTACGTACCCCAGAACATATTTTTAAAAGTTTTTGTGCATCAGAAAGGTTCCACCGTTGAGGCTGTAGTTTTAGTTCCCCGAGTATATCAAAAGATTTTCATTCTCAGTTGTGTTGGTTAGACGATAATACTATTGTTTCAGCGAGTTTCGGCTTTGCTGGTGAAGGGTGTTCTTGTGAATGCTTCTTCAACCAAAGCAAGCTTACCGGTTGTATTCACACGTTCCAGGTGCATATCCTGTGCTATGTCGGTTTTGATTTCTGTTTAACAGTAGCATATTTTCAATAGGATGCCTAGTCACCTACTCTCCTATAGTCAGTAGTCAACGTCACACTCGCAGTCCTAGAGCTCGAGTGCCGATTGCCAATCGAATTGCATGACGTCCTATAATGTCCTTGAGTTAGAATCCATATTGAGTTTTCTAGGGATACTCATACACACAGTAGGGTCTTTCTTCTTTTTGTTACGTAGTGTCACAGCCGGTTGAAAATTGTGTGATTATCGCCTGTAAATATCTAGCTTTGGTTTCTTAGATAAGTCATTCTTCAATGGCCTCCAAGACGATAATGCCACAGCTGCTGCCCTGTGTCATGCTAGTTTGTTTTTCCAGTACCACCCGTAGGGAGATAGGGGACTAGCAACCCCACACACAACGTCACACTTTCTCACACCAGGTAGATACAGTAAATACGATAATTATGCTTGCATTAGAAGTAAATAAAGAACACAAAGTTACAGTTTTATACAGGAGGAAACAAAAGTGTTCCGAGAGTAACCACTCTGATTTTTTTGTTGCGTCATTATGTCATTAATAATTCTACTGATTACAGAGCAAAATTATACCGAAGCTCAAACCATAAATCATCTTCAGTGTAGGTACATTTAAACTGTGTTGAATTTAAGAAAATCTTTGCTTCGTAGTCCTTTTTTAGTAATTGTTTCGTTACAATAAATGGGCAAACTATAAATACGGATATTTTGATAATACCTTTTAGCTTCATGAAGTTTACTAGACTTGATGGACCAGCAAATTTCATATTTCATAGTCACATAGTATAAGTTGATTGAGGAAAACTTGCTTTAGCCGGTAAGTGACCATAAAAACACTTCAATACACATAAACTTCAGAAATAAGATTAGATTAGGACTAGGCTCGATCGTATCCCGATATTCGGATTAAATGTAATAAGATAGGACTCTCTCTCGGCGAAATCTCTCGCAGTTTCTTTGCTTTTCCCAATGCGGGGCACGATTTCGAACCGAGCTTTCTATCCAGCTTCGGGCGTTCCGTTATTAACATTACATAGAAATATAAAAAGGTACACACGTTCACTTGAACTCGGTTCAGGTAATAGCATATAAGAAGTTAATGGTGGAAAAATTTTACCAATTCATGATTTTTTTTTCACCATCAGAACTAAATAATCATAACTTTAATAATAAAAAAGCCTTGATGTTTTTATGAGATACATGTCCTTCTCCATTAACTTTTATCTCAAAAACAGATATTCAGCGCGGGCGGTAGCGCAGCGGTTTAGGTATCTGACTGAAGTCGTTGATGCTGTTACCATCTATGGTTCGAATGCCAGCTTGGCATGGTTGTTTGTGTTCGTTTATAATACTATTTATAAAGGCTATCCGTAAAAGAATGGGACATATCTCAACAGCTTTGCGACCTCAAAAAAAGCGATTAAACGAAACATATCTTAGTACAAAAGGGCTTCCTGAATAAGTTAAGGCACTTTGAAGAAGAAAACTAGAAATTTGATCGCTTCTACATAACATGTAGGTTTTCGGAAAATATTCGGAATCGCAATGATCTCTAATCAGCCTTGTTTCAGTTAAGCATCACTAAGTATCATTATCTGGTTCTCTCTGAGTGAACAATTTGACTTTAAGTTCACGGTATGAAGTAGTTGAAGGATGCTATTAGCGCAAATGGTTTTTTAGACATTTTTAGATTCCTGCTTATCATGAATTGTTAAAAGGCTTGATTTTATCCTTGTAAGAGAAGCCATTTCGTATGACATTCAAATTGGATGTAAGTATAAAAGTCATTATAAAACCACTCTTGAAAAGATCCAAGTCAAACTTCGCCGTCGTGAGCTCTTCTTCTCGACACAACTTCATCAGCACTCTTCGGAATTAAAAAGATCATGACATCACTTCTGTCTCTCTATCTCTCACCGAACCCCTCCAGGTCAATCTCATATCCTACTTCGTTATTCATTCTACCAATTAGCGAATCATTATCATCAGCAGAACTAGATCTAGATACTGCTCTTACAAGATTTCTGTTTTAAGTTTTGATGATTTACCTGAAGTCTCTAAAATCTCTGATTCATGACCACTGAAAACCTTACATCACTACAACTTTCCTTCATTTTTACATCAGGTGTTTGTAGTTTGTTGGCTTAGAGGTATTTTCTGATCCAATGGCTTCTTAGCTGACCTGTCTTAAGACAGAGAGGAGAGTTCTAGAACTTATGTTGGTTTTTCAACAAGTCCAGATCAAAAAGCTTCAACTGTACATAATGCAGGGAATATTATTTGCCACAGTTAGGACAAGATATTGAATCTGCATTCAAAGCAACTATCACTATAAAAATGAAAGTGTCGCATCCCAAAAATTTTTCTATTGTTTCGTTTTCGCCAGTCAGCAGCCTTATCCTAAGTTTTTTTTTGCTTTATTAGATGTTAATGATGACTAAACTGCAAAACTAGCAAAAAAAATTCCACATGGTAATAATATCTGGGTGCTTGGAAAATCACTCTTTTCAAATTATCAATTTTTTTTTTGTGCTTTGATAAGACGACGTTTAATGAAACTTGATTGAAGCTTGCTGTCTCCACTTCAAGGCTGTTTTGAAATTTTCGGTCTAACACCTGTTGTACTTACAGCGTTATCTAAAAAGTCAACTACTGTTTTTCTCTTAGTGCATTACTTATCTCCTCGTCAATCAATATTTGAAAGTTTGGAAGACTCCTGTGGAAGACTTGTCGAAAACTTCTGGAAAAAAATCCAGGTACAAAAATTGATGTTAATGTTTGTGACAAGTCAATGTTCGCCCTGGATTTTCTTGCCTGAAGTTTTAGATTCAATATGAGGCTTCCATTTCCTAAATCGCTTGGCAAAGAAAAAAAGCACTTCAAGAGCAAACAGTTGATTTTTTTGAAATCAGTTTTTTTTTAAGTAAGTTGAACAGAAAATTTCAAAACAGTATCGAGGTGGGACATCAAGCTTTAACATTTCTTCAAAACACACAAGAATGTTCAGTTTGAAAAATGTGGGAATCAAAACTGAAAAAATTAAGATCCTCAAAAAAATTTGTTTGCAGGTATTTTAGTTTAAATCTAATAAACCAGAAAACTTTCGAAAAGAAAATCGAAATCTCAAAGATCCATCTCTTCATTTCGCAGAATTTTAAAAGGGAAACTATGACCGCGTCGTCACTGACACAGACTCTCAAAGTTAAAAAACAATACGATTGTTGTGTAGATCATTTATTAAAATATTAGAATATCTATTCGGCTCAGGATTTAAAGAAGGGTCCCCCCTTCTTTACTATATAAACGTCCCCACTGTATAAAATAATTGGGAGACTGACTCACCTGTTTCCAGATCAAACTGCTTGACACATAAAGATAAATTTTGGCCGATTGATTCGTTTTAGGGTGTATAGGCGTTCGATAGCTTAAGAATTTTCACAACTCAAAGTCGAAGAGGTGAAAACAGCTCCTCGATAAATAACCTTATTATGTTTTTTCTCGAAAACTGTTTGCTTTAAAAAAAAAGAGCGAAACGCTTAAATTTTTTCCCCTTTTTATGTAGCAATTTTATGCTTATTGAAAATTTGAAATAAAATTTATGGAAACTTCAGCCGTTGCTGAAATATCCCGAAGAAACTTAAAAATCCAGATATTTTTTCAGTCATTACTTTTTTATTATTGTAAATAAATTATTTAGTTTTTGGAGATTTACATAAGTCGTTAACAGCTGTCCATTTGACATTTAAAAAAATTTCAAAGCCCACTAGATCCCAGTGTTTTTATAGTCGATTTTTGTTTTTCTTATGGATGGCTGCCATAAGGTTTTTTGTTTTTATTTGGTATTAAATAAATCAAGGAAACCAAAATTCAATCACATTAAAAAAAATCTTCAAAATTTTATTCTTCTTTTCTCGAAAAAAAAAATGGAAAATGATTTCTCCGAATGACGTCTACATGACATCGCTATTTTTTTTTTTCTAAAAAAGGAGAATAAAATTTTGAAGACATTTTTCTTGTTTGCGATGGTTTTTAGGTTCCTTTATTACCGAATGACACGAAAAAACAATATGGCAGGCAAAACAAAAACAAAACTCAACTGTGAAAAACAACGATCTAGTGGGCTTTGAAAATTTTCGAAATTTCAAATGGATAGCTAGTGACGATTTATGCAAGCCTATTATAAATTATTTATTAATTTTTAATAATAAGCAAGATATGGCAAAAATAAAAAATCTCGATTTTTCAGTTTTTTCAGGATATTTCAGGAACAATAATACATATTTCGTATGTCTTGACGGATTCGAGATTGCCACACTATAATGCCAATATTCTCTAATTTAAGCGATCCTGTATCTCTTACCGTTTACGAGACCCCCATGATGAGTAGTACAAAAAAATCCCTCCCTGTATAGTTGAGAGTACCTACCTACCACATGAAATATTTTTTTTTAAGCATTGTAAATTTGTATTTTCATTAGTTTAGATGATCCCACAAGTTCAATAACATTAACAGCAGTGATGAATAACCGTCGGAGAGCCACTTAGCAGACAGTGGTTCGAATCCTGCTGAGGGACTCGCCTCTTTTTTTTTAGTTTTTTTTTTGATATTGATATCTCTAAAGCTAAAAGCTGCAATGATTTTCAGCAAGGTAGGTTTATACATGTCATCTAATGAAAACTACCTAGTTCCTGCTTCGTCGGTAAGAAATTATGTGTAAATCAATTAAATATTCATAATTTATCTATTTTTTTATGGTCCTTCAATTAATTACATCAAATTACTTCAAAGTGTGAAGGTCTGAAGTACAAATAAATACATTTAACCGAAAATCGCTTCTTACCGACGAATTTCTTTAGATAAAATCGAAACTTTATTTCGAAAATAGCGTGTATAAATAAAATTCTGTATCCTCTTGTATACCTACAGCTCAAACCATAAATGTAGGTAATTTAGATCCGTCCGTGGAGACGGTTGTCTTGTAGTAAGCTCTGTATGTCAGACGCGGTAAACAGGGTTCGGTACTTAAAAGATGAGTTCCTGCCGCTAGAGGTACCTTAAAAGATATCGTAGATCAACACGAAGCGGACAGCTAGAGAGGAAGCGTTCTGAGCCCAGGAAGGCGTAAGTGTTACTAAACTTTTTGCCCTCTTATAAAACTTCTGTACCTTGCATGATTATCCCATAGTTAAATTTAATGATGGACTTGCGCCAGGAACTACGCCCAACCCACCATACTACTACTACTACGCCAGGAAAAAGTATTTTTGAAAATCTCGTTTTAATAAAAAAAAAATGACAGAGAAACGATTTTATTCACATTTATTGACCTTGATAATAATCGCAGTAGGCCGTATAACTAAAGATTCTCATTTGCTGCATTTTTGACTTATTTTGAAAAACGTATACCTATTCAGTTCAAAAGAATATCTTGAAAAAAGGGTCATTTTAGACATAAATTCTTTCAGTTAAATCGGCATATTTTTAACCCATTTTTGTTGAAGTTATTATTTTAATAAAAAATAAAATAAAATAGGTTTTCAGAAATACATTTCCAGTAGCGTAGGTCTATCATAAAAAATTACGGGAAAACGATACAAGATAAGAAACTTTTGTAAAAGGGCAAAAAGTTTGGTAATTTTTTTTACAGCTTTTCAATAAAACTACAGAATTAATCAGTGGCGTCAGGATAATAAACAGGAACCCCCTGTACGTCAATGTTTGTAAGACTGTCATTGTTTATTGACTGTTTATTGCTCCTAAACAATAGTAGTAGGCGGTGCAATTTTTGCAATTTTGAAGTTTCTCAGTTGATCCATTTTTGACTTATTCTGGAAAACGTGTCTTTGGTTGGACACATGTCTTTTTGGGTCAACGTGTCTTTTTGGACATACATAATTTCGGTGAAATCATAAAAAAAATTCTCAGGAATCTGTCAAGAGCGATGGTGGTACCTTTTAGCGACAACGTGTGTGTATTCCTCGCATCTGCTATTCTAACAGCACTCCACGACCATTACCGTTTCCGCCAATGTTTGTGCGCAATTTTTGCTTACTTTTAAGCATTTAAACGGAAACGGCAAAAGAAGATTAACCACGTTTTACAGCTGCTGAAGAAGCTTTCCAAATTCATTTGACAACTTCGGAACGGGACGACCTCCAGAGCATCCAGCCTCGCTCCAAATATGGTATGAAGAAATTCTAATTGTAATTATGAGAAAACTAATTATCCGACAACGTCTTGGTTTTGTAGATAGCACCTAACAATATCGGTTATTTCACAAAGAGCTTGCACTACACCTAAAAAAATTACGAAGTTACTATTTAAAAAAAATCGCTGTTTCTTTGTTTTTTTTTTTTTTTTGGGTATGCTAACTAGTGACCTATGATTTCATTGGATAATCAGATTTAGACGTCTTGAAAATAGTCTCCAAATCAGATCCTGTATTTTATTTATTATTAGTTAGCAAACTTGTGAAAATTAAGTCACGACTATTTTCATGACTACTTCCAAAAATGGTGTAAGAATCCTATATTGAAGGAGTGGGGGATCAAGAGTTCGCGGAGAGCTCAATGGGAGTGTATTGTAATGGAGTCACCGGATTCTTTTCCTCAATACGGATTTTAAAAGTCTCGAAGTAGGTATACAGGGTGATTCAAAATTCAGTGCAAAGATTTTAAGGGCGTATTTACCAGCCAAAAATAAGAAGTTTTTTTCATATGATCGTATGTCCTAACTTGCTTCGTTTTCTAGATACAGTGGGTAAAATTTTGAAAAAAAAATCGATTTTTATCAATTTCTTAAAAACCTCTCAGCCGATTTAAATAATATTTTATAGGCTTCTTTGTTGTCATAAGGGTCTTCCTTTGATGGGAATAACATGAATTTATTAATTCCAGTGGCGTCTCAGGGGGCTACCTGAATTAAATTAAATGAATCTCAATAATCGATGTGAATTTATTATTTGTTTTAATAGGGCCTGGCACAGATTTTGATTTTTTTCTTGGATACAAAGCTAGATACGAGTAAAGCTTAGGAGGCAAGAAAGTGACATTATTGACTACTTAATCTAAAAAAATATATAAATTGTCAAAAGAGCAGTGGCGTACCATAATTTTACCTATAAGTTTCAAGTAGGTAGCCCCCTGAGACGCCAGTGGAATTAATAAATTTATGTTATTCTCATCAAAGGAAGTTCCTTATAACGACAAATAAGTCTACCAAATTTTATTTAAATCGGCTGAAAGGTTTTTGAGTAATTAATAAAAAATCGATTTTTTTTTCAAAATTTTACACCTTGTATCTAGAAAATGAAGCAAGTTAGGACATACGATTATATGAAAAAAACTTCTTATCTTTGGCTGGTAAATACGCCCTTAAAATCTTTGCACTGAATTTTGAATCACCCTGTATAATAAATTGACATGAGTCATCTGATGTAGAAATGGATTAATAATAAGAAAGGCGCAAAGATATTATTGTGATCCTAAAATAGGGTATATGTCTCTATTGAGGAATGGCAACTTATTTCCTCACGAGACCTTCTGGCGTAAGGAAATTGAACACACAATTTTTTAAAACACGGCTCTGAATACATATACGAGAGAACAAACTCATAGCGATGTAGCGAAAAACCCACTAAAATTTATTGCATTTCCTGAAATATTTAAAGCAATGAAACATGACAAGTATCGACGCCAATCATAGCAAATATTAGATAGCAAAAAATATTTTATCTTAAGAAAGTCATTGCCATACAATGAAAAGCCTAAAACGAGCTATTGCCGTTTTATTTTAATTTTTTTATTTTCGATTGGAATAAATTTTTTGTGATATTGTCGCGGGCAAGCATGAATTATTTGGCTACGTAACCGGGATTCACTTAAAGACTATAAAAATTTCATACACAAAGGTAACACTAAAAATACAGAAATTCTCCGTCACTAGTACTGTCTACTATAAGACAACGTTTGATTTGGTATAACCGAATGAATCAACATTCTATTCGTCTGGAACGGAAAAGAACGAGAGCAATAAGTCAATCATCTAAATGAGTTGGTTTACAGCGTTGTCGCGCGTATCCTGCGGCGAAAGGGAACCTCGTGTTAAAGGTATAGAAGCCTTTCAATGCACCCCTCCGGCCGTTTCCAAGCCGCTGCCTTTTGTTCAAGTGAGCAGAAAAAGACGAATCATCCAGAAAAGACAAAGGCGAAAGGCGCGGCCCTGGTACGGTTCAGTAGCTGCCGCATTTCATCTTGTCTAAACCGGCGTCGGAGAAAAATGGCCCAGAAAGAGACATCCTGCGAGCCGGACCGCAAGGAGGCGCTCCCGTCTATCCGGACGGTGTCACGCCCGTCCGTTGTTTTCAAACTCATTACGGTGTTTCCCAACTTACTGACAAATGATGTGGATCGTGAAAAATGAAGTGGGAACGTCGACAACTTGATAAAAGGCTGTTGACTTGAATCAGGCCCTGTCTTGGGGATAACTCCGAGTCAGCAACGAGAACTTTCAGCTCTAAGCTCTAGTGTTGAAGACGCTGGGTCGGTTCGGAAAACTGAAAACTTCAACGCAATCCTAACGACAAGATGATTTCACTTGGGATAATGCACTAGACATGAGAATTCGCGATTACTTTAAAAATTTACAAAGTAGCTTGTATACTGCCAAAACTTCAGAATTTTTTCGTAGAGTTGAACACTTAGGTCAGAATAATTTAAGTAAATTAGGAACACATATACAGACTGCCTCAGTGATATCGGACCAAAGTAAAAGGGGTAGTTCGTCTCATAAAATATAAGTTGAAAAAATAAGTTTCATAATGACGTTTCGTTTAAAAGATACAGGGTGTCCAAGCTTAAAAAAAAACGTTTTTGGGTTATAACTCGTGTCGATGCTAGACTTGTTGCAGATGTCTTTCAGTAGCGTAGATTTTCCCTCCTTTTACGTCACTGACTTTATTGCTGTTATGGGCTGTTATTGAACAGCCCATGCAATTTAGAACCAAAAAGTATTCCTTAATTTTTTTCATAAGGAGCATCGTTTTTGAGATATTGGAAGTTTTCTCAAGTATTGTTGGGTGATTTACATTGAAAAATGATCGATTTCATTAAAAGTTATCTGACTAAAATTTAGAGAAAACTAGTTAAAAAATTAAGGATAACTTTTTTTTTCCAAAGTGCATTTGCTTATTTCAAATGCATTGCAGCAAAATCCCTATGACGCTTTGGGAGCGGTGAAGGAGCGGATATGACGAATCATGTAGGCTTTGAATCGTTGCAGGTTTTATTCCCTTGGAAACGCGCCTTTTCAAATGATATTCCAAAGTGATGCTGTTCTATACATGGAAGAAGTCTGAAATAGGGTGGTGCGCGAGGTGTAACGAGCTGAACCTGATGAGATGAACGTCTGCGGCTTGACGTGTATTTCTGCCCGGTCTTGTTCTAGGTGGGATCAAGCGGACCACGTCTTTTGAACACTTTAAAACATCCTATTAAAATATCTGTAAAACAGACTTAGGGCTGCTACTTTTCTCCGATGTTCGAGAGTGTCTAATTTGTTTGTCAAATCGGGGTTCCCAATCAAGTGAATGGCTCTTTTCTGAATGGAGCTGAGCTCAAAAACATGTGAACAGTACTCCAAGGATGGTCGTATTTGAGCCTTGTATAAGAGGAGAACCTGTTGAGGTGTATAAAATTTCTTTGTGGAGAGTTTCTTTGTCCCACCATATCTGGCTTCAAAACGTTGCCCTTTTTGGAGACGGTAACTGCTTGGGTTTTTCCAGCATTAAATTGAACTTGGTTTCTATCGCCCCAAGCTAGAATCTCTTTAATGTAATTTTTAAATATGGCAACTTCTTGGTCTCTGCGCATATGTGCATATATGATGTCGATGTTCGGGCATAAGAAGATCTAGGTGTACTGTCATCGGTTAAACTGAATACTGGGTTTTTTGTTGTTTCGAGCAAATCGTTGATAAACATGAAAAAGAGAGTCGCTGTTCCATAGCTCGGTGACGTAAGTGAGGAGGTCACCAGTTGACCTCTGTTTGCGGAATCCGTATTGGCGGTCGCTGATTATATTAGCTCCTTACAAGTACTTTAAAAGATGTTGGATAATAGCTTTCTCCATAATCTTGGATATTACGGAAAGCAGTACCTCTGGTCGATAGTTATTTAGTTATTTGCCTTTCTTGGGAACACGCTAGACCCGTGCGCATTTCCAAATATTGCCTTTTTATAAGACAGATTGACAAGTTGACAGAAAACAGATGACAGCTCAGTGGCGTATTTTGGGTATGTCATCGGGCCCAGAAGCTTTGTTTGGGTTTAAGGCTAACACAATGCACTTTATGATACGCTGTCGGAAAACAATGTCCGACAGTTTGGACTTCACGAAAGAGATCGTTGGCGGGATTCTTTTCTGAAAGTCGACGGAAGAGTATGAAAAAAATACTCCCTCCAACAAGTTCACCTTCTCAGTAGCCGTGGATGTGATAGTCCGTCTATCCGTGTAAATGGTGGAATCTTGGATATGGTGAAGTTGTGCCTTAGTGACCGACCAAAAAGATTTCTAACAGTTGGGGCAGGAGAGAAGTTTGTTGCTTAGTCTTTGGTTGTGAACTTCCTTGGTTTGATCTATTATTTCTTTGCATCTGCTTCGAGCAAGGATGAAATTGTGGTGATTTTTGCCATCGGGGCTCTCTGGCCATTGGCTAAAAGCCAAATGTTCGGAGGCGATAGTTTCCTTGCATCTTTTGTTGAACCAAGGTTTGCTGTTTGAGGGCTGTTTTTTTGAAAACGGAATGCAGGCTTCCATGCCCGTTATGATGACTTGAGCAACTCCCCAGCACAAACAGATGGATCATTAGAAGAAACAAACACTCCGCCATGGAAAAGCTCGATAGTATTCCCTGAGTTCATCCCATTTGGCCGATCTATGGTGTCAGACTCTACGCGGTTTATTTGCTTCGTTGATACTACTTTTTTGATCCTGCACACATCAGTTCGTTACCCAGTTCAGCAAATTTTTGCTTCTATGGGAAACTGCCACAGGCTACTTCGGAAAGATTCCCACTTGGATCTTTATCGAATGAAAGTGGTTCAAGAGTTGCTACCTCGAGGCATTCTTGAGGGGTTAAACTTTTGTCGATGGTTTTCCTAAACTTTATTACATATTGAAGAAGTTTTCAGAAAGACTTTTTCACTGATTAAGCGTGGTTTCAAAGATCGGGATATGTTAGTTACCAAAATTACAGATCATGGTTTATTGAAAATCCACATGTGTTTGCTGAATGTTTGCTGTTCATTATTACGAGAAAGTTTGCGTTTGAGCAGCAATTAATGCTAGGCGAATATTTTTTGAAAGGAAATGCTTTGTGGTAACGTGAAGCGACTTTTCAGCTCCATTTATGAACCATCTGCATGACGACGAGCTGTATATACTTTCAGCAGAAAGGTGGACGACCACATTGCCTTATCGAAACGCTCGATTTACTGAGGGAGCATTTTGAAAATATACTCATCAGTCGTAATACTGTAAAATCATGGTCAGCCAGATCCTACGCCCTCACCACGCGACTTCTTTTTATGCCCTTAGATGAAAAACTCAATATTTATGAGACCAATAATTAATGGTTTGGCAGAATTACGACACAGCATCGAAGCGGAAGTTCATCAAGATAAACAATACACCTCAGCTGTTACAGAGTGTCCTTAGTGGAGTGAGGTGCCGCATATTTTAATGTGCCCAGCAGGGTGGAGGGCACTCACCTCCTGAATTGATTAATTGTTTATTTTATTTACCAATTTTATAAAAATATTGATAAAGTGACCTATTTTATTCACCTTCTTGGATGTTATGACAACTAAAATTATATTAGAATTAGAGACCTAATCTAACAAAATCAAGAACTGTCAGCTGTAACAAGTGGGCTAAGAAAAACCTCCTTTCTGCCAAAGCCTACTGGAAACGGATTACTTTATACTTTATAATTACTGTAATATCCAATGAGTTCGTTCCAATTTTAGTATATTGAAAACTGACCATATTGTGTAAGCGTTTCAGGTTACCTACCTCATAATTCTCTTTCTTGATTTACTTTAAGAAATTTGCAATAATATTTGACCAAAGGATGATAATTACCTATAATGCTTAATGATCGTATCATTAAATTCCAGCAATTCGAAGTATTTCGACCTATCTATTAATTTAAAATTTGTGTATGGCTAAATGAGCTTGATCTCGAAACTAAATTACTAGAGTAGAGCGAATATGTCTTATCTACATATACAGTTAAGACCGATGCTCTTTCTTAAAAAAAAACGAAATAAATAGATTAATTAAAATCTAAACTATCTCTTACTATTATCGCCGTCATTTTTAATCTGCTTTGATGTTAACTACAACAACGTTCTCAAAAATTGGTGATATTATATTATTTGTTATAACTAAAATATGACTTTTGATTATTATTTTTGGTAAGCAATAAACTGTAATTAATAATAATAGAATATTTTCTTTATGATGAACCCTCCTAGTATAGAATTGGTCACAGGATTAAAGTATTTTTTGCTTATTATCTAAAGTTAGTAATTCTGAATGCGAGTTACCCCTCTTTCAAGAGCGATCTAGTCTGAAGGCCCACGATAGAGGCAGCACCAAAACAATGGTCTCAAAGTTGAATTAGTTACGTTCGAGCGGAGAATTTTGAGCGATAACCTCACTAAAGAAGTTAGACCGGGGGAGAAGACAGACAAACAAGGGATAGTAGTTATGCATCCTGCATACTGATAAGAACAGTTCACCTGAACTGAGTCTTCCTCAGGGAAGTAATCTAATTTATTCTTTTCTATAGGCGCTCGTAATATATGTAATTGCTTTTGTGAGAAGTCGGATTTATTATCTACGAACCGATCGAATTGACGTGGTTAATCGACTACGTACTTTATTGTCCCTTGAGACCTGTAATCAAATAACTTGAATAACAGGACAATGAAAATTCATTACCCTTTTCGTATTACCTTCTTGTCGTTTGTACTGTACGGATCTGTACATTTTGCTCAAAACACTCAATATGTTATATCTACAAAAAAAAAATTTTTATAAATCAAAGGGTTGAATAATAAATTTTAGTCAATTTGAAAATAATTAAAAACTTGAAAAGATACCGATATGTTACGAAGAACAGTTTATGTTGATAAATATATTACCTACTTATTATTTTAAAATTTTACTCAACACGGAGTGCTCGTTTTCATAGAAAATTCATGAGGATCTCGTGTATCTGAAGAGATACGAAGTATCATAAATTGGGGCAAAATTAGCTTTTTTCTGTGATGATTAGTGCTCCGCAGACTAATAATTAAGGATAGCTTCAGTCGTTGTTGAAATTGAATGAAAAATCTGAAAAATCGAGATTTCTTATTTTACCATATCATTTATAATATTATTGGAAATAAAGAAATAATTTTGTATGTTTCCATAAGTCGTCGTGAGATATCCATCTGACGTTTAAAAATGTTCAAAGTCGATTAGATTTTATACAGGGTTATTCACGGTATACGCCACGGAAGTTTATGGCCGTGTCTCTGGAATTTTGAATCTTTTTATTTTTGGAGTGGATAGAGACCCGGCGGAGGTACGTTTTAAAATTATATTCACATTGTACAGGGTGTCCCAAAAGCATGAAACATATCAAAGTTATGTTTTTTTTAATGGAATGCTCCTATGTTATTGCATTTTTAGATTGCCTGGGAAGAAAAAAGAAGATTGGCTTTTACAGTTGGTGTTTAAATTCAGAAGTTTGTGAGTTATAAACAAGTGAAAATCGTCATTTTTCAAGTTCACAAGGCCCTGTACAACGAAAACGGTTCAAAATAGGGAAAAACGGCTTACATGTCCCTATTGTAGATTTTCATGAACTATCCAATGATGTAGATGAAATTCCTATACAGGGTGATCAAAAATTTGAAAAATTCTGAGATTTCTCCACGCGTCGACAAATAAAAAAATCAAAGAAAGTACAAATGTTTCTATACCATAGGATAATACATAAAAAGTTAAAATAGGGACATGTAAGCCGTTTTTCTCTATCTTGAACCGTTTTCGTTGTACAGGGCCTTGAACTTGAAAAATGACGATTTTCACTTGTTTATAACTCAAAAACTTCTGAATTTAAACACCAACTGTAAAAACAAAAAAAAAAAAACCAATTAAAAACTGCAATAATTTTTATGGTAAGATTTAGAGGGCGCCACCTGCGGTACCTTGAACACATTCAAAACGAACTATCTTTTTTGGGCCACTCTGTATTTAACTTTTAAATAAAATTTCTTATTCTCCAACGTCTTTTACCAAAAAAAAGGCATACGTGGTAAGAGTTGATTTGAGCAGCCGTTTCTGAGATATCTGGATTTAAGAAAATCACTACGTGCATGGCCAGGCCTAAGTAAGTAGTTATTATTAATTAAATAAATAAATAAATTTTGTATGGCTGTGGTAAAGCCCAAGTGTCAGAAGTTTTCAAGTAGCCTCAAGGGCCTCTGACATAACTTAACGACTTTTGTGAAGCAGCCGGGACCCCCTTTTTAGCGTACCTGTCGGAGCACGATCGGTCACGGAACTTTTTTTTACCACTATAATTTTGGTCACCCATCCAAGTACTGACCAAAGAAAGCCATGCTGCACTTTAGAGATAGTTTGACCGAAACTCTAACAGTTTGGCTATTGTGACCGATAATTATGTAATAATTGAACACAATTTGAAGCGAAGGCGTTGAATTAAAATTATTTTACTTAAAGTGCCATACCAGGTTTCAGGTGTGAGCTACCTCTCACATATGCCTGTGGTGCGCGTGCTGTTGAAGTTCACTCTTTTGGGGCCACCTTTTTATCGGAGGAGTCCGAACAGCACTATTTGAGAAGTATTAGGCAGAGTACTATGCGGTGCTTTTCCATTGCCTTCCACAAGGTGCATCCCGATTTTGGCTCGAGTAGCACAACAAATCCTTTTCGGCTGCAGGTGAGTTTCGAACCAAGGTTTACCGGCTGGTGGACGAACGCTCTATCCACTACACCACGAGACCCACTTAACGAATTTACATCAACGAAATCACTGTCACTATAAACCATGTAAATAATTGGTGTCAAATCGAATCTAAAAAAACAATTCAAGCATACATTTGAATAATTATTGTCAAACAATTTTAAAATTTACTTTAGTCATGGCCGTACAGTATACTAATGAAGAAATTACCGATATGTTATTGGTTTTTGGATATTGACAAGAAAATGGATTAGAATCTTGCAGAATATCAGAGAACGATTTCCGAATCGTCGCATATCAAACCATAAAACATTTGCCGCAATTGAAAGACGTCTTCGTGAAACTGGTAGGTTTACGCCTGTTTCTATTAATTATGGTCGTGCACGTACGATAAGAACTCCAGAGGTTGAGGAACTTATTTTAAATAGGATTGAAGAAAATCCTAAACTCAGCAGCAGACGATTGCGCTTAGAGCTAGGGATATGCAAAGATACTGTTAACAGGGTGACCAGAGAACAATTACTGCACCCATTTCATGTTGAACGGGTATAAGACCTTTTACCCCATGATTATGAACCACGTCTAGCTTTCTGCCGGTTCATTTCCAAGAACGCAGAAATCAGGATAGGAACTTTACACAAGGAATTTTATTCACAGATGGAGCCTGTTTCACGCGGAGTGGCATAACTAATTTGCACAATGAACATATTATGTCTATGCTGGAGAAAATCTTCATGCGATTAAAGTAAGCCATTACTTATCAAAAGTAAGCCAATTATCAGCATGAGTTTAAGATCAATGTGTGGTCAGGAATTATGGACACTTTCATAATTAGTCCTGTCATTTTACCACCTCGACAAAATTATTTGGAACATCTGCAAAACGAATTACCAAACTTGTTTACTCCAATGCCCTTGGAACTTCAAAGACGAATGTGGTTTATGCATGACGGTGTTCCTCCACATTTTTCGGTAAATGTACGTAATTATTTGAGCGAACAGTATCCAAATAGATGGATAGGTAGAGCCAATAATGATGCACCCACAAGTTGGCCAGCTCGATCGCCTGCTATGACACCGATGGATTACTTTTTATGGGGAACTTTGAAAACCCTTGTGTATTCTAGGCCATAGTAGATACAGAAGGTTAATTAAGGAGACGTATTGAAAGTTGAAACCGGAATGGACGTTTTAAGAAATGATCACGAAATGCTCCAAAGAGTTCAATTTATTTTTTTTAAACTTATTAATCTTTGTATACACGAAGATGGAGGCCATTTTGAACATTTGATAAAAGCATTTTTTTTATTAAATTAAACTAAATTTTTGTTGTTGATAAATCTCTTATTGACTGTTTTAACTAAAGTACCTATAAAGTTAAATCCAAATTTATGTACCTAGTCGTTTTTTTGTAGCTTTCAGTGACAGTTATTTTAATTCAACGCCTTTGTTTCAAATTGTGTTCAATTTTTACAATTACTTACTTAGGCCTGGCCATGCACTTACTGATTTTCTTAAATCCAGATATCTCAGAAACGGCTGCTCAAATCAACTCTTACCACGTATGCCTTTTTTTGGTAAAAGACGTTGGAGAATAAGAATTTTTATTTAAAAATTAAATACAGAGTGGCCCAAAAAAGATAGTTCGTTTTGAATGTGTTCAAGGTACCGCAGGTGGCGCCCTCTAAATCTTACCATAAAAATTATTGCAGTTTTTAATTTTTCACCCCACAGAAGCCCCTTCAGTCGAATATTGTGAAAATATACCAATTATTAAAAAAGTTATTTAAGAAAAACGGAAACCAAATTGAACTTTTGACACCCTGTATCTCCGAAATCATTCACTTTTGGACAGAGATAAGTTGGTTTAGATCGGCTTATTTAGGCCTCAGGAATTTGTGGTAGCTTTTTTTCCGCACCTTTCAGAGACACCCTGTATAGTGGTTAAGTTAAGAAGTCGACTTTTTTATTCTTGTGTATTTTTCAGAACGCTGCTAATCTTTACATCGCCTATATCAACTGAATCGCCTGAACGCTGAAAAAAGTTATTAATAGTACCTAATTATCTCGTATTTTCAACGCAAACATTTAATTTTTTATCAAAATTATATAAAATGCATCTGATGCCTTTACAACTAAAATCGATACTGCATTATAATTATCAATTATGTGTTGCTACTTCCTTGCAATTATTACTGTTCTCTTTAATTACAAAATTCCAGCCCTAACTGAGTTGAGTATTTAGTTAAACAAGAGTTAATTGATTGTTTTAGCATCATGCCTCTCTATACATATATTTAGTAGCCTGTTTGAATGCTATTTTATTTTTGATCTACCCTTATAAAAACGTTATTCCATTAAACAGTCGTTTATTTCCAGGACACAGTAAGGGAGTGGTGATATAATACTTGTAGGATAAATCGTTCTAGCAAAAAATTCTCGTTAGAGTATCACAGTGAATCACAAAAAACATCATCCAGAGGCGGTCTTCTTCATGGAATATAGAAAGACCGGTCAATCGAATCCCTCTTCGAAAACGTATGCTTTCTCACCATGAAAACTCGTTAACTTCCTTTTCATTCATTTTCAGTTGAACTACGCCAAATCGTTTCAAATTTTTATGCAATTTAGTAAAACTTTGTGTTACTAAAATTTGTTTTACCAACAGATAGATAGTAGCTGCTACGTTGAATCTGTTTGGTTGTTCTATTTATTAAAAAATGTTTATCGTTAATCGTTATGAAAGTGGGAAATGTGAAAATAAATAATAGTATAATAAAAATATCAAGAGGATGTACATTAATGTTTCTCCTGTTTATAAATATTTCATCAGCCAAGGGCAGATTTGCTTGATTGACGGTTAACTATACATAGGATTCAGATCTTTTTTATTTTCTTCTTCAATATTACCTACAAATAGGTTAAAGAGGATTTAGTTATTGATTCCTTGAGACTTGTGATCTTATTTTGCTCCAATTTTGATGGAAGATTTTATATAAAAATTCGACACTCGTATAAAGGCTGACTCTCGACATACAGGCTGAGCCTGTATGTGCATTTTAATCGACAAATCTCCCAAAATACGTAATGTAAAAAAAAAGTTGGACAAAAATAATGTTTGTCCAATTATTGTCAAGTTCACAATTGACAAATTGACAAATTGACAACAAATTGACAAATCACCTTGACCTTCAGTTGAATTTACAAGGCCATCAATAAGGAGAATCAAGGAAGATCAAGGTCACTTTTTAAAATACAATGCGCAATGTCAAACATCTCAAACGGTATTCTTAAGAAGTTAAATCAAGTTTAGGGCGTTTTTTGGGTATACTGAGCGTTAGTTGTACCATTATTCGATTAATTTATTCAAATTTATCATTATTTATTTTATGAGGTTGTGTTCATTTAAAAAAAATAAAATAAAGTAATAAGTGTCCAATTGTCAATCAATCAACTAGTCAAGAAGTTTCGATAAATTCCAAGTCCTCATTTTCAGCGTTGCCTGGAAACAACGGCGTGGACGTTGTAACTTCTGTTTCCTTTGGGGTGCTTGATTAGCATGTCCCCTTGCCTCTCACGTTCGAGATGAGAATGTAGTAACGTGAGTCCCTTTGTCTCTGAAATGTACTCTGTACTATATTATTATCAATGACCTAGAGTATGTGTCCAAATATCAAGGTCACAATAAAAAAAATATTAAGTAGAATTCTGAATGTGGAATTTTTGAATCCTTCATCAAAAATAGTTAAATTTTTTTATTACCTTGACCTTTGAACGATCTTGAAAATATACCTGAAGGTCAAGGTTATTAGACAGCCAGATGGGCTCTACTGTCATCGATAATTTTTGTCTGAACACTCCTTTTGTAAATTAAGTATTTTGGGTATATTTCCATTTGTCGATTTAAATAGGTCACAGTATATTTAAAAAAATATATTTTGGACAAAAAATAAATTTGAATTAGCAAGGTGCCGAATAAATGATTGTTCTATAAAATTGTTCTATTTTACTATTGTTCTTTTCTAAGTATACAAACTATTGTTCTATTATACTATTGTACTGAACTATTGTATTATGTCAGAGATTATACTATTTTATCATTCACTAAAGTATCAATCATCTTTTACACTTTGTTTACAAACTTCTCCGATTTTGTGACTCGTTTATGTTCTTTTCATTTTGTCAGTTTCCTCTTTTTAACATCTTTTTCTTTTTCGTTTGCAAGTCTTACGTTTTTTTCGTGTTTGCTTATTTGCTTATTTGCTTATTTGCTTTTCTGTTTCTTTTTTGTTGTGCATTTTCAAACCATGAGGATGTCATAACATAAAGGAACTGATTTATTTTCCTATGTCCGGTTTCTGCAGTTTCTTTCACCTATTGATATGTAATTCTTTAGAGTGTTGTTCTGTTGCTTCCTCAAAATTTTTCACGAATTATCTCATTTTGAAATAAGGTTTTCTGAATAAATCATCTTACTCTACAATTATTTATGTGTTTCCAGAATTTTGAATTCTAACATTCCTCTTTAACACTCTGCTAGTTTCCGGGTATAGGTATATAGATCTAATTTTGTATGAAACTTACTGTTGTCTGATCATCTTTTTCTTTTATTGCTGTCTGGGAAATTAAAACTTTTTGGGGGTACGTAGAAAGAATATTATCATTTATAAATAGAAAAATTATTAGACTAGAATTTGTGTTCCAATTTCCCGCTCCAAAAGGTTTCTAATTTTACATAACATAAAAAGACAAATTTTTTAAAACCATGGAGAATCATCAAAAACGGTGCTGTTTCTGAGCGCTTCCATCATTTGTCTATTTTACGTATTTACTTACGCGACTACCAGGGCTATCAGAAATTTATAGTTTATCTTAGAGATACACATATAACTTAATTTTGAGGACGTTTTATTTTACTTTAACTGATGTAGACCAAGATTTTGTTTTTCAAATCTTACAAACAAATAACTAGCGGAACAACTTGACTAATCTGCACACCTATTGTGTTAATATTAATTCTTTGATAAGTTTTTGGGATATACGAGTATGAGAAATGGCGAGAATTTAAACGGCCGATGAATGGAAATAATTAACAATAGCATTATCGAATGACAGATATTGATTTTGAAAAACTCACATAGTGATATTTTCCTTCATCGTATTAGCTTGATTTAAAAATACCCTGCGGTATATTTCGACTGCTCGTACTCTCGTACTTCCTAATAGCCCTTTGTCCGGTCGAGTTGGCTGTGGAAACGCCAGCCAGCACAGGCAACTGGGATGCTCGCTTGCGTTGCCGGATTAATTAAATTTGTAAAGTATATCGGTCTATTCGATTGAATTCGATTCTAGCTTATACAAAGAGCCGCGGGTAAACCATTGTGGTCTTTAAATCACATATGTTGAAAGTTTTAGCAGAAAAATGGTGTTTCAGTGCTAACAATAACATAACGCAATACTTTATTTCAAATAAAAACTTTTTATCTAAATCCTCCAAGTTTTGAAAAGAATATTCTGACAAAGAGAATTCAATTTTATCATAACTGAATTCGTTCAACTAACACAGAGTAGGTATTTTGTAATCATGATTAAATATTTCTTTAGAAAGAATAGTTAGAAATCAAAATGTGAATTTCACTGCTTTTGGTCTTAAAACGATCTGTTAAATGTCGAAGATGACGTTACAGTCGCTGTCAACTTCAATTTTAAATGGGGGGTCATGAATGTGAGACCTAATTTTAATGCCCGTATTCACAAACAATAATTTCCTAAATAATTACGTAATTAATTAAATGAGTGAGATGGAGATATGCAGTTTTTTTGCAATAGAATGAGATGGGGATAATTGATTACGTAATTATTTAGGAAATTTTCGTTTGTGAATACGGGCAAAAAGATATTTAAATTATTCGCACAAAAATTATTTAATTTGTCAATTTTGACAGTCTTTGTGTAAGTGAGGACGTTTAAGGAGCCCCGTCCCGCTAATTTTTGATCACAATGAGATAAAACTTTGACAAAAAAACTAAATCAAAATGTAGTGGATTTTACTGCTTTGTGATATAAAATTGATCTGTCGAATGTCAAAGATGTCAGTCGCTGTCAACTTCAAAATTTTGACGAGTATTAAACTGGGTCGTGTGAGACCTATTTTAGAAGGTTTTCTACAAAAATTTTTTGTTAACTTTCAATTTTTATAATTTTTTGGGGTCGACGTTTATAGTCATCTCACCCACTTTTAAATTCTGAGTCAACTAGTCAAAATTTAAAACTAACGTAGTTTTTGTGAAGATAATTGAAATATCTTAAAAATTATGTTTCATACGACCTTTCATGCCCTCTAAAAATTTTGAAGTTGACAGCGACTGTGGCGTCATCTTTGACATTTGACAGATCAAATTCATGTCAAAAAGTAGTAAAATCCATGACATTTGAATTATTTTTTCTACCAAAGTTCTATCTCATTCGAATCAAAATATGAAGTCAGGTCTTCATGAAGGGGGGACTATAAACATTCCAACGATATAGGAATACTATGAAGGCTCTATTAATAGATACTATAAGAGTATCTATTAAGAGATACTCTTAATTAAAAGACCTCTTAATTTAAACTGATGGAGGATTTAAACATCGTCAGAAAAGAGTGCCGTATTTTGCCTTCAATAATAATTATTATTGTAAGCAGTATGTCTTGACTTGTCCGTTAATGCGACGCGAATATCTTTTATGGTCGACTGTTGGCAACTGCTGAAAACTTTTATTTTCGTAGGCAAACGAAACAATTTGATCCATGACTTAAGAAAATGTATTGAAAAAAAGTTTCGGAAAAAATGGGGAAGTTTTTTTTTAACATTTTTAACAATTTTTTTTAAATAAAAAACAATTAAAAAAAGCCACCCGAAAAAAAAAAAAAAATGACTGCTTCGTCGGGAATTGGACACCAGCCTTAACCTTACTCCGCCACACTGAGTATGAATTATTCTTTCGTATCAACGTTTTGCCGTATTTTGGAGTACCTAATTTCCAAGAGCATATGTCTCTAAAGCACCGGAAATGTTGTGCTACTGACTTTTTATAGAGACCAGTGTAACTTTCTGTTGCAGCAGATGTAAATTTGCACGACCACATCCACATCAAATGAATAATTACAGTTCTGATCGGCAGCTTACTTTTTTCAAAACAAGAACCTATATATTATGAAAACTCTTTGCCGCATCTATTACAGCGAAAAACTTTTTGTAGTCTCTCTTCACCATTCCACATCTTCGCCTGCATTGCCTCTCTTTACATCTGAATTGTGTTACAATCAAAGATTTATCTTGCTAATAATCAATCAGACGTTAATTTCCATCTTTAAATGATTTGAATACGGTAGAGTTGAAGTTTAACCCAGAACTAATTATTAGGAGAAACGTCAAACAGAGCTGCAGTTGTTATTATTTTCCATGGCCCTCTGAGTAGTTTGAAAATAAACAAAGTTTTTTATCTTTTGCAATAAATAGATTTTATTTTTTCATCATCATTTAATTACGAAATAGAAAATGGATAATAAGTAATAATTCCCATTAGTTACCTACATTTAAAATAATAGACAGATACGTGCTTGATCTAAAAAACAATACCTCTGAACCAAAGGTGTATGAGGGAAATACGATTTTAAACGCAGTTTTCATTAGCCAATAAAATTTAATCTTCGCCTAATCATACCCAATGTTGATGTTGATTTTGTAACTGTTGAGGATCCGAACTTCATAAGAGACCTTATCATAGCAAAACGACTTGAATTGCATAGATAACGTGATAATAATTACTAAACTAAAAATGTCGTGTGGATATCGACGCCTGCAGCTTTTGAGTATATCATGAGGATTCGTTCCCTCTACTTGCTACTTGGGATGGTTGAAGTGTTATGTAAAACAACACTTCAGTGTAATTACGAAGATAGTGCTGAAAGTTGTGCCACCAAAAAAAGATTGCCGCAATGAAACTGTAATTTGTCTCAACTGTTCGGGATCTCATGAAAAAAGGTCTCCTAGTACTCAGGAGTTATCTTGCGTCAACTGCTTGTTTATGAAATCCATGTTAAGAAACAACTTTGACACTAATCACAGAGCAAAAAGTTAAAAGTTTGGATTTTACTTACCTCAAGCAGATAAGATAAAATCCAGAACTCAATATGCATACGAGATACACCTTTTTGAGACTATCCCATTTTAACATATTATCTTTATCCTAAATTTGATCACTTTCAGAATCTTAATCCTTGACAATCCTTAAACAACTTATTGTTAAGAATCACTTTCATATTGTCTGCGCGATGGAAACATGGTTGAACGAGTATATCGCCGATGATAATGTTCACATCGCTCGTGGTGGCGGGATGTTATCTTAGTGATAGACTCCGAAGGGTTGTCATAGACAACCGGTCCTCTGATATTACCAAGCTTACATCCGGAGTTCCCCACGAATCCGTTCTTGACCCTCTCTATTTTTTTAATATTTTCAGCTGACTTACAAGAAACTCTGACATATTTGGATACGCTCCTACTCAACCAGTGTTCTTTTCCTTCTCCACCTCTCTGCTCCCGTCACAAGTCAACCAATTACCTTTGAAAATAGGAAACGTCTTTTTGCCGAATAAGTTCGACTGGTTCAAGACCATGATGGGAGCTGCTCTTCTCTGGGTAGAATCGAGGAGCTAAAGGGTATATTCACGGTCACAAATGATAACAGTATTAGATTATTGGTCGCATCTATACCTTTTAAGTTTTCGTCATCTATCCTATTGTAAAATTCTTTTTATCTGTATGGAGAAATCCCCATTTTGATATCTGCCTTGAAATACTAGTAACATGAGTCCCCCAAGATAAGGTTCTACTAACAGTCAGTCCAAGGATGGGTGAAGAAGGTGTAATGTATGGGTGTTATCACGAATGCCTCCTTATCGGTGTGCGCTGGGTCGCGGCAGATACGGACGCAGGCAGAAATGAACGACGGAAAAGCAGGTACCAATTTAATTGTTCGTGGTACAAAACTGACTGTAAAATACTCGTATGTAATATATGTATATACTCAATTAATTCTCGGTGTCCATTATTAATTAACATGATAACATATTAAGTCTAATATGTTACATTGGCGACGAGGATAATACGTACCTTAGTGTCACGGGTGTGGAGAAGTGTAATGGCGTTTATATTGCGGCCGTGAGTTGATAACGATTTAATATTTTTGTGCGCGATTCGAGATGGCTACGGGTAAAAGCATGATGGGACTGCAACAGGAATTCCATCCAGGAATGGATTGGATAATTCACCAGAAAAAGTTGGAGCAATTTTTCCTAATAAACGGGATCAAAGAAGAAGGCATAAAGCGAGGAATTTTATTAAATGGCCTATCCGAGGATGCTTATAAATTAATAGAAAATTTATGTGTGCCCTCGAAACCTGATACGTTGAGTTATGAGAATCTAGTTGCGAAATTTCATGTACATTTTGCACCAGCAAAAGTGGTTCGCGTAGAACGGTACCATTTTTACAACGCAAAGCGGGACGAAGCAGAGACGTTACCAAATTGGGCCGCACGAGTGAAAAATCTAGCGGCTAACTGTGAATTCGGCAATGAAATCGAAATATTCGTAGTCGATAAATTTATTATGGGATTAGAACCGGGTAAAGTGCGCGATCGGTTATTCACGGAGGGGGCAAACCTAAATCTAGTCGAAGCTTTAAAGATAGCGGTAGCAGCCGAATGTGCCAATGTAGGGTATGAAGTATATGGAAATCAGTACCCTCAAGCCGTGAAAATGGAGCCGGGCGATGTACATAGGATGTCCCGGTTTGGCCGTACCAGGACAGCACCCAGCACCAGGGGGCCCGCAGGAAGAGCCGAACGTCGTGCAGAAACGTATAGCAGCAGTGCAACGACGAGCCATCCCAGACCCAATTTCAGTGGATATGGGCAAGGAAGTTCACAGAGTAGGGGCGGTGGAGGATGTCCATGCTGCGGATGGAACCACCGACGAGCGGAGTGCCCGTATCGTGAGTACAGTTGTGATTTCTGTGGCGTTAAAGGCCATCTAAAACGTAAGTGTGCGCAGAGAAATAATGACAAACACCATTTTTTATGTGAGATGAATAATATAAATGATCAGCCAGTTGTTGGTCTTAGCAATGATGATGTGGTTCCTAATGATAGTTTTAAGGAATTATCTTTATTTAATTTAAAAGATAACCTTGATGTAAATTATTGCACCTCAGGAGGAGACAAACAAGTTGATAATTATCGTTTTATCACGGTCAAGAATAATTTAGAGCCAATTTTTATTTTAGTTGAGATAAAAGGCAGATTGTTCCGTATGGAAGTTGATTGTGGATCGAGAGAATCAGTCATATCAAAGCAGTTTTATGACGAAAATTTTAATTGTTTTCCATTGAGGGGTTCCAAGTATTTCTTGCGGGACTATGTAGGAATAAAAATTAATATCTTAGGTGAATTGGATCTAACAGTAAAATATAATGGTAAAGTTAGGGACATTAGATTTTTCGTGGTAGAAAAAGGGGGACCAGGTCTATTGGGACGGAATTTTCTTTTAAAGTTCAATTTAGGATTAGCTGAGTGTATTGGTAAATTCAATTACATAAACTCAAGTAATAAAAATGTTATTATAGATAATTTGATTAGAAAATATTCGGATTTATTTTCAGATAAATTGGGAACATTTAATGGGGGAACATTTCAGTTGAGACTGAAGGAGGGCGCCACCCCGAAATTTTTCAGGCCTAGGAAATTACCTTTTGCGCTTAGAGAAAAGGTGGAGAAAGAGTTAGATAGGTTAGTAGCGGAAAAGATTTTGACATCAGTAGAATACAGTAATTTTGGGACACCAATCGTGCCTGTTTTGAAAAACGACGGTTCTATTAGAATATGTGGTGACTATAAAGTGACGTTAAACCCCTGCCTCGAGGTGAATAAATATCCTTTGCCACGAATTGACGATTTATTTGCAAAATTACAGGGGGGTCTTCAATTTAGCAAGATAGATTTAACTCAAGCTTTTCAGCAGGTATTGTTAGATGAGACTTCCGCGGATTTGACCACGATATCTACTCATAAGGGATTATTTAGGTACAATAGGTTGCCTTTTGGGGTATCTTCTAGCCCTGCTTTGTTTCAAGGGTTGATGGATAAATTATTACAAGGTATTCCCGGGGTAGTTTGTTTGTTAGATGATATACTAGTGACGGGAAGAACGTTTGAGGAACATTTGAAATCTTTAGAAATTGTTTTCGATAGGTTACAAAAGCATGGATTAACAATAAAGAAAGAAAAATTACGACTGTTCCAAAATTCAATAAGTTATTTAGGATATGAGATAAATAAGGACGGGTTGCACAAAAGCAGAGAAAAAGTGTTAGCTATAAAAAATGCTCCTGTTCCTCAAGATCGTTCACAGCTGATGTCCTTTCTAGGTTTGGTAAACTACTACCATAAATTTATACCTAACGCTCCTCGCATCTTACAACCCTTATATAATTTAATAAAAAAGGATGTTCCATGGAACTGGAATAGTACGTGTGAAGACGCTCTGGAGAAAATCAAAGAAGTTTTAACCTCAGATAACTTCCTTGTTCATTTTGATCCAGATTTGAAATTAAATTTAACAGTTGATGCCTGTAGTTCAGGGGTGGGTGCGATTCTGAGCCATACTTATCCTGATGGTAGTGACAGAGTTATTGCATATGCATCGCGAACGTTAAATAAGAGCGAGCAAGCATACTCACAAATAGATAGGGAGGCCTTGGGCATAGTTTTTGGGGTGAAAGCTTTTCATCAATATTTATTTGGAAGAAAATTCAATTTAATTTCCGACAATATGCCATTGATTAGTATTTTTGGTCCTAAGAAAGGAATTCCGGTAATGATGGCTAATAGGTTACAACGTTACGCCCTGTTTCTTTCGGGATATAATTTTGATATTAAATTTGTGAGATCTAAAAGTAATAAGGCAGATGCGTTATCTCGTTTACCAATAAAAGGTAATCCAACAGAAGAGGTTGGATTAGATTATGGGTACTTGAATTATTTTTGTGAAAATAAAATTTTTCCTGCAATTAACGTAGATGATGTTAAGGAAGCAATGGATGATGATCGTCTACTGTCTGATGTGGTTGATTATACCTTGAAAGGCTGGCCCAGTAACTTAACGGAAGAGTATAAAAATTTTTATAAAAAGAGGTTTGAACTTCACGTTGAGAAGGGAGTTCTGATGTGGGGTCATAGGGTAGTCATCCCTGAAAAATTAAAATCAAAAGTTCTGAGAGAAATTCACACGACACATTTGGGAATTGTAAAGATGAAAGAATTTGCTAGGGCATACGTATGGTGGCCCACATTAAATAAAGAAATTGAGGAAATTTCAAAAAGCTGCGGGGTATGCCAGCAATTACGTGCTGATCCTCCCAAAGCAAGATTGACCCCATGGCCTGTTCCCGAAGGACCGTGGGTTAGAGTTCATATAGATTACTTGGGGCCTTTCCGCGGAAAATATATTTTTGTTTTAGTTGATGCATTCAGTAAGTGGCTGGAGGTCAAAGTAGTCAACTCAACTACTTCAAATAAAACCATAATGATTTTGAAGGACATATTTTCTCATTTGGGGTTGCCAAAGAAATTAGTCAGTGATAATGCCCCACAATTTTCTTCGGAGGAATTTGCTAAATTCTTGAAATTTAATGGAATTGATCAAATGTTTTCTCCTCCTTATAATCCAGAATCTAATGGTGCAGCAGAAAACTGTGTGAAAACTGTGAAAAATTTTTTAAAAAAAGAGTTAATGTCTAACCCAAATGTAGATTTTGAGAGTTCATTGTTCAATTTTTTGCTGATTTACAGGAACACGATGCATTGCTCGACCGGAAAAAGTCCCGCGGAAGTAATGTTTGGTAGGAAGTTAAGAACGAGATTAGATTTATTAAAGCCAACAATAAAAAACGAACACGAAACTAATATAAATAAAGAAGTAAAAGATAATATTCTCAAATCTCAAAATACCCAAAAGAAATTTTTCCGGGGGAAAAGAGAAAAGGATTTTCAGGTCGGGCAGTGTGTTTTGGTTCGCGATTATAGAGGTAATAACGTTAAGTGGATAAAAGCTATTGTAATTAAGCGGAATAACATGAACACTTATGATGTAAGGGTGTGCGGAGCTGAAATTTTGTGGAAGAGACATTTGAACCAAATGATTTCATGTTTTGATCAAGCGGATGCACCCCTTGATCGTAGCGTTCAAAATAATGTGAGTGTTGTGCTTGACGATGAAGAAAAGGATTCAAAAACGGAAAGAATGGTGCGCACCACCAATAGTGATTCTGAATGTGAGAACTCTGCTAGGCCGGTTAGAATAAGGAATCCACCGCAGAGGTTCCATTATTGATTTAGTTTATGTATTAATTATTTAGGTATAAGAGTGTTTTTCTTTTTTTTTGTACATTATGCAATTGTATATAGTGGGATCATAGAGGGGAAGGATGTAATGTATGGGTGTTATCACGAATGCCTCCTTATCGGTGTGCGCTGGGTCGCGGCAGATACGGACGCAGGCAGAAATGAACGACGGAAAAGCAGGTACCAATTTAATTGTTCGTGGTACAAAACTGACTGTAAAATACTCGTATGTAATATATGTATATACTCAATTAATTCTCGGTGTCCATTATTAATTAACATGATAACATATTAAGTCTAATATGTTACAGAAGGATTATGATTTATTTTGTTCTTCTAGATAGTTACATAATGGTTCAGTTAACTCAAATGCCCAATCAATAATAAACATCCGTATTTCAAGAGCATTAAATTGAACCAACTTATCAGAGTTGATTGTCAATCTACAATAGCACTTAGGTCAGAATTGGTACTGTCACAGCTCTATCTATTGTCTCATTGCGGGGATATTCTTGACTTGGTATCTTGAGAGTGTAAATTCCGTATGGAGGCGGAACTAAGAATATAGTTTGATGTTAAACTATGCATTATGTATCATTTGGGCCCTATTGGAGAATATTGGAGTCGTAAGTAATCGCCAAATACTGTAAAATTTACACCATGTTCGCTGCATTATGCTACAAATGGACGGGTAAAGATAGCTGTATACGGGTAATGTACATTAAGTGAAGATAGAGAATCTGTATGTTGTCATATTAATACGGAAATTAGCGAAGCGACAATTGCCAAGTAGTTCTACTGTGATATCTATCGCCTTCTCTTTTGCGTTTACGCAGTGTTCTAATCTTTTGTCCCTGTCCGCTTAATGAATCCTATGCCTAGTATCATTTAGTCAATATAGGTATAGTGTTACTTTCATTTGGACCTTTTTGTCGTATCTCTGGTTTATATCTATTAGCCAAATATTAAAGTTAATTTTTTTGTGTATTTTTTCTAAAACTATTTGAATAGGTATACCTATTACTCAAGTACGAAAAGATATTTCTTTTTATTTTCTTTTTTCCTTCTAGATATTTATTACCTGAGAGAGTGGTTCGGATGTACGTCTAACCAACTTTTTAAAAGTAAAGTAAAAACTGCGGATAAAGTAAAAATATCGATGATGATTGCCAAACTTCGACTCGGAGATGGCACTTGGAGAAGAAGATAATAATTTAACGATAAAAATAACGTAGAAAGCTTGCAATATTTGAGGCTACATCATAGAGGCTCAGATCATACAGGTCTGAATCGAAGGAAAAATCGTTAACAAAAACCACTTAAGTATGAAACGTAGGTAGGCACTTCATGTAGTAATTAGTTGAAATGAACTGATTTCGACAACTGAATATGCTGAAAAGAGAAACATAATAAGAAATATTTTCTTACGTTGGCATGTTTACAAGCTTATTTTAACATGTGTTTTGACTTATGAACAAGCATCATTTCCCTCCACAGAAATACTTATTCACTGGGTTTCCGCGGGGGTAACTGCGACAATATTGATATTTTGAATTTATTAACTTGTTTGTTTTCAGGTAAGTGTGCAATACTATAAAGTTGATATCACCAAATAAAGATGATTATTATTATTGCACTAACTGAAATGTTTTTACATAAGGTCTTGTAATTTAAACAAAAATCCACTGAAAAATATTGCATTAAGTCTGTTGCCTAATATCTTTTATAATATTGTTCTCTTCTTAAAATTACGTAACGCTATAATGGCTAGCTCTAACATACATACGACGGCTATGGTAAGTGTAAAGTGCCCTCTCGTATAAAAAGTGAAAGTGAAAAGCTTAAAATTATATGAATAGGGTATTATATATCAAACGAAATCAATTAACTGAGTACATGGAAATTTTATGATAATCAGAGGTGTTCCGAGAGTAGGTGAGTGAGTAAGTGAATGGGTGTGTGAGAGAGAGAGACAGAGACGGCGAGTTTTATACAATTCCGTTTGATTTAAGCTCCTTTCAAGCAGATTACTTCAAAAAGCGCCCTTTCCGAAAAGTTGATCCAGCTATAATTTAAGGACTGACTATATACACCGTATTCGCGAGAGGCGGCATCTCACTTTGTGGCTTTAAAACGCTCAATCTCAGTCTCTTCTTTTCTCAGACAACTGAGATTCAACGACGCGCCCCAAACGATAGGGAGAAAACGCGGTATTTTCGCATCGATGCCAAATATATCTACAAAGTATTCATTACATTATAAGAACTATGTAGTTAGGTAGATACATACTTATCGTGAAGAAATCTTGTACACTAGGGTCTACCATTATACCATTAGGGTAAAAAAATAGATTAAGTTTTGTTTCGCGTATATGTATGTATACAGTGTGTTTGTTTATTTAAAGACCTGCTGAGCTTACCTCATTAATTTCCATTTGATGACATTTATTTCCATATATTAAGTTGGTGATACAAGTTGAAAAATAAGAGTGTTTTAATCACGGACGAAAATTGTCAAACGAGGGCAAAGGCTGACTTGACAATCGTCAAGTGCTTAAATAACACTCCTTTTGCAAAGTCGGGTGTGGCAATTTTTTTTTTTGTTAAATCACCAAGAAACAACAATTTATGAATTCTAAGTCGTGAAGAAATTTATAAATTTGTTAACTCTAGAGATCGTTATTTTATATTGTTAAAGTGACAGTATCGTAAAGCTTCATTAAAACTTGCTTTTAGTTGCCATTTATGTCACTTTTACCAATACCAATACAAAACACCAATCCCAGAGTTCATGAATTTACATTTATTGACGACTTAAATTCATAAATTGTCGTTTGTTGGCGATTCAACAAAATCTTGTGTGACACACGTTGCAAAAGGTGTCAAAGTACTTTGACGATTGTCAGACTCGGCCTTCGGTCTCGTTCGGCAATTTTCGTCTGTATTTAAAACACTCCCATTTTGCAACTTGTAAATCACAAATACATAAGTAGCTATTAGGGACTGAGTACCTAAAAGAATTTCATTTTGAAAATAATATGGCAATCAAAATGGCAACTTTACGACTGGTTTTATATGTTTTTTCACATTTCGATGGTTTTAATTAAAGGTTATACATTCTGAAAAAAAAACACTCTGTGGCAGTAATGAGGCCAACAGTAGTTTTTTTTTTTAGATCTGGCATTCCTTCCACTCAGCAAGTTGTGAAATTTTTTTTTCGCACCTTCCATATCCTGTCTCTGCGGAGGTATAACCGCTTCCTAGTCGTCGGTTCACGTTTTATGAAGATATGCACTTTTCTTCTTAGCTCCCAAACTCCAATATCAATATTTGGAAGGTTTAGCATGCAAAGTACCTAGGTAAATATTTCGTAGTCGTTCTACGATAAATAGTCGCTCCACTCTGGTAATTTGGCTTTGAGACGAACTCTTTAGCCACACACACTTTTAAATTATAATATTTGCCATTTAAACGTTCGATCGCTTGTTTTACTTTTCACAGACATTCGAAAATGAATCTGAAAAGTAAAGCGGGCCGAGGTTAGTTTCGAACCAGCGATCTATGGCTTCGTGAGCCAGCGGAGAACCACTAGGCCACGGAAGTCACTTAGGTAAATACTTTGCTAAACTTATTTTTATTTGATAATTTTTCTTGAACCTTTTTAGTAATTGTTATTATAAAACAAGATAAAGAGATGATGTTATTATAAAACAAGATAAAGAGATGAGGTGTGAAGGAGAAGGTGTGACCCTTCAGTTTGTTCATGCGTAAAAAGACCCGTTTTCAAGATGATATTTCAGCGTGAGAGTTGCTCGCAGGACAGTAACTTTTCACACAACTTGCCTCGTGTAAACTGTTTGATAGGCACTCTCACACTATCGCGTTTCGACAGCTTAAAGCAGCTGTCGTGAGAGTGAAAGCAATGGTCACTGTGGAAACGTGTGCTGTGATAGTAACTCTCACACTTTCGAGTATTATTTACAAAATAGTGCATAAAAGAAGAATGCTGTCTTTTTCAGGACAGAAAACCATAAAGAAGGTTCGACAAATCATTTGAAACATATTTTGTTATTATAATTACTACCAAAGTCTTTTTATATTTTTTTTCCTCGTTAATGCGGTGATTCAGTTGACCACTTTTTGATGAAAAAGCGGGCACCGGATGATAGAACCATAAAATTCAATTAATAATATAAAAATTATCTGACAAAAAAAACGACTCTCATAACAGTAACTATTGCGATAGTTCTATCACGATTTTACTATCACATGAAAACGAAACTTTATGCGAAACCTGATATGTCATTTCAACACCAAGCAAACTTCACAGGGCTCTAAATACAATAATAATGTATCCTGTTCATGAAATACGACAGGGTACATATACACGCAATGTATCTTCATTGGATGTCCTGACGTACTCCAGCGTAAGTCGAGGTACTTTCCTCTCCTCCCTTTCAAGCAAGTTGACATCATCTTGAAGTGTTGACTACCAGATTGGACCAGCATACTCTAAAATTAGCAGAATGTAAATCTCGACCTCTTTTGGTGAAGCTAGAGCACCGAAAAGCTCGACGCCTTAAAAACATATTGCGTTGAGCTTCTTCACAATATGCACACCAGGTTTATCCAGGTAAAAATTAGACTAAGTTATCCCACCTATAATAATATAATTTATAATTAAATACTGCTTCAACATTTTTTGTCCATATGCACCACAGCACACTTCTCTCAACTCACACCATTTGCAAATTACATCGAGGGCCTGTGGTCCACAATTCCTGTGGTGTTGCCGTAAAGTTTCGTATCATAATGCAAAGAACGTCCACTTTGATCCAATAGCATTAGTTCAGTCGTGTACGTGAGCGGTCACTGAACAAGTTTAAGACAAGTAACTTTCAGTACTAGCTCTGAAAGTTCTGTTGCAAAGGTGCGCTTACAGCCATTAGGATTGTCTGCACACTTCACACACCAACTGGTGTACCACTTGTAGCAGTCCAAAGTCAGTCTTTGATCAGCAACGATTATGCGCCCGTATAGTGATTGAATGTAAATTTTGAATAATGACATTAGCATTCAGATGCTTTGAAATAAATATGCTGCTATAATCATAAAAGCGGCAAATATAGCTCGCGATTGTGTAACCTACACAACGAAGTATAGACCCTCAAGAAGGATAAATATACCCGAAGAAATAATAGACCTCATTTCTCATAAATTATCAAACATACTTATGCCACTGGGACAAACACTACGGCAACTACTATCAGAAATACGCGAAGAATTTTAAATATACTTTTTCTTAGATAGACAGGTTTGACTAAGAATAGGACGTCACTAGTAAACCATACCTACTAGATCATACCTGCGGGCACTTTTACGTTGAGAGTACTTTTAGACTCTTTAAATACGCTAACTGTGGAGTTATAATGAGTCGGATCGGGTGGGGCCGTGACGGGTTATAACGCAAAGATTGGGGAAAATCATGATCATGTTCATCAAAAGAAACACAAGACCCATAAAATCCAATATTTCCGCCAACCTTGGAGGTTACACGTCCTCGATCCACACGTTAGAGGGTCGTTGTTTTGTTGACACCGACATCGGGTTTAATGTGTGGAGCTGACCTATGACACTACTATCTTAGACACACCATAAACATACACCCGCATGAAAACAGTGGCCTCAAGGTAGGTCGGTTGTGGTAGTCTGACAGGTAATCTCATTTTAAGACCTCAAGTTACTATGCACATGGCTGCAAAAATTGCTCAAAATGTCACTTATTGTCACTTTTACAGTAGCAATTAAATGCATGACTAGTAACTAAAATAATTGTTTGGAGACATAGATCGGAAAACAACTCGTTAGCGAGTTAAGCCTGCTACTCATTACGCGGTACTTGGCAAGTGAGTTATTTGGTAAGTATCTGGCGAGTACTTGTCAAAATGAAAAGTCAAATCGTACTTGCGCGCAGCAGAGCGGGTTTAGTAAGGTTCATTTACATCTAACGACACGGATACGAGACGAGTGTTCAACGTGAACATGCATTTTTATTAATAAATGAATTTTGAATGGCTGTATTTACATCTCTGACGGGGACGGGTTGACAACAAAACGTCGCTGTCAGATGTATATGCAGCCAATCAAAAGTCATTTATTAATACAAAAATGCACGTTGAGCACCCGGCCCATGTCCGCGTCGTTAGATGTAAATAGACCTTTATGGTGCGGTCTTGAAAACACTTTGCAAGTGACTACCTTTAACTTGGGACAGTTACATATTATTATAATGTAGCAGCTTGTATAGAGAAGTATAGGCAAAGAACGACAAAGAATATCTAGAGAGCTTGTAAGTCTCAGAAAAACTTATCATTGAGCCTCTATAACTAAAGTCTGGAAGTAAAGTCACTTCCAAAAAGAACTTGGCCATGTCTTGGGGGAATTTGTTGTAAGATCTAGTTGGGAAACCCTTACAATGACTAAGTTTTACTTAATGTGACGTTTATTTAAATAGGTATCTAAGATTTTATCGTATCAGCAAATGAACACATATTAGAGCAGGCCTTGGGCAAAACCACACGTCTGTGATTGAATCTGTAAAATTGTAAACTATCGCAGAAATCTCATTAAACTGAATGTAGGTCTTCTTTTGATCACAAGATACGAAATAGTATCCTATATAGTTAACGTATGTTTTTTTTTTTTGTATTTTGCAAAGAGGGGTGACCACCCACCACTCACGACCCACAAAGACAACTCAGGTAATGCATCGTGTGTTTTCCGTTGAGGAGTTTCAAGGTTTCACAGTGTTTTCCGTCGACGGGTCAACGTGTAACTCCATGGGAAATTCTTGATCGACACACGTACGATATCACGATTATTTGAAGCATTCGGTACTGGTCTATTATAAAGAGGAAACTACCTGAACTTCCTCGTTCTTTTCGCACATTAGACAATATTGAAACAGTGAGAAGAGCGGTACTAGTCTTCAAAGTTTCACTTTTATCGGCTCCATACAACGAGATATTCAATAAACGGGATAAACCGTTTAAAAAATGTGGTATGATTTAAAATTAACAATCAGTAGACAGGCGTTTATGAATTGTCTCCATCGGTTTAAAGACACAGGTAAGGGAGTTACCTAGTTTTACACTCCATCATAGCCAAATTTTATCTGCCTATGTAGAAAACTGTTATTTCTTCAATCATAGGGTGACTTCCACGAGGATATGGCTTTACAGAAGTTTCAAACGTGGTTCTTAGAAATATTGAGTGAACTTGAGCCAAGGTCAGGAGTAGTAATGGACAACTCCCCTACCATAGAGTTTTGGAAGTCTTGCCACCTTAAGTACAGCGACACAATGCAGACTTTGCAATTAAAAAGACGCGACAGCTTTCCGCGTAATTTCTGAGTGGGATCACCTCACACGAACCCGCCCTGCAGTTAGTTACGAGGAAAGTAACTCTTGTAGGCGGAAAAATGATTGGCTAACGTAAAAAGCAGTTAACTGTTCGAATGTCTAAGGATAAGATAAATACGGAATGATAAAATAAGCATCTATGGCTGCAGCATTCGGGGCCACAAAACCGTCTTCCGTATTTAGTTACAACAAACAACCGCATGGCGAATAGGGGACAAAATTATTAGCTTTCCAGAAAAAAAATATGAATCGTGAAGTCGACATGTTGAATACTCAGCTTTTGAATCTGGAAAGAGTTCATAAAGTGTTCTGTAGATAAAATGGATCGTCAGCACAATATCATCGTTCACGGTTTGCCAGCATACCACTGTGAGCTGAGCCAATTATTAAGTTGATCTATTGGTCATGTGGCTAAGCAGAAATCAAAATTTCTAATAACTTGTTAATAAAAATAATATTTTTGGTTTGTTACATTCCAACCATCCATGAAATTATCTTAAATTCTCCATAAATCATTTGGTCCACATTAGAGACAGACTCTAATGATGTGGAACACCCTGTGTTATTGTATTTTCATGTTTTTGGGAAACATGCACTTGAATAGTTCATCCATTATTTTTTCAGAAGTTTTGCAAGAAGAACAATGACTGGATTTTGTGTAGGAGTCTATGAAGTCTATGAATTCGACATAATTTTATCAAAATCATTGAAGCTATCTTCGAAGAAATTTATAAATTATAAAAAGGGCTCTTTTGTCACAGGCGATCGGTAGGTTTAGGTAACTAAATCGCAGTTCGACAAATATCGTCTTTCTCTCGTAAGAGATTTTCTCGGTGGACGAAGGGACTATTAAAAGTCATACTTCTGAATGATCTCCTTGCTATAATATCAGATCTGTACGCTTATAGGTGTTTTGCTTATTGTCATTTTCTTTTATATTTTTAGTTGTTATTTTTTTTTATTCTTTGCACTTTAAAAATATTTTAATATTTCCTCCTGTCGTGGAGAACCTCCATTAGGAAAAGAATTATACCGGCGTATTTTTTTTGGTTTTTGTGAAATTTTTTTTTTGTCATTACCCTTTCTGCGAAATTACCGCTTGTGATGATCTGCCATTGATTCCTCTTAAATTTAATTAGCGTTATCAGCTAAGTGATAAAACTGGATGAACGAGTACCTGAGGAATTAATTATATGTAGTGCTACATTAAGAATAAGTCAAGTCGAAGTTAAATTGAAAGGTAAGAAATCACTACAATAATAATTATTGTAGTTTTTCTGTCACTTCATTTCTGATACTAAAGTTTATCTTTCAAATAAATCCGACGCGTGAATCAAATGAATCTCTCATCATTATTATTATTATTATTTAATTTGACACAGTGATATTCTCTTATTTTCTAGAAGATCATTCATCCGTTTCTCTATTCAAATTTGAAGGGTTGTTAACCCCCGGCCCACTCCTGGAAAATTTACGATGTAGAAAATATGAAAATAAGTTATTCCTTCGTCAACACAGCTTTTTTTTTATATCGACACGCAAGTACCACTCGAAACCCTTATGTCCAGTTTTTGTTGATCTTCCCTGCATATTATAAATAACTACAGTATTGTAACACAATTATCAGCTTTTATACTTTTTGTTAGAAAAGAGAAAAACTCTTTAATTTTCGTATTTTTTGCAACCTGATGAAGTAGACTGTAAATAGTCTACGGAGAATGAGAATCAGGAAAGATAAAATCAACTGATTTGACAACGCCGCATCAACGAGCAGTGAGGCTCATTCCGTAGTTCCCCTTTATCTTGGAGCAGATCAGACGATCCATGCTTCCAAATAGCTTTATTTACTTACCGGAATAACTCCATTGCCATGAGAGCTTTTTTTCCCTGACAACTTAACACGAGCGTAAATTGCATGTTGAATACCGTCGAATAGTTGCTCCTCTCGAATATTATTTAGGCACTCTTTGTGACGTTCCACCGCACTTCTAGCTGTCCTTTGTCATCCTTTAGAACTTTCGCTCAGTCAGTGCATTATCTCTTATCCTTTTATTCATCTCGAGTGTATTAACGGTTGCGGCATTTTAGAGAATTTTAAAAGCAAATTTATTCTAAAATATAAAAACAGTGAAAACCTTTTGAAACCATTCTGCGTTAATTACTTTAAATTATTGATAACTCGCCGATTAAAATAAATTAATTTCTACAAGATTAGAATAAAATTTATTTGTCACGATTATTTATTGTATGTAAAAAAAGTTAGTTTAAACCAAGAATATTCGCCTTCATATGACGTTTGTTAACTAATTTATCTACGACTAATACATAACAATGTGAGTATTATATCTGTCCATTCCATCCATACAATCTATGAATTGTACCAACATTAATGCTCTTGTTGGAAAAATTATAAACTACTGTAAGCATTTGAAATCAAAGTTGATTTCAGGCTGTTTTGCCGTGTGGTTCATTGAGATTTGCTCCGAACGTTTCGTCTACAGCTGCGGTAGACATGTTCGCTGATAACTGATTGTACGGCTGGAAGACCGCTGCTATTTATAGGGTGATGGTCTGGTGACCTGCTCATTCCCCCTCCACTCACTTTTTTCATTCCTTCATCCTGCCTGTTGAAAATATTTGTATGATTGTACATTTCAATTGCTTCACATTGTAAACGGGTGTAGTAGTGTGAAGTAGTGGGCAGGATTTTAGTTTCTTCAAAGATTTGAAGAAATGAAGAAGTTACTTATGGTTTATGAAGAGTGACGAATCGGTTTTAATGGGTCAGGAAGTACTTAGTAATACTGGAATGAGTTATTTCACAAATTCGATTACTTCCAGTGTCAGAGATTTATTTGAGTTAGTTAAGTGAGAAGTTTCACCGAGTTCGTGTATATCTAAATGTACCTACTAATTCTACGGGGCAGTAGCACAACGTTGTCATACTGCACGTGGAGCGGTCTATCTTTCAAGCCTTCAAGATTGACTATTACAGTGAGGACATACGTGCTCAAAATTGAAGTGTCATTTCTGAATTATTACGAAATTGAAAAACCAGGTTTTTATACCGTGTTGGCTGCATTATGTTAAACATGTAACAAAATACATAGTAGTAATTAAGATTATATCGGGTTGATGCGCATTAAACGAGGATTCAAATTTTGCATGTTGTCATGTACGGCAATTTGCGGAGCGACAATTTTCAACTTGTGTCACGATAATTCAATTAAAATTTAACAAGTTAGACAACATCGCCGGCAGGAAGCTCGTCTGGGATATTTATTGGCCTCTCTTTTGCGTTTTCATGTGTTTTAATTTTTTTATCCCTGTCCACCTAATGAATCCTATGCCATAGTATACTTATTTCAACCAACACCTGTGTTAACAGTAATAATAAAAGATCGTGAGTACTTTGAAACAAAAATATATATAGTTTTTCTTTACATTGAAACATAAAGGATTGTGGTAATATGGTGTAAATATGGTTCTCTTTAAGTAAATGTTTTGGTTATTGAAATATTGCAAAAAAACAGAAAACAGTGCATACTTAAATGTCGACTAAAAATTCGTAAAATAACTTAAAAGACCAAAATACAAAATCATGATACAACTACTCAAGGTATCACTTAGCAGCTTGAGACTAAAATTCGTCCGCGCTGCGCATGACGTCACTATGATGATTTAAATCCAAGCGCTAAAGGAAGAATTGAAAATATTTGAAGGTGGAAGTCAACATTTGTGGGTGTAATGAAAAATGCTGGTGCGTACTGTGATATGATACAAATCATTTATACATAATTGCGTTTGCCTCTGCTAGCAAACTAAAAAAAGATATACCTATATTTGCCTTTCATTTTTCTTGCGTGATTCTCACAACCGCACTTACCGCACAATAAACCATTTTTGCTATCAGACAGTCAGATACCCAAGTCAAACTAATTTAAATCTTCAAACATCGAAATAAGCTACTAAATCGCGACTTTACGTCATTACTACTGCCGAGTCTCATGTATATCTCACCTAACTGAGGTCACAGGCTGCGCGCTGATCTTGTTCACTTGTATCATGGTTTATAATAATTATTTTAAGTTCAAATTTTCTAATACAGTAATTTTGATTGTAAAACTGAGTAAACACCAAACAAATGTGAATGTTTTTTTATATCTTGATTAGCTGTCACTACTGTAAGTCGACTAGAACTATTGGCAGCGTTCCAAAGCATCAGCTTTCACACCAACGATTGACAATAAGGGCTAAATAACTACTCATGTATACTTAAACATGTTCATTTTATATGATAAGTACCTTCGTCTATCGCCAGTTTAAAAGTCAAAATCATCTTAAAATGTCCGTGACTTTCATATTTTTATAACATTTTATTGAACAATAAATTGATGTCTAGGGACCTACAACAACGGAAGCGGAACATCGACAGTAGATAGTAGTTTGAATGTGACATACGTACGACAGAATACGATGGTAAAGTTAAAAAATTGACATTAACGATTGAATAATGAAGTCATTGTTCAATCGACCTGACACTATATTATTAGATCGGGCAATGCAGACCTGACACTATATTATTAGATCGGGCAATGCAGTCTTTTTCTTTTTTGTTTTCTTCTTTTGTCAATTGCTTTTTCCAGCATGTCAAATCATTTTCTTATTTTTCTATCTATCAATGACAAATGACTGTAGTCATTGATCTATCAATCAATTTCCCTTTATGTCAAATTGGTTTATATCTTTTGACTTTGATTGAGCAATTGTTACCTTATATCATAAACATTGGAAAAGCTTTGGTATCAAGGGAAACTAATTTGTGGAAAGAGGAATTTCAATTATTGAAAAATCACACTGACGTTTGATAAACTGGAAAATCCTTTGACAAATTTGGAAACACAATTGACAAAAGACGAAAACCAAAAGAGAAAGACTGTCACTAGTTACAATAATTATTATTAGACTAATAATTGAATTATATCTAATGGGAGTACATAAAATCATCGGTGTGGATAAAATTATCAACTAGGAAGCAGACACTCATTTCTTGGGTGTATTTTTCTTTAGGTATCAAATAACAAGAATATGCCTTCAAATATAGGTTCGAAAAAACTCTAAAAACGGTGGAATATTCATGAGTAGCTGACACTAGACAACTTTGGTACCTTACGGAGAAATAACTTTACAAATTATTATGAGTCCCAATGGCTACCAATTCCACAAAAGAGACGTGACTTGGAAAATTATGTTGAGAAAATTTATGCAAATCGAATTCCAAATATATTGAATCGCGAAACTGTTAACCTCAGTAACTCAATCCGTTAACTAAGAAGAAGCATTATATAATTTTTCTGTCAATTCACCATGCACGATTTCTAAACCGCCTAGAATATTACTTATTTTTTTCGTAGGTGCTTCATATCTTCGAACAAGCATCACAAGGGTAAAAAAACTTGTTTAGGTAATAGATTATTGAGGAGTAGGGAGTCTCTTTATTTAACATACATAGGTACTTTCATTACTTTCAATGAAAAGTCTATTGAAACACGATGATTAAAAGTTTTTTTTTTAATTTCTGCGTTTCAAGTTGTGTTTGTTGTTTTTTGTTTGTTTTTGTTTGAATTTAAAATCTGTTTTTAAATCATTTTATTATACTTGTTTTTTATTTGCTTTCTTAATCTTGTATCAATATTTTTTCTCCACAAAAGCTCTACATATTGACCGTAAGTAAGCAAAATGTAACAGCGGAAGGACAGTTTTCCGTTGGGCGTTCAACCCCTGTTCGAGAGGGTGTTTATTTGTAAATGCGAGCGATAAGGACGATTTAGTTAACCCGCGGTCGCCAGGAATGTTTTTCTCTATGCGGTCGCTCGTTAAGATAACCGGGCCCGGGATGCAAAATGGAGTCGAAGACGGGGCTGCTAACTGTGAAAGCACTGCGACGAGACGCCGATCTTATCGCGCCGTCGGAGCCTCTCGTGGCTGCAAAAGAGAGCCAAGTTAACGGGGGAGTGTTCCACCAGCTTCCAAACTTCGAAATACGACTATTTTGTGAGCCATGTGAATATGAAATACTATTTCTCAAATCTGTTATAAAGTCCACTTGCCACCTGTTATTCAAAATTGAAACTAATTGTTGTTGCTTGTTCGTAGCAATTTATAAAATACTTTCACATAATTAATATCTACTTATTGCGGAGTTCCTTAGGGTGAAATTTTCAAAAAATTTCTTGTTGATAATTTCAATAATTATATTCCCTGGACCGTCCGTCAATCCTTAACCCATATTAATAATTATTATACGTTATAATTATTGAATGAGATTTGAAAGTTGTTAGTCTTTAGGTTCTAATTTAAGTTGTCACTAAGGCCCGGTTGTACCATCAAAGTTCATCGGCGGTTCAAAGTTGAACCAAGATCAGCGTCACATTTGTGTTGTTCCACGTCGGTTCAGTACTGAACTCGAGTTCAACTGCCGTTTCAGTTGAACGCGGCCGCCGGTTTTGTATTCAATTCAGTTGATCCAGAGATTCATTATAGAACTAGTTAATAACTTACATGTTGTTTTCATTCCGTTTCGGTTTACCAGTATTTTCATGTATTCCATGCCTAATGTTAATAAAATGTTTATGTTAAAAAATATTTTTGTTTTGATTGACCAATTTGCGTTTTTATAAAGCAGCATAGATATCATTATTATAATTACTAATTCGGAGCATAATTTCGCCACCCAGAATAGTATTTGGAGTAAGTATTTTTTTGAAATGTTAGGTAAAGTCTATTTTTTATTTAGATGGACTTGTCAAACAGCTGTCAAGTTGGTACCCTGTGCAATCTGTAAACAGTAATTTTCATATTGTAGGATGTAGCCTGTTTTCTTGACCTTGGAAAAAATTTATGTTTGTGACTAAAGTAACGGCAACACTCCCCGATTCGTGTATAAGCTATGACGTCACCTGCAAAACATGCTTCCTTGTTGTAAGTTGCACTGTCATAAAACGCAAATAAAAAACTTCAAATTACTTTATTTTCTTTGAAAATAGTCTTTTTTTAATAGTTATTTAATTTTTGAGGATAAATTTAACTGTTGATTGACTATTGCCCGTATTCACAAACGATAATTTCCTAAATAATTACGTAATTATTTAAATGAGTGAGATGGAGATATGCAGTTTTTTTTGCAAAAGAATGAGATGGGGATAATTGATTACGTAATTATTTAGGAAATTATCGTTTGTGAATACGGTCGTATATCTAATGACGTTTTGCGAAAACTAGGTCTGGGTCCTCAGTCGGTACTCTAGTCACAGCGAAACGCAAAGAAACTTGAAAAGTTGAAGTTGTCAAATTACAAACCAAAATATCAAATTCAAAATTAATAAAATGCTGAGGCAGGTGAATTGAAATTTGTTTGAAATTTATTTCAAAAGAAAGAAAAGAATGAATAATCAAATGCTATAAAGAATAGCGATTGAAAGATGTTTCTCCAGATTAAGCAAAAATACAGTTTAATCAGATTCCTTGAGAAATTCTTAAAAAATGATTAAATAATGTAAGTACCTCTGTTTGTCAATAATAGATCTTCTATTTTCAACATTTTCACATAAAACTAAGAAGGAATCGGTCTAATCCTACATACATAAGATTTATAAGAGTAAATAGCTAGGTACTTACATTTACAAGTCTCTAAAATTTTACAATTTACCTCTAAAAGTTGCTTTTATAGTTTTTCGAATTTTAGATTTTGAAATAAAATGACATTTAAACTAATCGTCATAACCTAAATTAATTTAGTAACTATTCCAGTGACTATTTTAGTAACAACCATCACCATAACCAACCTAATCAGTCTTGTTGCCAATCGTTCCCCTAGAATTTTGACTTGGTGGAATCCATCTAAATAAAAAATAAAGTATATGTGAATTGTTAAATGCCAGGTGCCTGATTTGACAATTAGTTATGCTTCAAAAATCATTTTCAGCATGATATCGTGAGACGCAATTTTCATGTTGCCTAAGGACTCTAAGAGCTTAGAGCTAAAAGCCTCCGATAGAGGATATCCGATGTCGACTTTTCAATCAGTCTCGAGTGTCTCCGAATGCTGTATCGGCTTTTATGTAAATGAGATGCAAAAATTACGAAGTAAATAAAAGGAAACTGCCTGGTAATCAGTTCGTGGAAACGGTATTCGAATTCTCCGACTTAAATCTCCCAGTGATCCAGTCGACAGTTTTCCTCTCCCATGGGGAAGCGGAGTGTATTATATAATATTATCCTCTTCGTTAGCTAACACCGGATTCTACTTCACTGCTGGTCGACTCCACCTCCACGTCTATCGGAGTTTCGGCTACATTTTACATGCACAATCTCATAGTTTGACAAGTATAATAGTATTCACATAATATTCAAACAGTTTCATTTGAGATTCTCGTTTCGGTTGATATACAGTTAAAAGTCTATATTAATAAAGAATAGTTGAATATAATTAGGGGTAATCTGTTACTTTGAAAAAAAAGATCCGAAATATTAATCACTGCAAAAAGATCACACTGTTATTCTTACTTCTAGGGTAGGTTCAAAGCCCTCGTACTGAAGCTTGCGCTTATTGTACCCCTTTGGATAATTAGCTCATCAGTCCCGTCTCCCGAAAGTATTTCAGTATGAGTCCAATGGGTGCTTGTTCTATTTGTTTTGGTTCTGCTATTTCGGTCCCAAATACTAGAAGTCTAGTTCCCTCTAGTGCTGGGCATTCACACATTAGGTGGTATGGGGTTTCCTCCCCCTCCCCGCATCTCCTGCAGTCTGGGTTGTTTTTCACTCCTATTATTGAGAGGTGTTTCATTAGTGGGCAGTGTCCTGTTAGAAGTCCAATTGCCCATCTCAGCTGGTGTTTACTCAGTTTTTTTAGTTCATTAGTTTTATTCTCTGATAGTTCTCTGATAAATATCTTCGAATGACTCAGTCCATCTACTTCATCCCAATGGGAGCTATGTTTTTTCTTCAGGAGGTCTTTTATTTCCCTTCTGCTTTCGCTGTAGGCTATGCAGCAAGTTGGTTCTGGCCCGATTAAGGGTTGTTTGGATCCTTTTTTTGCAAGCAGGTCCACTTTTTTGTTTCCTTTGTTGTTCTGGTGTCTTTTTGTCCATCTCAGCTTTATTTTGTTGTTTTTATTTACTAGCTTTGCGTTAATGCAGCTCTTCACTGTATTTGATTGTATCGTCACTGAGTCCAGTGCTCTTAGAGCTTCCCGGCTATCAGTAACGATTTCAATGCTCATATTTTCATGTGAACTGGCTATCATTATGTTCCACTCCGGCGTAGGTTGCTAAAATTTCTGTCTGTAGCACTGTTGCTAGTCCGCCTAGGTTTATACTAAATGTATTTCCCTCGCCTCTCCCAGCAACTCTCGCTCCAGCGCTAATCTTTGTCTTGGATCCATCCGTGTACCAGGTGCATCGGTTGTTTTTAGTTTTGATTTAATATTCTTTTGTTCCCTTTGCTGGCATTACTACCTGATAAGGTTAACAAAAGTTTATGGTCTTACTCGTTCTAAGTGAAGTGGCGGTAGCCCTAGGACAACCTCCATGGCCGCTGCCGGTGTTGTTCTCATCGCTCCTGTTATTGTTAGTAACGCAAGTCTTTGTAACTTATTTAGCTTTGTAACGTGCTTCTTTTTTCTCGATTTATGTCACCATAGATTTTTTCTTGAAGATATCTCCTTTTCGTGAAGGCAATTATTGTAGTCTTGTCAGGATAAACTGACAGTCCTTCTGGTTGGCACCATTTTCTGCTATTCTAAGAGCTTTTTGCATGAGATTTGAAATAATCTCTGCATGCTTGCCCGTTGTTAGACTAGTCATGTAAAAAATGTCCAAAGCTAAAAAAATTACAAAAAAGAAATTTCTTGTTGACGTTTCAAAATGGGATTCTGATGACCTCTCAAAAATGATTTATGAACAAGTTAATTATTCAGATGAATACAATATCGTCTCAGATATAGAAGTTTCCATGGAAATTGAAAATCAATATAAAGAAAATACAAAAATTGAAAATGGGAATTACATTCCAGTGAAGTTCACCTTTGGACATTCAAATAATTTGAAGGATGACATTGTATTGAAATTATACCAGAACCATTGCATTCAAAGGAATATCTAGGATGCAAGAATGTATTAAATTTTGCCTTAAATCTCGACTGCTTCAAAGATAATAAAGTATTTTTAAATTTAACTGACAATGTAATTTTGCAATTTCAAAATCTTTCTACTATCTGTCCACTGAGAGTTGTCCGTTGTCATGCCACACTGATTCTGACTAAACGATTTCATTTAATTCGATTTGAATCGTACACTTATTTCTAAGTCGAACCAGATGTGGTATCGCAGTTCGTGTCAGTGGCGTGTGTTGAGGAATAATGAATATCCTACAAATATATTATTTCGACAAGTTATTGACGAAGTAGAGCCTTGCAACTTTTTGATAGCAAATATATATAATGCAAGTAAATAAGAATGATAATAATTATTGGCGGTTTTATCATCATGATAGAAATATCATATGTCACCTACCTGCTGGTGCCGTTTAAAAGAGAGAATAACACCTCCGTTTTCTTATTTGCAAGTAAAATGTTCCAGCAATTTAACCACAAGACCACGTACTAGGGAGTTCAATCGTTTCCCAGGCAAAACAAGGAAATAGATTTTTAGGCATTCGCGCAATTAATAAGTTACTCATAGTTTATCACACCGTACAATAACACAGGTAATTCTGCTAATTTCGTATTAAAAATTGAAACGTTTTTCAATCATCACAACACAAACCTTATTAGTATATTTAGCGCTGACACTGACACTACTGACAGTAGCGACGACAATCTTATCGTAATATCGTATCAATCCAAGCGTATCAAGACGCGAGTCGATACTTTCGTCTCACTCTCGCTCATCTTTTTAGAATTGCTGACGATTCAAACGTATTTCTGACAATACGTTCCATTTTAACTCGATTGACTATGCAATGCAATAGAAGGAGTAAGAAACATAACGAGATGATGTATCCTTAGTTATCACAACAGACAACTCTCAGTGTACAGACAGTGTATGTTTATTTATAATTTATCATTTTTAATGTTGAAACTAATTTAATATTAAAGTTTAATTAAGGTAAAAGTCAGTAATGATAATTTAGTTCAGCGCATAAGTCTATTTTCCTTTTAAATCCTTTTAAATAATGTAAAAACTATTATGGTTGTTTATTGATATCAAATTGAGCTAAATCTAGAAGCTAAACAATATATTTCCAAAAGCGCATTGCATAAATTTCGGTAGCAGTTTCATTGATGTTGTGGTATCGCGAAGATCGCAGGCACGGTCAGCATTTATACAATGTATTATTATGGCTAGAAATCTGGCGGGTACTAAACCGAGGGTATTCGATACGAAATCAGGATTTATTTCGGAATAAGTGAAATAGAACAGTTCGCATAAAAGTCGGTTGTAGCCTGGTTGTTTAAGAATAATGGGCATTACTGGTTACGTGATCACGGAATACCGGGCGATCCATTCCTTGCACGTTCCTTTGTTTAGATTTACTGCTGCGATATGTCAGCTAATCGAATTATCATTAACTTTTCACAAACCAATCTGGTTACCAACCCAATGCGTGCTTACGGAGGGGCTATGCTTCAAGCGTTTTCTTTTAAAATAGGTAAATACCTACCTACAGGGCATTCGGTCTTTTGGTGCATCAAATATAGGCACAGAGATAACGTAACATTGAATAAATCCAATAATATTTTATTCAGTTTGAGTAGGTTAAAAAGTGTTATTTAAAATAATGCATTCAAACTTAATTCATCAGTTTGCAACTTCGTTCAAATTATCATACGAAATTGAAAAATGTTTTATATTATGAATGTAAAATGCCCCCATAACTGCAAATGACTATTTAATCCCTTTCTGAAGAACGTAAGATCCTCTACATATTTAATCCATATTTAATTTCATCAGGCAACGCATTATAGAGTTGAACGCCCTCATAAAATAAAACATTTGGCAAGGAGGTGGTTTTATCTTCTATCGGGATGTATCTTTTACAATTCAAAATTATTCGCATGACTGTATTTTGTTTTATATGAAGTTTCCATATTCTCGCCTTAATAAAAGCTCTTAACAATGAAGAATAATAACAAAAATGAGGCAGAACAAAATGGTATAATAAACGAACTTTTTACTCCATATTTAATTTTTTATTTTTTTATTTTATTTTGTTTTATTTTATTTTATTTTATTTTACACTGTATAAACAGGCAAACCCTCTACTATACAGTGACAATAACAGAAAAATTTTCATATAACAAAAGCTTCCAAATATAAAATGTGTAACAAATTTACAGTTTTTGGACCAAGGCATCTACAAAGAAAAAGGAGAAAGCAAATTAATGTTTAACGCTACTCCTCAAGTCGCTATGGCTGCTAGAAAAAATGTTAAAGCTAAATTGACCACCGTTACAATTTCCACACATCGTGTAAATCGGCGAAAACTTTAAGACGTTGGTATGATGAGACTGAAGATAAAACGTCTCATTCTATCGAGAGACCACCCTTGGTACACGAAACCGCAACCTCCCTAGAATTGGTGGACAGTCAATTGCATTACCAAGCAATTTAACCAAGAACACCAAAGAGGCATAGCATCGTCGGTTCTCCAAAGAAGTTAAAGAAAATGTGTCCAACAATATTTGATGAGGATAGCCGATTGCAGGATAAACACCATAAGCTTTATAATGCATATATTTCAAGAAACTACGCTGGATAAACTCAATTCCATCAATACAAATCTGATAGCCTGGGGACCACACAATAGACGCATACTCGAGCTTAGAGCGAACTAACGAAGCGTAAAGTACTTTTAAAGTATTTAAGTTGGTAAAATCCCTAGTGTTTCGAATGATAAAACCAAGTGCCCTCGATGTCTCCGCAAGAACCCTCTCAATGTAAGAGGAGAACGACAGGCTTCTGTCAAATAACATCCCCAGATCGCGAACATGTTTAGGCCTACACAGCACCTGATCATTGAGAAAATAATCATGAAAAATTGCACCGGATTGTTTTGCGGTGAATGACAGAACATTGCACTTGCTAACATTAATTTCCAGGTTATTATTATTAAGCCAGACAGAGATCTTTTCAAGGTTCTTCTGCAGGTGCAAGCAGTCCTCAATGCACTTGATAGTCCTGAATATCTTGAGGTCGTCGGCATAAAACAGAAAGTTCACATTCAACCCATGAGTGATGTCATCAATGAACAGGACCAAGAGCAGGGGACCCAGTACAGATCCCTGGGGGACAGCTGCAGATGTCGCTTCATAGGAGGTTGATTGAAACCCATTCAAAACCACAAAGTAAGAACGATTTGACAGGTAGCTCGACAGTAACTTAACAAGCGATTTGTGAAAACCAAAATTTTCAAGTTTTCTCAAAAGGATACCGTGATCTAGTCTGTCAAAGGCCTTAGATATGTCAGTGTATATAACGTCGATTTGATGTCCAGTGTCTAGGGATTCTATAATGAATTAAGTTTTCTGGATGAGATTTGTAACGGTTGACCTTCCCTTAATAAATCTATTCTGATAATAACTAATCCGACCATGAACCTCATGATATATGCTGTTGTGAATGAGAATTCCGAAAGCCTTACTAAAATTGAAAATAATACTAATGGGTCTGTAATTAGTTACCTGAGATTTATCACAACCCTTATTAACGGGACAGACTTGAGCCTGTTTCCAGGTGTCAGGAACTGCACATTCTCCAACACATCTGGTAAACAAAACAGTGAGGGGAGGTGCCAAACCTGTGCGCAATCCCGAAGGAGAAAAGCGGGTACACGATCCGATCCTGTGGTTCTGGCATTCTTAAAGTACTTCAGTACCATCAATACCTCTTCCTCGGAGAAAAACTGAAGTTTTAATGTCGTGTTGGAATTGACTATCGTAGAGGAATTTACTGGCAAAGCTGGAGTAGAGAATGATCGACTGAAAAAATCAGCAAACGCGTTGAGAATATTATATTCTCTTGCTTAGATTAGATTCCCTGCTAAAGAAACCAATCTTCTTTTCCACCTTCTTGCATTGATAACTGATCTCTGTAAAAAAAATCAATTGCGGATCTATAACACACAATACTTATCAAGTGTTCTTACCAAAACTCCGGACCCATATCATAATTGAGTCACTTATTACAATAATTAACCCGGCTTCCCTACATCTGTTCCAGATTATTCCAGATTAACTTTTTTATTGGGAACGTCGAGGATTCACACCTATTATTTTCCGACACATGTTTTGAAACGCCTTGTATATTCACAAGTGTATTTATGTATGCAGAGATTATGAATTCTCACAGTTTCGATAAAAAAAAAAGTTTCAAATCCAGACATTTTCACAAATGTCTGAAGCATGTGTATACTTTTCTTTATTAGTTTAAAAAGATGCATGTACGTTAAGGTATTCGGAGCCGTTTTACTTTATCAGAATCGATTTTGTTATGTATTTATTCAGTTTCGGTTTAGTTTCAGTGAAAGCACTTTTGCAGATATTCCTGTCAACTCCGTAGGAAATTCATAAAAGTTTCCTGAATGTCGAGAAAAGTTTTTATGGCTTTACCCTAAATCCCGAGTTTTCACTGCATGAAAAAGTTTTATTAATAAAATAAAATGTAAACATCGGCAAATAATGTGTAAAGTGAAGCAGGCTTAGTAGCCACTTTCGATATGTCTATTTTAAAAGGAGACGTGAGTTTCGCTTCGTCCTGACGTGATCGTTTCTGAAACGTTAGAAAAATAATTATTCCTTAGTTTCAAAAATTATTTAGTCTCTTATTTGATTTATTAATATTTTTTCCTACAAACATGTCACTGCAATTATGATACTGTTTACACCTTGTAGAAGGATCCCTTTATGTTACTAGGAACACTTTTTTTCATTATTATCCTAGCACAATAATCCTAGCTTTTCTCATCGTCAAAATACACCTACGGATTGGAAAGGACCCGTGGATTATTTACGGCAACATAATGTGTAAGGGTCAGGAGCTATACTACTGTATCTTCGTCGTAGTCTGACTTTTGTATGATGAAAAAAGGTGGGGATACTGCACTAATGCGTGCTTCCTAAAAATATCTCGTGCTACGACGATCTCTAATCATTTCGAGTGTTGTCAAGGTCTACTGTCCTTTCTAGACGGCAGAGAAAACCATTTTAATTTCTATTTAAGCGAAATATATGCTTTTATTCGCTTTAAAATTTATTAATTTATTACCATAAAATTTTCGTCTGAATATTCCAAGAGGAAGACAGAGCACTCCGGCTGAGTACGCAAAATTCGCTAATTCTACCATTTACCTGGACTCGTACGATCGAAATCCCGTAAAATTTATGACTTTGCATATCAACGATTCTTAATGTGTCTGATGCCTATGCATCAGAGAGTACTTATCCCCGGATTGTTTTCTTATCTATTTTTCTATATAAAGCTTGCGGAAAAAATCGTGTATGTCACTCGCACTAGAATGCTTCTTTTGTGTTTCGCTCAATTGCACGGCCTCGGCCGCAGAAGTGGAGCTCTACTCAAAATGATTGCCGTCTACTCCTAGTAACATTATAGACTATTTTAGACAGCCGTAAAATAATGTTGACATTTTTTTTAATCAATATGCGAATGAAAAATGGCACATTATTGTTGTCTACTCGGCAGATTGCGCGAAGTATTTTGAGACCTAGAGCTACAAATGTTTCGTGCACTGTATAGAAATCTTGTATTTATTTCCCTGGCAACAAATCAACAATCAATTTTTACACGAATTAAAAAATTTCATTGCGTCATTTTTATAATTTAGATTTTTATTTTTAGCTAATTTCAATAAAAAATGTTGTATGCATCTCGAGCACAAAATTATGGTGCTTTCCAATGAGCTTTTGTCTCGGATCTCGGCTCTCACCTCGACAAAAAGCTCTCGTTCTCAACCCTAAAGTTCAATTTCGCGCACTATATGGATACATAAATAACTACTGTATTCCTTTGATATGTCCCAATATTCCAAGATACAGATTTTTGTGGGAGACCAATAATAGGCTAAAACGATGTATCTTTCAAACAAAAAACTATGAACAGCGTTCCTGCTACCCTATCAATAATTACGATCGATTTTAATGGAGGGTAGGGGTAGTTTCACCCCTTCCCGGGTTTCCGTCAAATTATCATGTACATCAGAAATTAGTACTTTTAATAAGAAATTTACCTACCAAATTTCACCGAATTGGAATCAGTCGACTTTGAGCTATTTCAAAAAAACTAAAATTGTCAAAAGGCTTTGAAGCCCTCTACGGACAAACGAATTATTTTGGTATAGAGATAAGTTTGGTCCGAGCGACTTTTTTTTACCTGAGTCATCTGTGGTTGCTCCATGTCCATGGAATATTGGGACATCCTGTATAAGAAACATTCCCCATCATCATCTATCTGGATCACGTCTCATGAAACTTGCTACATTATTAGCTTCTATAATAACAACTGGACAGATATTTTCAAATTTAATTTATCAACTGGACGTGCAGTGCCAGGCTTAATCAGAATTGACCAGAACACCAATGGTCAATTCTACTACTCGTCCTAAAAAAATACATTCTGCGCGATTCCAATTGCATTGCTTTAATGAAACCGCACCTGCTTTTCCTTTAAGCTGACGCTTATAGCTTTAACCAAAGAGTTCTATAACTAGAAGAGACAAGCCGTTGATTTTCCGCGAGACGCTACCGGATTTTTGTCCTTGTCGCACATCTCGTACCCTCTTCACTCTGTACTGTGCGACCTGCGAAAAAGAGAATAGATAATGAACTGTGTAAGAAGGACAAGGATATAAGCGATTCCTACTGCTTATATGTCTACCTGTAAGTCAAAGTGATATTCCAAACTGCGAACCTTCACACGAGATTCGAAACTGTTCAGAAATTAGCACCGGCTTAAAAGTTCTAAAAAAAAACCCTGGAAATACATCATCTTAAAGCAAGTGAATCTTTCGTCTTTAAATTGAATAGTTTTGTTTTTTTTTTAGGTTACTTATTTGTGACATTAACTTTGTCGGAAGTTGATGTGACGTCTCACAACAATGCAATAATTTGAAGTTAGCGCAAGCTTTATACAGGGTGATTCATGAGTGACCTTACATAGACCAATGGTGATTAGCGGACTTCAAGGCGGGTCGAAAACCACAAAAGAATTTTTTTTTTCGTGATTGGTTACAAAGTTACAGGGTGTTTTATGCCTCAGGTACAAAATTTTGATAGGCGATATTTCTGAAACGGCTGGAGATATTTTGTCGAAATTTACTAGGAATGGTGCATTCCGGAAACTCATCAAAACCGCATTCTGAGTTAATTAAAAATCCAGGACTGGACTTGAAATTTTTTGCCCCCATGATCTTTGTTGAAAAAGTTAATTTTCTGACGATGTTTCTGAAAAACTGTCATCGAATTTGAAAAGATAAGAAAAAACTCTATAAAAATCATTCCTCAATTTGAACGGCACACCCAAACCGTCTCGAAAAAAAAATGTCAAAGTAAAACTTTTCTGTAAATTATCGTTTTCGAGCAGACATATTTTACTTAATGTTGTTCTGAATTCCTTCAAATTTATCTTTTTACTTGTTTCTGTGGGAAAAATGTCAGTGTAAATTAAATGTTATCAATATTAATGTTATAAACGGTTCTCAAGATGTCCTTTACCAACTTCAATACATTTCCTGCAGCGTTTCTATAAATTTTGATTTGCTTTTTGAATTATTTGCCTGTTGTTTCTAATTTCATCAGCAACTACCAGTATTCGCGTCCTGAACTCCTCTCTGGTACTTACTTCCGTTTTTTGACTTCCTGCTTCATATGGCCCCATAGGTAATAGTCTAAAACAGTGAGGTTGGGGGACCTAGGTGGTCAGGAATGAGGGCCGCCGCGCCCGAACCAACGATTGGGGTACTCATTGTGGAGATGCTCTCTGACTTATCGAGAAAATGTGGTGGTGCCCCATCTTGCTAGAAGGAAAGAGCATGCCTGTTCACGTTCGCCTCTGCAAGCAAGCCGGGCAAAATGACTTGTAGGAAAAGTAAATAAATTTCCCCCGTGAGCCGCCCAGCAAAAAAATGGGGTCCTATTAGGGTATAATTTGCAATGCCACACTACACACATTTATAGAAAATCTGTTGCGAGTTCTTCTGAACAACAGAGCGCGGATTTTCATATGCCCATAGGTGGGAGTTTTTTTTATTCGTTACACCATCCCGCGTGAACTGAGCTTCATCAGTAAACAAAGTTCTACGCAGTCCATTCAATAGAACATCATTGAACATCATTGAATGGTTGAAGCCTCTGTACGCTTTGTACGTGACAGGGATGCATCCGCGCTCTTCTTTTTTTTCAAGGTTCCCGATACTCTTGATTGAGAAATGCCCAGTGCTTGCCCAATTCTTCGCGTAATTGTACTTGAATTTACTGCCACCATCTCCACGATGTTTTGATGGTTCAGATTTTCCAATTGAGGTTCAGCATTCCTTTGAACTCAGGGAAATATGCCGTGGTTTCGAGAAAATTGGAAAACAGACGCGAAACGTTACATATGGGCCGGTGTTCTTCGACTGTGATCTTCTATGGTATTCTCTCGCAGCTGCTCTTGAATTTCCATTGCCGAAACCATACACAAACATAATATCTGCGTATTCGTTATTAGTGAAATGATTTGTGATTATTAGTGAAATCTGAAAATTTTGCAGTTGACACCTGATTTCCCAGTAATAAAGCTTGGCCTTCTGTCAAACATTTTTCTCACAGAAACAAGTAAAAAAATAAATTTGAAGGAATTCAGACGAACATTAAGTAAAATATGTCTGCTCGAAAACGATAATTTACTGAGAAGTTTTACTTTGACATTTTTTTTTCGAGACGGTTTGGGTGTGCCGTTCAAATTGAGGAATGATTTCTATAGAGTTTTTTCTTATCTTTTCAAATTCGATGACAGTTTTTCAGAAACATCGTCAGAAAATTAGCTTTTTCAACAAAGACCATGGGGGCAAAAAATTTCAAGTCCGGTCCTGGATTTTTAATTAACTCAGAATGCGGTTTTGATGAGTTTCCGGAATGCACCATTCCTAGTAAATTTCGACAAAATATCTCCAGCCGTTTCAGAAATATCGCCTATCAAAGTTTTGTACCTGAGGCATAAAACACCCTGTAACTTCGTAACCAATCACGAAAAAAAAATTTCTTTTGTGGTTTTCGACTCGCCTTGAAGTCCGCTTATCACCATTGGTCTATGTAAGGTCACTCATGAATCACCCTGTATAATAAGTATATATTATAATAAGTCAAAGTAATTATTGAAATCGCGCCCATCATCTCTACCATGTTGTCTGCATGATGCTAGGTATATACAAATGCACGGGTAAAGACAGCTTTATTCACGTGTATGCGCGTTAAGGGAGGATAAAGAATTTGTATGATGTCATATTGATACGGAAATTCAAGAAGCGACAAATTAATTGAAAATTGACAGGTTAGACAACATCGCTCACCTATCGACTTCTCTTTTGTGTTCAATATGTGTTCTAATATCTTATCTGTGTTCACTCAACAAAACCTTATACCTAATATAATTCAGCCAACAGGTTACATTCGGATCTTAGTGTACCTATTAGAATTTTCCAAAAATCAAATTTCCGAACACTTTCTTACTAAATGCTTAAAACATTAACGAAATAGGATTTAACCAGTATTTTTTGGATAGTCTTCCGAATAATGTTGATGATGACCTTCCCAACGGTTCTGATGTTCATGATGGTCCTATATGAACTTTGTGAGAGGGTTGAATTCGAATTAGTACACGATGATAATGTACCTATTGCTACATTTTAATGTACGTACTTGGAAGGAGCTAATATAATCAGCGACTACCAGTACTTCCGAAAACATAGATTAACAGGAGACCTCCTCACTTACGTTTCCGAACTCTGGAAAACGTGGTCGAGCACCATGGGGAATATCAAGTGATTGATCGTCCCTGGACACTCGTATCTACGTTCTCCAACAACACCTCAAGATTATTTGGACAATAGCACCTGAAATGTTGCCATAGGACACGCGTCTCCTACCGGAAATGATGACAGTGCGAGCTGGAACTACAACCGAGCCACAGTCAAACCTGTAGGGCGGACGATTTTTAACCGGTCATTCAAAATTACTTCGGTTCGCTCTGGAAATGTGGTATCTTCGGCTAGGATGACCCAGCTGACTGCTCGCTCATTTTTACCGTGCAATACCAATTATTCCTTTCCGTTAATTCGAAGGACGCCATGTTTAAGATCTAACTCAAAGCCATGCAAGTTCGTGTTGTCCATTCCAAGAATGACTTCATCTTCTATTCCTGCTATTCATTCTTGATGCTTAAAAGTTTCGCTGACGATCATGCACCAGGGTAACCTTTACCTGTCCATAAACTATGGCATGAGTATCTGTAGCTGTAGGAAGTCGTCATTTTGTTGGCGAAATTTTCTTTGCAGATGGTAAAATATCGGGACGGATAATTATTTTAGTTGCACCTGTGTCCAGCAGCACCGTTCTTAGTTTGACATCAATAAAGGTCATCCTCCGTGGAAATAGCGTCGTGACGCTATTTCATCTGTGTTGGAGACAGGCGACTTAAGCATGTTACTTAGGGGTTTTCCAAGTCTCCCCTTAGTATGCATTTGTCCAACTCGGCCTTGCTTTTTGAAAACTTGTTTTGCTGCTGCTAACTCCCATATTCAAGTGCACGCGTTAGAGTATCAATCAATGTCACTGGGCGGGCTTATTGCCTCATATCTGGATCGCTAAGACCATCTAAAAGTGATTGTACTAAAAATCACTAAAAAAAGGTTTTCATTTCTGCTAACGGCCTGAGAGCTCTGAATGGGACACATGTTTGAAATTTGAATGGCCCTATCGCATTTCTAAATGACAAACAAAATTAGTCAGTTAGCTCTGACGCAAACAAAGTTTGAAGAATATTTTATTGCTTCTTCAGTGCAGTGCGGACTCTTGAATTAATAAAATCAGGGCCGTTACTCTTCGGGATTAGTCTGCCAATTTGCCAGTGACACTGTCTCGAACCGCAGTACGTAGTTGCTCCAGGAAGTCATTGCAAATCTTTCTCAATATTCTTGGAACATAACTTTTACCTTTCCTTCAAGGACGATGAAATTTTCCTGCAGTATACATGAAAAGAAAAACCTTTTGCCAGTAGGCAAAAAGAAAGTTTTTTTTGTTTTTGGAGAGATTCTACTTTATCAAACTTGTGTCGGACACATCAAGTAAATAAGAAGAGACTCCTCCACCTTCTTTTAACAATTCTTTATGGCACGAGTATCGAGATCTCTTTTCTCGAGTTCTTTAGCCACTAGCAGATTGTCTGCTCCGCGTTTCTGAATGATAAATAAAAGCTAGTTTGATAATTATAACCCATGTATCTTAAGTGCCCTTAAATGGCTTAAGTGGACTTCGCTACGACTGAGATATCAACCGTCATTTGGCCGCTTGTTTTTTTATCGAAAAGTAGACTTTAAGAGGCGACGCGCCAGAAAATTATTTAATTATTGTAATTATTATTTTAAAGTTTAATAAATCTGCCGATGTGAAATATTGTTTATAGATTGATTGTTATTTTCAATGCAATATCACTTTTTTGAACGTCCGACCTCGCTTTAGGCTACGGTGCCGGGCTGTCAGCCAACACCCTTCCAAAATTTGATACAATTTGTAACGTACATTTCGTACGTACCGGCTAAATGCCAGCGACACGGAGACAACGACGCGCGCGCGCAGTGAGTGAGTGATGGTGGGTTTTAGTGCAATGCAACACGGCCGGCTGGCGGCCTCGAGTTTCGTCAACATCGATTGTCGAATTCCAACCTGGAACGCAGGTGCCTGCGTTCTCACCTTTCTTTTCTCTCCTGGAATTCGCTAGAGGAAGGTCGTTTCCGCAAACACAGGGAATTTTTAGCGAAATGGCGTTGTGAACTTTCACTTAAATTATTATAAACATCGCCCACGTTTTTGGCTTGGTGAGTGTTGTAGAATGATTTTGTTAATTGTGCTAGAATTATACAGATCATATTTTCTTAATACCGTATGCTAATTTTAATTACAGCTTTTAAATCCGATCGAGTTTCGCTCCGCTTGTAAAATTTCGCCGATCACATTTTTGATCTCAACCTATCTTGAGGACGAGACATCAATTTATGTACCCTTGGCAAGCAGACTCGATCGGACCGTTCATTAATGCAAGAGTGTTTCTGATACCAATGAAATTACAGCTTTTTCCCTGGAGGCGACTTTTTCTGAGAGGCAATTCTTTCACCTGCGGATTTTCTCCTATGGATTGATTTTTTTCTGAAGGCAACTTCTCCCCCGTAATCAACTTCACCTGGAATCGACTCTTTCCCGGGAAGCAAGTTCTCTCAAACAAGAAGGCAGCCCATTGGTGTTACCTGAGACACCTGAGAAGTTTACCACCAACTAAACTTCCACCCTCTCACCGGAGACCCTGCGAAGATAAGTGCCTTTGCCTACCCAGTTTAATCGATCAGTTCATTCGGATATACTACACGCTCTTGCTTTTATGATTTGTTAACCGTGCTCAAGAGTCGGTGATATTAACATCTGCTATTTTTTCTTTAAGATTAATAACTGTGATATATTTTATATTTTTCAATAAAGAGTACCTGTTGTTCTGCTGACCTGCTTGTTATTGTTGACCCTCTTAGACTAGCGACTCAACCTACGGCCCTTATTTTTCTTGTCTCATGCTCTCAGCGACTATTTTTCCCCTCTAGGGGTTAAATAGCTCGTTTCAAGTGGCACCCAACGTGTCTATCTGCCTATAATTCGTTTCAAATTTCCATTCTCATACGTTTAGATTGCGAAAGGAAAATCTAGCAAAAAATTATTTTACGAACAACTACAGAGATACATCGTCATAAATGCGAACTGGATTTATTTTGTGCAAAAAAAATCAAGAGACATTTTTTGTTTAGAATAAAACAGGCTATCGGAAATAAATTTTTAAATGGTAAACAAATAATAAGACAAAAAGTTGCATCGAAAATAAATTTTAGGGGTTGCGTTTTCCACCCCTTACAACCATGCGGTAAAGCAAATAAATTACTAGCTAAGTGTTTTTTTGGTAGTAGAAAATGTCAGGTTAGTTTCAATATTGTAACTTTTTTAGTGCTTGTGAAAAAATTGTTAAACAAATTTTATGTACCCCTTTAAGGGGCTGTATCTTAACAAGGGATGCTCCAATGAATTTTCTTTATATGAAAGATCCAATCTTTTTTCGATGAGGAGTCACCCCCATAAATGTTTTACACTTATTTGTTACACCCTGAGTAAAAATACACCACATATTGTGATGTGAGTATTACAAAATCAGAGAAAAGAAAATATTGTGATTTATCGACTAAAGTTGCTGCAATAATAATAGATATAATATAGTTGTGCACATTTTGTCTTTTCTGCTCTTTCGTGTTGGGGTGGAAGGAGCTTCTTAATTTCCGATCTGAGAATGTATATGGCGCGTGATAAGGGTAATGTGGGAGAAAATCGGCTCTTCATGTTTTCACGCCTTTGCTTTCAGGCCGCAAAGGCAATTCTTTGTCAGTATTCAGCGGTATTTCAAGGGGATGCTTTATAGAATCCCGATAATGTCTCATTTAAAAAGTTGTACCTTATTTATAGGTTTCAATACGAAAATGCTCGGTGTTACAACAGAATATTGTAAATAGAAAAACTGTTATTCATAAATAACAAAATTCAGTATTTTTTCAGACGATTACTTTTCCAATTCTCTGTTTGCTGTCAGAAAACCTTTTTTATTCAGAAAGAGTAATCGTTATCAAGATTTCACAACAACCACCTAACACCAAATTGGATTGAAAAAATTACAATTTCAATATTTTCATAAGAAAAAACAGTGCCTGCTGACTTTTTAATGTGAAGTTGCAAAATACGGATTGTTATGGTTCCGCCAGTTAAGCGGGGAATTTTGGTTCTATCAATAATTTTCTGCATGCCATTTGTTATAAGCACGAAGCAGCAGGTGTACAATGTACTTTCGGCGTAAAATCTCAGAAAAAAAATGATTCTGTTACTCCTGGACAACTATTTCATAGTTATTTCCGTATTCCACGACATGGAAGACTTCTTATGTACAGGGTGATTTTAAATGATTTCAAGTGAGTTGTTGTCATTACTGAGTTAATAAATTAATGTTTAACACACTGTTTATTTTGAATTTTCAAATTTGTAAGCTTGTCAATTTGTAAGCAAAAATGCAACTATATCAAGGCAAATTGAACAAAAATAGGTACTCACCTACGAAATGTAACATTCATCAGTAATTTATTTTTTTTGGTCAAAGAACAACCACAAGCAGCACGACTAACCATAACGGTCATGTCTCGCGAACAAAGGAATAAGGGAGTCTAGGCCTGGACCAAAAGGAGACAACCTCTAAAAACCTAAATCCTACGGCGGGAACCCAGACTAAAAGGATGCGTGGCTGAATAGTAAATCAGTCCCTTCTGGACTCAACCTCGAAGAAGTGGCGCACCTTCGAAAATAAATGCCTACCATACGTATGGAGCTCTGCGTAAGGGTATTTCTTTAATAGCTCCATTACTCGTGGGCCATATGGACCAAGACACACCTAATTCAAAAAGGGAAGGGGATTCTGAAATGAAAAACCCACAAAAAAAAACTCAGGAGCCGCTCGCAGGAAACTGAGAAAAGAGTAGAAACTACAAAACCAGGGGGAAACTGGAGAACCTAGAATGTTAGGGTTGAAGGTGAACCCCAGTGTAGCAAAACCCGGGACCAGCAAGAACCGGAACAACGTAAAAGAAGGAAAACCTGCACCGAGGCTCTCAGGAGTGCAGCTTAGAGGGGACTTTCTCATTGCTTCCTGCGGTGACCAGACCACAGAGGACTGGCTAGTGCGGTGGGTCAGGGAAATGGAACCCTGGTCAGGAGCGAAACTTGGCACCAAGGACGTTCCGAAACCTAAAAGAGCACCAGTGTGGATACCAGGGACCCAAGAGGAACCAGAAAAAATCCAAAAAAGACTGGGAATTAAAAACCAGGGATTAAAAACCAGAAACGTGGATCCTAGTGGACAAAAAACCTGACACGAAAGGCCAATAACTAATTTTCCTCATGGGAGAAAATAGAGCAACTTCAATGCAGACCTTACCTAAAACCTAACTGGGGTGCTGTTCAAGCGACTAGGTGGGTAAAGGGAAGAGGGAGCCAAGAAGATGTAACTGAAAGAGCTGAGTAAACACCGGATGAGATGAAAAATTGGACTTCTAAAAGGACACTGCCCACTAATGAAACGTGGATCCTAGTGGACAGAAAACCTGACACAAAAGGCCAACAACTAATTTTCCTCATGGGAGAAAATAGAGCAACTTCAATGCAGACCTTACCTAAACCTAACCGGGGTGCTGTTCAAGCGACTAGGTGGGTAAAGGGCAGAGGGAGCAGAGAAGATGTAACTGAAAAAACTGAGTAAGCACCAGCTGAGATGGGCAATTGGACTTCTAACAGGACACTGCCCACTAATGAAACACCTCTCCATAATAAGAGTGAAAAATATCCCAGATTGCAGGAGATGCGGGGAGGGGGAGGAAACCCCATACCACCTAATGTGTGAATGCCCAGCACTAGAGGGAACTAGACTTCTAGTATTTGGGACCGAAATGGCAGAACCAAAAGAAATAGAACAAGCACCCATCGGACTCATACTGAAATACTTTCAGGAGATGGGACCGATGAGATAATTATCCAAAGGGGTACAATAAGCGCAAGCTTCAGTACAAGGGCTTTGAACTTACCCTAGAAGTAATAATAAATAACCATAACGGCCTCTATTCGTCTTTATGTATGAAAGAAATATTTTACACACCTTGCTCACAATATTTACGATCGGAAGTAAGTAGGTATTAATAAGTTTTTACATAAATTATTATTTCTCACGGTCTTTAAGAAATTAAAAAGGAATAAACTTATTCCTCACATCATATTATATAAGGATGGAGAGCATAAACACGCATTCATTCTTACGTTCCAGACATAAGTGATCATGAGAAATTCAATGAAAATATTTTCGAGATGCCGGCACTTCCGGAAATACCCGATATACCGCAAATACTTCCCTAGTTTACCGGGAATAGTTTGTAAATTATTATGTTTTTAAATTGTCTGAAGAATTCTGTTTTAGATTGGATTAGATGGATTCAGATTCAATTTTAGATTGAGTGCTTTATGAGTTATAAACAAAACGTCAAACGAGAAACACAATAGGCGTATCCTTTTATTCACCGGTTGATCCATCTGTTGCAAACGGTGCCATACAAGATATTTTATTTATGTATTATCTGTCAAGCTAATTTATGTTTTAGGGGCAGTATTGAGGTCCTTACTACTGTTTATCATATTAAATTTTCATTAAATTTTATTAATTTGGTTGAAAGTTATTAAAGAAAAAAATTTCCAATGGTGTCCTTTAGGTGGCCGTATCTCCGTAGAGAGGGCCGCCTGGAAAAAAAAATGGGAACTTGTCATCTTTTTTTTTAATGTTCTATCTGATCCCGAGAGATTTCCTACATATTCCCGAACACCCTGTATACTGTAGACTCGTGTAAAAGTAACTGGTAAACTAAAGATGTTTGCAGACAGCCAAGGGACTGCGGGATCGGGATCGGTGCAATTAGAGAGCAGGAAGTAATTGTGCAGCAATTTTCCACTGCAAAAATTGATCCCGAGTTCAGATCTTCCGCTCCCGCTCCCGCGGTCCCCGGTTTCTCAGCGAATATCTTTAGTTTACCAGTTATTTTTGTAAGTTTGACGACTGTCCAAACTTAGCCGCCTTCAGGTTTTGGTCACATGACTAAGAGTTGGGGTTGGTTGAGCGTGCGTACTCGCTATCAACGACGTGCCTCGAGAGGAGCCAGTGCCAGTGTCATTATTATTGTAAATAAACCAGCAGGCACTAATAAACTATGCTGCGCCATAGTACCTAAAGTTATTATTGTTATTAATTTTCGCTTAAAGTATTTTGTTATAATTTATCAGTAAAAACCGACAATTGTGTTGATTCAGGTAAACCTGTGTAATTATATAAGTTGTATATAGTTGTATATATTGGGTATTTCTTTTATTACAGTATTTTTTCACTGCAACAATACGTGTTGGTTTTTCCACCTCAGTCTTACCCGTTCCTGAATTATACTTATTTGTTGAGTTTCTACGATAGAGACTTACAAATCAACACAATATGGGCGATATCAAAGCAAGATTTCATTTCGTATCAGAAGCATTAAACACAAAAACAACGGTGGTCAAGGTCAAAACGATTCAACTGATCGAACAACCAGAAGTTTTCAATTTCCCGGCCGACCAACAAACGAGCGCTTATCACAAAAATCTTTTCGAACATCCAGTGGTAAAAGGAGTCGTCAAAAGTTTGAAGGAACGAAATAAATTCCGAAATGTGGTCATCACTTTAACACAGGATGGTCTCCGAGACGAATATCTGGACGAGGAAGGTAACGTTGTTTTTAACGAGTATTATTTGGAAGTTGTCGGGGACACCCCTCCTCAACCCTTCCCAGTACCTAGTCCTCCACTTGAAAATTCAATGCATTCCATCGCGAAAAATATGGTGATGGGAAAATTTAACGGTAAAAATTTTAACGCGGAGTCATGGTTAAAAATTTTTATAAGTGAATGCAACCGTCTAAATATAGGAGAAGCAAAATTCGCTGAAATTATGAGATTATTTTTAGAAGATAGTGCATTAGAGTGGCACTCGATATTTTTGAAAACAAATTCATTGAACCACGCATGGGAATTTTGGAATAATTCTTTTATTGACACTTTCGGTCAAAAATCATGGTCTGAGATTGAATACGCATACACGTATAAATATTTGAACGGGGCATTTTTTGAATTTGCATTAAAGAAACGGAATTTATTGATCGATGTAGATCCCGAATTGACAATAAATTAAGTCCACATAAAATTAATAAAGCATGAATCAATGAATAAAAAAATTAATAAATAGGTAATGTAATCATAAGTCGTACTTCTATTATTCACGGAAAAAATTGCGGGAGTCCTCCACTTTTAACCCTATTCGTGCAACCGCTAACCACACATAACATTTTTAAACAGAAGACCTTAAACTTACACTCAAAGAATTAGCTGTAAATATGTAGTGTCATATAACTGCATTTAACGTCATTCGACAATCCACGGGACTCTACATTTTTGCCCTCATACAAAATGGCGGCCGCTGGACCATGAGGTTTCAAGTATTCAGCGCTCGGTTCGTCATCTACTCATGGAATAAACATCTCTGGTGCTGAATCCGGTACGTGTTGCTGCATCCTGTGTATTTAGTATGGAAATTGTGTAAAGTAACTGACAGTTCTAAAAATCAATTTCGGAGAAGCGGCAAGCGGAAAATTTTTCATGCAACGAAAGTTTCTGCTTGCCGCTTCTCTGAAATTACTTTTTTGGATGTGTCAGTTACAATACGTCCAAAATAAGTTGGCCGTTTGAGGAGGGAGTATTTTGCCTTTTACCTGCAATATCTGGAAAACTTTTACAAATTATTAACTGGACTACCTATACCCTGCTATAGCCACGCCTGAAATCTGCAATGACCAATACAGCACATCTCTAATACAACCCGTATTCAACAGTATAATTCTCAGAACAGTCAGAACCAGAGGCCAAGTTATTCTGGTCCTATTGTACTCTTACTGTACACAATTTTCGTATCGATGTATAGGTTAGTCCTTGCCCCTTTTAGCTTTTATTTATGTTCATGTATACCTGCTTTTTTCTTCTTTAGGAATATTATGCAGCACCTGTCGCAGAGTCTTAAAAAAATCACTTCGTATGCATCCCTACAAGTCACCACGGTCCAAGAGCTCCTACCGCAAGATTCAATTAACGCTTGCGGTTTTGTAACTGGCTTTGCTTTGTTTTATAACAGTATAAACAATCAAGAACATTAGACATTACATTTTATTCAGACGAAGCATAAACAGTTCGTTAAATGTCACCCACACGTTTTTATAGAAAGATAATGGCACCCCCCCCCCCCACACGTCAAAGATTGGAGTTTGGGGTGCTTTTTCTCGAAGAAGAATTATAGCAGTGATATTTTCCGATCAGACCATGAATTCATCACAAAAATTCACAACGCTATACGTAACCTTGATTCTCGATTTCTTAATCTGCTTCATGGTAATGAGTAAGCTCGTGGATATTTGTGGATATTTTCAGTAAGACTCTGAAATTGCACGAGCTATGATATCTACTTGGAACATTTTTTTCCAGGTCGGCTAAAGAAAAAGTCGGATGTAAAATGGATCCCTGTGGTACGCCGGCATTGATAGAAAAGGCTACTGAAAAAGCTCCATCGACGGTCACCCGCAAGGAGGGATCTCCGAGGTAGCTCGCAAGCCACAAGCAGAAAGCCTCAGAAATATTAAGGGAAATCACTCGACACTTCCCATTGTGTTCGACTGCGCTGTTCCTCAGGTACGTTATGTAGGTGAGATCGAGTTGATCTCTGTTTGCGGAAGCCGTACTGGTGGTCGCTGATATCCATTGCAGCGTAACATTAATTGTTCACAAAACTAAAAGCGGCGGTCATAATCATCCTCGTTTAAGTCGTGTATCAATTTAGTACGGGCGTCAGGAAGATTTTTCCTATGTCAATGTGAAAACCTACTCTACCTCGCTGCATTTTTTGCATACGCTTTTAGGCCGCTTTTATGTCCCAGATTCACAAGAGTCTACTTTACGTAAAGGGGGGGGGGGGGGGGAACAGCAGGGGGCCTGAAAGGTGTGGAATTTGTTTTCTAAGTTTCCCGGCTTGTAATATAACTACAACAAAGGTAATTATTGTACCTGCGTAGAGGGATCGCCGAGCACTACAAGTTTGCTCTTCATAACTTTTGTCATAACTGCAACGGTTGCCGATTTGTCAAATACTGATACATATGTCAAATTTAACATCATTTTTCACGCTCAAACTATTAGCGAATTCAAAATCTTCGTTGACCGAGAAGGGAATAGGATGCGGACTTCATACACCTATGTGGCACTGTAAATTAATCCTCGTTTCTTGCCTGTAAAATTCTATAAAATCTCATCAAGTTGTGTTGTTGGGTGCACGAATAAAAATATAAAATTCTCTCTCAACACTTTATCATAAGAAAAGCAAAAAAATGTCGATCTTAAAATGTGCATTTTTTCCGGCAATACAGTGTGAGCGTATATTTGATAGTGATGCTCCTAATTATTTCATTCATTTTTTTACAAACGAACACGTTTCGAAAATATATGTCGCTCGAGTCCACGTGTTTTGAACATGTGATACGCGTGTTTTCGGATTGTCGAATTGTTTCCCCTGGCAGCTGCTGAGTGGTGCCACTTGACGCGCTGAATACTCCCTATACATAGGGATAGGGATCATAGAAGATATTTTTTAATAAATCCGTTGCAAATAACAAACGGTGTGGGTAACAAACAAGGTGTTAAAAAGGTAACAATTATTAGCACCTATAATATTTCAGTGCGTTTATATTATTTTTCGTATTTCTTCTGATTGCCTCGCGATATTTTATAATAATTGTCACGACACAAACAAGTAAGCTTTATCAGGGAGTATTACTGTAAGTACTTTACAGTAAGGTACATAATATCTAAAAATGTTTTTAAACAAATTTGGTCCCTTTTGATATTCATCAGAACGGCGAATGCAAAGTTCGTATCGGCGAGCCGCTTTCGATCGACCCCTCGTGCTGATGGCAGGATGATGGTTTCTTTGGCGAAGCGTGGCTTGTGTGCGGATGATTGACACAACGACAGGTCTCCGTTATCGAGAAAACGATTTCCCGACGACGTGCATTCTCTGGTTCAAGTGCTCAATTATTTGCCTCACTTGTGCATTAACAGCAGCTTCGCTGAACACCGCCTTTGGATATGATTCTTTCCTGTAAAGGTACGTTTACATAGTGCATACTTGGTACTTTGAATTGAGGAAATTTTACGCTTCTTTTCTTGACTCTAAAGAATACAACAGCCATTTTGATTTTTTTCTCTATTTCGGATCGATTTGGCAATCCTTCCCTTTGTGTCCATTGTCGGTTTCCTGAATCTATAATAAAAATTAAAATTATTTATTTTGTCAATGTATTAGAGACCCAGTACTCGCCCGGTATGAGTTTGCAGAGAAAAAGAAAAAAAACCTAAAACAGAGAGTTCATGATGATGATGATTTAAGCAACTATGGATGTTGACAGTTTTTCCTATAGTGTTGGAGTAACGAACGTCATCAGCTGATAGAGAGTATTGTACCTTTCAATACGACAGCTAACAGTTCCCTTGAAGTTAATTCGTCAGATCAATGGCACACTTTGACAGGTCAAAGATGACGACATTCTAAGAGAAAAATATAGGAAATGTGCTAATTTCCGCATTTTCAGTTTCGAATCCAGTAAAAACCTGCATTTTTGTCAGGAGTGAACCAAAAATCCTAATTCTTACACATTTATGTTTTAGGGAATTAAGAGGGCGACTGAAATTCCATAATGGATGGAGTGGCTAAGGAACTCGTAGTAGTTTCACTATACGTACCATATGACTCTCTCAGTCCACCACCTTTACAAGAGATGGAACAACTACTGGTAAAATACTGAGACGACGAGAACCGCCAGGTCATCATCAGGGCTGATGAAAACTCCCACCGCATATTGTGGGGGATTAACTATAAGAAGACGATAAGAAGAACAATACCTCTGTATCCCAGTATCTCCAAGAAACTAGATCTTTAGGAAACTAGGGAAGTAAACTGACCTTTGTAACATCATGACGGAAAGAAATTATAATCATTACCTTTACTCCTATCAGTAACTTCTTAATAATGTTTTCGTTGGTCTTTTTTTTGTATAATGTTTAAACTGGCCAAAGGTACCTCAACCTTCTACAAACTGATGTAGAAGAAGCTTTAGACAGCTTATCCTTAGAAAATTACCGTAATTTAGAGTGGTTTCAGCAAGACCGTTGTGTACCATATAATGCCAGAGTGGTCCGGGATTATTTAGATACTCGATTTCCAAATTCTTGGATGGGCACCCTCGGCCCATCGCCTTGGCCCCCAAGGTCACCCTCATTGAGCCCTCTTGACTATTACTTGTGGGGTCACATAAAAGATGTAGTGTATTCGACTCCAACAAACAATATTGACCATCTACGTCTGAAAATATCAACAGCATTCGAATCAGTACAGCAAGGAACTCTTCAAAAAGCAGTTGATCACACGACACAGAGAATCAACCTATGTATTCAAAACCACGATGGGAAGTGTGAGCAACGACTATTGTAATAAGTGCGTTATTTTTAATAAAATTCACAGGAAATTTTTTCAAATAGTCTTTGCATACGTATTTTTTTTTCCCATCTCATGTTGTAAAAATCCAGTATGGCGGCCATAACAGAAACAAAAGTTGACTATCCACCCTTAAAATCTAGTAAGCCTATAGGAAGAATTTAATAACACCAACCGATGCAGGGTATGTTACTATAGCGTACCGAGTTTCAGATTGCTACCTGTTCAGCAAAATAAGATATTGAAGAAAAAGTAAAATAACTTTAATAAATCAAAGTTATATATTTTTTTTAATATCTGGGAACGTAAGAATATTTTGACAAATCTGAAAGTCCATGTTTTTAAAATTGTCCAACTTTTATACCATTTAACGAACCTGTATAGGTAGCACTTCTTTAATTTTCTTTTTTAACTAATTCTTTAATTTTACAACTTGATTATATTTTTACGTTTTCTCCACCATTATTAATTTTTTTCTCACTGCTCGGCCTTCGTGTCTGTTTTTTTTTGGAAGGTGAATTTTTTTGCTAGATGTTTATTTAGAACCAAAATCAAAATTTTATGCGAGCAATTCATATAACTTATAGGGAGAGCGAGTCAAAGCAAATTCTTGCCTAGAATATTTCCATATCAACCTATTTTTCATCAGAAATTTTTTAGGACTACCGAAAATTCTCACCACCAATAACGAGAAATGTTATGCATTTTTTCTGCAATGATATTATTGTTTTCAAGCATTCACTGAGTAGTTAATTTATTTATTATTTGTTCCCATAGCCTTCTTTTTGCGGATGACTTGAAGATTTCTTCTGTAGTTAATAACGTCAGTGATTTCCGGGCGTAGCAGAATTCTGTTGATTTCTGTTGGACGGTGGTGTGTTGATAATAATCTCCAGATAAATGTCAACAAATGTCGAGTGGTCACCTTTACCAAGAAAAACAACCCTCTTGTATTCAGCTGCACTTTTCATTCTACCAACTTTATCCGTTCCAACTCCATAAAGGGATCTTGGGGTAATTTTTGATAGTGGTCTTTCCTTTCCTGAACACATTTCTAGTATTACCAAATCTGCGATGAAAATGCTTGGATTCATAAGTAGGAACTGTAGAGATTTTAGAAATATTAATTCATTGAAAATTCTTTTTTACTCCTACGTTAGATCCAAATTGGATTATTGCAGTATTGTGTGGTCACCCTACTACACATGTCACATTGGTCAGGTCGAGCGTATTCAGAGGAGGTTTTGCTCAAAATGCTCAGTTAAAGGGTGCCTAATGAGTTTCCCACTAGAGGCATTGATCATGACTTGCTGCTCAGACAATTCGACTTCATGTCACTGGAGAAGACGCGGAAGCTAGTCGCTGTTAAATTTTTATACTGTCTCTTCCATAACCGTATCGATTGCTCATCAATACTTCAACTTTTTAATTTTCATATCCCTCTTTCAAATTCTAGAAATGTAAAAACGTTTGCCTTGCGCATAGCAGTGTTATTTAATTATTTACTTTATGTTGTTTTATAAAATTCCTTATTTAATCACCAAATAATACGCCCTACACAAAACAAATCACACTTTTGGGAATAGTAAACATTAAAATAAACTATGTGACGAAATGTTAAGTAAAATTATTGTTGTATCTTGTATCTTACCAGTAGATACGACCACTCGTAAGATTTGAACATTCGAGGGAACATGCGACAACATTAGCTAGTATGAAATTTAACTAAAACTGTCATATCTTCAGCTTCATGAACATATAACACAATTTCCTGTGATATTGCTAGATACGACAGCTTAGCTAACAATAGAACAACAATTATTTCAGTTACGACAAATTTTTAACTCTTAAGAGGAATTAGGACAATCTAGATATGTAGCTCAGAAAGATAGATCATTGTCTCCAGAGCATAACGATATCTTAAAATCGACCAAAATATTGTAAAGACGACATTTGGATGCAAGCCTAAAAAAATTATCTATTAATTTATAGTAGGTAATAGGAAAGATGTGAAGAAAATAAGAAATCTCTATTTTCTTGTTTTTAGTATATTTTTTTAATAAAACATCAATTTAGGGGGACAACATCATTTTACGAAAATCATCCATAGATCCTGACCCCCAAAATACGAAAAAGTGGTTCTCCAAAATTCACTTGCCCACGATATACAGGTGCCCGTTTTTACAGAAAATTTATGTGAATCTCAGTTATCTTAAGATACAGGTACAAAGTCGGTTAAATGTTTTGTTTTTATTTTTTAATTAAATGGCCAATCACAGTAGCCGTTTTTAACCGAAACATTATCACGACACTTTTCAACAAGGAATCCAAAAATAATTTTGCAATAACTCTACCTCTCTAGATGGGGAAGCATCGATAGTCAACTTTGGATTTTCTGAATGGGCGCCATATTGGATTTTTCTCTTTTTGAACTAAATTTATTTGTTTGATTACCAAGATGTATAACACTTTGTATTATAATATTTTGGAAAAATCCAATATGACGTCCATAAGAAAAAAATATAACTAACGATTTTTCGCGATCTGAAAGTGCTAGAGCGGTTAGAAAATATTTTGATTCTTGTTAATGGGTGCCCTAATAATTAGATGGTGAAAAATCGATATGGTCTGTCCACTGAGTGTTGTCCGTTGTCATGCCACACTGGTTCTGACTAAACAATTTCACTTAATTCGATTTGATTCATACACTTATTTCTAAGTCGCACCAGATGTGGTATGGAAGTTCGCGTCAGTGGCGTGTGTTGAGGAATAATGAATATCCTACAAATATATTATTTCGACCAGTTATTGACGAAGTAGAGCCTTGAAACTTTTTGATATTAAAAATGTATAATCCAAGTAAGTAACAATGATAACAATAAATTGTTATGATTGTGATTAGAAAATAAATATCATGTCACCTACTTGCTGGGTGGCGTTTAAAAGAAAGCATACGACCTCCGTTTTCTTTTCATCCAGTGAAATATTCTAGCAATTTAACCACAAGACCACGTCCTAGGGAGTTCAATCGTTTCCCAGGCATTTTGTGTAATTTTTTGTAGTTCGTTGCGAGAATATACCCTATACGTTATTTTTTAAACGTTAGAAAAACAAGGCAATAGATTTTTAGGTATTCACGCTATTAATAAGTTACTCATAGTTTATCACATCGTAAAATATCACAGGTAATTCTGCTGAATTCGTATAAAAAACGTTTCAAATTACAAACCTTAATCAGTATTTAGTGCGTCACTGCCACTGACAGTAGCCGATCAAGCTGGACGACAATCTTATCGTATCAATCTAAGCGTATCAAGACGCAAGCTGTACTTCCGTCTCACTCTCGCTCATATTTTTAGAATTGCTGACGATTTAAACGTATTTCTGACAATACGTCCCAATTTAACTCAATTGACTATGCAATGCAATAGAAGGAGTAAAAAACATAACGAGATGATGTATCCTTAGTTATCACAATAGACAACACTCAGTGGACAGACTATAGCTATCTTCTTTTCTTATTTTCTTTATTGGATTTTTCCAAAATGTTATAACACAAATGCCCGTATTCACAAACGATAATTTCCTAAATAATTACGTAATTATTTAAATGAGTGAGATGGAGATAATATGCAGTTTTTTTGCAATAGAATGAGATGGGGATAATTGATTACGTAATTATTTAGGAAATTATCGTTTGTGAATACGGGCGAAAGTGTTATACATCTTGGTAATCATGAAAATAAATTGCGTTCAAAAAAGGAAAAATCCAATATGGCGCCCATAAAAAAATCGAAAGTTGGCAATCGATGCCTCCCCATCTGGAGACTAGAGTGATTGCAAAATTATTTTTGGATTCCTTGTTAAAACGTATGTAAAAATGTTTTGGTTAAAAATGGCTACCTTGATTGGTCATGGAATGAAAAAATAAAAACAAAAATTGCAAAATTTTGAATTTTTTCCAATATTTTGACAACTAATCAGATTACTAATCAGTAAAAAATATGAAACTTTGCCCCCATTTAACCGACTTTGTATCCCTTAAGATAACTGAGATCCCCATACATTTTCGCTAAAAATGGGCACCCAGTATATAAAGAATGTCCCAGCTCATTCGAGCCGGTCTCTGTAAACCAAATTGGTTGATATTCAACACCAACTGTAAAAGCCAATCTTAGTTTTTTTTTTATATTAAAATGCAATAACATAAGAGCATTCCATAAAAAAAATTTTGATTTATCACTCTCATAATTGGAACACACTTTATAGTCCAAAATAATTTTGAATAATGACCATTATGATCCTGTACTCGAAATATAATTTTTTTCTTAATCCATCGTCGGGAATTTTCGATTTTAAAAACGCTTTTGTAGCGTCATTTTTCAACATTAGATAGTGAACGAAATGTTGCACTGTTGTAAAACTTTTTAAGCGCTTTTGAATTTCGTTAAAAAAAATTAAAAAAGTCGCTACCTCCCTTTATAATTCCAAAATAACCGTCCACGAGACACGATTTCTGGTCACAGTTTTCAATCTAGTGGACTGAAATTCTTGTGGGAGTAAGATATCCATAAGCAGTGGTCTGATATTGCATTTGAGGAAAATAGGCAGAGCCGTTTCAAAATAGCGACCATTTGAATTTTTGGAAAAATGTCTATTTTTGAAATTCTGTATGAGCAAGACGCCAAAAAAAATCTTAAAATAAATTAACAGGATTGGAAGAACGTTTTTCGAACTTGAAGTTAGTGTAAAAAAAATGCAATTTTATAATTAATAAGCCAGTGACGTGGGTAAAAACAGCTAGATTTCTACTTAGCCATTTTTGAGTACATTTTTAAAGGAATTAAATTGAAATTTTCAGTGCTGACAGCTATACTAATTAGCTAAAAACCGTAAAAAATTTCAAGAAGAAAATAATGAAAAGGGCGATATTCGAATTTTGTACATGATTTTTGTTTCTCTAAAAATTTAAATTTTCGATTTTCCAAAGGCCACTTGTACAATTTTGAAAAATCTTCAATTTATATTTAATATATGTTAATTAGGTATCTCGTCCGGATCTGAGTTCACAGATGAATAAATTCTGGGCTTCAGAAAAGCTTATTTATTCCGGGATGCTAGTAGCAGATTTACAAAAGAATATAATAATCATACATTTACAAAATCAGAACTGTCCAGCTGGGTACCCGCCGATGGCCTGTAAAATAAACATAAAATCCTTAAACTAAACAATTTCACCATTTCACCGAGTACAGCGTGGGCGGTAGGTATCTAAAGGCCCAGTTACACGGTGCGTGGTTCGGCGAACCACAGAACTGGTGCGTGGTTCGCAGAGACTCGCACTTTAGCGAACCAGGGATGGTCACACAGTTCGTGGCTCGTTTAGTATTTTTTCGCAATCGGTTCGCCGAGACAATATGGAACCCAGTTTGTTTTATTGAAAGCAATAGGAGCGCTCTCCCAACTGTCAAGTCAATTATCAATGTACACGTAACCACCGATCATGTCAGTTCGGAGAAAATTTCCAGGGACCACGGCAAAAGTGCCCGGAATCAATTACGATTATACCATTAAAAAGCAGTATACGAAGACTTGCTATCAATTTCCTAACTAAGATCACTTTTAATTTCCGCCTGTATGCAATAAAAGACACAAATTGTCATAAAATAAATTGCAAAACTGATCATTGGTTCGGGATATGGCGAACCAGCACGAACCGACGACAAACCTACACGAACCTATCGGTTCGCCCGCTTTGTTCTGTGCAAATTTACCGACTCCCGATGGATACAGCGAACCATACACCACGAACCGCGAGCCCATAGCGAGCCACCTATGTCACACGGTGCGTGGTTCGCGGCTCTTCGAGACAGGTTCGCCGAACCACGGACCGTGTAACCGGGCCTTTAGAGCAACACGTCGCTGCACCAATGGATTATAAAGGCCCAGTTACACGGTGCGTGGTTCGACGAACCACGGAACTGGTGCGTGGTTCGCAGAGACTCGCACTTTAGCGAACCAGGGGTGGTCACACAGTGCGTGGATGTCTTTCGCAATCGGTTCGCCGAAACAACATGGAACCTCTAGTTTGTTTTATTGAAAGCAAGTTTGATAATGAAATCGTAATTGATTCCGTGCTGTTGTGCCGTGGTCCGTGGAGATTTGCTCGGAACGTTCCGTCTACAGATGCGCTAGACATCATCAGCGGTTACGTGTAGGCAGCTGGACATGTGTGGACATGACTGGACAGCTGGGAGAGAGCGACTATTTATAGGATGATGGTCTGCTGACGTCATACCCCTTCCGCTAGCTATCTGCACTGTAGCAACGGCCGATCTCTCCGATGATGTCATAGATTTCTGAATCAGACGATGACTTTTTTGAGTGTGACTTAACGCCGGATACGAAATCCTCGACAGTTTCATTCCTTCCTCCTGCCTATTAAAATTATTTGGATGTTTATAAGTTTTAATAGACTGATGCCCGTATTCACAAACGATAATTTCCTAAATAATTACGTAATCAATTATACCCATCTCACTCTATTGCAAAAAAACTGCATATCTCCATCTCACTCATTTAAATAATTACGTAATTATTTAGGAAATTATCGTTTGTGAATACGGGCATAACAATGTAAACGGGTGTAGTGTGAAGTAGTGGACAGCGATTTTAATTTCTTCAAAGCAAATGGCATGATGATCCTGAAGTAGTTCCGATGTTTGTACGCATACATCGGAACTACTAAACGCAACGTCAACACCCGCGTGACCGAACATAAAAGAAACTGCCGGCTGGGCCAGAATGACAAGTTAGCTGTCGCGGAGAACGCCGTGCTTCAGGATCACCATACCATTTGCTTTGGAGAAACGAAAGTCCTGTCCACTACTTCACACTACTAAACCCATTTATATCGTGATGCTATTGAAATTTATAAATATCAAAGAATGAAACTACGGAGGATTTGGTATCCGGCGTTACATCTCATCAAAATAAGTCATCGTCTGACTGAGGAATCTATGACATCATCAGAGAGACCGGCCGTTGCTCTACGGTGGAGATAGCTAGTGGAGGGGGTATGACGTCATCAGCCATCGAAGATTACATTTTAATTCCCGCGTACATGCAATACAAGACTCAATTATTGGCATAAAATAATTTGCAAAACTGAGCATTGGTTCGCGACATGGCGAACCAGCACGAACCGACGACAAATCTACACGAACCTATCGGTTCGCCCGCTTTGTTCTGTGCAAATTTACCGACTCCCGATGGATACGGCGAACCACACACCACGAACCGCGAGCCCATAGCGAGCCACCTATGTCACACGGTGCGTGGTTCGCGGCTCGTCGAGACAGGTTCGCCGAACCACGGACCGTGTAACCGGGCCTTAACACTTAAATCTCCGATATGGAGTCCATAAAGAAATACGACACTCTTTTTAACAGAGGTAGTTAGTCGAACAGTCGAATAATAAATAACAGTTATTTAAATAATAAAACCTGGGTACACCAGAGTTCTGTTCTGCTAATCTGGATCCCTGGTAATCTTAACTAGTAAGGAAATGGGCAAACTGACCTTGACCCAGGTACTGATGTCCTTCGGACGGGGTTGAGAGTGTGGCGTTATCTGCCTAGAAGGACACACATCCACACATCTTCCCGTGAGATTAATATTCACTTGACGGATGCTTCTCAAAGTAATCCACAACTTATACGGTCGATCTTCCGACCACTATGTAGTACTTAGGTAAGTATATCTCGGTACATCAACTAAGTATTTCCCTTTATTTGGGGCTGTTTGAATGTGATTTTTCTTATTATCCTTTATTAATTATCCCACAACCCTCACTGTGACATCTGTCTCCTCTCATCACCAAAGTGATAATTGTTATTATTAGCACGTAATATTAGCACGTACTGATTTGGAATCAGTACACACTGTAACTTTTTTTGAATTTTATGGTGTAAAAAAAATTCCATTTCTAAAATTAGTTGGTCAGTTAAATTGGTTACAGGAAAAGGGGTAAAATTTCCCAATATCTGTATTTATTTTATAACCCGTTTTCAAAGATTGAACTGAAATTTTTACAGTAGACAACAAATTATAATAATACAAAATATGATATAACAATGAAAATTTTCGTAAAGTCAATTCAAAAAACGGTGGAAATAATCATACTTGAATCGCAAAAAAATACACTACCTATTTATGAGAATGATGCAAGATTTTTCAAGGCTGTTTTGGGAAACAAGATGTCTTGTATGTCGTAAACTCTGAAAAAAGGACCACCTGTATATAATGTATATTGCGGAGAGTTGAATTTTGGAAAACCACTGTGTTATTTATCAAGAATACACTAAAACCTGTCTAATTCAGCAGCTCCATCGTGATTCTGAGGGACAATTTTAACCAGTAAAAATTTGTTAAATAATCTGAAAATAAGTTACCCTACACTCGAAACATTAAAAACATTCGGTCTATCCATCATAGTCCTGATACTTTGAGATCGCGGTGCTGTTCTTGTAAAGTTTTCATGTCAAATAACACTTCGTGTAATAATGATAGGTAGTATAAATATCATTATAAATAGATAAAATCCTATGCTGAACTGAAAAGAGGGAAAACTATTTGCTTCCTCTTGGTAAAGCTATAACAATATTTTAGGTCATAATAACATTCTCATATGCATTTAATTTCGTACACGGAATATGGCACGAAGTGTTCTCAAAAAATAATAAACGCATGGTGCGATCGGCCTGCACTTGAAATTGTTATATTTCTCTTAACAAGCCAAATTATGCGTGAAAATGACATTTTATGCGACATTTTGAATAGCATTTCGATCGGCACGGGGAGTCTGATTGATATGAAAGGCTGTCACAGGTTATAAGAAGGTGGATTATTGGGAATAGGCAGAATTCAAATCGTTGACAGGTATTTCATGGATAAAACATCCACAATAACATTTCGGAATGGTACTTAATATACCTATTTAAGAAGAATGATGGCAATTAAAAGTTTTTTTTAAACAGATGGTACTTACCAGATATTCCATCATAGGTCCACCATTCTTGCCAGTTGTCACACCCCACTGAAAAAAAAAAATTAAATAAATTTTACATCGACTGAATATACGAGTAGTTTGAATTTATAGATTTTGAAGAGTCATCCTTAAAACCATAAATATTTAGGTGATCTGAATCTACTTCTGGAAATAGATTTACTGGTCCCGTAAAAGACATTTACGTAACTAATTTCAGTCCGGCAAATGGCACAGGGTGTCTCATATATACAGGGTGTCCCATAATATGTGGGCAATCTCCCGGATTTGGGTAAATTTCGTAAAAATAAATGAAAAAATATCTATAAAATTAATTCCTCAGAGACACCCCTACAAAGATATTAGCTGTTGAAGTTGAGGGTTGAAAATCAATTTTTTGCAATAACTTTTTTATTTCTTGACCGATTTTGATAATTTTTGGTTTTATTTTGTATTGTTTTGGACTGTTTAGAATAGTGTTTCATAATCTTTGGTAGCTCATACATAGACCTCGGGATGGCATAACCCCCTCATTCACTTGAAAGAAAACAATAAAAATAATAATTTTACAGTTTTTTAAGGTTAATTTTCTTTTTATTTGATATTTTTTACATGAAAAATGTATCTTTATTTATTTCGATAGAGCGAACCGTTATCGAGATAAACGTCCTTCTAATAGGTGATGCGTCGCAGGAACTTTCTAAATTTCAAGTAAATTTTAACAAGATGGCTGACCTTTGACAGTAAATTGAGCAGGAAACAAAACAAAAACTTAATTACATACACGTCAAATAGTGTCAAAGATTTCATTTCATGCAGATTCAATTCCAGCTGATTTTAAAATGAGTTATACACAAACGCTGAATACGCAGAAAATCAGTTAGAATTGAATCTGAATGAAATTAAATCTTTGACACTATTTGACGTGTATTTAATTAAGTTTTTGTTTTGTTTCCTGCTCAATTTACTGTCAAAGGCCAGCCATCTTGTTAAAATTTACTTGAAATTTAGAAAGTTCCTGCGACGCATCACCTATTAGAAGGACGTTTATCTCCATAACGGTTCGCTCTATCGAAATAAATAAAGATACATTTTTCATGTAAAAAATATCAAATAAAAAGAAAATTAACCTTAAAAAACTGTAAAATTATTATTTTTATTGTTTTCTTTCAAGTGAATGAGGGGGTTATGCCATCCCGAGGTCTATGTATGAGCTACCAAAGATTATGAAACACTATTCTAAACAGTCCAAAACAATACAAAATAAAACCAAAAATTATCAAAATCGGTCAAGAAATAAAAAAGTTATTGCAAAAAATTGATTTTCAACCCTCAACTTCAACAGCTAATATCTTTGTAGGGGTGTCTCTGAGGAATTAATTTTATAGCTATTTTTCATTTATTTTTACGAAATTTACCCAAATCCGGGAGATTGCCCACACATTATGGGACACCCTGTATGTATAAGTCATATAATTTGTCCTTATACCTTTTTGAGGAACCCGAAGGTATTGCGTTATGAAAATATAGAAAAGTTCATATAAACATATAATGTTACCTAAAGAGTTTAGTTTTCAAGATATATGCCCGTATTCACAAACGATAATTTCCTAAATAATTACGTAATCAATTATCCCCATCCCATTCTATTGCAAAAAAACTGCATATCTCCATCTCACTCATTTAAATAATTACGTAATTATTTAGGAAATTATCGTTTGTGAATACGGGCAATAGAGTATAAAATAAAAAAATCGTTTTTTCAATAATATCTTGAAGACCCTTTTTCCGATTTTGGTGAAATTTAACAGTGATGTTCGTTGTGATGAGACCCTAAGTTAGCACTAACTGTATGGTATCCCACTGATTTGTTTTACAAAGTTTATATTTTTTCGGGTTTCTAAGCAGCTAAAAATACAACTTTTTATCGCTTGATATTTTTTCGTATCTTACTTGGTTCTTGAGAAATAATAAAAAAATCACGTCAATGCATATCGATAAGTCATTTACGATATAAGTAGGATACAGACATTGTTACCTCACGCATGTCAATTTTTCAGGACGAGGTCATTAGGCCGAGTCCTGTACCTACTCACATAAGTGCGTTGACAATGTGTATCCTACGTACTTCGTACAAAATTTTATCTACAACCATGAGAAATTAATTATTTTGATTTCCATTATTATTATTGGCCATGAAAAACATACAATTTAACCATTCGTGGCTTGAGTTATCTATGCGTGAATACTGTAACTATGAATAATAGTTATTATTATTTTTATTAGTACTTCTAGGGTAGGTTCAAAACCCTCTTATCTTTGTCTTGGATCCATCCGTGTACCAGGTGCATTGGTTGTTTTTAGTTTTGATTTCATATTCTTTTGTTGCCTTTCCTGGTATCATGGTTTCCAGATGTTTGAATATTTCTGTGTGGTATCCTTTCCTTATATTGAAGGTCCCATGCAGTGTTGTTTTACTTTGTATGCCGACACTAGTGCCTCTGTCTCCACCACCAAGTGAAGTGGCGGGAGACCTATAGGAGCACCTCCATGGCTGCTGTTGGTGTTGTTCTCATCGCTCCTGTTATTGTTATTAACGCAAGTCTTTGTACCTTACTAAGCTTTGTAACATGCTCCTTTTTTCTGGATTAATGCCACCATAATAACGAGCCATATGTAATCGTGGTGACTATTACCTTAGTGTACATTCAGGGTGCCGTTTCTGGTTTCAATCCCCGCGTTCTACCTATCATTCCTCTACTGGCCGATAAGGCTTTGGTAGCCTTTTTGATTGTTCTTTGTATGTGTGTTCCGAAGTTACGTTTGTTATTCAGGGTAACACCCAGATACTTAGCCTTCATGCTTAGTGGGATTTCTTGTCCTCCAAGTTTTAGTCTCTTCAGGTCTTGAAGATTTCTTCTTTTCGTGAAGGCAATTATTGTAGTCTTGTCAGGATTAACTGACAGTCGTTCTCCTTGGCACCATTTTTCTACTATTCTAAGAGCTTGTTGCATGAGATTTGAAATAATCTCTGCATGCTTGCCCGTTGTTAGAATAGTGATGTCATCTGCATATCCTTGCGCGTGAATTCCCTTTCTTTCTAGTTTCCAGAATTGGCTGTCGACAACCAGGCTCCACAGCAAAGGTGATAGCACTCCCCCCTGCGGGCATCCTTTATCGGCCCATCACCTTCCTACTCGTGTTTCTTAGCGACCATTTGTCTGCTTCTAATTGTGGAGTCTATCCAGTCCGTAATGGCTCCGTGAAGTCCCCGATTTTCCACAGCTCTCTTTATAGAGATAAAAGAGTTGTTGTGGAAGGCTCCCTTTATATCTAGAAAGGTCCGTAGTCCAATTTCTTTATTGATGAATAATAGTTACTGCGTAGCTAAGGACGCGTTAGGCGACAGCAAGTTAAATAGATAATAAATAAATAAATAAATAAGGTTTATTGACATAATGAACTAGCACTTACAGCAAGAAACTATGATTACATGACAAAATTATAATTATACGACAGAATCTTAACGATGTAAATACTGTCAATAAACACAGTAGTATCCATGAAGGCATAGCCTTGTATATGGGGTGTGAGATATAAATCTGATACGTAGCGTGTGTTCAAAATTCTTACCAATGCAAATTCAATTAAATACCACCATAATGCTAATACAACAATACAAACAATACCTAATATACACACATACACGCATATATACAGCTATGGTAATCAGCAGCAGTACCCTCTAGTAGATTGTACCAATACACAACAGCAATAGTAGCAATACACAACATCCAAGCTCATCAATATACATACAATACATAAAAAAATGAACAGGGAAAAAGAATGTCCAAGTGAATTGTAAACCCCTATCTCAACAATAGGTATACGAGTTCTTGATATCAATCGCTTCGTATATCAAAAGACGAGGCACATCAAGTATGTATAATTTAACCCTTTTAACGAATAATCTCAAAGAATTTGTCTGTTTTATCCCAATAGGTAGCCGACTATAAATCTTTGGTGCCAGAAAAGTATAGCACCTTTGACCAAACGTTTTCTTTTTTTTTGGTATAACGTAAGTCTCCCTCCCTTGTCGAGTAGCATAGTTATGACCTACCGGTAAAGACTGAATTTTATTTTTGTGAAGATGTTTGGCTAACTCAAGAAAATACAACTGTCTGATATCGAATATTTTGGATTCCTCGTATTGTAATTCTGTGCTATAGCAGGTAAGGTCTGTTATACATTACCTTGAGTAACCACTTCTGAGTTATATTTCTAGTATTCTCAAATAGTGGTTCGTAAGTCCACCCCAAGCTAATATCCCATAACTGAGAAGATACTGAACCAAAACGAAAATTGTTCTCATTTGCGTAGTGTTAAGAAAAGTCTTCAGAAATCTAAACTTAGGAATAAGACATCTCACTTTTTTAACTGTACAAAACCTGTGGTTCCCATCTTAGATATTTATCAATGAAGACACCCAGGTATTTAATTTTTTCGGCCTTTCCAATTGTCATCTTCGAGCCACGTACCATTAGCTCCGTGAAGACTGGTTGGTTCAGTGAATTAATGCTGAAGGGTATAAATTTTGTTTTCTCTATATTCAGTGTCATCTGTTTGTCATTGAGGTAACCAAGAAATGTCCCAAAATCCCTCTCTGCATTCGCTCTAATTCCCTTCCAACAGTGACCACGGTAAAAAATGGCTGTATCATCTGCATACCCAATTACTCTTCCACTAATAGGCAACTCAAACAAATCGATAATATATAGTAGAAATAAGATTGGCCCCAAGACCGAGCCCTGTGGTACACCGTAATTTATTCTCTGTTTTGAGCTGATCACGCCATTACACCTAACAGTGTGAGTTCTCTCCCTCAAGTAGCTCTGCATTAATTCAAGCGCTTTGCCCCTAATGCCATACCTCGACAAACAGCCCAGTAGTTCTAGGTGATTTACTGTGTCAAAAGCTTTGGCGAGGTCCACAAAAATACAGAGACAAGACTCTCCGTCGTCCAAAGCATTGTATGCTTGGGAAGTAAGACTCGCCACCGCATCCTGTGCAGACCTCGCACATCTGAATCCATACTGCTGGTGAGACAATATATTATATCTGTCCAGAAACCCAGAAATTCTCACCTTTATTATCCGCTCAAAGATCTTTGCTATACTTGACAACAACGAACTTGGTCTATAGTTGGTTACATTGCAGGATCGCCCGACGTGAAGAGAGGAACAACAAGAGCCTCCTTCAATACATCAGGGAAAAAGTTCGCTTTCCATGCAGAGATTTATCAAATACACCAACGGCTTCTTAATATAATCTACTAGATTCTTCAGTGTGTTCGTCTGTATCCCATCAATACCTGGAGATTTGTTTTCTTTTAGATCCGTGATAACTTTGAATATTTCTCTTTCAGTTGTTGGGGATAGGTAAATAGAATTTCCAAAATCACCCCTTCTTCTCCCAACATTAGTCTCGAATTTCCGCGATAGATTTTCTCCAGCCTTACTGAAAAATTCATAGAAATAATTGCTCATTTCTCTGTGTCACCTTCGAGACTAGTGTTTTGTTCCGTGTTCTTTATCATCTTTACACTCCTCTGTCCTTTGTCCCGACCAATATTTTTTAGGATCTGAAATAATTTATTTGGCTCCTTATTCCTCGCTATGTTTGCATAGTAGTTCATTTTTGTGGTCTTTGTCAAAGTCTCCAATCTATTCTTATAGGTACATCCTATATTCCGATTTCAGATCGTCGCATGTAGGGTTTTCTTTAAGTCTCCTATATAACTTATTTATTAATCCCGATCGATCTTATTAATCCTGCTGTTATCCGGTGTCCTTGGAGAGTTACCTTTTGAAATCTTAACCGCCTTTGTATGTGTCCCTATCAGAAATATCAACCTGTCCACAAAAATATTCATTGCCTTATTTACATCTTTTTGACCATAAACTTCTTGCCATGTTTCTTGACTTGCACTTGTTAGTAGAGCTCTGTAATCTATGAGTCGCTTTGTACACAATCGGTTAGCTCTCTTACCCATAGTACTCGAAAATATACATTTCAACATTACTGGCCTAAAGTTATCATATTTACCATCTCTTGTTTTCAAGAAGATATGGTCTAAGCAGGACTCACTGTGGCCCTGTCGACGAGTAACTCCTGTAATTACAGCAATATATCCATGTTCATAGAGTGCGTTCAGATATTCTTCAGCACTGTTAATATCAGGCCCGGAATTTTCGGTAGTCCTCTCAAGATGGAGACTATCAATATTGATATCACCAATTATTATTTCAATATCACTACCCTGTTTCCTAGCGGTTAAGTATGACGCCAAATCATTAATAAATTGATCCCTGCAAGTAGACGGTGACCTATATATTGCCAAAATATTGATGGATCTCCCATTGTATGCAAATCCCAGGCTGATCACCCTTGTGGACCCAACCGGTTCAATCCTGCAATCATACACAAGATCATTCCTTATGTATACCACAACACCATCAGCCCTATTCAAATCACCCTCATTATACACTATATCATATCCCTGAATATTAAAGACAAATGGATCAGCCAGGTGTCAACACTCTGAAAGCACTATACACTGAAATGATTTTTTTAAGTCATCGAGTATGATCATCAATTCATAAATTTTTTTTTGTATGATTCTAATATTGGTGTGAAAAATTTGAAAGTCGTGGGGGTTTTCCACGAATGTACCTTTAATGTCTCGCGCGTTCTTTAAGGTTACGAACTTCTCTGGCTCGCAATCTCTGATATATGAATCCATCTAAAGATCAAGATCAAGCACTCGCAATCAAGAGTCTACAAGGCTCAACCACCATACAAAAGAACAATGAGTACAATATCAAAAATCGGAGAGAACATACAAAAATATCAATACTACACTATCAATAAAAAAAGCCAATTAAACAAAAAAAAACGGTCAATATTAAAAGCTAACATAATAATGTCTAGATCGCTACAATCATTACTCAAGTGCCAAAAAAAGAACACAAAAATTTACATGAAATTTAAAATTTACATGAGCATAATATACAGTTTTATACAGTTGGAAACCCAAAAACAAGGGTAACAATGCTCTCTCATCCAACGCAAAAAAAAAAAGTTTATTAAAAAAACTTAAAGCGATAGAATTAGATCATTTTTAATTCTCCATATATGGATAAATGGCCAATCTAAGTCGATGATCCTGTATATATTCACTACGTAATAGGATGAAAAAATATATCTTATTGAAGCAGATGTGTTAATCTAGATGATGATGTGCTCTGGTGTCGTTTGTAGTTTTAGCTAACAGCATATATCTTCAATTTTCCACATTTCCGTATCCTACGTATTATGTGTGATAGTGTAGTACATCCTGTCACAAGCTGCAATATTTGAATTTCAAATTGAAATCAAATATTCAGGCGTCGTGCATGTTCTGGTTGACATCCCCCGTTAAAACATTTCACAGCTTTCAGCAGGGCCCTGATTTGATGGAGCAGGTCGATTGACCCAGATACAATCATAAAATCTGTCATAGTATTTTCCTATTTCCTGCTTGCTGTCCGCTATAAGGCTGGGCCGTTATCCTTACTTGCTTCCTTCGCTCATTCAGACGCTAGGATGACTAGTTAAAGTTTCAATACACCGGGGAGCTCGATCGTTCAGTTCAGAGTTGTAAATAATGCATTCACTCGTCGAAACTCTACCCTCCATGTAGAACAAACCTAGGGCTAATTTCAAATCTCTCGTAGGAATGCATCTTGCAGCGTTTCATATTAAATTTCATTAACAAGATATGTTTCTTCTCCAAGCTTGGCTATACTTTAAAATTTATAATACCCTTAACTAGTAAAGGTTATTGTAGCTTTTTAGTTATTGGTAAACGTTACCCACAATCAGTGCAAAAACTTTTATTGCTTATACTTAAAGTGTACTAGGTGAAAGATCCGGTTAACTTATACAAATGTTGACAAGCGACTATAAACTTCGTTATTTTGGCTATCTGATCCAGCAACAGATATCATACCCATGGAAGAGCTAAACCGAATACAAGTTTACTAGCCTTAATCGTTCAGTACATTTTTTCTAGAGGTGACATTACAAAAATTTTGGAGATACCCGAAGTTTGTCTACCATGTTTATGGATATCTTGTAGGTAAGCAAATAATAATAATAATACTAATATTGTTAATAATAATAACTTTATTTGCCTAACAGATTACAGTAATCCAATTATAGGACAAGTATTCAAAAACTTGACAAAAAATAAAAAAATACCTGGATACTATAAATATAACAAAAGTAACAACAAAAACGAAAGGTTATACATATATGTATGTATATAAAAACAAAAAAGTTGATCAACCACAACTTCAACATTAGCTCTTTAACCTGAATTAATAGTCCTCTTGAATCCATTGTGACATATTGAAAACGTCACAGTTATTACATATATCATTGTAGTATACCTAAACACATTCTAAAAACCGGTGAACATTAATAAATTGGTCCTTGGTATTGGCATAGATAAGAGTCTCGGCGATCTAATGTTTACCTAATAAATGCAAAAATACAACTCAGCCAACAACCAAGGCGAGTCCACCATCCCATTCAGTAACTTGAACAGAAACAGCAAGCAAAACTGTATGTGCCTGTCAGATAGTGACTGGAAATCAAAGGTCTCTAACAAAACAGACTGCGGAAAGGATATACACCACGACTTCTAAGGAACAATAATTTGAGGAATCTCCTCTGGACCGATTCAAGCAAAGAGGTATGATGCGCATATACTGGAAACCAAACAAGCATACCAATTCCAGGCGTAACCTCACGAGTGCACTGAAGAGAGCTATCAGGCATTCAATCCCGTTGAACGACTTGGCATTCCGAACTATGAAGCATTCAAGCATTCTAAGCGAGGAGGCTTTAGTACCATCAAGATGTTCTTTTAGTGGCCACTGACTGTCAAAATGCACACCCAAGTCCCTAACACACGTACATCTCACCAGTAAACTATTAGACAAACTGTAGGGATAAAAGACAGGGTTTTTTATCTCGAATATCAATGTTGAGTTGCAAATTGTTATCAACACACCAGTCACGTAAAATTACCAAGTCGTTCTTATCAATTATCAAATTATCAAGGAGGGGAATAGATTGGACGGAAGATCTTTACGTCGTCAGCACACATTAAAATATTACTTTCTATTCTATCCGGTAAATGATTGGTAAATAAAATAAAAAGCAGGGGACCAAGATTCGAACCCTGGGGTACCCCAAACGTTACAATGTATCCGTCAGAGCAATAACCATTACAAGCCACGTAGTTCTCTCTATTAAAAAGATAAGACCTCGTTAAAAGTAATCAGTCCATTACAAAATCCAAATCTCCGCAACTTACTACCTATTACATTGTGATCTATGCGATCAAATGCTTTAGAAAAGTCAATGTACACTACATCGGTCTTTCAGTCATTAAACATGACTAAAAAAATACCTATGTAATATAATTTCTAAAAGTTGGCCAAAATTAAAATAGGTCTACAGTTTGACACTTCTGACTGATCATCGCTCTTATGAATAGGACAAACCCTAGCAATCTTCCATAGAGAAGGAAATGTGCCAGTCTTCAAGCATAAATTGAAAATCAAGAGCAAAGGTCCGACAACACAGATCCGAAGTCTCGAACAAAGAATCCCGGAATCTGATTATGTCCGGCAGTCACAGAGGATTTTATTCTCTTCAGTGCATAAAAAAATAAGTCTCTTTCAATTGAAATAATATTAGGGGAAGGCATGTTAATTCCAGAGATAGGACCATCGATACTTGTGGAACCAGAAGAAGAATTAAGAAATGTGGATTTGAAAAAACAAGCAAAACCATTAACTCTATCCCGAAAATTATCCTTCACATCCTCGCCAGTATGCACATCCTACCCGGGATACTTGTAGTGCCCCTCTTCGAGCGCAGAAAGGAGTTATGACTAGGCCTTAGAGAGCGAACACAGTTTTCAATATTGCCTCCGGCTTCTCCCCTTTTCCGCAAGTTTCCTAGATCCACCGGTGGCAGCCTTCTTTTATTGCGTTTTAATCTGGGGACATGCTTACCTTATCACTGGTTTTTGCAGATAATTCGTTATTGCAATAACTTCAAACCTCCCTGAAAATTCGTTTCGAAGACGATTTGGATTTATTCGCGATAGAAACATAATAGCCACACATTATATTATTTATCATCCTTGTTACCCAAGTTTACTCCCTTAGAAAGCATTCTAAGACTCCAAACAGTCATTTTTCTCTGTTAGGTCAAAAAAGCTTCTAGAAACAATTTCTTCAATAATTTTATTGAATTTCTCACCACATAAGAACTTAGTCAGTTCGTCAGTCACCTTCTTATTACAAACCATAATAATTATCTTCGAAATAATACTACAAAAGTCAATCAGAAAACGAAACCACCAGAGGTAGAATCAGCACCGCAAGCGAAGAGATAAATCTTTCAGACTTCAAATTCAAATAATGTAAATTTCGTGTAGAGAGTACTGTCATCAGCAATACTGTAAAGCTGGTTTTATGTTAAGCCGATCAATTCACTTATATAAAGAAGGAATAGAGTGGGTTATAACAGCGACCCCTGGGGCTCTCCTAAATTGTTGGCACAAGAGTTAGACAATAATCAATCTACAACGACATGTAAGCTTCTATTGAAAAGGAAGCTGGAGATCCACTTACGAAGCTAAAGAGAGACGTTTCCTAAGCAGATTCTCATAGCAGATTCCATTAAACGCCTTTGAGTTTTTTAATAAGGTTTCAGCCCGCGCTACTCCAAACTTGTAAATGGATTAACTCCAGAAGTGTGTTAAATAAGTGGTCAAGTCTCCCGGACAGTATGGTGGCTTCTGGATCTCTCCAAAGCGTTTGATAGTGTGTGCCATAAATTCCTCTTTCTAATGAGACTGCAGACTGTGGGAATATGTTAACTGGCTCTTTCGTGGCTCTAAAGCTACTTGAAGGGAAGAACTTGGGCGGTATAATTGACTGAAATGGTAAATCGAGTGAACAGGACCCTTTTTGCTTCTGTCTCGTCTGGAGTTCCACGGGGCATTGCCCTTGGTCCACTTCTATTCCTTATATTCATCAACGAATTTGGTCTTATAAAAACATCCACAAATACTTTTTGTGTTAACTATGCAGACGATATGACTATTCTTATTGAGATAACAGCAAACGATATTTCCCAGCCTCTAGATGGCTCAGAGTCAATAGACTAAAACTGCACTTAGCAAAAACTGAGTTGATAGATTTTTACTATTTTTCTGATCACGTCTATCTTGATTTTTCTGATCACATGCCTAACATCCCCTAATCATAATACTCTGATTAAGTCCAGAGTGGTCGTGAAATTCTTGGGCATTTACATCGGCCAATATCTAAACTGGACAGCTCACATCGACCTCTTATGCCACCGAATCGCTAGCTCTTGCTTTCTTTTGGACGACTCTACGATCTGTATCCCAGAACGTTCATCTCTCACATAATTACGGGCATTTTTATAGTCATATTATAGCCTTTGCCATTTCCTTCTGGGCAGTACCGAGAAATCACTCCTAAAGTTTTTCTGCTTCAAAAAAGGGTCTTCAGGAACTTGGCAGGCCCATCCAACCCCCAGTCTCGTATGGTACAATTCAGGGAACTTGGTCTTCTAATATTGCCCCCCTGCATGTATTTTCCCTCCCCAAAATTATTCACAAAAATCAGGCTGAGCTTGATCCTTCCCATTCTCTCACAAATATCACAATCACCTCTCGTCCACTGAAAATACTTTTTTATACGCGGCCATAAAATATCTAAACAATTTCAGACTGAACCCATGAACCGTCAGTGCAAATTATATTTTCGGAAACATCCGACAGAGTTGGAACTATGTATATACGAGTACTAATACTATGGATATACTGCCTCCCCAACCTCCCCTCCCACCTTAGTTACTTAACAGCTTGAAAATATATTAGATGCTTATGTATGCTAGCATCTGTCAATTTCATATGACAATACAGGGTGCACCATGTATCCTTCTCTATATTGCTATCTCCTAACGCTAACAGATACAGGGTCGGTTAAACAAGTCCAAAGGAGCGCAATTTTGTGGCCATCTCGATTCCGTCGAGTAATACAAGATATCTGTGACCGTTCCTGAAATATCCTGAAAAAACTGAAAAATCGAGATTTCTTATTTTTTCCATATCTTTTTTATTATTGGAGATTAATGAATAATGTTTTGTGGGCTTACATAAGTCGGCAAGATCTACCCATCTGACATTTCAAAAATTTTCAAAGCCGACTAGATCCCAGAATTTTCATAGTCAACTTTCGTTTTTCTTATAGCCACCATATTGTATTTTTATGTTGTTCGATATAAAAAAAATCATAAAAACAAAAAATTGTTAAACTTCAAAAAATAAATTAAAAAATTTTTTATTCTTCTTTTTTCTTTACAAAAAAAAACACATTTTTTTACCGAATTTCATAGATAAATTAAAAAACCATAAAGCAAGCACTATTTCGGCGTATTTTACAAATGTTGACGTTTTTCGACGATTTTTTTTAGGTTTTACTTTGAAAAAAGAAGAATAAAAAAAATTTAAATTTATTTTTTGAAGTTTATTAATTTTTGGTTTCCATTATTTTTTTCATATCGAACGACATAAAAAAATAATATGGCGGCCATAAGAAAAACGAAAGTTGACTGTGAAATCTCTTGGATCTAGTAGGCCTTGAAAATTTTTGAAATGTCAGATGGATAGCTCTTAACGGCTTATGTAAGCCTACAAAAAATTATTTATTAATTTTCAATAATAAAAAAGATATGAGGAAAATAAGAAATCTCTATTTTTCAGTTTTTTCAGGATATTTCAGGAACGGTCACAGATATCTTGCATGTTTTGACGAATTCGAGACGGCCACAAAACTGCGCATATTTTCTCTAATTTAACCGACCCTGTATCTCTTAGCGTTCAGGAGATAGCAATATAGAGAAGGATACATGGTGCACCCTGTATAGTATTAGATACGATTTATTTTTATTTTATTTTTTTATAGAAAATGCACATGCACTGCAAGAGAATCCCTATAATACTCTCAGAGCGCAGCATGAGCGGAGATATGGATTCACGTTGACTTTTGCAGGTTAAAGGTATACCTCAGGAAACACATCCCTTGGAATGCTATTTCAAAATGATGCAGTTCTATGCATGAAAAAAGTTTTAAAAAAGTACGAGGTGTAACGAGCTGGACCTGATAGGGATCAACTATTGCGCTTTGATGTATATGTCTGCCCTGCCTTATTCTAGGTAAGGTCAAACAGGCTACATCTGTTAAACACTTTCCATTAAAATATCTGTAAAACATGATCAAGTCAGTTTAGCCTATTCGATGATTTTTTTTTTTATGTTCAAGGCTATCTGAATTTTTGGTCTTATACGACTCCCCGATCAAGTGGATGACTTTTTTCTGGATGGAGTCCAGTAGTAATCTCAGGTTATGTTCAGGAGCTGAGCTCCAAACATGTAAACAATACTCTAAGGATGGTCCTATGCCTGTATTTTCTGGGTCCACTTATTCGCATGAAAGCCATGGATCATTTATATGGAAGCTGTATTAACGTACTATTAACAAAAAATTACTATTAGTCATGTAGGTATGTATAATAAAACTTACTCAAGTTAAAAAAAAAATTGAAATTATTTCAATGACTCCGCCGAAAGAAAAATTGTGCAAAACAATAAACATTGATAGATATGTGAGGAGCGGCGACAGACGGATCAAAAATGTTCAAAAATACCTACAACCTATATTCAGAAATTTTTTGAATCCATTTTCCGTTTTACTTTTTTAAGGAATTTAAGGAATCTCTAATCCCTTTTCACTGGAATCATTATAGGAGATACGTTACAGTGGAGTTTTCATGATTTATGTTTTATTGGTATTGCGTTAATTATGATTACCTACCTAATGATTATTTCAAAGGCCGTACTGGAAGACAATTTATAATTTAGAATGATAACCTGCAGAGATAAACATAACTTAAAAGTAGTTCGTAGTTCTTTCGTTCATAACATAACTTTCCGATAGCTTATTTATATAAGTTTCAAGTTCTCTAATCGTAATTTAATAACGCAGACTTACAGAGGTCATTGTAACTTTAATTCAAATATAGATAGGACACGCAAACAAAGAAAACTTCCAAACAGCTACTAAATTATCAAACTGAAATCCCAGGATTTCTATCAATATGATTAGTAGTCCTTGTAGATTCATTACTGTACAAACTAATACATGCCATCCAAAACAGACACTCCATATACTACCTACAGATTTGTTTTATTACGCTTTAGTAATTGGAATGCAATGATAATCAAATATGTATCATTCTATGCTATTTGTTTACTAAACTACCTATTTATCCCGGTATGGTGAACAGATCCTGAGGGAGAAGCTACCATCAGTTGCACCTGTTATGACACAATTTATTGTTTGAGGTTGATCAAATAGACTTGCGTCTATGGTCGCCAGTACGGTATACATACAACAACAATGATCTTATTAAAATCTTGTAGCTCCTTGCTGTTTTAGAACAAGGAGTCTATTTTGATGCAAATTCATATAATTAATTTAGGAAACTTTGCAATATGATGTGGCACTGTCGACTAACAACGAAGTTTGTTGTGAATCTGGGAAACCCGTGTTTTTCTCCATGATAAATTTATATTTGGCAGTTATGAATGTTCCCACCGTTCGTTGCAAGGGAAGCTGAAATCGTGGCGCCAGATTTCTGCCAGAACTATCGCCAAACAGTTTCATCCTGTCTGGACCAGTGGCGCCAATCAGACGGGAAATAGATTTCCCGACGTCGCCACTATTTTCTCTTTTGACTCATCTTATAGCTCCCGCACACAAGGGTAACTTGAAAGAATTATCGGTAAAGAAACTTCTATTTTTGTAGCCGCGTTCAGTTAAGTTATTTCCTTGATATTTGAATGCAAATAGTAAAACATCCTCTGAATATGTGTGTTGGCATTCTACTTTTAACGGAATTGATATTCCGAAAAACTATGGGTTAATAATTGTACCACGCATTATATTTAGGACTACAAAATTAAGAAATCAAAATGAAAGGAAAACTACGGAAGCGCTGAGCTACCATCGTTTTCCGTCAATATTTTTTTTATTTACATTCCAGACTGTAAATTTAGAGTTTGATCTGTATGTTTACTGTTTGAAATGTAAATTTATAGTTTAAACTGTCAATTGTGTAAAAAAATAATACAGGATGTCCTAACAAAAATTTACACCCCCTAGAATCTTCGATTTCATTCAATTTTGGAAAAAAGGAAAAACAGCATCAAAATGTAGCGTCCCTCGACCTCCCTTGTTATTTAGATTTTTTAAAGGCGCTAGGCTAAAATGATATGCAAATATAATTTTGAAACTAGTGAGTTAACTGGACATCGCATATTATAGTGGTTTGCTATTGGATAATTATTGCTTGGTAACCAAAACACGATTTTATTTTGGAAGTGAGTTTTTGTGCGCTGTTATCCCATCTTTTCTACTCAAGAAAAAATGTGTATCATAAAAATGTATATTCTGTCACCGATTTATTGATGTTATAAATTTCTGATAAATTAATTAAATATACTGGGTGGATTTTCTCTAAGAGCTTGTCATTGACAAGCTACGTTTAACTTACGTTGATACAAAATATCACTTCTTACAGGATTAAGTGTATTCGCTGGCTGCAATCTTGTCCTCTAAAGTATTTATAAACATCTTAAGTAAATCTTGATAGAAGGACGACTAGAAGAACATGAATTTAATCGCCCGTTAAGGATGGAAAGCGTTCAGACGAGGATTACATTGTGTGATATGAACGGTTTAAATCTGGAGGACTTACTTTATCGGTATATTTTCAATTTTATCCTGGCAGTGCTGCTTTTAAGTACTTATCTAATTCAAGAAATTCAATGGATACATGTACCATATTTCTCTTTCAGTACAAGGTTATGAAAGTTTCATGGTACAATTAATAGGTACCTATTGGGATATTGGAAACTCCGTTAAATTTGGAGAAAGTTGCACTTTAGTTTTATTCTTATTTAGAGAATTGAGTGAATTATTATGGAAACAGCACAACACTCTTTTTTCTCAACTCTGGTAAAATTTTAGGGTTGCAAGTGACGTGTATGACCAGGACGTAAAATATATTTTTTTGGGTGTAGCAATCTAGAAACTACTGGATAGGCAAAGTTGCTTAAATCGGAAAAAAAGTTTCACCTGTATGACGACAATTCAATTGTTCAATCACCAGAAATAAGTATCCAATCGCACACGTTTCGTAAAATATAGAAAAAGTTATTTTATTTTCTTCTTTACTCATCTTTTGTTCAGAACTAGATAACTGAGATCTGTCATATTCACCTAATTATTATTGCATTACGTCAATATGAATTTTTTTTCTGTTATTTCGCACTTCTACGAAAGCGAGACCATACGAACTCCTGGGTCTGGGAATGATGTGGAGGTAAGTTTTTGTATAGCATGCTTATTTACCCTGGATTTAAACTGATGGGGGGACTAGACCAGAGGTAAGACGTGCCCGGGTAAGAATTCTAAAGCACCCCTGTAGTTCTAGGAACAAACGATCTTTAGTGTAATGTGGTTTTACACTTGTGGATGCCAATTGGTTGGCATCAAACGGTTGACGCTTACAGCGTCAAGAGACATGCGTATCACCTATGATGCGAATTGTTCTTTTTTTGAGTAGAGTCGTGGAGCTTCCGTGGATATTGATCGTCTTATTCGATTGTCAGTCGGATCTGTGCTTTATAGGTAATTTTTTTTATACATTCGAGGAATCACAGTTTTTGCTAGCTGCCTTGGAGATCAGTAATCTGAGTCCACCAAGATTTATTTATTTATTTACTTATTTATTTATTTAATACAACCACTCAACAGGCTTTTGAAACCCAGTTACAGAATGGGTTCAACAAGCACAAGTAATCAATTAATCAATTAAAACTTAAACTCTATAATAAATTAAACTATAAACAAAGTAAAACAAACATTCTTACATCATATGCCCCAAGGCTCTGAAACTCCAGATCTCGGATATGCAGGCAACGAACCACAAAATATATCCACTTGTGTACATTTATTACGAATAGTGCATATTCTATATAGGGGAGAGAACCTCATCACATTTATCCTGGGCGTACGCAAGTAGAATGTATATGAGTTTCTAGATGCAGATCGGGGAACACTAAAGGGCAACATCGGAAGAATTTCTGGGGAGTTAATCAAACCCATAATTAGTTTCACTAAAAATGATAGAGTATGATGTTCTCTTCGAATGTGCAGACTACTTATTTCAAAATGTGCAAGCAGTTCTTCATTTGGATATCCTATTCTGGGTATTCTGGGATATGAACCTGTCGTCTTAAAATGAAGGTACGAAAAATTTTCTTTGGATGCTTTCAAGGCTATTAGCATGAACCGCATATCCGGGAGACCAGATTATTGAACCATACTCACTTTTTGAGCGTACAAATGCAAAACATAGCGCTTTAATTTCCAAATGAGTAAAATCTCGGCAGCTCCTGAATAAGAAACCCATCATCTTGTAAGACTCAGTTCGGAGCAGTTCTATATGAGGAGTAAACGATAGCGAGCTATCAAAGATAATACCCATATCACGAACGACTGGAGGTCTATTACTGACATTACCGTCTATATTATAGTCGTGCATTAACGGATCCGTTCGTAATGTGAAGGACATTACGTTATATTTAGATATGTTAAAGGTTAAAGAATTCCTTTCACACCACAACTTAACCCTGTTTAGTTAACTACATTCAGAACTGTCATTATTGTCGCAAAACAACTTTAAATCGTCCGCATACAGGAGATTACCCACGCTTATGTCCAAACCAATATCATTTATGAATAGGTTGAAGAGGAGAAGCCTCAACACCGACTCATGTGAGACCCCAGACAAAGCATGAAATCTATGGTATTGGTATTGGTATTTTAACTAAATATAAATATAGATATGGTTTATGCGGTCCCAAACACTGAAGCCAGCGGGCTTATTGTATTTCTCACATTTAGATTTTCCTTGATTGGAAGGGCTCCGTTCCTTTGACAAGGTTCAGCAGTCCGCTAATCAAAGCCTTTTCCGCCAGCAGGCTCCCGGAGCTGAGGAGTCCCAGGACCGCATAGCGCGTTCTTGCGAGTGCTGGACACTCGAATATCACATGAGAAGCTATCTCATCTTCTTCATTGCAGAGTCTACAAACTGGTTCTTCTGTGTATATCCCCAGCTTATGTAGGTGTATTCTTAGGTGGCAGTGTCCTGTGAGAAGGCCCACCACCGTTCTGATCTACATACTGTTTAGTTTCAGTATCTGTCTGGCAAGGTTTTGAGAGGGCTCCTTGATCATTAACTTACCATGTTTGTTTCCTGTTATACGGTTCCAGTGTGCTCTATATTGGGTTCTTACCCACTGAGCCACCGACCCGCGTACAGTGTTTCTTGGGATGCCAAACACTGGTTCGGGCCCAATGTAGTTTATCCCAGGGCCTTTTTTGGCTAGTTGATCTGCAGCCTGATTACCAGGCGTCCTACGGTGACACGGAACCCAAACTAGTGTCACCACGTTGCACCTGGCTAAGTCAATGAGGTCTTGCAGTTATTCCCAGACCAGCTTTGATCTGATTTCATAAGCTGCAAGGGCTTTCAGGCTAGCCTGACTGTCGGAGAAGATGTAGATTTCTCTATGGATGAAATCTATGAGACTTAAAACCATTCACCGTGACATATTGACATCTATTGTCCAGATAGGAACCCAGCAGCTTCAAGAGAGCAGGAGAAAACCCATAGGCTCCAAGTTTATGAAGTATTAGTTGATGATCTAATCTATCAAAAGCTTTAGAGATATCGGTATAAATTACATCTGTCTGCAGGTGATTATCAAAGGCATGCGCAGTATGGTGTGTAATGCAAAACAAATTGATTGTGGTGGATTTACCCTGCACAAACCATGCTGAACCGTGACGATATCGTTTTTAACTTTATGGTAAATTTCCCGGTGCAACAGGATCTTAAGCGCCTTAGAAAAATAATTGTTGATAATTAGTATTTGTCTATAATGTTCGATTCTGTTCGCCCTCCTTAAAAAGTGGACACGACCTACCGAATTTCCAAGCACCAGGAAAGCAGGAAGTCCTAAGACATAAATTAAAAATCCTCATCAAAAGATAAGATATGACAGAAGCACAGTCCTTTAAAAGGAATGAGGGGATACCATCAGGTCCGGTCATTAAGCTGAAACGAACTATTTAACCCTTAGAGGGGAAAAATAGTCGCTGAGAGCATGAGACAAGAAAAACAAGGGTCGTGGGTTGAGCTGTCAGTCTAAGAGGGTCAACAAATAACAGGCGGGTCAGCAGAACAACAGGTACTCTTTATTTAAAAAAATCACAGTTATTATCACAGACTCTTGAGCATGGTTAACAATAATAAAAAACGTTGAGATCAGCCGAATGAAAGGGGTGGTAAAATTGGACTAGTGAAACTTATCTTCGTAGGCTCTCCTGTGCGAGGAGGAAGGTTTTCAGCCGGGCCTCTGGGTGGCCAAGGTTCGGCTGCTATTTATTGATTCAGCTGCTGCGGGAGTCAGATCAGCAGCTCCAGTACTACCAATGTGTACCCCTGGATAAGGTGCACTTCGGTACGAAGACAAAGGTTGTCCAATCGGCGAAGTGGTCTCAGGTATGAAGAGTGTGCTCCGGTATGAACCGTCGGTCTAGTAGGGAAAACTTGCTCCTTTAGAAAACTTGCTCCAAGGGAAAACTTGCTCCAAGGGAAAACTTGCTCCAAGGGAAAAACTTGCTCCAAGGAAAAAACTTGCTCCAAGGAAAAAAGCTGAAATTTCAGGATGTATCAGAGACACTCTTGGTGGTGTTAACGGTCCGATCGAGTTCTGGCCCGCCAGGGTTACATAAAATTATGACCCATCCTCAAGATAATTACGATAAAAATGTGATCAACCAATTTTACATGCGGGCGAAACTCGATCGGATTAATTGCTGTTTCCCTCTTTGTATTAAAAGGAAATATGATTTATACAATTAAAACAATAATAAAAGATCCACTTTAGGTCACTCACCAAGCCAAAAACACAGACGATGTTTATAATATTTAACGTGAAAGTTCACGAGGCCATTTTGGTGAAAATTCAGGTGTTTGCCAAAACGACCTTCTTCACGCGAATTCCAGCAGAGAAAAGAAGGTGAAAGTGCCGGTATGAGATGAACGCACCTGATTTCCTTGACAGTCGAAGTCGACGAGAACTCGAGTTGGTCGATGCACTAACAACCACCATCACTCACCCACTGCGCACGCCCGCCGTCGTCTCTGTGTTACCGACATCTAGCCGGTACGTACGAAATGTACGTTACAAAGCAGTCTCTTAAACCCTTCAACACACTCAGTACATCTGATTCGGAAAACGCATTTGCTATGATTGGTTCCGAAAATACATTAGAGCCTTGAGTAGTGAAGAGAACATGATTACGATTATAACTCGAAGAGTTCGACGGGGTAAAGGAAGAAGTAACATAAGTCGAAAGAAAAAAGTTTGCAAATGCTTCCGCGATATCAGAAGGATTATTACTTCTAGGGTAGGTTCAAAGCCCTTGTACTGAAGCTTGCGCTTATTGTACCCCTTTGGATAATTATCTCATCGGTCCAATGGGTGCTTGTTCTATTTCTTTTGGTTCTGCCATTTCGGTCCCAAATAATAGAAGTCTAGTTCCCTCTAGTGCTGGGCATTCACACATTAGGTGGTATGAGGTTTCCTCCCCCTCCCCGCATCTCCTGCAATCTGGGATATTTTTCATTACTATTATTGAGATTGAGAGGTGTTCCATTAGCGGGCAGCGTCCTGTTAGAAGTCCAATAATTGCCCATCTCAGCTGGTGCTTACTCAGCTTTTTCAGTTACATCTTCTCTGCTCCCTCTTCTCTTTACCCACCTAGTCGCTTGAACCGCACCCCAGTTAGGTTTAGGTAAGGTTTGCATTGAAGTTGCTCTATTTTCTCCCATGAGGAAAATTAGTTGTTGGCCTTTTGTGTCAGGTTTTCTGTCCACTAGAATCCACGTTTCTGGTTTTTAATCCCTGGTTTTGAATTCCCAGTCTTTTTTGGATTTTTTTTTCTGGTTCCTCTTGGGTCTCTGGTATCCACACTGGTGCTCTTATAGGTTTCGGAACGTCCTTGGTGCCGAGTTTCGCTCCTGACCAGGGTTCCATTTCCCTGACCACCCGCACCAGTCAGTCCTCTGTGGCCTGGTTAGCGCAGGAAGCCATGAGAAAGTCCCCTCTAAGCTGCACTCCTGAGAACCTTGGTGCAGGTTCTCCTTCTTTTACGTTGTTCCGGTTCCTTGCTGGTCCCGGGTTTTGTTGCACTGGGGTTCACCTTCAACCCTAGCTTTCTCCCAGTTTCCCCCTGGTTTTGTAGTTTCTACTCTTTTCTCAGTTTCAATGAATAGTTTCAGTTCCATAAAACTTTTTTATACGAGTGGCTCCTGAGAGTTTTTTGGGTGGGTCTTTCTTTTCAGAATCCCCTTCCCTTTTTGAATTAGGTGTATCTTGGTCATATGGCCCACGAGTAATCGAGCTATTAAAGAAATACCATTCTCAGATCTCCATACGTATGATAGTAGGCATTTATTTTCGAAGGTGCGCCACTTCTTCGAGGTTGAATCCAGAAGGGACTGATCTACTATTCAGCCACGCATCCTTTTAGCTTGGGTTTCCGCCATAGGATTTATGTTTTAAAAGTTGTCTCCTTTTGGTCCAGGCGGTAAAGCCTAGATCCCCGTATTCCTCTGTTCGCGAGATATGACCTCGACAACAGAGTCTTACGGTCTTTCGGAGAGTCCACTTTCGGACGTTCTCCGGCATCGTTATAACCCCTGTGCAGACATTTAGTAACGACACGACAGCTAGGTTGGGGCAGGTGGTCAGCGGCAGGGCTTTTTGAGCTGTCAGTCTGGAGTTTTAAATCCGACGAGCTATATCTCCGCTGCTAACCTTACTCACTATTGATCACTGTAAGGCCGTGCTCTATCCTTCACCTGGGACGCGCCTGATGGGTACCTCAACCACACAGGTTGAGAAGGTATCACAAGGATTATTAGCGACTTTATCAGCCAAATTCATAGAGCTAAAATTATTATTAGATTTTCTTTTGGAGTTCACATACGTTCAGAATTTTTTGGGTCTTTGGATAAGCCAGATTCAATATGATTCATAAATGTTTTGTATGAAGCATTTATCTCCCTTTGGTTTTTGCTCTTAGTAAAGAAAATTTCTCATACGTACCCAAGCTCCAATTTAGTCTCAACTTTCGCAAGTAAAAACACTTTCTCTTCAAGAGCTTTATTACAGACTGCGCAAACCAGGGTGAATAATTACCTTTTCTGCAACGTGTGCAACGGACAACCTCATCTAGGATTGGGGTCAATATATTATAAAACTCATCGCAGGCTTTATTATCCAAATAAGACCAGTCTGCTGATAGTAAAGAGGAATACAGGAGGTAGAAATTTTTGTATTTAAAGTTATATGACGGTGTTCTGTCCAGGCAAGCTCCGGAGGATCTGGATCGAGACAAGCCTCTCCCACTCAAGGAGAATGTAACAAACAAGGCTATAGATGATGGACAATCCTGCCTTGCAAGAATATCCAGAGGTCTATCTACATAGCAAGGAGAGTGACAAAGCACAAGGTCCAGGATCCTATCATTGCTGTCTGTTGAAAATACGATTGAACTGACTTATATTAAGAAAGGATGTGAAATTTTTAAAGCTGTATATTAATCAAGAGACTGAATCAGAATCATCTTTCAGGCTAGCGGCATAGTCACTGATATTGAAATCTATACGAACAGTCAGTTCAAGGAAGATCAGTAAAGAAAGACTTTTTTCTAGTGTTACCGGAAATGGTAACAGTTCGTCCAGTTAGCTAGCGCTTTTAGAAAATACGCATTCCTGTGATTTTAGAGCATTTAGTTGAACCAAGTTATCAGAGCCCCAATCTAAAATAACACTTAGGTGAGAATTCATACTGTCCACACTATTATGTTGTCACATAGCAGGGATATCCATGGACTTGACAGCTTTCGGGAATGAAGATTCCCGAAATTCCGTGTGAAGAGTATCTATTTACTACCATCGGCGGAACTATGAATCTCATTTGATATTATGCTGAGCGGGTCATGTATATAAAGAAGGAATAAAGTGAGTGATAACACCGAGCCCTGGGGCACTCCTGAGTTGGTGGCATAAGAGTCAGATCACTCTAAAAACCCAAATGTATTCATTAAGTTACAGTTGCCTTGATATGGTTGCTAGGATCAAATGAGTGATAACGGAATGAATAAAATTTACGGAACATTCATAAAATTTCAAGAAAATTTAATTTAGAATCATAAAATTAACAAAAAATCATAGTTTATGTTCAGTTGAATTCACTAAATTAACAGATTCATAGAACTAACAATGATCATGTTGTGCAAAGGTGCCATAATTATTTTTTTTATTTATATCTTGTGATATAACTAACAATATTTGGGGTAATTGGCAATCTGTAGTTTGTCAGATCAATATGCGGAAAAAGTCTAAAATATCTATCTGTTTCAAAAAATGTGCAATATTGTTAGATTTGACCCCTGAAATTTTCAAAGCAAAATTTTAAACCCTTCTGGCAACAGAGCCTTGATTCTATACTGAACAGCTAACCTGTATTTTGAGAATAAAGAAAGGAAATCGATATAAAATTTTGATTACGGCCACAATGACGTATGATGCGTTGAATGAAAATATCAAGATATTTCAAGATATTTCACGAAATGGCTATTCTTTTTTTAATTTTAATGCGCCATCTTTTATTATTGCATTTTAAAATTGTCTAAGAAAATTCAATGGAAATTGTTTTTACAGTTGGAATTTAAAAGTAGTGATTCCTGGGTTATAATTTAATTGCAAGGGAAAATCTCAATTATTCAACTTCAAAGCAGTGTAAAACGACAACGGCTCAAGATATTAGGAAAACGGCTTACATGTCGCAATCTTAATACTATACAATATCTTAAATATTAATACATGGTGATGAAAAATCCGATAATTAACATCACCCGGTATAATAATTTGAACTACACAATGAAGCAAAACATGAAAACTTAAGAAAGGGACATATAAGCCGTTTTTCTGTATCTAAAGCCATTCTCGTTTTACACTGCTTTGATAATGGAAAATTGCGATTTTCACTTGTTTGTAACTCAGGAACCATTACTTTGAATTTCAATTGTAAAAACCATTCTAATTGGATTTTTTTAGACAATTAGAAAATAAAATATTCTATTAGGCATTCCAAAAAAATAAAAAAAACATATGGTAGGCATTTCCGGTATAATCGGAAGTGCCGCCATGTTGAAAATACTTTCAATCTTCGGATCATATGCCATTATGGCAGTAGCCAAAATTTCAAGTCGGTTTCTTCCTCCAGTCTCCATCTATTCTCGATCTTAATTAATTTGCGTTATATTAGCGACAAAAGCGAGAAATTCAGCGCGCGAGCGCGGCAAATCGCCACGCAAGAGTATTAGAGACTTCAAATAGTACGGTAATAAACAGCGCAACTTCGAGCGTAGATTGGTGGGTGAGGAATCAACTAATTGGGATGATTATCACTGGAATGACTAAATACTGAAAATTGAGTCAACTTTAAATACTAAATAATCGATGAAGGATCTCAGATACGCTGGAAAAGAGCTAGGTGCGGAGAAACCGGAAACAAGAGTTTTTGGCAAACACTTTGGATGCTAATAACTTTTTACCAGTATACTGAGGAACTCTACTTGATATAGATTCAATTGAAGAGTATATCGTGTCGATATATGATCGATCCCGCAACGATTTCTGACGAATGATTAGACACGAGATACGAGGTGAAAAAACAAATCTAAGATGGCGGCGGACGGGGAAAATTGGACAATGCGAAAGTTCAGAGCTAAGGTCTCCATCGAAGACACTTTCGAATGAGCAACAAAAAAAAATATATCTTAAATTTTTGGTCACACCTTATGAAATATTTTTGATGCTCTGGACTAAATAAGTTTTGACTTTAGTTTTTGACAAGGAATCCCTCCTTGAAACTTTTTGCATTATTGAAGAATCATCCTGTATTGCAATTCAACAAAAACCTTAGTTAATTATAAGGAGTTAAAACCTTAAGTTTGCCTCCTCGAAAAACCTTAATGATTAATTTAAAATGTACGTGACTGTACCTAAGCAAGTAAGTGCTAGCCAGTGTATTATTCGTATTATTCTCAACTAATAAGGACTCAACTATGAAGGAAACTGCCTTCATAGAACTTTGGTGAGTACTTCTTTTTGTCCAGGCTAATCATATTTTCTGTTGTACAAAGGCAAGTGACCATACATACTGGATTCTGTCTCCGTCTCCTTGAATATGGAGCACACACGAGTGCATCGATCACAGAAACCTTCGTCGCAAATTATCTATGATGTGGGTATGTTAGTAGTGTAACTGGGAAGTCTCTTAACTAGATCAGGATCACGCTTGCAAACCGAAATTAGCACGTCAAAGCGGGTGATAATATGAATAAAATAAATGGTTTTGAATGTTCCCTTATTGTGATAGTCTTATTAAAATAATGAATATTTAGACACATTAGACACAACATTTTTATAAATCTTCACAATGTTGATCTGAACATTATTGATATTAGCGTAATATCTAATTTTAATGGAACCCGCTGAATATTTATGGGATTTAGCTCCTGATCAAACTCTTCTTTTTTATTTTAGAATTTTGGAATGAAATTTCTCACCAACTGCTGTTTTCTACAATCTACAATCTTCATCGTTTTCTGAAAAACTCTTTTAGTTTTTTATCCACAGATAATGAAACATCGTAAAAAGGAAATACTCAGAGACAGTTATTCGTACGAAAAGATGTCTGTGATTAGTTAGCTGTAATTGAATTTGAATTTGGTTAACTTTCCATGACGTTGTTCAAAAGTTGCTTAGCTAATCCAAGATTACCGCGTACGTCACTTGTCAAAATTGCAGAACTACCAACGCATCCTAAAGCTACCGTGTCAGTGCTATTATTTCTCTCAAATTTTCCCTAGTCAAATATCCGACCAACCTGCTGCAACCACATGTCTGATATACAGACTCACAAAATATAAGAGGCTCATAGATAAACTAAAAATCTCGAACTATCAGTGATATCCGAGTCGGTTTTGATGCGCCTTCCTCTTCATCATCGTGTTCATAGACTAGTCTCTTCAATATATCCACCGCATCTTTTCGAATAACTTTATCTCTCTCTCTCTCTCGTTATGTGGTTACAAAACCTATTTTTAGTGAATTGATGATTTCTTTGAACAACTGGATAGAGTTGCTAGGGGCAGCCTCCTGAGCTCCCTTGGTGCTACATGAATCTTGACAGTCGCTACTGAACAACCATGTTCTTTTTTACCGTTACGATAGGGTCATGGAAGAATTCCTTCACCATCGCGAAGCTCGTCGTTGCGATAGTAATCCAGCTGAGAACAAGATGAACAGCAGGTTCGAACATTAGGTTCACAGTAATTGCGCTTGCATTAAATTTAACTTAGTCGGCAGATAAGTCAGCAGACGGTTTACCGAATTTTGAGAAAACAACAGTCGTATCCTTACCACGTTCACTGAGTACAGGCGCTATTACCTTGAGATTATCAAATGAGAACCGATTCTTGTCATTGAATTAATCATAAGATTGCAGAGAATCCTCTTTTTGAAACATATTCTTTTCATTAAGAAAGCGAGTTTCTGCAAAGAATCTATTATAACTTCTATACTGGTCATACTTACTTGGGCAGACACGAATCCATCTGCAATACTAAACCTCATCATTACAAGAGATTTTCATTAAACGCCTGGGCTGGAATAATATATGACTTCCAAATATGGCCGCACGTTCTACCGCTCAGTTTAACCGGTGGTTCCCATCGGCATTTAATCGAAGAAGAGCTTCCAATACTGTTTGGAGAAGTGCCTATCCAAATCAAAAATAAAATGTGGTTTATTCACGACGGCACCCCTGCGCATTGCATTATTTTTTATTCACGTCTTTTTTTGGATGCTGTATATCCATTATACTAGATAGGTCGAGCGGGACCACAACTCCGGCCCCCACTGTCAACGGACATGAATCCCTTGAATTTTTCTATTTGGGGCCATCTCATTTAAATCACTGGTTTATTCCACCCCTGTTGAAAATGTGGATGATTCAAGACATCAAATAATGCAGTCATGTGAAATAATATGGACACACCTGGGATCTTTTGCCCTGCATGCTTGTCACTCAATCTTCGCTTGTTTTTGACTCATAAGCTACTCATTTTAATAATTGAACGTAAACCGTTTAAGCCATTTTAATTTGATTTTATTCAGAAAAACTGTAAATCTAATAATATACAGGGCTTTTTCTCATTTAAAAAATTACGTTTCTTGGAATATCCCATGACATAAACTTTCAGTTGTGCCGACTTCTTAGCAGTTCCTAAGGTATCAAAAAGGTAGACAAAAGTCTTTCTTTGACACCCTGTCTCAAAAAGGGTGTATTTGCGGACCCACGTTAAAAATAATTTACATCTAACGCGTGTTCAACGTCGACGTGCATTTTTAATACTAAATGGATTTTGAATGGCTAGGTACATTTACAGCTGACAGAGACGTTTTGTTTTCATTCCGTTCCCTTCAGATGTAAATTCAGCCATTCAAAATCCATTTAATAATAAAAATGCACCTCCAAGTTGAACACCCGGCCCGTATCCGTGCCGTCAAGGTAAAAAATGTTAAGTAAAAAAAATTTTTTTAACTTAGCCAGTGGCGTGCATAAAAAAAGAGGCGAAATTGCTCATTTTTAATATCCATTTTATAGCCCGTTTTCAAAGCAATTGAAATGAAATTTTCACGGTAAACAACTACGCTGATAAATATTTGATATGACCATAAAAATTACAGAAAACCAATTTAAAAATCGGTGAAAATATCCACAATTTATTTTATTATTATATAATATTTTTTTTATTATAAAAGTGCGCCAACTGCTGAGGTTATTAGCACTTATTTCTGTTAGGAAAAGGGCAGGTATTTTGGGTTAGAGCAGTGTTAGGCGATATTTCCTTAAAAGGGTTAGACGTTTGTAGAAAAGAGAAAGAAAAATTGTTCGAGGCCATTTTCTTTTAATGATAATATGAGATCATTTAGTGACTTTTCGTCGTTAAAACCGTAGAGTTGTCTGTTGGCATATTTTGATGGGCAATCGGTCACCGAGAGTGGCGGACCGATAGGAGTGTTTATTGGCATGTAGGGCATAGGGGGGGTTATGTTTGTGTGAGCAGTTGCTATCCGAGAGTGTATAACTTCCCCTCTGAGTGATAGGTTGTTTTTTTTCATAAGGGGGTTGGGGGGGGGGTGAATTTGGAAGCTTATTCCTCCTACTGCATAGCCTGAAGAAATCACTTTCCACTTTTTTGCAGCTCGTGGCTGTATGTGCACTTGACATCATAGTGTGTTGCGAGGGGATTGTTCAGTTGGGGGAGTTAAGCTGCTTCCTTTGAGAGTGCATCTTCTTTTTCGTTTTCTGTGATGCCAGCATGTGACAGGCACCACATTATGGCGACCTTCTTGCCTCTTTGTTCGATTGCTTTTGCTATAGTTTGTTGGATCTCGATTGCAATGGGGTTACTGGAATACATTTTTTGTAGTGCTTGGATTGAGCTGAGTGAGTCGGTGCATATGAGGAAGCTCTTGTTTGGGTTTTTGAGGGTATATTTTGCTGCCTGGAGAATTCCGATTAGTTCGGCTGAGAAAATACTATAATGTAGGTGAGAGAGAGATTTTAATGGGGGATGTTGGGATTGAAATAGCTACATCTACCCCGCTTGTCGAAAGCGTCAGTATGAATCACCACTGCAGCACTGATGGTATCTATGACATCTTTGTAATGTCTCGAGTATTCAGAAGGGGGGAGGGGCACAATTTACTAAATCGCATAAAAATACACTATTTATGCGATTGATGCGCAAGAATGGTTTTCTTTTAATTCTACGCAATCAAGTTTAGTGTGATTCACTGAATTATTATGTTTCGTTCAAACAGACACATTTTATTTGTATTATGTGTTGTTGTATTATTTCTATACAACTTCTTGCAACTATTTCTTGGCTGAATATCTCAAATTAGTATAGTTAGTGACTCTTTAACGACTATAAATGATTTAGTTGACGGAACCGCAAATTTACAAGGAAAAATTTTTTCAGGGCAAAAGTTCACCAATTCTTCGTTATCTTCATTTATTGTCACAAACTACGGTATCTCGCTGCTTTCGAATAACATACCGGAGTGATATTACAAATTAAAATATTCCAGGATCTTCACCCTACTGGCGAAGAACGAAATGGAGAAGGAGGCGAGGAGAGGTAAGTATGCAGCCTCAACACAACGGATCACAAGACAAGAAATGAGAGGCTATGAACAAACTGAAGGTTTTAGAGCATGGTCAATTTTATGATATGAAAAATTCAAACCCTAGAGCTTTTAATATTACTTCAGCACTGACTTCTGTAACGCTAAATGGTTTATATGACTCGAATGCTGTGCACTGGGAGTTTTTTTACCATGCACAGATACCGCATACGATAGAGAATGTATTTTGAATAGCAGTAAACAGTGGCGTTCTAATATAAATAAATATGAGAGGCGACGTCCGTTCAAAATTACACAATTAGTTGGTAATACTTAGTTACAGTGTGGATAAATACATTTCTCCAAGTATAAATAAATAAATTGGTAAACGGTAATTTAAAATTCAAATTCTGTTACTGTTGGAATAATTCTTTGAATTAAATTTTCCAGAGCATTTGATAAAAAATCAGGTGAATTGAAGAGGTAAACAAAGCATAATTTCCAAAATATAAAAAGTTAATAATCATTAATACAATAACTAAAGGATCCATCTGAATTACTGTTGTGCGCTACTGGAAACCTGTATCTAGACGTCCGCTCCGTAACAGATCTCGAGGTTCGCTTTCTCGCTGCGTTCCCTTAATACAGCCCTATAAATTGAATCTCCACTGTTCATATGTGATCCCGCGACATTGACAAAACAACGAAATATTGTAATATAGCTTCCCCCCGTCGACTTTCAAGGATGACGAGTCGAGGATACAAAGCAGTCCTGCTGCTGCTGTTGCTGCTTGTTTTCCAGACTGACATTGTGATTATTAAAATCCGTCATAGCCTGTTGAGAGAGCCACCCCTTGACAGAACGCGTTACTTTCCCGAAATGTACCTTTGTTTGTTCAAATTGAATTCTTCGTCAATAAGACTCTTTCGGAATATTCTTACTTGACTAAAATATATTTCATCCACCCTGCAAGTCTGGTGTAGAATTTATTATTATTGGAGAAAAATTACTTTATTAAGATAGTCATAATTAATTATGTTATTCCTAAATGTTATAAATACATCCAGAAATTATTTATGAATTGTTTTGTGTTCGGATTAGACGTTTCATGTGGCAGTGTATTGAAAAAAAGTGTTCGAGTTGGAAGGTGGGTCCGCCCGGGATCAAAATAAACTGGACCGTCAAATTTAATTATTGAATTACAATACAGCCGTTATACAGGCTGTTTCAACAGAAGACCGACTTGGCTTAAGGGTAGGTGTAATTTTTCAAAGCGATTCAGGGACCTGGTTTTGAAATTTTACTGAGACCTTTCGTTTCGATGTTACAGGGTGATCCATTTATTTTGACAAATTTTTTATTAACAATATTTTTTTAACGAATTAATGAAATTTGATGAAAGTCAGCACTTTACGCCGATTTCATAACTTCAGGGCCGTACTTAATTACATACTCAATACTCAATACATTTCTGGTCTCTTTCTGAATAGAACAACTTGAAGAATAAACAGAAAGTAAACTATAACTCAAATGTTGGGAAGAAAAATTACAGTTCGGTGCAGGTGAGGCTCAAACAGGTCGTCATCAAACTCGCCACATATCCTTGACGTTTTGAGTAAATCTTTGGTTGCCCTGAGCATCACTTCATGGTTTCCTTTTATTTAATTAGCTGCCGCGATACTTCAATTATTATGGCTACTATATTCTACATGTACCCACATAAGAAATAATCCAGTGGCGTTAGGTCAGGCAACCTGGGGTAGGGAGGAACTCCACGACCTATCCACCGGTTGAGGTTGAGATACATCGTGTCAAGATGGTTTCGGACAGCTAAGGAAAAGTGGGCGGGCACCCCATCATGTTGGAAGATCAATCCTCTCTGATTAACTTCCCTGGTTTCCGATGAGACGCAAAATTATCCCGGCAGCTAAGCAAGTAAGAGTAAACCCAGAAAAGTAGCGCAGGACAACCGAAGAAGATAATCAAAAGATCAATGTCGAGTTCGATAGCGGCCTGTTTGAACATCATCCGCACTGAATTTTAGTTTTTCTTCTAACATTTGGTTTAATAGATTACAGTAGTGAATGATCTTTTAATCGATAAGTCTCATTGATCGTCAAATCGCTGTTGTCAGAAATAGGATTTTCTATAAACCGTTCCAAAAGTGTAGCTAGTAACATAAAAAAGGGGGTTCTTTCTCAAACGCTCCTGGGACTTTCAAACGGTGATACTATCAGAATTAATATTCAAAAATTCACCTTAGATATTAAACAAATTCTGGTCACGGCATTAGGTACTTAAAGCTAACCAGAATTTGAATATTTTTAATCAACATATTCTTCCAACATTAATTATTTATCCACTCGAAGCAGCACCACTCTCGATCGGCTAGACACGATGATACGAAGAGCAACTAAGTCTACCATTGATCTACCTACAGCAACATGAACAGCAATGTTTTTAGCTTCGCGCAACCTTCGAGGACTAGGTTTAGTTAGATGCGAATGGGAACCGGAGCTACAGCATTACTCGATAACAAAAAAATTATGATTTGTCGACGATGAAATATTTGCTCGATCGTTTAACTGCGAAAAAAAGGGAGACTGTGTTGCCTTTCTATGAGTTGAAAGTGGGTCAACAATTAAAATGAAGTTAGCTCTAAGATGTGGATCTTTCGATCAATGGAGCAAACAAACGTAGCAAGACATTGGAATCAAATACTTTGATACATGCCATCAAACAAATCATTTCATGGCATCAAAATCACGACTAAGCTCTTCAAAATTTACTGCTGCTATCAAACTTAACACAAATTATGCCAACGTACGAGGGTTGCTAGGAGCATCCATTGACAACAACCTTTGCCGCAAATGTAACAAAGAGAAGGAACTAAGACTCGTGTTGTTGGTTTTTGCTCTTCAAACAACTCTCAAATTGTAGCAAGACAAATGAACTTGTCCATATTGTTATGCTAGAAGACAAAAAAGAACCCAGAAGACTGAAAAAGCGCAAACCGTCAGATCTTCCAACACGATGACTTCCTTAAACCAACTAGGCATTATGTATACATATTATAATATTATAGTGCATAGTTGTAATACCCCCCCCCCCACGAGCCTTGTCTTAGACAAGAATATAACCTATATGGAAAGGGCTCAATGGAACCCTCCTCCACTAATGTAAGACTAATGTAAGACAGAACACATGCACTGTCATATATCACCTGTAGTCATTATGTATAGTGCCCTATAGGACAGTTTGTATTCATTAAATTCACAAATTCAGTTCTATGACAATTCTCAACAAGTCTATCGCTGGAAATGTAAAAAAAAATAATCACCGAAACTCCTAAACCTTTTTCTTCTGGTGGTATCAAGAATGGTTTTCTATATTATGAAATCTCAAAGTTGATTATTCTTAGAAAATCTGTGATAGTAAACAATTGTTTTTCAGATTATACTATTTCGTTTCCTAATTAGGCGAGGTCTACTTTTTATATTGCCATTAAAAGCGACACTGGAAGCGATAAATAAACACTCTGTTTCTGTATCAAAGTAATACTCTCCAATATCTAACATGGATCTGCTTTGTGGACAATTTATCTCGCTAAAGATGTACATTGTACATGTAGGTATAAATATCTTACTTCAATCGATTTTATGTACTTGTTTGTGCGATATTGGGACAAACAGAAAATTTTCAATCTCGCTATTTCATATTCTCTTTCAACTGTCTAGACCTGTATAAAGAATAAACGCAATTCTACTCTTGAAGAAGCCGTAATTGTATCTTGCTTCCATCAAACATTATAGATATGTGTCTCTGTGCTTTTTGGAGTATGCACACTGATACTGTGGGTTTCATGATTCTAGTAAAATTCAATAATATAATCTCATAACAAATTGAGTTCACCGGTTCGTCTCTTAAGGGCAACTGTTTGCAAGAATCTATAATGATCAAATAATGGAAGCAATTAAAATTTAGAAATCTGGTCTAATTTTTATACTTGGGATGAAACATCGTAAAGTTCTACATAACCTGGTACCTTTAAATTTAATTCATATACCTAGTTCTACATCGGGCGTATTACATGCTCTGAACTTAATAGAATGCTTGGAACACAATCTCAAATGGTCGGTGATTGTTTCTTGAAGTGGCGTATGTTTTTTGACAGACAATCAGGAATATAGTGATAGAATGTAAGACCACACTGATGCAAATCAGAATTCTGCAAATAAATACGGATACAGGCTCTGAAAACGGCGACCGACATGAAGGCGAACCTACTCCTAGTCTCAGAACCCAATAAGACAGCGACCAGATACAAACACTGGCTAGTTGACGAATGCGAAGACTCGGCCATCAAGGTACTCTCGAAGCGCCTAGAGGTCGCTGAAACCGGCTTCATATATGTAGCGATAGGAAGGATGTATGTTTACTCATGTTACTAGTCCACGAACAGAACTAACAGAACAGCAATTCGAACAATACTTAATGACCTTGATGGAAAGCACACGGTGTAAACAATGTATCATAGCGGGTGACCTCAATGTGAAGTCCGCACTCTGGGGTGGAAATGTACTGACGGTCAGGGGTGATCTTCTGGGGGAAGCAATGGAGGACAGGTAATCTGTGAGCGGTGAACAGTGGCCAGACATTCGTAAGAAGGGCCTCAGAATCACATATCGATGTGACACTGGCTTCAGAGGGACTGCTGGGCAGGATCCATGGTTGGGCTTGAAAACGATTCGATGAGCTACCACGCTTACATTTCCTACGTGGTAGACTTGAACAAGAATAAAACTAAGGCCGTAAAACAAGAAATCAGAAATATCGTCGACTACGGAAAACTTGGACAGTTGCTCAACACTCGGGGGGCCTGCCGGCCTGCCCGCCAGACACTCCGGAGGCCTTAATCAGCCAGCTGAAAAGTAGACAGAACGAAGCAACTAGGAGGATACCCTTCCGTGTGGGGGAGCCGTGCTGGTGGACACCAGACTTGGAAAACATTAGGATTCAGCGACTGAAGAAGACACCAAACGGAAGATCACAGATGTAAAACCTTATTGAGGAGTACAAAGAACAAAAATATACATTTAAACTCCGTCTACGCCGAATGAAGGAGGCATCATGGCGCTCTCTAACGGAAGAAATAAATAATGATGGTTGGGGACAAGGATATAAAATCATTAAAAAACAACTACGCGACAACAAACCACCACACCAACTTCGAGGAGCCACTAGGCATGCGATCCTCAGGGAGCTGTTCTCTCTAGTCGAACAGAACAGACCGCTGTCAATCCAAACGATGACCCCACCACCATTTACAATGGAAGAATTGCGGGAGGCAGGAAGTCGCATCAAACCAGGGAAAGCCCCCGGCCCGGATGGCATCACACCAGAGACGGTTAGGATGGCCATAAAAATCAGACCAGAGCACTTATGGTTCGTCCTCAACAATCTGTTGAAACAAAAATGAGTTTCCCAAGAGTCTGGAAGATGTTGAGGGTCACCCTGATATGGAAAGGGAAGGACCCCCACATTGCTAAGTCTTACAGACCGATCTGCCTGATAGAACTTTTGGGAAAACCATATGAAAGACTAACCCTAGGGAGACTGTTAACAGCACTATAAGATGCAGGGGGACTGAACGGAAGACAGTATGGCTTTAGAAAGGAAGTCTCGACAGTCGATGCGGTATCTAGGTCCCTCGAAAGCATAAGGTCGCGGCACCAATGGCGAGGAGGGGAAGAGCCCCCATATCGGCGCTGGTCGCGATCGATATCAGGAATGGTTTCAACACGGCACGATGGGATAACATCAGAGACTCCCTGGAGTGGTTCGGCGTTCCGCCTTATCTCAGAGTAATTATTGACAACTACCTCTCAGAACGGGTGGTCGTGGATGGCAGCGACGAGTTGAGGGTGACACAGGGTGTCCCGCAGGGCTCCATCCTCGGCCCGGTACTCTGGAACGTCATGTACGACGACCTCCTGCGCTTAGACATGCCCAACGGTGTGGAACTATATGCCTATGCTGATGACCTAGCCATGCTAGTCAAAGGAGACACAGAAACGAAAATCAAAAACAAAGTCAACGAAGCAATTAGGAGGGCTTGAGATGGCCCCAGAGAAGACGGAAGCGGCTCTCTTCACCAACTAATGAAAGAAGAGAGCCATCGACTTCACCGTACAGGGTACTGAAGTGAGGGCGGGGCGTAGTGTCGTGTACCTGGGAGTTACACTTGACGAGAAGCTCATCTTTGGGAAGAACGTCAAGAGTGTCGTATTGAAATCTAGGACGATCTGGAATGCAATGAAAGGACTAATGCAGAAGATAGGAGGCCCCAAAAATCACAAAAAGAAGATTTCTGGCGGGAGTAGTCCACTCGGTTATCTTGTGTGCGGTGCCGGTACGGGGAGGAGTGACAAGAATAAAGACATATATGCACATGCTGGAGACCCTGCAGAGGCAGGTACTGCTGGGGGTGACGTCGGCATATAGAACGACGTTCACGGAGCAATTGTCAGCAATTTTGCCCATAAAAGCACAGATCCAGTCGAGAAAGAAAAGGTACCTGGAGTCTAAGAAAGGACGAAAGACCTCACCAGCCCAAACTAAGAACCTCGTCAAGGCTAGCTGGCAGAGAGAATGGGACACCAGCAACAAGGGCAGATGGACACACAAGCTCATCTCAGAAATAGGACCCTTGATAGACCAGAAATTTGAAGACCTCGATTTTTACGCCATGCAGTGTTTTACCGGCCATTGAGTCTTTGATGCGTATCTCCAACGCATAGGTAGGACACCCGATGGACACCTGTTTTTACTACAAACTGACAGACACGGCGCATCACACCATCTTCGAATTACAGAAATGGAAAGACCAAAGGAACGAAATGGAAGAAGAAATAGGTCATCGACTAACCGAAGACAATCTGATGGCAAAGTTGCTGGAAAATCCCGAGGCCACGATCAACCATCAGCAGTGGCCGGAATAAAAGCTAAATGCCTGACGTCATTTTTTGTTTAAAATTTATTTCTTGCAATAAAGACACCCCTTGAAGATTCGTTATCACGAAAGAACTTGTTAAATGTAGTATGCTCATTTTTGTTGTAATTCTCTAGTGATTTTGCATTTACTTTTTGATAATTATAGTTTATGCTCATTTTTTTCAATAATTAGGTATTATTACCTATCACTGTGAATTGCTGATATTCTCCTTTAAAAATTTATTACTGGTGTACCTATCTATTGCTTATTTCCATTATTATTTTCTATTTAATTGTGTATTTTTTATAACGACATTTTGTTAAATAAATTGTTTTAATATGTGTCGCTAATATTGTTTCGCCCCATCTAATTACTTTTATCTGCATTGCCAGTCAGTAGTTTATTGATTTTTTTTTCTTCTGAAGGATTTTTGAATGATAATAATTCACGAATTTATTGTAAATTTATTGGGAGCTAGCTGGCTGCTAGATAGCGTTCTTTGCCTCCCCACCTTAAATTTGTTTGGGAGAATCTCTGATTAACAACATGCAAATATATTGCAGTACATTCAGTCGCTAGATGGCACCATGCCATGTGAGCCCGAAATTATCGGTGGAACATCGATACCCAACAAACACACTTGTGATTTTAACATACCAGCGATATACTGTTTGAATTACATTGCGATATATCTTAATGATACAACATAGATGGAAGTGGGACAATAGGGTTTCTAGCCATATGTACCGAAGACATTGCAGGGACATTGATATTTTATATAACCTCAACAAAACTTTCTAATCTCCTTGATGTACCCTTGATGTTGAGTGATTGTAATTTCTGAACATCACATTTATCTCCCATCTAGGAAGCAAAATCACATCACAAATTTTTATATATACGTTATGTATCAGAACTTATATTCCTGCAATAACTTGACGGCGACTTTTTGGCTACATCTACCCACGTTTGTAATGTTTGTAAGTGTCGCGTTTTGGAGCTGGCGACTCGCGCACGCGCTTGCTCTGGTGGTGGTGGTGTTGTGTTGTGTTGTGTTGTTGGTTGTTGGTCCGGTTGGCGTCGTTATGGCGTTGGTGTTTGTTGAATGTCGTGGCGTGCGTCCCGCGTCATTTATGTGTGAATGTGAGGAAATTAAAAAATTGAATCATCACATAAACGGCGACCATTTAAATTAATGATAACTCCTCTCACGGTTACAGTTAATTTCATATTTTAAAGATGTTTATGTTAAAGGTTAACGATGAGTTTAGCGTACCTGCCAATGAGAGGTAAGTTACTTTATAGTCGTCAATGCATATATATTACCTTATACCTAGTATAGTCTAATGTAGAGGCCATTATCGTAATAAAATTAGAATCTCTTTAAAATTACAATTTCATCTTGGTTAGAATTGATTTTAACAATACTTTGAAGCGACTTTTTTAACATTGTTATGAGACCGGCCTTATGGTACTTATTTAGTTAGAAAGAAATTTCCATGCTGTTACATCGCAGATATATATTTTTTACAAACCACTAATACATTTTTAGTATGTAGATGCAGTGTTACAAAGTGATATGATTACTATTTTGCATCGTATTATAAGACTATTTCTATTTCATTGAACATATTTCTAGCCTTTTTTTTATTAAACGCCTGTTAATTTTCCTCTAGATATAAAGACTTCCAAGTATTTATTTGTAACCCTATAAAGGGAAATGTTTTCTTCATAGAATAATATTTACCTATTTAATTTTACATTTTGTAGATACACTCTCAATCTACCATAATCTGAGCGAAAAGGAATTCCAAGTCGTCTGTGCGGACTGGTTCAGACATGCCAAACAAAGCGAAGACAGAGAAAATAAAGAAAATACCGAGCAGGCAAATCCTTAAAAATCTTTGCACTTTAAATATCTCATCATATAAAAAATTATTATTACAAGAAAATTATGTATTTCTGTTTATAAGAGGATCATGTTTTTCTTTTGTTTTTTATAACATCTCTATTTGGTTTTTTTTACAAGAGGATTTTACAAGATGATATATACGTATTGGTTTTTTTATATAAGAGATTTACGCATTTATTTATTTTTTATAAGACTTATTTTTTATATTAACAATGTTTGTTATTTAATTTAATGTACCTTTAATTTAATAAAATGTGATTTTTTTCATTCCATTCTTTCATTGATTTGTATACCTATCTCTGAAATTGATATACAGGGTGTTCTACAAGCTCTATGACAAACTTTGACAGATGGTAGGTTGCTTGATTTTAAACATATTTTTTTTAATAAACATGGGTCCGATTCGTTTTTGTTAAGAAGTTACAAGCATTTAAAAAATCGTAATTTTTCAAGTTCAAGGCCCTGTAAAAGGAAAACGGTTCAAGATAGAGAAAAACGACTTACATGTCCCTATTTTAACTTTTCATGTACTATCCAATGATGTAGATGAAATGTTTATACAGGGTGATAAAAAATTTGAAAAAATCTGATATTTCTCCACATTTAAAAAAATCAAAGAAAGTACAAATGTTTCTATACCATAGGATAGTCCATAAAAAGTTAAAATAGGGACATGTAAGCCGTTTTTCTCTATCTTGAACCGTTTTCCTTTTACAGGGCCTTGAACTTGAAAAATTACGATTTTTAAAATGCTTGTAACTTCTAAACAAAAACGAATCAGACCCATGTTTATTGAAAAAAATATGTTTAAAATCAAGCAACCTACCATCTGTCAAAGTTGGTCATAGAGCTTGTAGAACACCCTGTATTTTATATTATTTAAGAGGTGCCTTGTATTTCTTGAACCAATTTCTCTTAGGTATATAATTTTAGTTTTTATTTATGGATTTAAGGTTTACTTAAGAACATTAACAATTAACAAGACTTAAAATTGAGTACATTTTGGCTCCTGAGTCGAGCGTTGTTAACTGTGAGTTTTATTAATTTTTTTTCATATACCTAACAATCAAATAACAAATTTTTCAAATAAAACTTCAGGTGAACATTGGCTTGAATCAGAGCTGAAACTTGGTTTAATATCAATTTTTTAATATTTTTAAGAGACTATATATTCCACAAATAAGGGCTAAAATTAATTCAGTGATACGTGGCAGGTATAGGTATCGCAAAGATATTCAGGGCTATCATGTATCAATTTATATAATTTTTACACATTATGTAATCTCTAAATTATACTACTTTAATAACGAACATGTCAAAACTACATTATGTAGTTGTTTTGTAAAAAAACACTAACTTTTATGACATTTCGTTTATAAAACAGTATAATTTTGTGATTAGATAATGTGTATAAATTACATAAATTGATACATCATAGCCCCGATTATTTACTATAAAATGTGAAATCCATACAATACAAAATTTTGCATCACTGGTATGCAACTTTCAATAAACTGTGAATGACCATATGATATATATCTAATATTTACTGTATATAATGGAAATGTCAAAATAAATATACTATATTCATCACTGTTACCTATCTGTGACATCTCTACAAGACTATATATTGAACATACATAGAATATAATCTCGTAATATACTACCAACATCCTTTGGTAATGTAACAAGTATATACTACAAATGTGCGCATCGAGTGGGACATTGTGAGTCACTGGCAATTTACATTGACGTTACATAGTATATTCCAGAGATCAAGTTGGTCGCAAGGGTATATAATTATTTTATTGCGGTTATGTAACTGTGTTTGCTGGGTATCTATCTTCACCGACGGTTTGGAGTTGTGTCGTTCAAAGAATTTTACTGTTGTTCACTAAACAAATTGACAAATTGTCGTTATTGATATCAGTCGTATTGTTTTATTATATCAATTTGTTTCTTTTGCTCTCAAATTGTGTAATACTAGAAAGCTTTTGGACAGTATGAATAAAATAAGTTTGAATAAACCAGAAAATATATGACGTATAATTTAATTAACGTTATTGAACCATTTAAAATGGAACATAGCGAAATCAGTTCCTTTTCCACAAAGCCGAAACAGTACGTTAACAATACCGTAGTTACAGTTATACATTCGAGCATTATTGAATTAGCATTACTGAGTTTATTAATTAAAATAGAATATAGGGATTTTGTATTGAAAGTCCATTCATTAGGTAAATCATTGTTTATTTTTTAGTTGAAATAAATAAAAATTATTTAAAAATATTAAAAAAAATACAAGGGAGGTTTCCAAGGGGACTATTTCTAAGATACAATGTACGAAACCGTACAAGGTAGGTAAAGTATAATAAAAATAAATGATGATGAGTTACTTCCAGAAATAATAATTAAAAAGTGCGTCATACGGCAAAAAAGTAAGGTGACTTTTCTCCTCTAAACAACACGAGGTATCTATAAAAAATGTCACATTTCCATTCAAGTCAGTGGCGTATAAATTATAAAAAAAAAATGTAACGACATACCCAGAGATCTCCGCCAGTGGCTCTAAATTTTTTGTTGGGAGTATCAAATCATATTATACTTCAAATTATTTATAACTATCTATAACTGTCAAAAATTTAAAGTTATTCTCATCAGCCGATTTGTAGATATTCAAAAAATATAAAATTTTAGTATCTTGAAAAACAAAGATCCAATGGATCATGTCTACAGAAAATTTTTCGCTTATTTTTAAATTTTTAATGTCCTTTAAGTTAAAAAAAAAATTTTAAAGTTCAAAAGTTTTGAGGAGTGATTTCACACAACTTCTTCAGCTGCTATATCCATCAAAGCCACGATTATCCAAAGTCGCTGCATTGTTCTTACCTGTGCGAGGAATCAAGTTGTTTTACTCATAAAGGTCAAATTAATAATTATTTAATCTGTGCTGGGTCTTATTGTAAAGCATTAACGTCTTTGCCTGGCAACGGATTAGCAACGCTTCACAAGTCCATCTCCTATTTCTGTCTTTTTTTTATAATTTATTTGTCTGATCAACAAAAAAACTAATTTTGTTTTACAGGACACAGTTAGATGCTTGATTAACTAAAATAGCAATATAAAACATGACAGTATGGGAACAACATAAGGTCCGGGTAATAACATGTGTTTTTAAAGAATAGTGGTACGTATACCTATACATATAGGTAGGACGGAGTTGGAGGTATAATTCAGGGAAGACAACGAGTTTACAGCGGCGAAAAAATTCGCCTCTGTAAATTCATGTTTCCGAAGGGTTTCGGTCAATTTTTATGCGGATCGGTGTATAGGGGCGAAGGGGGAAGAGGAAATCCAAAACACACGGAATCTGACCTAACTCCCATTGTTCTTTCCCCATATCGCAACTCAAAAAACTAAATTTTTTAGAATTCCACATATCAATTAATTGATAATATACTTTTTACTTTTTTTAGGAAATAAACAAATGGCGACCAAAACAAAAAAAAATTGTTAGTTTTCTATTATGAAAGGAGTGAGGAAAACCGAAGTGTGTTTTTCAATTCCTCGAAAATGAGCCCGGCCTGGGCTCTGGCCGTTGATTAGTATTATCCTGAAGAAGTTTTCTGATATTGATGTGAGTTCCCCTCTGGTTAACCCGTTGTCCTCATATCTCTCCCGCAGAGGCCTCACTGTCACCAACACGGGATATGACTCTTACGAATTTAGAGGGGCTCTAATTTAGGCCCTTTGTTATTTCTGGTCTTCATAAATGATACAGGCCTCAATATCGATGTTCCCATGCTTTTGTATGCTGATGATGTTAAAGATGTTTACGATTGTGGACTTTGTGGATGATTGCCGCCGACTTCAGTATTGTCTGGATAACCTTCCCAAACAGCACAAAGTAGTCCTATGGACGTCCAATGGACATCCCTCTATGTACCAACGGACGTCCATAGGACGTCCGTTTTTGTCCTATGGACGTCCATGGGACGTCCACTCAGTGTCCATTTGTCACAACTTTGGACATCCGCAGGATGTCCGTTACCGGACGTCCATAGGATGTCCGTTATCGGACGTCCATAGGATGTCCGTTATCGGACGTCCATAGGATGTCCGTTATCGGACGTCCATAGGATGTCCGTTATCGGACGTCCATATGGAGTCCGTTATCGGATGTGCACAAAGCATTTGCTTTGCTGATAAATATCTTAGTGAGGAACAAAAGATAGAAAATACTGGATAAGTCTTGAAATTTAGAGTTTTGAAAAATCCAATAAATGTAGTGATAGGTATAGGGTATATACGGTAATTTTCTGTTTTGAAAACAACGTTGATAAGGGCTAAAGATACAGGAAAACGACTAGGTACTTACCTACTTACGTATTTCTATCATTAAGTTTTATCTGTAATTTTCATTGAAAAGTTGTTAATTATATTAGTTTATGATAATATTGATAAACTTAATGAAAATATTCGTTTTTGGATTTTTCACAAACTCTAAAAATTAAAGATTCACCGAATTTCTTTCTTTTGTTCACTGTATAATGCAGATGTCTTCATCTTCACCTTCACGCTAGCAGTCTTGAGTTTGATGGGAATGGCGGAAGTCTTTCCTTGGGACGAATTTGTATAATGTAGGAATGTGGATTGTATGATAGTGGAAGAATGGAAGATGGGGTGGTTATCGCGTGCGTGCGCACTTGTGCTGCTATTCTCTTCCTGTCTGCGACAGCACGTCATGCGCAATAGTCAAAAATAACTCGATGGACGTCCAATGGACGTACTTTTGTGGACGTACATAGGAAGTCCGTGCGGAGAAGTCCGTAGGACGTCCATTTATTGTCCATGGACCAATGGACGTTAATGGATACTCAACGGACGTCCATAGGACACTCGGTGCTATCTGGGTTGTTGGTTGGTGTGTATTTAACAAATTGAAGATCAATATTTTAAGGTGTAAAGCAATGCCGTACATCAGGACGACGTCATTTGATTTTCCATATGTCATTGGCTCTACGGTTCTTGGCAGGGTTGATGCAGTCGTTAATCTTGGTGTCGCGTATGCCAGCAGATTTCGTTTTAGTTCACACATCGATGTTGCTGTCAGTTCGGTACACCGGATGCTGGGCTTCATTATGCGAATCTGTGTTAAATTTCGTAACCTCCAGAGTATAAAAGCCCTCTTCCATGCATTTGTGAGATCTAAACTGGAGTATGCTTCTTTGGTGTGGTCTCCTTTTTACGGAGTAAATATCGATAGGATTGAGGCTGTGCAGAGGAAATTTCTTAAATACTTGTGTTTTAGGGAGGGAGTACATCCAGAGCGGGGCTTCCCGTATGAACAAAATGCTTGTAAGGTTTTAATACAGCTAGCAGCTTGAATAGGGGTCAGCGAACATTTTATCTACTGAGACATGGTGGTCTGCGTTAAAATCTTTTTTTCAGAGATTGGAAATCGATCGTTTAAAGATCGGCACATGGTCGTAATAATCACCGGCAGCTAAGAACAACCCGTTGTGTCTTGCAGTAAGGTTAAGTGAGTGTTCATACTCATTTACTTCTTAAATAGTTCATTTTTATTGTTTTCCGATTAAAATTGCTTTTGTTGTTAATTTAATTTTATTAATTTTTTTAACAGTATGAGAGCTTTTGAAATGCTGGAGGTTTTGTGCTTATTTATTTTAATAATACGCACGCTGAGTTGCTTTTGCTGTACAAAACACTCCAGCAGTTTATGAGCTCAGATTATGGTAGTCAAAGATTAATTGTTTTTGAACATTTTAGGGATTTGCTCCTTACGGCGGGATGTTCCATCCTTCCCCATCGATTACGATTACAATTACAAATTTCTTTATTGTACTTGAATTACAACAGTCATTGCTCAGTACAACAGCGTCATTACAGAAATATTAAAAACAAACATAAAGACAAACATTAAATATTTAAAGCACACAGCATGTCAACATAACACCGGGAACAGTGAGGGTCGAGACGCACAGAGACACCAAAGAAATAAGTTCTCGATCGAGGCATAGTTCCATCTCTATGATAAGGATGGATCAAGGCTTTGAGTTTTAGGTCTTTTAATATCAGACTGCAGGTAGGGATGGGTGGTGGAAGGACAGTATATCAGAGGTAGTGTAGGGTTCCAACTCCGTGAGATGTTTCCGGAGATACGCACTGTACGCTGAGAACCCAACAGTTGCACGATCTATTTTGAAGTGGTTTACGTATTTGATAGATGCGTACGTGAATGTCCTTTCTGAAGACGACAGATGGTGCGTAGGAGGTTTAAACAAATTGAACCTGGTACTGTAGTGATGGGTGAATCGGTAAGGTAAAAGTCTATCCTGATTTTTGTGGATCAGTTTGAGCAGAGAGAAGACATACAAAGCAGGCAAGGTAAGAAGTCCAAGCCGCCTGAAATGGCCTCTGCATGACTGCTGCATTGACAAGTCTGCCAGGATCCTAATCGTTCTCTTTTGAAGAAGAAAAACCCTTCGCAGAGATCTCTCAGACCCACCCCAGACGGCCAGCCCATAGTTCACGTGGCTGATGAAATACCCATAATAAGCAAAGAGAAGAAGGGACACCGTGTGCTGAAGGCGTCTAAGAAGGAAGCAGACACTAGCAAGACGACGGCACAAATGATCTGTGTGAGCCGACCAGTTTAGGTTCTGGTCGATGTGGAAGCCCAAAAACTTCACCACGCCCTTCGGCTCGATCAAGGCACCATCGGTGGGTATGGAGGGTAAAGGTGGAAGACGTGATCGGCTAGAGTGAAAATCAATCAGCTCAGTTTTGTCTAAGTTGAGTTTTAGTTCATTGGGAATTCTGAGGGAATCCAGAAAAAATTCGTAAGTCTGTTATGTTACCGATTTAACACTCCATACAACTCCAACGATTATCCTAATTTACTAAGGTCTCTCTCACTTACTAGTCTCCATACCAGACGCACGTACAGCGACATCATGTTCGCCTTCAAAGTACTAAATTCCATTATAAAATGTCCTGAGGCACTGCGGTTGTTTACAATCTTTGCTCCCTCCAGACAGCTGAGGCAACTGCCACTGCTTGAGGTTGAGTTCCATAGGACCAACTATGGAATGCACTCCTCAATTACCAGGATATCGAATTCGGTTAACTCCCTTGACCTGAGGTCACAAATGCGGAATCTGAGTCTGAGATCTTTCAGGGTGGCCTTGAAGACCTCTCTATACAGATAACAAATCTCACGCTATGTTCGTGATATAGTACTAGTTGTTTTATTTATTTATCTATACTTGTATTTTAATTTTAGTTTTTGTTTGGTTTAGTTTAGTTTATTTTATTCATATTTGTACCTAAGTGTGCGCCTATACAGGGTGTCCGGTAAGTACCTCCTAATCTCTCGGGAGCAAACAGGGGAAGTCAAAATAAACCTAGGCTGTCATAAAAAAAACATTCCTAAAGTGTCCCTAAACGGAGATACAGAGCCCCAAAATGGTACCTTAAGATTTACTTTTTTGGCGCTAACTTTTGAACCGACCTATATAATTTGATGAAATTTTAATTTTTTTATAGAGGCCATAAAGACTCATTCAGCTATATCAGAGTAGATGTTTGACGTCCTAAAGGAAGTCAGGAACGGACTTACCACCACACTCATTGTGTCAAAGTTTTGACAGGTGTCATTTTACAGAGCTGAAAACTTATTTTTTAAATACGCTGGTCATTCATCTTCACAAAAGGTACTCTTAATTTATTTCGATAAAACTAGCGGTTATCGACTTTTATACGAATTTTGATCAAGTTCCGTCAATAGCAATCCATTATGTACTCTCTGTACACTGAGAGTTGTCCGTTGTCATGCCACACTGATTCTGATTAAACAATTTCATTTAATTCGATTTGAATCGTACACTTATTTCTAAGTCGAACCAGATGTGGTATCGCAGTTCGTGTCAGTGGCGTGTGTTGAGGAATAATGAATATCCTATAAAAATAATATTATTTCGACAAGTTATTGACGAAGTAGTGCCTTGCAACTTTCTAATAACAAATATTATATAATGCAAGTAAATAAGAATCATAATAATTATTGTTATCATCATGATAGAAATATCATGTCACCTACCTGCTGGTTGCTTTAAAAGAAAGAATAACACCTCCGTTTTCTGATTTGCAAGTAAAATATTCCAGCAATTCAACCACAAGACCACGTAGGTACTAGGGATTTCAATCGTTTCCCAGGCAAAGCAAGGAAATAGATTTTTAGGCATTCGAGCAATTACCTATAATAAGTTACTCATAGTTTATCACAGGACAATAACACAGGACACAGGTAATTCTGCGAATTTCGTATTAAAAACGTTTCAAATCACAAGACAAACCTTATTAGTATATTTACCGCTGACACTGACACTACTGATAGTAGCGACGACAATCTTATCGTAATATCGTATCAATCTAATGCCCGTATTCACAAACGATAATTTCCTAAATAATTACGTAATCAATTATCCCCATCTCATTCTATTGCAAAAAAACTGCATATTTCCATCTCACTCATTTAAATTAATTACGTAATTATTTAGGAAATTTTGTTTGTGAATACGGGCATAAGCCTATCAAGACGCGAGTCGATACTTCCGTCTCACTCTCCCTCATCTTTTTAGAATTGCAGGCGATTCAAACGTATTTCTGACAATACGTCCCATTTTAACTCGATTGACTGCAATGCAATAGAAGGAGTAAGAAACATAACGAGATGATGTATCCTTAGTTATCACAACAGACAACTCTCAGTGTACAGACTTTAGGTAGGTTTATCAACAAGAACCTGATTTTTATCTGTTTGTGTTTAGCATTAGTAACTTTTGAGTGTTTCGCATACCTAAAAACCGATTTATCTCGAAAACCGTCAGTTTTACCGAAATAAATTAGGAGCACCGTTTTTAAAGATGAATTATTAGACTATTCAAAAAAATAGTTTTTAGCTCTGTAAAGTGACACCTGTCTAAATTTTGACTCAACGAGTATGATGTGAAAGTATGAAGTTCGTTCCTGACTTCCCTGACGACGTCAAACATAGACTTTAATATGGCCTGATGGATCTCTGTGGCCTCTAAAAAGTGTTTAAATTCCATCCAATTATACAGGTTGGTTCAAAAGTTATAGCCAAAAAAGTAAATTGCGGGGCACTCTTTTAGGGCTCCATATCTCCGTTTGGGGACACTTTAGGAATTTTTTTTTATGACAGACTAAGTTTTTTTGACCTGCCCTGTATTCTCCCGAGAGATTAGGAGGTACTTACCGGACGCCCTGTATGTAAAATGGCAAGTCCGTTAATTAAATTGAAAATTGAAAAAAAAAATAACAAACCTACGATAAGGTATCGCATAGAAGACTACTTACAAGATAAATCAAACATTACCAGACAGCATATACCTCACACTGAACTCATACTTCAGCGACCCGTACTTATACCTATTGTTTACTGTTGATGTTCCAATAACGAACACCACCAAAATTGACATACTTGCCGATGACATAGCAATATTATTATTCGACATCAATTTAAATAGAGCTGCAAGATCAGCTGATACATCGAATATTGTCATAGTCATTGTCATACTAGATACATGGTAAGTTTATGTAGATTGTAAATAAGCATTGGTTATTAAATAAAACAAAATTTGAGATCTGTAGCTTTTTTAATTCTCATATCTTTCTAATAGACCACTGGCAAAAAAATCAACCAGTTTATCCCATAGGTACTGTATAGGAGAATAAGTTTATATTTTCAATTACATATAAATTATTGTTCTCTTTACTTTTGCATCAACGTGGATTACGTCGCTCTTTTCGATTCTCTATATCTTGTCTATGTTAAGAACTGTGTGAACATGTGAGACAATAGACAGAACGTCTACAAACAGAGCCTGCTTTAATCAGTGATTTGCGGGCGGGTAATAGAGGAGAATTTGGGAATAATTGTTGCCCGGAGTCGCTGCCTACGTCGTTCCGGGACCCCACGTAAGCGTATTCGTGTAATCCTCACCCTTGTTCTTCGGTCATTTGTGGCAGACCCAGTCAGTTTAGCTGTTGCTTATCAGCAGGCTCTGATGTCTACATTCGACAAGGAGTTTCAACTATAACAGCTCGCTAGGTCGTAAATCCTCGTCCAAGCACTGCTGTACAATTGTACATAAAATACAGATCAAGCATAAATAACTGTTCAACTATGGTATTGCTACTAAATTTATAATAGCATTACGACAGTGATCAATTACAATTTAAGATATTTTGGGATTACTTGTCTAGGAAAATGTGGCTAAGTAAGACTATAAAACGAAGTGAAATGGAAAAAGGTTGTGCACAAAAATTTTCATATTTGGAATTATTGAATATTGTTCAAATCCTAGAAGAGGAAAGTAATAATCATGAAAAGTATCACGATAGGTAGTCTATTTTCTTTCATTACTGGCGGTAACACCTGCTCGATGCTCATCATCTTTTGATAGTCCCCTGATCTCCAGTCTCGAGCTAAAACCAGCGGATACCAACCACGGTTTATAATTTTCTTAATCTCGTCGTGTCTGCCGATCATTTCTTTTCTTTTGTTTTTGCAATGTAAATCTTCTCTCATCGGCAAGTTTGCTCTTTACACACATCTGCACCTAAACGCAAGTCTAATCATATTCAAGTTGTTCGTCGGTCAACATGCGCACCAAGTGTTTCATAGACACTGTTTCATAGTGGTTTGCAGTTCTATTGGTTTTCCGGAAAATTTGCGTTTTCTCGCTATTTCTAGAAAAAGAGAAAGATTAAACTAAAACGTCAATTAAACCGACAATGGCCATTAATTTTGTGCGTGGTGCGAAAAATCTAAAAGCCTGACCCCTTCACAACAGAAATGCATATAACTGGTTTTTTCAAAAAGCGTCAAATAAAAAAGTTATTAAAGAAAATTTGGACCGGTGTCTGATATAATAGTTATTTATTATACAAGAGAAAAAAGTGATAGATTTTAGCTCGAGATGTGATTTCGTTCCCTCGACGCGTTTAGCGGAGGGGACAAACACATCGAGAGCTAAAATCGCACTTTTTTCTCGTGTGTAATATACAATTTTTTTCTGCGAGAAGAAATATCAGTGTTAGAATGTCGAAAAACGTAGTTAGATAACTGACAATTATGTCGGAAAAATGATTTATGTTAAACTTGGATTTTCAAACTGTCTTTTATCGTAATTGACGTTGCCTGGGTAACGAAACGATTTAATTATTACATAAACGTCATTTTAATGTAATTAAAATTGAAGACAGTTTTGCAAAGATTCTTGTTAGTTTTCGATGAGTGAATTTAATAATATGGATAGTGATTATTATGAAAATTCCTTTAATAATTGCCATTTGGATAATAAGGTAACTTTCCTTTACGTATATTTGATATAAGTTTAATGATATCTGAGTGTTAATAGTATAGCTATACCTATAAGCCGCCATTTCGGGGAAATAAGTACTCATTTATTTCCCTGCTAATTCATTTATTTCCCCGATAAGATGCAGCTCATATAATGAGGCATTTTTCTACCTGTCAACGGGGAAAAAAGGTCAAACTTATAGCCCGTCGCAGAAAAAAATATTTTTTTTCCCCGTTGACAGGTAGAAAAATGCCTCATTATATGAGCTGCATCTTATCGGGGAAAAAAATGAATAAGCAGGGAAATAAATGAGTACTTATTTCCCCGAAATGGCGGCTTAGGTATAGCTACTATTAACACTCAGATATCATTAAATTTATATCAAATATACGTAAAGGAAAGTTACCTTATTATCCAAATGGCAATTATTAAGGGAATTTTCATAACAATCACTATCCATATTATTAAATTCACTCATCGAAAACTAACAAGAATATTTGCAAAACTTTCTTCAATTTTAATTACATTAATATGACGTTTATGTAATTAAATCGTTTCGTTACCCAGGCAACGTCAAATACGATAAAAGACAGTTTGAAAATCTAAGTTTAACATAAATTATTTTTCCGACATAATTTTCACTTATCTAACTACGTTTTTCGACATTCTAACACTGATATTTCTTCTCGCAGAAAAAAATTGTATATTACACACAAGAAAAAAGTGCGATGTTAGCTCTCGATGTGTTTGTCCCCTCCGCTAGTGACGTCACAGGTAATTTAATTAATTTCAGCTGTCAGATTAATTTAGTAAAAATCGCCTTTTTTTGTCGGCTTATTGCAGAACCGTCTGGTCATTGCGGGGTTCTGTAGTTGATATTTTAGGATTGTCGATGTTTATAGACCACGTATCTACAAAAATTTTATCCAGAAATTCAATTTAACGAAGATCTGACTTTTTTTGAGAGGTTGTTTTTCTTAAATTTTTCATGATTTTCAGGTGACACGTGTACCCGCACAATTTTAAAAATTGATTCAGCTCAAACATTCCGCGATCGAATCCCCGCAATACCTAGTTTTACTTCATTTTTTAATTTTATTTTTTTATTAATTTTTTTTTTACAGATAGTCGTGTAGTTTTTTTGTTATTTTTTAATATAAAAAAAATGCGCTGTCAATTTTGAGAGCTGTCAAATAAAATTTTACGCTTCACGCCGTCTGCTGCCAAACTTCCCACATGATCTACACTTATAATAATGTATTAAATTTAGAACACGCGCTGTGTGATTTGACTTATCTAACAGCTGTCAGATTTGACATTTGACAGCTGTAAAAAAATTTGCGCTTCGAGCCGCGAGTAGCTAAACTTTTTTGGATACCTGAACAACTTCAGATTTGACATATTTGACAACTCTCAGATATTACATTTGACAAATTTGACATTTGACAGCTCTCAAAAATTTTCGCGCTTCGCGCCGCAAGTAGCTAAACTTTCTTGATGACCTGAACTTCAGATTTGACATATTTGACAGCTGCCATATTTGACATTTGACAGCTGTCAGATTTGGTATTTGACAGCTGTCAAAAATATCCGTGCTTCGCGCCGCCAAATAAACGTTCCTCATGACCGAAACTTCAGATTCAATTCGACAGCGGTTAGATTTCGACAGGATTCGAACGTACTGACTCAAATTTTAATCCGTTTTGATTTTTTGTCATTTTTGAAGGAGGGGGCCACTTATCAATTTTCATGAAAAAACTTGCACGGTCATTTTCTCCGGAACGCGTTTCGAATCGACGATTGTTTGTCGTCGATGGGGTATGTCCTTAGCAACCGAAACGTCAAAATGCGATCGCGAAATCTTTTAAAATGGCCGCTACAGACGCTTTTGAAATTTTTTTTTTTCAAAATCAACTTTGACAGCTAATAAATGACAGACGATTGCTTCAATTATGACGAAATTTTGCAGGCGGCGAGGACCAATTTTCGAACATCTATACGCCGGTACCTTTGCAATCTTTTCATGACCACCGGGCAATAGTATACCTTTCCTTCCAAAATGTAAATGCCCCTCGTGGTCACATATGTCATACAACCAATCACATCACATGTCTGGCTTTGAAATACCTGTCTTGTTACTAACAAAGTGTAACAATAAAATTGTTACAAGTGTCAAAATAAAACTGAGTTACTTCATCATTGTGATCAATATTTCAAATTAAATTTTCATGAGTCACTAGAACCCACAGGCATTTGCGTAATCAGCAATACACGGTCACAAATGAACAACTAGACACATATCGTTCTCCATTACTTGATATTCTTCTTGATGTTAACAACTAAGAAAATTCTGAAGAAATTATTATAATATTTTTTTAATATTATTTATTATAGGTACTTGTTTTATTATCATTATAGTTACCATACTGTTATCATACTATGTTATCATATCAATAATTTTTATATTCATTTATATTTGTCTGAAGATGCTGCTTTGAAAGTGACAAAACACGTATAATATCGATCCACCAATACAGTAGAATTTTCTGAAGCATTAGTGTTTTCTCATCATCACACTTAAGTCCATTCGCAATGAAGTGGAGTTATGTTAATTTAATGTAATAAAATACAGTGCTTTTTTAAATTGCTCAGTATACCTAATAAAGACAGCTTACTTTGCAGATATTTCTTCTTTACATGTAATTTGCATAGTGATAAATAGGAAACATTCTTTGAGGTTAAATTTTGCACTGCAGTTAGACGATTCATCAGGGGCTTAAACTGTAGATATCCACTTGGGAGGAGATGTTAGATTAGACGCGATGTTGTATGAAAGGACTTACATTTCCGTAAATTGGGAGATAGATAGGTAATCAGGGCTAAGACGTACTACATCTGTAGACAATTACATATTACGTAATTTTGGTTATGCATTTTTGATTTTACGTAAATGTAATTTTTCATCATAACCTCGATTGCCAGGACACCATCTATGTTACATTATTAGAGACTCCTATTATTATAATTTATCATTAAAAACTTCCATAATTTATTGATTGTTTTAATACAATAAGCAATTAACGTAAAATTAATCCCCAATGTTTAAAACGACAAAGCATTTTAGTTAGAATTATTTTTAAACTTCAAGAATAATTATCTTATTGCAACATCAATTTACTCAAAGCAGAGACAACAGTTATACAATTCCCTTGTTCCCATTCCGCAATTTCCGCTTTTAGGCCTTCCGAGGCGACACAAGACACTTATCCCGTTTACCTGAGTTGAATACATCGATATATCAAATCTCAAAGCGACGATTGTTGAATACACTCTCATTCTGATATCCTCAGAGCGCTAATTGCGGCCTAGTAAGAGCTCACCTTAAGTCGAGCACATGAAAATTCAGCCCTGAGAATTTCCTTGCTTATACCGACTGGATAAACGTGCATACAGTGTGTTCTTGGATGGGGTTGTGAAATGGATATCTTTACTGTTAATAATAATTACAAAAAAGCCATTCTTTATCATTTAAAATTTGCTTCTCGAGAAATCTCAGAAATCACACGAAAATATGAGAGAAAGTCTGTGGCTGATTGAGCTAGCGTTCCAATGCCAAAAATAACAAACACATACATACAAAGAAGAAAAAAATTGTAAAATAGAACAAAAAAACAAATTCCAGCTCACTGTCACCCCTATCTCCCTACGTTTTCTCTCTTTTTAAGAATTCCGTGTTCTTAATGATGTTAAGTTTTTGTCACAACACTGTCTTTAACAGAAGTATCGCTTTTTCCAACAGCACACTGTCTACTATTGAACTGAACTGAACACATTGGCTGATTGCTCCGCTTATAAACACTTAGATTTCTTCTGAACAATACTTCAAGAGCTTATCCCGAACTTCTTTCTGGGGTTCCAAATGTTCTATTCCTGGAACATTCTAGACAGAAGTAGCTTATACACTCTCCGAAAGATTAGTTGTGAAAGTTAGTTCTCGAATTTCCCCTCTCTCGACCGAGGATTTTGTCTTAAACGTGGAATAACAGGAGAACAGAAGATAATAGAGACCTTGCAGTAGGTACCTATGTTTGAAGTTCCACTCTAGGGCGTCTGCCTCGATTGGTTCCGTGGTGGTACAGAGTCACTATTCTACCATCGGGCGGAACTAGTTCACCACCATCTCAACAAGCGAATTGCCACGCTGCATCCCCGAACCTCATTGCGATTATAATACCGATCAGCCATGCTCGACTTGTAACAATATCTAATTTTATTTGATGAGTTGATGAGTTGAGACTAAAAAAATTCTATAAAGTAGAAATACATTTTAGTAGCCAACTAAAAAAAAAAGAATTGACTCTCTCAGAAATTTTCTACAAGAAAAATACGAATTTTCTACAAAAAAGTCTAACTTTTTTCGTTTTTTCGTACGTGGAAGCTTGCACACACGTAACCGCTGATGATGTTTACCGCAGCTGGAGACGAACATGAACCACGGCACAACAGCCCGGAATCAATCACGATTTCAATTTTTATATTGGTTACTAAACTGGAGAAATCATAATTGTTAAGACAATTTTAAAAATTTTAGTTAAAGGCCGGTAAATAAGTTAAAAATGTATCCCGTCAATATAAGCCGGAACAACAACTGGCAGTTTTTAGACGTTTTTCATTACAGAGTCATAAACGTACGCAAGAAGTATAGCAGCCAGATTTTTGTATTAAGTCTTACGCCCTCAACCTTCAATAATTGCTGCCGTTTTCTAATCTGATGAATTATTCCCATTTCACTTACTCAGAGCTCTTGCTTTTGACCAATTCGGATATTAAATTCGCCGGTTCGAAACGCACGCCAAGAATTCTACGTATTATTTATGCATTTCGCTCTCCAATTGAATTTGTAATGATTTAGTACCTGCAGGGCCCTGTAAGTACATTCTACCAAGACTGTGATTTAAATTATTTTGGTAAAATTCGCTAAAGTCAGAATAGCTCAGTGGAATGTCAGCGGCCTTTTGCAACATAAAAACGAAACTGAGAATTTTCTACAGCATAAATCTTTACAGACTGTCCCAAATTTTATTTATCAATGGATATCCGCGTTAATGAAACTCGGGAAATTACAAATATACCCCTAAGGTTTTGCAGCTGCACCGTCAATACTACTTTACGTTTTTCAACCCTCAACTAATCATCGCCTACTTTTTTGAGGTCTTTTGAATATCTACACCTTGGAGTCTTTTCAAAATTAAATTATGATCTTGCCAAATACGCTAAAATATTAATACCGGACACTCCTATACCTAATGCATTGCGACAAGGTGCGACAACTTTAGCAGCGCCGCCAAACATGAACTGGGGCCACTAAACATTAAATTTGGTGAAACATAGCGGGAGTTTTAAATATCAACGCTGAATAAAAAAGCTCTTCAAATTAATTAGACGGAATAGACGGAGGAAATTGGGAGGAAGAATCAATACAATAATAAACAACAAAGTTTTCATATGTTTATTATATTAACAATAATTAACTACTATTAACACAATATTATTAATATCTTTAGGTAGGTATATGTCAAAAAGATTGAATCGCTATACATATTTATACCAGCTTCTGCTAAGTTTTTCTTCTCCGGTGTTATTAGATTTTGTCCTTCAGTTTCTATGATATTCTCTTCTTCCAACACCTCTAAAGCTTCATTGGAGTCTCTACTTGAGACTTCTGTGTAAGTATTATTTATTTCTATTATTGGACAGCTTTCTAACCATTCTGAATTTGAATCCCCTAAATTTTCAGTCACAAGGGCTACAAGATGACCTCTTTCAATATCTAGACTATTTTCCTTTTCAATCGCTTCTGAGATGTAATGGCTTTGCTCGTTCGAATAACTGTCTTCTTTTTCACACACTTCAGGGTTCTTTAGTTGATCGCCTGTAGTATTATTTAATTAGTTTTATGCAAAATAATATAATTAACCAAATTTTCAAACACTAAAATTTCACTTACTTAAGTCAAAGCTTTGCATACTTCCGGCATGTAAAACTTCTGAGGAAATCTCATTGTTTTCAATATTAACCTCTTTTAGAAATACATTTTCATCAACTATAAAATTTTCTACTTCCATGGTGGTAGGGTTACTCCGAGACAGTTCTCTTGAAGTTTACTATTGCTTGGATATAAGGTGTTATTCTGTAACTGTTCAAATATTTTCCTTGTTCTTGAAGAAACCATTTCTGAAGAGGTAGTGTCAATGTATAAAACTCTTCCAACTACTAAATATAATACTGCAAGTAAACAATAACAATAGACAGCTAAGTACTCACCTGGAATATTTCTGCCTTCCATGATTTTTTTAAATTAACGATTATTACCTATTGATTGTTAATTTACACTTCGCAATAACTTGTAATTTACAACACACGTGCAATAATATAAAATATTTTATTTTAAGGTTATGTTACGATGTAATAGCGCCAATGTGCGCCTGTCAGAACCGGAAATATCTCCTATGTAACACAGGCTTGCACTCTGGAGGTTTTGACGGTATTGGTAAAACCTCCAACGTGTAAGTAAAGCACATAGGATCTTTTACAGTCGTATTTTAATGGAACACTTCTAGTATAATAAGAGATTCTTAATTTTGTTTTAAAATCTTATTCAGACACTAATTCACATTGGAGGGATTTCCAGGCAATGCCGGACGCCCTTATGAACTTCTTAACGCATAAACCTAATTTTTAGAAAATATGTCACATTGGAGGTTTTAACAGCCTGCCGACGACATGTTGAGTTTTCTATGAAGTCGATAAATAAAGTACTTATTATCTATTAATAAATGCTTCTATAAACCTTCTAAAGTACTTTATTTAAACTAAACCTCTCCAAACGTTTATCTAATATTTTCAAACTGACTTATTGACATAAAATTCTAATAATAAATTGTAACTAAGTTATGTTGAAAACAAATCAAAAACCATAAAATAAACTACTTCGATGCATTTCCAACAGTACATATTATTTTAAATCCAGCATTCTGAAGCTCTGTAATTAGTTCTTGGATCAAGAAAATTAAATTTTCAGTAGAGATGCTGTCTTTCGTAAAATAGTATGCTACAGGTTGCTTCCAGGTTTTTCGTAGTCCTAGTAACATAAACACAAGTGCATGGTTGGCCAGTTGATTTACCCTCAATTTTCCTCTATCCACATATCCAGTAATTTTGTCAAGAGAAGAGTCAGAGGCAATATTTTTAGAAAGAGACATTTCGTCAAAAACTAGGGCTGAATATCTATCAAGAGGATTCATGTTCTTTGCACTTGATTTTAATCTCTCGAAAATAGTAGGATTTATTCCTGTATCGAAAGGAATCTTCTTCAATAATGTTTGCAAAGTTGATTTGGAAGGAAGTTTTAAAAGTTGTCGTAAAAATCTGTAACATTTGGGACCTCTTTTGTAAATGGCAAGGGCAAGAATTTTGTCTTCCAGTATCCAGAGAGGTTTAATTTTTGTTGAGTTTATAAACTGTGATCTCAAAAAATTCACACTGGTTATCTTGAGGTTTTTTTCCAATTTACAAAAAAATGTAGTGTCAGCCAGTCTTACTACCATTTTTCATTTATTTTTTGCTTTATTGAGTTTTGATCTCATTTTACATATTATCTGCATTTGTTGTTTCCTGAGTTGCAATTTTTTATTTCTTACCACCAAACTTTCTGGCATGTTTATTTTAATTATTTTGGAAATATTGGAAGAAATGGGTTTGACATCCATATCATTTCGAGATACGTCGCATTCTGTTTGCATCCTGGAATTAACTTCTTCGACATTTTCTAGTATTATATTTTTATATGCAAATGGAAGTGCGTACTTTGATATCTATTATCGGTAATAATAAAACAGTTTTCATCAAAATGGTCTTCACATATATAATATGCTGTTGATGGTGAAATTAGTTGTAGTGTATACTTTTCGATAGCGTTGATCCATTTATTCCTAATCTCTTTGTTCTTGGGTATCATATAAAAATTATTGTTTTTTAATTTCTGTCTTGTATAGGTATTAGCAAAATATTTGTTTGGGCAGTAAGGAATTTTGCAAGAATATTTTAATCGGCCAGGATAACTCATTTTTTATAATTAGCAGGTAATATTTTTAGTTTAAGTTTAGTTTTTAGTTTAATTTAGCCCTTTCTTCATAGGCATAACTAACTTTATATTCACAGATTGGTTCGATTTATTGAATAAAAATATTTTTGGAAAATTTGTTCATTTACTGACTTTTATATCAACGAAGAAGTTTAATTGACATTCAGTTAATAATAATAATTGTTATAAATGTTCGAATAAATAATGCTATTAGAATTATGGCAACATTTGTTGGAGTAGTTATTACAATTATTATTATTAATGTGTGTCAATAAATCGAAAAATAAAATTTTCATCTTAATTTTGAATAATTTGTTTTTTTGAAAAAACGCGGGAAAGGTTTGTATCACGGCTAAATGTAGAACCGATTTGTGTCCTGACTAACTGTAGGTATGGTTTGTGTGCCGGCTAAGATTAGTTCTTGCCAGGATGGAGGAGGGCGCTATTTTGCTGCAAATTTTTTAGTACAGATTAACTCCTCTCTAGTTTAATGCATAAAATATCGGGTGATCCACAAAATTTTTCATCAACTAGTGCCTTGGAAAAAATGAAGCGTGTCTGCCAGTTTGTTAGATAAAATGCAAACTATTGGAAGGTGTGCTCAGAGGTGCAATGAGCTCAGACATGACTGCAATCGCTATCTCTCTCTTCCAAGGCACTAGTTGATAAAAATTTTTTGGCTCACACAATAGTGAAATGCAGGTCAATGAGTATAAAGCACATAAAGTGCAATTACTAGCCTGTTAGATGGGGTCGGAGAATTCCTCCATCGCCCTAACAGTTGTCATGATGGCAGTGCCCGCATCTCCAACTAGAGAGCTTGCTTCCGCATCCAACATCAGAGCCTTCCAGAGTACCAAAACAAGCACAGACACGTGTTTCGTTCTACTGGAACTCATCAGTGTGCTGCATCTGGAGTATCCGGAGGATGCTGTCGGATGAATGGAAGTTGGCTTGTTGGAGTTGCGGGCACTGCCATCATGACTACTGTTAGGGCGATGGAGGAATTCTCCGACCCCATCTAACAGGCTAGTAATTGCACTTTATATGCTTTATACTCATTGACCTGCATTTTACTATTTTATGCATTAATCGTTGAGTATACTTGCCTTCTCTCTCTCTTCCTCTCTAGTTTATTCTCTTTGGTGTTGATATAGCAAAAAATCGCATGTCATTGTATTCAGAACAAAGTCAGTAATACTGTCGAGCAAAAGAATTAGGGGTATGTTTGAAAAAACAAGTAGGGAATGATTACTTGGGGATTGAAAGGCGTTAAGTTGTATTGAGGGTGTAGCAGCAAAATCTTAGAGGTATATTTGAAATTTCCCACATTTTATTTGTTTCTGCTTTGAAATAACACGGATACCTGTCCCTTGATAACGAAATTTTCGGACACCGATGAATTTATAAAAAAAAAAAAATAACTTAAGGCAAAACATTGGAATGTTTTATTTTGGTTTTTAACAATTTGATGAATTTATAAATAAACAAATAAATAATTTACCTGCTACATTGCTTGCTTAAATTCAGGTAACCTGGGTCAGCTTCTCTGGTGTCGAATTGGAAAAAAAATTTACAAACTCACGCAATTAACACTCATTCGATTATTCATCTAGTCTTAAGTCAACTCCTTAGATTATGAATATAGAATAATACAAACTCGCATTTATCAATCAATAATAGATTCGAAATGCATGTCATCGATCTAAATCAACTCTTTAGATCGTACATGAGGGATACCATCCATACGTCTATCCTATCTATAGTCCATTCAGTCCAGACGGGATCCCAGTTTAGAGGAAAGAATATGACTAAGTCAGCTCCTTAGTCCTATACTATAGGTGAGATCGGTTAAGCTCCACGATCTAGGATTTATGGAACGGGGCAAAACCTGGCTAGTCAACTCCTCGTCAGGGGTAAGAGACGTTTTAATTTTCGTTTTATTTACTCAACTCACAAAGAGACAAAATGAAGCGTCTAGGAATGACTAGGTCAACTCCCTAATTAGAGGATAGCTGTAGCAATACCGGCTCAGCTCACCGGTATAGGTACAACAGGCAGTGGGGACCTGGACCGTCTGTTATTTCGTTGAATTTCCTGCAGCTTATTTATATGTATAGGCATTTTCGTTATCTTGTTTACTTGATTTATTCGAAAACATCTTAATACTCTGATAATTTGACCTTGTTATGTGGTTTGCTTTTTTCAATTCAATTGATTCTTGCTGAATTTATATTTGGAATGAATTTCTCGTTTCTCGGCGTCAAAGGCGTTGCGACGTTGTGCCTTTCTGGCATAACGTCACCTGCTTAAAAGTAGGATAAATGTGCCAGTGCTCAGCCATTTTAGCATACTTTTTGCTGAAAAGTATTGTAAAACGTATGTTTTTTTAGCAGCACAGTAAGTATAGAGTAATCATAAAATATTAATCAATATCTTGGTAATTATTTCTTTTTAAATAAAAATAAAATCCACATTAAAATATTTAAAATTGTCCGAAAAATCATTTTCACGGTAGTCACGGCCATCAGTTGCTGGTCTGATAGGGATGTTAGGTTTATGTAATTTAGGCAAGGAGTACAATTTGATGGATGGTAAAACTTTGATGGGATGACGTTTCTGGCTCCATATTTTTCTTGGGTATTTGACAGGGGTTTAAAATTGTTGTGGTATTTATTGGTAGGGTTGGAATTTATTTAAGTGCAATTATTCTCATTAATGAAATTTAATGTTTTTTAACGTAAGATGCTTTGTCCATGATCACTGTTCACAGCCTTTATCAGCTTCCAAAACGATAAGTTGATTAAGTTTAAGTTTCTTTTTTATAGTGTTAAGTCATAATTCAAAAAGGCATTATTGCAACTATTTTCATTACTTGGACATAGTTGAGTTTGTTGCACATTATGCTAAAATATGTCATCCTTCAAATAATTGTTTATTATTGACTTATTATTCGAGAAATCCGCCTTGGTACTTTCTTAAAAAAATTACGAAATATAAAAAAACGCGTTTCTTTAGTGAAAACAGCTCACGATATACAAAATATATACAAAATAACGACACGGAAATGTGTCCATCTGGCTGAAAAAATGGTTCCCAACCCAACAGTTACTGTTTTGTTGTTGGTTTGTTTTCATTGTTGGTTTTCCAAAAGATAGAAACAAAACATAGAAAACACAGACTTGAATGGTCGTTTTGGAAACCCGGAATAAGCTGTAAATAAGAAATAAAGAGCGCTTAATAATCAATTGCTTCACGAGACTTCCCGAGCTTTTCATCGTTTAAAATACCTGCATAGAATAGCAGAATACATGTTGATTATTGATTCGATTCATTTGATAAAAATAAAACGGAATCACACGTATATGTGATAGCTTTGCAGGAGTAGAAAGAGAGTACGTGTTTTCGCAGAATGTGGAGTGTGTCGATATGAAGATTTCCTTCTCCATGAGGACACGAGGAATATCAAATTCAGCATGTCATGAATTGAAAGCATATAACAGCGTGGATTTACATTCTATTTTATCAGTCTATTTGTCAAAAACCGAGGAGACAATTGTTTGAATAAAAAATGAAGGTAAATAAGATGCAGATTGATATTATAACTATTGAATGAATTTCCCCGACTCAACCAAGTTTTAGATTTGCCGTTGTGCGAATTTTTTTTCTGACTCATATATTTGATCTCATCGTATAAATATCTGTGTGTAACTTGTTTCGCTCCAATATTAATGATAAATATGTACAACACCTTCATTTAAAATTTTACTGTGTAGTGTGTCAAATATGTATTTTGCTACTTTTCAAACAAATCAATAAGTATGAATATTCGTTTTCCGACGACCACCTGCGAAAATGACAAATAGCACACTACTTAGGTACTTCGAAAATGACAAATATCACTCTAGAGATGAAAAGTAAAATATCCACACGCGGGTGATATGATTGATCAATAAGTTAGTTAATACCCCATAATTTAGGCAGCCCACAATACAGCTATGCATAATAAGGCATTGCCAACTTTCCGCAACTTCGATTTTTAATAGAATTTAAATGCTATTTTACGTTTTTCTAATTCAATCATATGATTTTCTTTGTAAAGTTTTCAAATTTAAAAAAAAAAAGTATATAAAAAAAATTAAAATGTGCTCTAATCTGTGGTCGTAGGAAAAATAGTGTACATTACTTGTGTGGAAAGTGTCATTTCACACTCGTGTGAAATGAGTCACTTTCCAGACTTGTAATTTAATATACAATAATCTATTAATCATACCTATTTATTTACATGTCTGAAGATGATACCTTAAAAGTAGCGGAACATACACGTGCAATTTTTCAATCCATCAATATGTAGGTTTACTTAGGTGGTTACAATATATATAATATGTTTAATTAGGTGGTATTTAGTAAACTGGAAAGAGGCGAAGGAGTGTGATTTTTATGATGAATATGTGTGTCAACTGCGGACTGGGTGGAAGATCCTGTACGGTGAAATGTGATGGGTGCCAGGGCGCGCTGCATCATGCATGTGTCGGCTTGTCCGAGAGCGAGGTGAAGGGTGAAGATCACTCGTTCTAAATCTAAGGCAATCAAAGTTGTATGCAATTCGTGCAATAATAATATATCATTGCACCTCAGGAACCTCAGAATTCTCATCCAGAATATGCAGCAGGAATTTACTAACTCCCTTAACGCAATTAAAGCAGACTTTGACTCTCAAATCAGTGAGCTTAAATCTTCTATTTCTGATGTTAACTCCAACCTTCTTGAAGATGTGACTTAGGAAATATTTGAGCGTCGTCGGCGCGCCGGAAATCTGATTGTTTTCAATCTTCTCGAATAGCCAAGTGACACTGCCAAGGAGCGGCGTAACGATTGTGAGCGTTCGGATGTTGAGGAAATTCTTAGTTTCCTTGATCCCCGAACCAATTCTGCTGTTGCTGCTGTGGAGAGATTGGCTCGCTTTAATAAAGAGAATCCGCGGGTCCGTCCAATAAAGGTGACTCTTAAGGATGAGGCACTCGTTGCCATATGCCTACGTAATCTCTCAAAGTTGAGAAATCATGACAAATATGGGACTGTTAGGATATCTAGTGACAGGACTCCGAAGCAGTTGGAATTATACAAGCGACTGATGACGGAAATTGGAGAAAGGGCTGCTAGAGGTGAATCTGGTCTACGAGTTAAATATGTTAATGGTACACCTAAGATAGTTACTTTAAATAGATTCCTGGCCCATTTGCGGTTCTCCAATACATATTCTTTATCAGAATGTCCGAAGCTTGAGATCCAAGATCAACGACCTCTTCAATAATGAAGAGAATTCAAACACCTCAGGTCATCACTTAAGCGTGATATTGCACATTCGTATCAGAGCTTCATTTCCCAGACTGAAGAACACTTAGTTAGTGATCCAAAAAAAATTTGGTCGTTTGTCAATAAACGTCGAGGTCCTCCCGGCCCTCCAGATACTATGAAATGCAGTGGTAGCTCTGTAACTGGTCTTCCCAATATTCTTATGTCCTTCCGCGACTTCTTCGATCAATCACCGGTAGCTGTGAACAAAAACACGTATGTGAATACATTCTCGGCATCAAATGTTTCTACGCTTACCGTGTCATCATTTACTGAGTCTGAAGTATGCCGTGTTCTGAAAGCTTTCAAAAACTCTAAAACTACCGGTCCAGATGGCATTCCCTCTTTTCTCCTACGTGACTGTGCTTCAATATTCTCCTACCCCCTCACCAAAATTTTGAACCTTTCAATTGTTTCTGGAAGATATCCGACTCGGTGGAAACGTTCCAAGGTGATACCCGTCTTCAAGAAAGGCGACAAAACTGAGATCTGCAATTACAGGCAAATTTGTATAGCACCCAACTTTGGGAAGGCATTCGAGGAACTTTTATACAGAGTGTTATACCCGCACGTTAGATTTCTCATCTCTTCAGCTCAGCACGGTTTCATGAAAGGTCGGTCCACTATTACCAACCTGTTTACTTTCTCCCAATACGTCTCAGAGATTATCGACTGTCGTTCCCAGGTTGATGTAGTATATATGGATTTTTCTAGGGCCTTCGATAGAGTAAACCATGACTTACTTCTTTTAAAACTATCAAATTTCGGTTTTTCTGATGCCCTTGTTAACTTTTTCACAAATTATTTATCCGACCGATCTCAATATGTTTCGTATTACGGCACTAACTCTACCGATTATCCAGTCAAGTCGGGTGTCTTTCAGGGCTCTAAATTAGGTCCGCTATTCTTCAATTTATTTATTAATGACATCGTCGATGGTCTTGAGGTCAATCATCTTCTCTATGCAGACGATTTAAAAATTTACTGTGAAGTGAAGTCGCTTGAAGATTGCCAGCGGCTCCAACGCTCCCTTGACCGTCTCAACACATGGTGCAGTAGTAACCAATTACCATTAAACACTTCTAAGTGCTATGTTATGTCCTACAGCCTTAAGTGTAATATGCTCCAAGCGTCATACTCAATTGGGGACCACTCTCTCCAGAGGATCTCTGAATTCAAAGACCTTGGTATAATATTTACTCCCAAACTCTCTTTCAATAGACATATTGAAAATACTTGCTCCTCTGCGTTTAGGAAACTAGGTTACATTATTCGTAATACTTGGGATTTTAGAAAGGTCACTACCCTCGTAACTTTATTTCATGCCTTCATTCTACCCAAGCTCGAATACGGTTCGATTATCTGGTCGCCTGTATATGATGTCAAGTTAGTGATCTGGAGAGAGTACACCGACGTTTCCTGAAGTTTCTTCATTTTAAATTCACAGGTACTTATCCTCCTGTAGGCTTCCCGCACTCTGATCTTCTTGCTGAGTTTGACTTCAACAGTCTTGAAGCGAGACGTACGTACACCTCTGTGCGTTTCCTTTGGGGTTTGTTGAATGGACGCATTGACTCTCCTGATATCCTTTCCCAGATTTCTTTCCATGCTCCCCAAGTTACACTGAGGCAACAACATCTTCTGCGAGTTAAAACCGCAAGGACAAATACTCTTTTGTTTTCTCCTTTAAATCGCATGTGTGACATTGCTAATAGGGTTGATGGGAACCTTGATCTGTTTTCGTGTAGCGAACTTCAACTTAGACGATTTTTACTGGCGGCGTCTAGTTCTTCTAGTTCTTAGTTTGCCTTTACTTTCATTTATGTATTATTTTTTTTTTTTTTTGTTTCTTTTTTTAACTTAACACATTGACCTGATATAGCCTGCCTCACCAGCTGGTGTTTGAGTAGTCACAAGTAGTCTTTCTGTTTTTTTTTAAATATTGTAAACTCTTAATTACGTTTTTTATTTCATATTGTTGTAAGTTTATATTAATTTGTGTACTTTTCCCCATCCGATATAAGCTATTGGCTTGTTGATGGGAGTATTAAATAAATAAAATAAATAAATAAATAAATAAATAAATAATGCATCTGCTTGTGACGTGGATTTGATAGCTTTGAGTGAAACATGGCTGTGTCAAGGTGTTGATAATTATTGTGAGCCGTTTCCTAGTAATTTTAGTATATTCAGGAAGGACAGAGATTTGTCTGCTGTAGGTTTGTCTAGGGGGGGTGCAGTGCTGCTGGCGGTGAGTAACAGATTTAGATGTAAGAGTACAGAGCTCGACGGTATTCTTAATGCTTTACCAAGGATCGATGTTGTGGGAGTGAAAGTTCTCACTAATCACGGTAACTCGTTTTCCGTCTTCTCAGTATACATTCCACCGTCGACCTCTGTTTGCGATTATGAGGCACTTTCGGAGTTACTCAGTGGCATCAGTGATATTCAGAATGGGGGAATTATCAGAGTAGACGACTTTAATGCCCCTAATTTTACTTCAGGACCTGTGATAGTGTTAGTAGGTGCATTAAATAATTTTGTGAAATTTCATAACTTAAATCAATTTAACTATGTTACTAATAAGCTTAATCGAGTACTTGATCTGGTTTTATCTGGCATTGTTTGTACCGTTGAGAAATTTCTACAGCCTGTTGTCGTTGAGGATGAACATCATCTTGGCATTGATATCCAATTTGATTCTCGAGGTGTGCATCATGTAAACTTCAAAAGAGCGGACTATCCTCTTATGTATGGCTTGCTTTGTGATGTGGACTGGTCTGTTCTTGAGGAGAATGATATTGACCTAGCGTGTTCAACTTTCTAGGATACCCGCCTTGGTTTGATGGTATAATTAAATCATCACTACGTGAGAAGTATTTTCTTTTTAAAAAATACAAAAAATTTAAGATTTAATCCCACTATGAGTTGTACAAGAAATCTCGCACTAATTGTAAGAAAATGATCAACGTAGCATACAGAAGATATACAGGGTGTCAATTTGAAAACTTGCCACCCCCGAATTCTTCCTTGAAAATTTTTTTTCAAAGAAATCCCGGAACAGGTCAATTTTTAAATTTAATTTATGTTCTATTGACGTAAAAATATTTTATACAGGGTGTTCCTTGACTCAGTAATGACGACATTGTCGATTTTTTTTAAATGGGACACCTGTATATTATTACATTTTCAGATTGTCTGAGAAAATCCAGTAGGAATGGTTTTTACAGTTGCAGCTTGCATTGAGTAGGTTATGAGTTATAAACAAATTAAAATCGCAATTTTCCATTTTGAAAGCAGTGTACATCGGACACGGCCCTAAATATCGAAAAACGGCTTACATGTCCCTATCTTAACTTTTGAAGCGATATCCTATGATGTAGATGAAATATTTATACAGGGTGATCAAAAGTCTGATAATTTTCGTCACCCTGTATGAAAATTTCATCCACACAATAGGATACCGCTTGAAAAGTTAAGATAGGAACATGTAAGCCGTTTTCCGATATCTGTAGCCGTTTTCAAAATAAGCTGCTTTGAAAATGAAAAACTGCGATTTTCATTTGTTTATAACTCGTAAGCTACTCAGTTTAAACTGCAACTGTAAAAACAATTTTTATTGGATTTTCTCAGACAATCTGAAATTGTATTAATATACATCAGGGTGTCCCATTCAAAAAAATAGACCATATCGTCGTCACTGAGTCAAGGAACACCCTGTATAAATTTTTTTTACGCCAATAGAACATAAATTACATTAAAAAATTGACCTGTTTCGGGATTTCTTTGAAAAAAAATTTCCAAGGAAGAATTCGGGGGTGGCAAGTTTTCAAATTGACTGTATATGTGAAGTGGAATCCCTCTTTTCCAAAGAACCCAAAAAGTTTTGAGAGTTCACTCAAAATAAACGGGGAAACACTAGGATACCCGGACTAATGACTTTAAATGGTTTTGAATTGGACACTCCTGAGCTTATTGTTGATGCATTCGTTGGATATTTCGGTAGTGTTTATACTGCATCTTATGGCTTACCGACTGGATTCGTTTCTTATACTGCTGGGTGGTCGTGATACTCTGTCGTCTTATCTGGTATGTCTGAAGAAGAGAACTCAGCTGCCCTGAAAGAATCTAAGAACACTTTTACGATGGGTCCAGATGGAGTGCCGAGCTTCTCGTTGAGAGACTGTGCACAAGTTCTGGTCAGACCACTTTTTATTTATATAATCTAAGTATTCAGAGTAGTGTTTTTCTAGCTATCTGGAAGCGTGCTTTGATATGCTCCAGCTTTAAGAAGGGCGATGTACGAGAGGTTAGAAATTATACACCCATATCTCTGTTATACGGTTTCGCTAAAATCTTTGAATCTGTTCTATATAAGAGAATCTACTCCCAGGTGAAACAGCGAATAACTCAGTCTTAGCATGGGTTTGTTGAAGGACGTTCCGCTGTTACAAATCTGGCTTGCTTCTCACAATATGTCTCTGAATGTATCGATTCTCGGGGTCAGGTTGATGCCGTATACTTAGATTTCCAAAATAATAATAATAATAATAATAATAATAATATTTATTTCCATATGTTATTACAAAGTAAATAAAAATAAAAACTTTTCACAATGAGAGTACAATTTTTGGATTACAAAATACATTATGAATTTTAATTACATTAAATAAGTTAGTACTACTTTTCTTTTGTTGTTTAAATTTCTATGTTTTAAAGTTTTCCTTTTCTTTATTTTCACATTGGATGGAAAGAGAAATGTCTCCAAAAGCTAGCTTGTGTGGAGACATCTACAATTTTTTAAAGCTATTATTTAGTCTCAGAGAAAATTGAACATAATTTCCCACTCTTAAGGGATAATATCACTTCTAAAGTGTGTTTTTATATCGCTTATATAATTTATTTAGTACTGCTGAAAAAAAACTTCAATATTCTCGCATTCGAATAGCCACCTTTTTAATAATTTTTTGAAAGTTTCAAATGTACTTTCTTTTATATCTTTAGGTAGTGCCGTGTATATTTTGGAACTTATATATGTGTAAAATCGCCTAAAAATCTCCTTCTGTGGTTTCGTAGTCTCGAACTTCATGGCATTTCTTAACTTTTCAACGTATATATTTTTTCTTATGTCTTTATTTGTACGATAGAATTTAGTTAATATCTTGTAGAAGTATAAATGTCTTAAAGGTAAAATATTCAATGTTTTGAACAAGGGAAATGCACTGTCAAGTTTTCTCTTTTTGCATATTATTCTGATTATATGTTTTTGACTTATCATCAGGGGTAGGATTTCATTTTTGTATGCTCCTCCCCAGTTTTCTATACCATACTGTAATCTGGAATTTACAAGGGCGTAATAAACATGTATTAACACTTGTTTTGGGCATAGTGACTTGATAAAATAAAATTTTCTAACTAAAAACTCCATTTCCTTTTTTAATTTTGTAATATGACTCTTCCAGGTTAGATTCGAATCTATTAAAGTACCTAAATATCTAATTACTTCTGTTTTTTGGAGAGGCTGACATTTACAATTATTTAGTGATTCGTCGCAGGTTAAGGAGTGATTAAAGATAACTGTTTCGTCTTGTTTTTTACTTCGCAACGAAAATTTAATGTATTTTGTTTTTCCTATATTTATGTTCATACAGTTCTTTGAGAACCACCACTTTAATTTTCTTAAGTCATGTTCCATCCCTGATTTAATTTCCCGTAGAGAATCAGCAACATAAACAAGTGCGGTATCGTCTGCAAAAGATATTATTTTTCCTTCGAATTCTCCTTCACACAACTCATTTATATAAATTAGGAATAAAACAGCTGATAAGGTAGACCCTTGGGGCACCCCAGTTGTGATTAGTTTAGTGTCACTTAAAGTTTTATTTATTTTTGTTTGTTGTTTTCTATTACTTAAGAAACTTTTGAACCACTCATTCACTATACCTCTAATTCCTGCTTTACTGAGTTTCTCTAATAAAATGTCATGATCTACAGTGTCAAAAGCTTTCTGAATATCGATGAACATTGCAGAAGTCTGTTTACTTTCATTGATTCCGTCATATACATTTTTTGTTAGTTGCAGTAGGGCACTTTCAGAATTTTTCCCTTCTCTATATCCGTACTGGTTGTTACTAAAATAATTGTTTTTCTCAAGAAATTTCACTAATCTTTTTTTTATAACTTTTTCTATAATTTTTGAGAAGATTGATAATAACGTTATTGGTCTGTAATTGTTAAGCAAGGTTTTTTCTCCACATTTGTGAATAGGCACGCAAATTCCTTTTTTGAGTGCGTCTGGAAAGGTCCCTGTCTCTATACTTACATTGCATATATGTGTCATAAGTTCCGAGATTACTACCGAAGATGATTTTATCAATTTAGCTCCTATTCCATCATAGCCTGCAGAACTATCGTTTCTTAAATGTTTTATAATACTTTGTATTTCGTTGACGTCAGTCAATTCCATAGATACAGACTTACAAATTCGACTTTCTCTGAAATAATTTTTGTATTTTTGATCTACGTTAAATGGTGACTGTTCTGTACTATTTTTTATGTCTTTCGGTACTTGTAAAAAGAATTCATTAAAACTATCTGCTATTTCTTGTTCGTCTGTTATTTTAATTCCCTCACTTGTTGTTATCTCATTTATATTTTGTTTTTTTTTCCTTGACCCTAATAGTTTGTCTACAATTTTCCATTGTTCCCTATTCCCACTACAATTTTCAAATAAACTTGTATAATATTGTTCTTTTGCTTTTCTAATTTCTGTAAGTAGATTGTTTCTGTATGTGTTATAATATGTTTTCAAATTATATTGCGGACTCTGTCGTAATTTTTTATAAAGTCTATTTTTTGCTTCTATTTTGCTTACTATACTATCGGTTATCCATGGTTTTCTCTTGGCTACATAATTTTGTACTGATATTTGTTGTTTCTCTATTGATAAATTTAGAGAAAATTTTATTCTAGTTTCAAACGTATCGAATGCTTTGTTTACATCTTTAGCATTATATACGTCTGACCAATCCATATTAACTAGTAGATTACTAAACTTTTCAAAATTGATTTTTTCTTTTATTTGATTATTATCTTTGTTAATGTTCTGTTTAAATTGTTTATGTAGCATTGTGACTGTTATCATATCGTGGTCTGTTATACCAGTTTTTTCGACATGCGAATTGAAAGTAATATCGTTTTTGTTTCCTTGAAGAAATCTTACAAAAAAATGGTCGATGCATGTTGCAGTATTTTCTGTTACTCTGGTTGGAGTATTTATTAATGATTCCAAACCAAAACTAGACAAAAGAAGCTTGTATTTATCCACTATGAAAGAGTCTTCTAGAAGATCAATATTCATGTCCCCTGTCAACATTAAAATTTTGTTGTTTAGATTTGGTAAACAATTTTCTAATTCTGTGAGAAATAGATGCATCGAATATTCCTGAAGTCTGTAAATAGCTAACATAGCAATCTCTATGTTTTTTAGTTTTAATTCGAGTAATACACAATCTGCTGAGAGAATATTAATGTATTCCTTTTTTACTATTTCAAATTCATTTGATATATACACAAGAACTCCTCCAGACCTACTTTTTGAGTTGCAGTTTGCAATAATCTGATATCCATCTATTTGATAATTACTTATTTCATCATCGTAAATCCAAATTTCAGTTAAAATTATCATTTGAGGCGCAGGGTAATTTATATTTATCTCAGCCATAAACATTTCAAAATTTTTTCTCATACTTCTAATATTTTGCTGAATGCAGATTATTTTATCTGTCATTGTTTTTGTCTAAAGATTATACGGTACTTAATACTACAGCTAAACATACGGTTTTTTTTTCCAAATACAGTAACAAAAACTAGAAAATTCCCTACCTTACCTAATAATACGTACATTCCACATTTACCCGAAAATAAAAGCAAAAAATTTCTCTGTTCCTTTTTGATACAACAACACCCTATAAATTTTCCTAAATATAACTCTGAAAATAAGAAGTTTATTATTCTACCTAATAAGTATAAGCTGAAATTGTTACCACAGGAGGGACAAAAGGCCTTTGATCAATTGGATAATGGCATATTGCTGCAGAAAATGTCTTCATTTGGCTTTGTTCATTCATTGCGGACATTCATATTGATACGTCAATGATTTTTCGCAATGATGAAAATTCAGAGTGATATTTTTCGAAAACTAAGCAAGATTTCGGTTTTGTTATAGTACCTACGCCAATTTAAGCTCACTTGATAGATTAAAGCTCAAAAACATAGAATATTTTAATGATTTTTCAAAAAAGGAATACATACAGTGTGTGTCACAGGCATGGTACACCCCCTTTTTTTTCTTTATTTTTGGAGATAATTTTTTGAAATTTGGTACGTCGCATATTCTTGATAGAGCGCACTTTTCAGCAGAAATTTGAATTTTTTCTCGCATCCGGTTTTTCCGGAAATGTTACCAACTTTTTATTTTTAAATAGGACACCCTATTTTTTTGGATTCTATACATTTGTACGAATCCAACAATACCACATAAGAACCATTTTAAATGTCAAATTTGTTTTTGTTTAATTTTTTATTTTTCAATTATAGTGTGCCATGACTATTTCGTTTTACTCCAATGGGATCATCTAATGCTAGAAAAATCGAATTTTTGTTCAAAGTACTAAATTAAGTGATTTATGGATGAATTATGCGCACCGGAATGATTTTTTGAGCTGGATTCATTTTTTTCAAATGGTACCATATTGGTACCGAGGTACCATCTATTAGTACTCTTAATAAGGGACATTTTGGTGTACCCATTTTGCATCTGCGACGAACAGCACTGAAGTCATGGCACACTATAATTGAGAAATAAAAAATTAAATAAAAACAAATTTGACATTTAAAATGGTACTTATATAGTATTGTTGGATTCGTACAAGTGTATAGAATCCAAAACTACAATAATATATAGGGTGTCCCATTTAAAAATAAAAACTTGCTAACATTTCCGGAAAAACCGGATTTGGGAAAAAATTCAATTTTCTGCTAAAAAGTGCGCTCTATTGAGAGTATGCGACGTACCAAATTTCAAAAAATTATCTCCAAAAATAAAGAAATAAATGGGGGTGTACCATGCCTGTGACACACTGTATTTAAATTTTTTCCTAAATACTTACCTACTTTATTTTGGCTTTATTAAAAACTTTGGTTTTATTATTTTTTTTACAAAACTTCCAGATGGTTTTTTTGTAATATGAACAATGAAAACGCAAAATTATCTAATCCTTTCCATTTCTTTTTTTTTTTTACTGATAATATTCATATTTTTGATGCAAGCTGCTTTAGGGAGATGTGATTTTTCATAAGAACTAATTTTGCTATACAAAGTTAATTAAACTCTAACCACCCCTATTAGTTAACTATTTGAACACAAATCCTCTAAATGGTATTTTATATACAGTTATTTTTAGATAGGGCATTTTCCGTTCATCAGCTTACGTGTTCCTGATATAAATAGAATATGATTTGGCTGTGGAAAATGCCTTAATTAAAATAGTAAAAAAACGTTCAAAGGATTTGTGTTCAAACAACCAAACAAATTAACAGAGGTGGTTCAGAGTTTTAAGTTGCTATTTACAGAAAGATTACTTCTTATAAAAACATTTCTCCCTAAAAACACCTAATTTTGAATAAACATTATAACAAAAAACATATAACTTCATTACAAAATAGTGAAATGCAAAGGAATAATTTGCTTTTTTATTGTTCATAGCGAGTAAAAAATTGTAAGTTTAAAAAAAAAATTAATTAAGGCTACATAAAATGTTGAAAAAATACAAAAATAATGATAATAATTTTTTTAAAAGGTACCTACCCAATTTAAAAATTTCATGGTTTTGAGCTATGAGACTATGGAGTGAGATAAAATTGACACACTTTAAAAAAGGTAACAACAATCTGTCGGAAAACAGCACACTCATGTTTTCCGTGAATTAACCTACGACCATCCTTATGAGTGGTAAAAAGGTATATTGTCCTTGTAAAAAGGTATAATAAAGTTTTTTTTTTAATAGAATGCTCTTATGTTATTCCATTTGCACATTGTCTGTAGGAAAAAGTCAGAATGCTTTTTACCAAAAATACAAATTATTTGTATTCCGACAAAGGTAATGGGTAGTTACTTTCTTTTATTTTTATTCCATGCAGTGATTGCAACCAAAAGCAAACACATTAAATCAATTTACAATGCTCTGACAGTTAAATCTGGTGCCATCTAGTCACACCTTTGCACAATTGCACAGACAGCACACATCCGTGCCTTCTATTACCCCGTCTAACAGTTTAGGAGTTATTCTTCTTGTAGGCCCATGCACGATATCTGGCCTCAAACTAAGCCCCACAAGCATACGGGACCTTTTTATCGCTGTAGTCCGAACAGAACTGTTTGAGAAGTTCTAAAAGACGTTTTACTATGGGGGGTTTGCCATTGCCTTCCGAAAAGGTGAATCCCCATCTTAGCTCGAGAAGCACAACAAATAATTGTCGGCTGCTGGTGAGTTTCGAACCAAGGTCTATCAGATTGCGGTCCTACACGCTATCCACTATGACCATAATATGTGAACCACTTAGGAATTAGAAACATAGCGAAAAGGGTTTTTCTAATGATACTGAAATGCACACTCTAGTTTCCCAATAGTATATTGTGAAACAAGTGCGGAAAACAGAAAATTTCTCACGAGTGTGAAATTTCTTTTCCGCACGTGCTACACACAGTACTTTTCCTACGACCACAATTTAACAGATTAATTATTTAACAAATTTAACACAAATTTAACACATAAATTACTTTTTCTGACAATGCTCTGCTTTTATGACCTTTTCTCCAATTTATGAAATGTTTATAAGCAGATTCGTATTTTTCTCTCGAAACTACAGGTAGCAAATTCAAAGAACACAAACCTGCTTGTTTTCTGACTTCAGGTGGTGTATTTTCTGCTTCAGATTCAGAGGAATCACAATCCATTATAATGATAGGTAACTAAAGTTTAAAATATAATAAGTACCTATATTATATTTTATAGTCTTGTCGGGTTCTATATGTTATCCCATTTGTGTTTATTTTATTACCTTGAAGCTTTAAATGAATAGTTATTCCATTTACAATAAGTAACAGTTAACAGTGAGTTCTCAGTTACCGCCCATCACTATTGTTTACATTAAAACTGTACGGAAACGATTTTTGGCTATGCCATGTCACTTTGTCGCACAGTTTTGGATACGTGAGAAATCTGCTAGTTTGCGCACAAAAAACGATGCGCAAAGTAGTGTTTTGTATAGTGGTCGTAGGAAAAAGATATTTCGATTGTTAAAACCTATAGGTACATGCACAAAAAAAAAACGTAAATAACGAAATTATTTTAATTTTAATGATGCTATGCAATAGATATCAGAAAAATGGGCCTTTGTATCCCCTGGAGAGTAATAAGGTCACACAACCGTTTTTACAGGCAATTAAACTCTACCTATTTTTCGAGTCCAATCCAATTTGTCAAAATTGCTCAATGGCATCGTTGTTCAAGTTGCAGGACTTATTAATTGTACGTTTTCGTGATGGTGTAATATCATAATTTGGGTAGGTATAAATCTACACACTATTTTCCGTTCTTTCGAGTGCAGGATTTTGTCGCTATTTTCTCACAAAACTGGAAATATCTTCTCAGGTTTAAGCCTTGCTGGAGAAGAGAATTAAATGAACTTAGTCCCCGATCCACAGCAGATGCTGTGGGTGCTACCACCATTTCGTGATCAGCCTGAAAACAATGTCATACGACTTTTTTATTAATAAGACAAAAATTAAGCGGAAAGTTTGTACACAACCATGTCGGGGTTGATGGTCCTCGACCCGAAGCGTCCTCGGGTGGCGCATAGCGGAATGTCGTCCAATGACGGCACCGGAAAAATTGATTGCCCGGGGCTGACCAAAACTAGCAAAACCAGATGGTAGAGGACATAAACCCACAGAGCCTCACGCGAGGCGATACCATCTTTCTGGCTAGAGATTACATTCCATGGGATGAGAAACAAAAAGCATGGATGGCGTTCCCGGGGTTGAAATTTTTTTAGTTAAAACGACCCCCCATTCGGAGTTCAAGGTGGGGACTAACGCAAGGGCACATTCATGCAAGAGCAAGAATAGAAACATCTCCCGAATGGGAAAATTTATAGTTGACTTTTGTAACATTAGGGGTTTAAACAGGAATATCAATTCACTACACTACATCAACATCTGCAGGCAAAAAAACCTCACATTCTAGCACTTTGTGAAACAAAAGTCCATGCGTCGTCAAACACAGTTAATTATCTTTACCCAGGATGTGACTGTCATTTCCGATTAACACGTAACTTCGGAATTGGCATTTTTGTCAGAAGTGACCTCTCCTGCCAATGTGAGTGCCAACGTGAGTAAGTATTTGAGCCTCATGACTTTGATAATGTCATGTGGCTGACGGTAACAGACTACCAAATGACTAGATTTGTCTGTTGCTTATAACGACCACCAAGCGATAAGCAGTATAGAACACTTTTCTTGTCCCTGACAAATACAGTTAATTTTATACAGACAAATCATCCTAAAGCCAAGATAGCAATCTTGGGAGACTTCAATGTACACAACAAAAACTGGCTTTAAGACTCAAATTTTCATGACGAGGAAGGACGTGAAGCTGAACCAATCGCTATCAGCTGTGGCTGTACCCAGCTCGTTGACAAACTGACCCGCATTCCCGATGGCGACTTCGCGAGACATCGCTAGCCTTCTGGATTTCTTTTTGACTATGAATCATCAAATTTTGTTGCTCTGATTATCCGTCTGTGTGTGCTAAGGAAGTTGCTCAAGTCATCTTAACTTGTATGGAAGCTTAAATACCTTTTTTTTTTTTAAAAAAAAACGACCCTCGAACAGCAAACCTTGGTTGAATAAAAGATGCAAGGAAGCTGTCCCATCCAAAAAACTTGCTTTTCAGCAGTGGCGAAAGATCGGTGATCTTTCACACAAGTTGTGGTGACACAAATCACCACAACTCCATCTGTGCTCGAAACAGATGCACAAAAATAATAGACCAAAGAACCAAAATAAGGAGGCTTATAGCCAGAGAATCAAGAATAAACTTCTCTTATGTCCCAACGGCTCAAAATATTTTTGGTCGGTCACTAAGGCAGTTAGCGAAATCCACCATTCCACCTCTTCCACGGATCGACGGGAGTATTGCAACGACGGCTTCCGAGAAGACCAACCTGTTGGCGCAATTATTTTCTTCATACTCTTCCGTCAATTTTCAGAGAAAAACCCCGCCCATTATCCCTTCCGTAGAATTTAAAATGTCAGACATTGAATTCCGACAGTCAGTCATAAAGGGCATTATGTTAGCCTTGGACCCAAACGAAGCTTCTGATCCCGATGATGTACCATCAGTTATCGTTCTTAAAAAAGGCACGACTGGTCTGCCATCTGTTTCCTGTCGACTCTTCAACATATTGTATTATGAAAAGGGAATATTTCCTTTATGCTGGAAATGCGTGCGAGTCTATCCTATCCCCAAAACATGCAAAAAGACCATACAGAAATACTACCGACCAGTGGCACTGCTCTCAGTAACAACTGAGATCATGGAGAAAGCCACCCCAACACCTTTTAAAGTACTTGGAAGGAGCTAATTTAAACAGCGACCAAGTACGGTTTCCGCAAACATAGAGCAGCTGGAGACCTCCTATTCTACGTAACGAAACTGTGGAACAGCACAGTCGAACACCGTGGAGAGTCCCGAGTGGTTGCGTTTGAGATCTCTAGGACTTTCGATCTTGTCTTTATGTCGTGCTTGAGAAGTTCTGGTTTGTGGCTGGCGAGGTACTTCGGAGCTCGTTCCATGCGGATAGCTGTCGATGGAGTTCTTTCAGAGACCTTTTCTATCAATGCCGGCGTACCTCAGAGATCCATTTTACCTCCTACTCTCTTTGTTATTTATATTAACGATCTGCTCGAAACAACAACAAACCCTGTATACAGATGACAGTAAACTTATATAATCTTATACCTTAGATGCGCGAACATCTGCCATCAACGCACAGACTCGCAGGGAGCAAGAAGTCTCAATACTCAACAATTACCTAAAACAGATTCTAGCAGGAGGCGATAGAAATCAGGTGAGGTTTAATGCTGGGAAAACATGGTCGGTCATCTTCTCCAAAAAAGTCAACGTTGTGGAGCCAAATATGGTAATTGCGGGACACTCTCTTCTTCCATCGTCATCTCTTCGTTTTTCTTGGCGTGAGTCTGGGAGCGAACATCTCTTGGAAACATCATGTGGCGGGTTTGGCGAAAAGTGTTTCTCAGAAACTTGGAATACTGTTCCGCATAAAGAAAGTTTATACCTACGCCTGAAAGCTGCTGAGCTTTCCTCTTATACAATACTCAAATCCGACTATCCTTGGAGTACCGTTTACATGTTTGGAGCTCAGCTTCTAAGCATACGCTGAGATTACTTGACCAGAAAAGAGCGATCCACTTGATCTGGGACCTGACTTTGACTAAAAAAAATGATAATGAAAGAATTGAAAGAATTCCCTTATATCTAGGAAACTCTAACAGCCAGTATTATAAAGGCTTGTTAAGTTAACGGTCAAATTTCTGGTGTCCTTTCTAGAAAAGATGTCAATCATAGGAGGAAAATAGAACATTTTAATGATTCTTGACAAGAAAAAGATTCCAAAAAATGTTAATAAAAGTTATTCGACATCGATATTAGCATTAAAAATGGTATCAGAAATCTACCCGTTGGCTTAATGGACATTTATTATACTGGGTGTAAGTGTAATATTTATAATAATTAATATAATAAAAACGTAAATTTGAGTACACAAACACAAGAGATGAAAAGATGGTGACAAAAACTCATCAACATTTTATGACATAGGTCTCTGCACCCATGCAGTCCTATTCTCGGAGTTATAATTGCAGACGCAGTTTTCACAGAAATGCAATGATAAGTGGTGTTGCTCTTTATATGACGCGAATAATCTCATTCTGCATATTTACTTCCATATGAAAGCACCCTCTTGAAATCCACCAAGTCGTCTTCATTCATTACTTAGGTAGGTATATATTTTGGTAGTATAAGAGTAATATTACTAACATTAGTGCAAAGGCTAAATTCTATATCATATTCACACTTGGTTGCTCAGTCGGAGCTAGATTTAAAAATGCTTTTATGGATGTTCATGTGCAAAGGCGAAAAAACTGCTAAATTAACTAGAATAAAACAAATTTCCAGTGTATCAGCGTAATGTCTTCATATTATAAAGGAGTCTATTTATAGACTAGAGTCCTTTATACACAAGTCATAATAAATTATCCTTAACCAACAAATTGCCTCTTAAAAGAATATATTTAATATGAAAATTTTACTAAATGTCTATTTTACTGTTATAATGGTCTGAACAGTTTATTACCGAGACATAAAGAGCTTTTAAAACGACTATGATTGCAGATTGCAGTGGCTAATATTATCACAGATCTTTTATGCAGGATGATTAATGACTAATGCGACGTAGTTAAATGCCAGGTAGGGTACATCGAGGCAAGTCTACTATGACCATTAGACCATTTTTTTAAGCCAACAGGTACGAAGACACAGGTTTGTTTTCTACGTGTGAGCTTAAATTTTAAACGACAAAATTCTTGCAACTGCTCGATGCAATCCAACAAAATTTATCAGAAACACTCTTCTACCGATGCACTTCAAGATGAACTATTTACAAATTCAAAATCCAGGACCGTATTGGAAGGACCGTTTGTCCCAGTTTTGGTTTTGTTTCAGTCTGTAGGCACCCAAAGGTGCCTCGCTATTAATATGAATATCAAGAGGAGGCAGGGCAAGTATGGCCTCCAGTGCTGTCGTTGATGCAGTGTTCGTGGCTCCTGTGATGCCTAAGCATGCAAGCATATGAACACTTTGAATTTTCATAATCACTTGTTTCTGGTTGATCTTTGGCCACCAGACTAGACAGTCATATGTTAGTATGGGTCTAACCGCGGCAATATGCAACCAATGTACCATGCGTGGTTTTAGTGCTCATGTTTTACCAAATGGCCTTCTGCATGCCATCAGTGCATTTTACTTTTATTAATCGCCTTCTGCAGGTGAAGATTCCAGGTTAGTTTCGCATCCTGGGTTATGCCCAGATATTTGACCCGGTCGTTCACCTGCAGCCGTTCGTTGAAGAAGATGGGTGGTGTTAATTCCTCCATCTTACTTCTTTTGGTGAAGGGGACCAGCGACGTTTTGACAGGGTTCACGCAAAGTGATTATAATACATAGATAACACATGTGAAATTTTCAACTTCTGGGCTTTGTTCTCTTCTTCCTGCACCATGCTGTTATTTTTTATGGCTTGGTACCTAATAACAATTTTTTTAAATCCGATCTACGTCTTCGTTGACGCTAGCATATCTCCTACCGATTCCACTGCAAGTCTAGCTCACCAACACTTTGTATCTTAAACCAATCACCGAACAGTCAACTTTTTTTTAATAAATAAAGAAAACAAATGAATAAAGACTGAAGTTAATTACCTATTATTACAAATTACTCTAAGTAATTCGTTATAAGGTGAGTGAGTTTCCTAACAATGTACCGGGTGTCCCAACACTAGTTTCCACCCCCTAAATAGAGCTCAATTTTAAAGATGAAAAATAGAAACTTTCAGGATTGTGTACTTGATATAGGACCACGGAATGGCATAATTAGTTTCATTAGAAAAAAAAATTAATAGCTTTTTAATAATCACTTTTTTCATGACTCCATAATACGACACTGTCCAGTGCAGGTTCAGTGTGCCGGCTAGCCCAGCAAGAGCCGTCCTTCTATTGTCATAAACCTTTATTGCACCTACCGTTTTCAGATTATATTGATCACCCTATTGCACATCATAAATCAGGTTTCTACCTGTCAGTGCTATATAATTATATTTTATTTAATTAAAGCCTTATAATTGATTTTATTAATCGATTTCTATCTATGTATTGAAAAAAAATCGATTTTTTTTTCGACAATTTACCACCATAATACATTTTTTTATCGCTGACGCCCGAACTAAATTTTTTTAATGAAACTGATTATGCCATTCCGTGGTCCTATATCAAGTACACAAATCCTTAAAGTTTAAATTTTTTATCTTTAAAATTAAGCTCTATACGTTAGTTAATAATATGCAATCTTTTTGTCTCTGCAGTGCTTTTTTACTTTGAGATTTTTTACGTTATTTTTGTTGACTTATCATAATTAGGTATTACGTGCTATTCTTCAAAATTAGGGAAAATTTTAATTTGCCTTTCGGATATAGTGTGTTAGTTTCAACTCACTTGATATACAGGTGTATTCTATAAGAGTTATATAATATAATTAAAAAATATTATAAAATTCTCTTTGAAATGAAATTTATTTCTAGCTGCAGTTTCCTCTGACGGAGCAAAACCTAACGATGCCTTGAGAAAACATTTTCTAATTATTTGGGACAATATACTGTTCTTGGACCGGAAAGAAGAAAGGAAATTTCAAGCTGAGCCATTTAAATGTTACGAATATCATAAATAGTAAGTGTTATTTTTAAGCTTACCTATTAGTATGTAAAATAGTTCAATTTACAATTAAGTGAGATAAAATGGTATGCGTGAAATTTATAAAGTAATTTTATTATTGTAAAGTCATTATAAAAAAGATTTAAATATTTTCATATTTTTAATTAGGTGTATGTATGATTTTCAGGCGCCGTGAAAAGAGCGTTTTCCACAATTAGAGGACAGTGAATTCGAGAGGGACGTTATGGCTTGCTGCATCTACAAGATATAAACGCAGATATACCTATTATATGTGTACAATAATGCAATAACAATAATTTAGTGTAAAAAAGCAAAGTAATTAAAAAAAATCATTTTAAAGTATTCCTCTATCTGTTGTCATTATATTTTCAGCCATATAGTTTACCTACTCACATCAGTCACATCCCATTATACAGGCTGGTGTTCCAGTTTGTATGTTCATAACTCCGGCTAACGCTAGAATAAGTAAAAACAAATATATTTTTTCCTAGAAGTATTGCTCTAAAACGTTTTATTTTTCAGATACAGGGTATTAAAATTTTATTAAAATATGGCTTTTTCGAAAAAATTTTGAATAAGTATACTTTTCCCAATATTGTTGAAATTTGGCAGTTTTATTTGCTGTAGTAAGGGGCTAATTAAGCTCTAAATGTATTAAAATTATTAAGTCCAGTGGCTCCCATAAGCACCTCAACGAATATTGTTTTGAAAAAAAAAATACCCCAATGGTTTTTTTATATTTTTTATTGTTTTGTCAGATTAAGCAATTACAAGTACAACTGTCTTGTTTATTAGATTTTTATGTATCTTGCTTAATTTTTGAAATAAAAAATCGAGTAAAAAATAGATTTTACTTAATGCATATCCCTGGACGACATAAGAAACATAAGGAATTTTTTCTGCAATTATAACTTCTTTTATTACTTCTTTTTAATAATATGTAACAAAAAGAAAAAATAAATACAAAATGAAATACATTTCTTAACATCTTGCAGCTTGAGCAAAATGAAGTTTAAATTGCAGCACCAGCAAATAAAAGTTTAGCTGCGTGAGCAAAACAAAATTATTATAAAATCAGGGAATGTCGAAAGTAGCAGTAACGAGAGCTCGCAGTGCAAGCGAAGGGCAAAATGTTGTTTCGGCAAAACGATAATACTGCAAAAGAAACTTTCACGACAAATTTCTCTGAAGATAATGATGTTGAATAACTTGAAAACTGAATCAAATACTATCAGAGTGCTAGTTATTCTGCTGCTTTAATTATTTAAAAAGGTACACCCTATATATAGGTATCTAAGGTAGATTAGGGATGCCAAAGAGTTCTTCAGTTCTTATTAACTCGATTTGCTCGAGTTCTTATTTTTATTGTGCTACCTAAACTCTATGAAGAACTAATAAAAAGTAGATTTAGGGTTATAAAGATGTTAATGTGATTTTCAAAGAATAAGTTAAAATGGACAGATGTTTAATGAGCAAATTATGGTTTACATTTCCTGTTTAATTAAAATCAAATAATTATCCTGTCTTATTTTAAAAGCTTTTTAAATCTGATATAAATATGTTTAAACAATCAGTTTGTTTGAAAATAAAGGATCCTTTATCTTGTACAGCTGTGTACAAAAGAATAAGATACTTCCGATATCATTTATATCGGGAAAGATAAAGTTCGTGAGTGATAATTAATTAATTTACTAAGTTAGCACTGATCTTCTAGTCCTTCCTCGTCATGATCGGTGAGATAAAATAAAAGGCAACTTACAGTTTCCGGGATGAAGCTGATTGAGGTAAAAACTGTCTTTATTTCGACAGTAAAAAGGATATTAATAACTCCTGGACTTTCTAGGTGTGGTGCTTAATCAGGCATTGAAATCTCCAGAAGAAAACCAGCAGGTGTAGGGACCGCGCCCTGACGAGGCTCCTGGGGTTGAAAGGTCGTAAACAGCACTAGCACCGGGAAAATGTTCTGTTGTTATTGGAGATCTTCGAAATGTTGATTTATTTCACCTTGGATGAATGAAAACGGTGGAAGGATGAATTAGATAGTTGGAGAATAAAAATGGGCCATGCTCCCTTTGTTTCTTAGTTCAAGATGGCTTCCTCGGTCGCAATAGGCAATTAATCCAGATAATTAGTAAATACCGGAGAAGACAAGGTATTTACCAAAGATAAAGGTAAAGATAAGGTATAAGGTAATGTTGAGATAGAATCCCCGAAAGAATGAAGGAAATCCCAGAAGCTAAAAATAAGTAATAATCAAATTAAAACTCATTTCTAGAATATCCGTAATGGCGACTTACCCTGTACAACAGGCTTCGTACGGGAACGGTTAAGAGAATAATCTTTCCTGGTCGACAGATAAAAAGGAAGTGAATTCAGTTCCGTGAACTCGAGAGGAAGTCCGCCTTCGGTTGGTGAAAGGAGAAATGTCACGGGCAGATACTGAAATCTGATTGACAGTTGACAACTTATTTGGTTCCTGAAAGGAACTCAGGATCGGACTGAAACGACAGCTTATTTGGTTCCTGAAAGGAACTCAGGATCTAAGTGAAACGAAACGTGCAATGCCATCTAGTAGTGAATTATCCGGACAGTACCAGCGCCGGCATACGGTGTGGGTAGTCAGTTTAAAGATGCGATCTATATTATAGGGAGTTGTAGGGAACTGTAATTTTACAATTCTCTTTAAAACGAGGGAAGCTTTGCAAGGAGGACAACAGGTGACGTATTCACGTTACACACCTCCCCTTACCGATGCAAGAGAAAATTCAAAAACTAGAAGAAAATTCTAGTTCTTTCTATACCCGTAGAAGGGTATACATGAAGGTATGATTGTGGATGACCAACAAGGACAACACAAATCGAAAAAGAGAGAGAATAGTGTTCTAGAAAAACAGACCTTGTAAAAGTTTTCTACCATGTTTACTATTCGTTCAGATAATATCGCACAGTTAGTCACTTTAACTAGCTATACAATACAAAAAGAAATATTTAACTCGCTCATGCAGATTAAATTTATAATTACAAAACCTTAATGCTAAGTAGATAAAAGAAAATGTACATGCATTCTTTCTAGATAACATGCTACTAAGTTGATTATTATTATAAACACTTATAATTAGATATTGTATATACAAGAATTAAAATTAAGTTATAACATTTCGGTATAACAGGCTCGCTGTTAATAGAGCTACGTTGTTCTGTTTGATGTTCAACCACCCATAGTTTTGAACACTACTTCAGCCTGGGGTTTCAAAAACCGCCAACACTGAAGGACTAAGAAAATTGCTATGGGAGTTTTCACACAAACTAAAACTCTCGGAAACAGGGCTGCTACCCGATAAAGTGGACAACTAAATAAATCCAGAAATTCTGACTTCATCATAAAAAGTCAAGGTAACGGAATAGATACAATTAGACATATATATATACAGAGATTGAGGTAAATCGATTTCTCGATATAACAGTAGTGCTGTTAATAGATCTGTGCCGTTCTATTTGACGTTTGACTGCCCATGGTTTTGAACACTACTTCAGCCTGGGTTTCAAAAACCGCCAACACTGAAGGACTAAGAAATGCCATGGGAATCTCCCATCGAACAAACACAGCTTCCAAAACAGGGCTAATTGTTTTAGGTAGTGTAGACATTCAAATTCGATGTCAAGGAAAAGCTTGAACTTAACTATCTAGGTTAAGGCAAACGAGGAAACAACTTTGTTCGATAACCAGCCAACTCAAAAAGGTATTCACAAGCATATGCTTAGAAAAGAGATAAGATACATAGAAAGTAGATAGAAAAGGATATAAATGGTGACCAGAAATAGAATCAGCATTCCCAAGACGTTCTAGTAGCAACTTTCATACTAGGCGACCATACTCCACAGGCATCCTGGATTCTGCGATTTACGAAGTTAAATGGAGATTCAGATTTTCGTAGGATAAAACCCGATTTGTAATAAAATTTGACCAATCGTTTGCCCAAAATTATCCAGAATTCTGAGTCTCTAAGCACAGGTTGTTTCGGTTTCTCCAAGGTAACTATCTGATATGCAGGGATATCTGTAGTGGGGGCAAGTCGGTCTAACGGGGGAGTTGTCAGAGGGAGTAAAAGTTCTCCTTCACTTGGGGACGTGTTGGTATTGTGATGAAAATGCCAATAGAGAAGATAAGAAATGTGCAGCCCTCTGCATATGATGTGGGACAACAGCAGACTACAATGACAAGGTATCTCAAAACGCACCTGTGAGGCATAGGAACGGTCTATAGCGTAAGCCATCTTAAAATCACGCAAAGGGGTAAAATCTCTACCCGATGGCGAGTACCGGTCTATAAGAGCTGGGTAATACGTTCTTCTCAGGTCGATCCCACAAGTCTTCTTGTTACACCTCTTAAGGGCAATATCATCAAAAGGGAAAGCTATAGCGAGTAGAACCTTTTCTTGACACGTTAGATAGGGTGTGATGAGTTTTCTGATTAGAACTCCGTCAGGATCCGTCCGTACTGAGGGCAGGCAGGAAGGGTTTGGTCCTCTTTTGAATTTATTTGGCCTGTAACGGCCTAATTCTGATGGCTTTGGTTTGTTATAAATTCCCACGAACGCCAAATTTCCTACTGAGACACTATCTGCACTAGGGTTTTCTGCCGCTATTATCTCTGTTGAAAGGTGTCTGGCATTGAAGCTGCTCAACGACCAACGAACGTCTATACCGTTCTCTCGACATATTTCTCTCGAAATTTCGAATTGTTCCTCATCAATAGGAACTCTCGGGTGGTCATGAGTTAATACGGCATGCGCGGTTAGGAATTTAAAATAACGCTCCTTTTCCACTAGAAAAACATCTTTGTCCAATTGGACATGCCATGGCTGAAGACCCGGATTTACTTCGAAATCACGCATATTTTTCATTTCAGCCCAGAGTTTCATATTGAACCTCTTCTTCCTGGGATCAGATTGATGAACGCCTTGCCTCTTGGGAGGCATTTTTCCACTGTAATAGAAGAAAAACTAAATGAAGATAGTTCTATTCTCTCATGAGATAATAGAGATACTAGATAATTGTCATTCTAACTATTACCAGTTACAAAGGGATAGACTAAGATATTAAAGACACATTAAGATAATTCCATCACTTGGAGAGATAAGAAAACGGGAAAGCCGTTTTCATCATGGAGATAAGGGGTCTTCGACACCAGTGTTCAGATTCCTTTACATCAGCACTGAGTATCTAGAGCCTCCTTTGCAAATTCTGAACTCGAATTCACGTAGATTTATATTTTCCATCCGGGAAAATATTCGCAGGGGAGGTAATGATTAGCTATCATTTCATTATGATGCTAATAGGTAAAGGTATTAAGGTAAGATAAGATAATTCCTTTTCTTCATTGAAAAGAATATCTAAGATAAACATTAGTCACCATTTCATTATGGTACTAATAGATAAAGTAAGGTAAGATAAAGATAACCTGTTGTCTTTTGCTTAGACAATACAGGGCAGTTTTCTCTTTAGCCTAAGGCAGGGCGGAAACTGTCGGGAAAGCACCCTTCTTTAAAAGAGATGGTAAGATAAAGATAAAAAGGTATCTGCTGTCGTCTGATTGGACAAGCAGAGCAGTTTTCACTTTAGCACATAGCAGGGCGGAAACTGTCGGGAAAGCACCCGTCTTTAAAAGAGATGGTAAGATAAAGATAAAGGTAAAAGACAAGATAAGGTAGATACAACGGTAAGATAGTGTTTCCCTTTGGTTCAATGAACACAAAAAAACTTAAAAGATAACATTAGACCTGTAAACGTTAGCCAGATAAGATAGACGAATAGTTTCTTCCTGAGGTAATAGTTTAGATAACCAGAAAAATTATGGGTTCTCAAAAATTGAGCGATAGTACAAGATAAGAGGCTGAGGATAACAGATACCGATCCCAAAATTAGCAACATTTTCACTTTGGATCCACATTCACACTACTAGTTTCGAGATCCTTGAGAAATGCCTTGAAAGATACGGTGCTCATTCTGCATACATTCTTCATTCATTCTAAATACGACTAAAGACATAGCATTCTCAATTCGCGTATTGTCAAACCTCATTCCAAACAGGAGTTTGTATATGCTGTAGAGAAGATAGAAATTAGGTAGAAATAAGATTTCTGGAGAGAGAAGGAAGTGAACTATTCATCAATTTGTGGCGGATCTTTGCCTCCATACGCCTTTAAGTCCTTCACATGCCAGCGACCTAGCGGGTTGCCTTCCTGATCCTGTAGTTCGTACACTAATTTAGATATTGCCTTGGAAATTCGGCAAAGTACGAATTTGGGGGCCAGTTTAGCAGCAAAGTTCTTTGCAGCGTTCGAAAGGGGGTAAGTATGTTTCCATACTAACTCTCCTTCCTGGAAAACATCTGGGCGCTTACGTAGATCATAATACTTTTTATTTACGTCATAGGCCTTTTTTAATTTGACTCTGACGTCTTCAAAGATAGGAGGTAATCTGGAGATATCATTTTCCCTATGCACATAAGAAAGATCTTCTGGTAGGGCAAGGTAGTTATTTTCGACAGGACCATAAAAGGTTCCGTCAATAGGTATGTTTCGTGCGAAAACAAGAAAAGCAGGAAAATGTTTGGTGACTTCGTTCACAGACAAATTAATTGCCTGGGCCACCTTGTAGACATTTTTATCCCAGTCTTTGTGATTATCTTTCACATAAGACGAGATAGCGGTAAGCAAAGTTCGATTGGTTCTCTCGGTAGGGTTGACTTGTGACAAGTGCCTAGCACTATACCACAAATTAACTTGGTACTCTTCCAATAACTTGGTGAACTGAGTACTCTTAAAAATCTGAGCATTGTCGCAGAGAACAATTTGAGGGACACCAAAGATCAAGAAAACTTGATTTTCGAGATATTTTACAACTGCAGCTGCGGTTGCGTTCGGCATGGGCTTTACCAGTACGAACTTAGAGAACCAATCTGTGACCACGAGAAGTTGTGTATTCCTGGCCTTCGACCTAGGAAAGGGACCCATAAAATCTATGGAGATAAATTGGAAAGGGAAGCTTATGCTTTTGTAACCACCCATTAAACCAGCACGAGCGACATTAGTCGATTTGTGAGCACCGCAAACCTGACAATTTCGTATGAATTTCTTTACCGTTAGGTCCATTTTGGGCCAATAGTAGAATTCCGATATTCGTGCCTTGGTTTTTCTTACGCCGAAATGGGCCGAAGTATTCCCCCTACTTCGGCAAGGAAAATAAAATTAAAGAAAAGATATTACAGAAAACTATTCATCGGTTTTAGTATACCGGGATCGAAAGGGTACGTTGACTCAGGAATAATTAATCCTGATGCATTTTCCTTGTCTAGGAGCATACTAGACTGATCATGCATTTTATTATGCATAAATAAATAAATAAGGAATTTATTTCCTTAGGAAGAACTCATGAGTGATTGTGTCACTAACTAGAGTCGAGACTGGGTTCATTTTAGAAAAATATCGGTACTATAATATAATATAGATAGATAAGAATAAAATTTTTTATTTTATTCTAGAGAGAAGACAGTAGTATTATCAGCACAGGTAGGCAACGTAGCACCTAGTGTACCTGGCCTAAATAAGGAAAGAATGAACCTGGCCTATATAAAGAAAGAATAAACCTGGCCTATTTGACTTGGCTGTGACGTCACGTCACCAGTACAAGTGAGAGAGAGAGATTTAAATTCAAAAGAATTCCTTTCGTTATAAAACGAAAATAGGTCACGGTATTTCAAAAAAACTAAAATACCGATATAAGATATAATTTCTTAGTAGAGAGAGAGATAAAGGTAATCTAGAGAGATACTAGGATAAGATAAGGCAATATTTAAATATGCATAGGTATGTCGGTAAGTACAGATATTCTCTAGAGTCGGTAAGGTAGGGATCGGAAGAAGTACATGTCACCATGACGTATCTTTACACGTAAAGAATTCACTTTCTACGTTAGACGTAAAGAATTGTCGTTGCTTTAGCAGTCTGTCAGCGCATGACAATGACTGAGGGACACCAGTTGGAACAGCTGATCGATAATTCAGATATTTCGAATTTAACCTAAAATTCATGAGCGAAGGTATGGGATAATGTTAATGAAGGAAATGTTTGGATGTAACTTTCAAAGACAGTTTGATCGCAGAGCTCTCTTAAGAGTATCCTCTTTGCACGGGGTCAAACTCCTTTCAAAGCTTACTCGAGACCTTCGCGACGGTATTAACAACCACTCCGTAAAGCTCCTTTTGCAAGGTTACCCTTTAGCGGCAGTGTAGCGGTAAGAAGATAAGGTATTTTCGCGTCACGACACTATTATTCACCAGCAGTAAAAAAAACACAATAACTAACTAAGACATTCTTACGCCCGTATTCACAAACGATAATTTCCTAAATAATTACGTAATTATTTAAATGAGTGAGATGGAGATATGCAGTTTTTTTGCAATAGAATGAGATGGGGATAATTGATTACGTAATTATTTAGGAAATTATCGTTTGTGAATACGGGCATTAGACTAACATGCAAGTTTTCATGCAGCTATTAATCATGCATCAAAAAAAATTAAGATAACTGTACGATACATCTGAACAAAATAATTTATGACGTTAATATCAATTTTCCATTTATAATGGGAACTAGGAAGAGATCAAGTGCTTTTATTTAATTAAGGTAGTTTCTAATCCAAAGTCTGTGGGTGTATTCGATTCCCGCCGGGGAAATGCCAATTGCAGCTTGAGCAAAATAATAATTATAAATTCAGGGAATGTCGAAAGTAGCAGTAACGAGAGCTCGCAGTGCAAGCGAAGGGCAAAATGTTGTTTCGGCAAAACGATAATACTGCAAAAGAAACTTTCACGACAAATTTCTCTGAAGATAATGATGTTGAATAACTTGAAAACTGAATCAAATACTATCAGAGTGCTAGTTATTCTGCTGCTTTAATTATTTAAAAAGGTACACCCTATATATAGGTATCTAAGGTAGATTAGGGATGCCAAAGAGTTCTTCAGTTCTTATTAACTCGATTTGCTCGAGTTCTTATTTTTATTGTGCTACCTAAACTCTATGAAGAACTAATAAAAAGTAGATTTAGGGTTATAAAGATGTTAATGTGATTTTCAAAGAATAAGTTAAAATGGACAGATGTTTAATGAGCAAATTATGGTTTACATTTCCTGTTTAATTAAAATCAAATAATTATCCTGTCTTATTTTAAAAGCTTTTTAAATCTGATATAAATATGTTTAAACAATCAGTTTGTTTGAAAATAAAGGATCCTTTATCTTGTACAGCTGTGTACAAAAGAATAAGATACTTCCGATATCATTTATATCGGGAAAGATAAAGTTCGTGAGTGATAATTAATTAATTTACTAAGTTAGCACTGATCTTCTAGTCCTTCCTCGTCATGATCGGTGAGATAAAATAAAAGGCAACTTACAGTTTCCGGGATGAAGCTGATTGAGGTAAAAACTGTCTTTATTTCGACAGTAAAAAGGATATTAATAACTCCTGGACTTTCTAGGTGTGGTGCTTAATCAGGCATTGAAATCTCCAGAAGAAAACCAGCAGGTGTAGGGACCGCGCCCTGACGAGGCTCCTGGGGTTGAAAGGTCGTAAACAGCACTAGCACCGGGAAAATGTTCTGTTGTTATTGGAGATCTTCGAAATGTTGATTTATTTCACCTTGGATGAATGAAAACGGTGGAAGGATGAATTAGATAGTTGGAGAATAAAAATGGGCCATGCTCCCTTTGTTTCTTAGTTCAAGATGGCTTCCTCGGTCGCAATAGGCAATTAATCCAGATAATAAGTAAATACCGGAGAAGACAAGGTATTTACCAAAGATAAAGGTAAAGATAAGGTATAAGGTAATGTTGAGATAGAATCCCCGAAAGAATGAAGGAAATCCCAGAAGCTAAAAATAAGTAATAATCAAATTAAAACTCATTTCTAGAATATCCGTAATGGCGACTTACCCTGTACAACAGGCTTCGTACGGGAACGGTTAAGAGAATAATCTTTCCTGGTCGACAGATAAAAAGGAAGTGAATTCAGTTCCGTGAACTCGAGAGGAAGTCCGCCTTCGGTTGGTGAAAGGAGAAATGTCACGGGCAGATACTGAAATCTGATTGACAGTTGACAACTTATTTGGTTCCTGAAAGGAACTCAGGATCGGACTGAAACGACAGCTTATTTGGTTCCTGAAAGGAACTCAGGATCTAAGTGAAACGAAACGTGCAATGCCATCTAGTAGTGAATTATCCGGACAGTACCAGCGCCGGCATACGGTGTGGGTAGTCAGTTTAAAGATGCGATCTATATTATAGGGAGTTGTAGGGAACTGTAATTTTACAATTCTCTTTAAAACGAGGGAAGCTTTGCAAGGAGGACAACAGGTGACGTATTCACGTTACAATCTAAACTAAGGAATTTTATTTTCTTAATTTTTTTTAAGTTAAGTTGGTCCAGGAATAAGCAATTAATTGGATTCTATTTATTATTTCAAAAACAAATCAAAATACGAATAAAATTTAATGGACAAAAAAGTTTTACTTGTACCTAATTGCCTAATCTGACAAAAAAACTTGAAAAAAGCCATTTACGTACTTTTTTTAGTTTTTTCATAATAATAATAATAATAATATTTATTTCTTCCATAAAACTTACAAATAAAATAAGTATCGGAAACTGTCATAAAAATAACTCAATAATATTCATTGAGGTGCTTACCGGGACGCCACTGAACTTAATAATTTTAATTTATTTTGGGCTAAATTAGCCCCTTACTATAGCAAATAAAACTGACAAATTTGAACTATATTGGGTGAAGTATATTATTTAAGATATTTTCGAAAAAGATAATATTTTATTAGAAGTTTACCACCCTGTATCTCAAAAATAAAACGTTTTAGAGTCATACTTTATAGGAAAAAAAATATTTCTACTTATTCCACCATTAGGCGGTATTATGAACATACAAACTGGACCACCCTGTATATTAGATATCTCATTAATGCATATTGCAGGCGTTCCATAGATGCATAGTAGCGTCATCTCTAAGATGTATGTTGTAGACGTCTCATAGATGCATAATAAGACGTCTCATAAATACATATTGTAGGCATCTTATTGATGTATAATGAGCACGTCTATTAGATGCATCTTGTAGATGCTTAATAGATGCATACTGTAGGCATATAATCGATGCATATTGCAAGACATCTCAAAGATGTATAAATGTAGACGTCGCATAGACGATCTACGCCGCGGACATTTTGCTTCAAAATTGTAGTCTATAAGTTACCATCTATAGACGTCTATGCTATACACCCTATAGATTCACCCATAATCTACGTTATAGATGCACATTGTAGATATCTAATAGAAGTATATTGTAGACGTCTCATAGACATATATACAGTAGGCATCTAATCGATGTACAGGGTGTCCGGAAATTATGAGCAAAAAATTAAGGGGGTGATTCTTCTTGATGAAATATTGCCAAAAGTATCTATAATTTTTTTTCGAAAACTCAAAAAGAAGAAAGTTATAAGCCTCCAAAGTTGATTTTTTTAAATCAATATTTTTTTATAACTTTTTTTCTAGTGTACGGATTTTCTTAAAATTTGACACACTTGCCACTGATGTTGCTTTACATCCTTGGTCCAAATTAGACTTGAATCCCTCGAAATCAAAAGGCCTTAACTGCCCTTGACCTTCAAAAAAGGCCTATAACTTTTTTCGTAATATTTTTTTCTGAATTTTGAAGACGCACAATTGAAGAACATGAAGAAATATTCGGAAAAGGTCCTCTTTGTCTATCACGATAAAATGACCTGCTTCCGAGTAAAACTGTTTCAAAAATTTGCTTGCACTAAAATTGATCACCATAAACTATGATCATTCTGCAACAATACCAAAGCATGTTTTGGGAACGGTGGCAGGGTTGCCTAGGAAACAAGACGTTTGCTTTGGATTTCATTTTGACAGCAATTTATTATTTTTTTAAATTAAAATTATTTTATTATTTTATTAAAAAAAAATGATTAAAAATTTTTTTCATTTTCAAAAAAAAATCATTTCCAGTCTATTTATATACGAATGTCTCTGTTTTGTACATAACTAGGCAATCCTGCAGCTGTTTCCAAAGCATGCTTTGGTGTTGTTGCAGAATGATCATAGTTTATGGTGATCAATTTTAGTGCAGGAAAATTTTTAAAACAGTTTTACTCGGAAACGGGTCATTTTATCGTGATAGACAAAGAGGACTTTTTCCGAATATTTCTTCACGTTCTTCAATTGTGCGTCTTCAAAACTCAGAAAAAAATATTACGAAAAAAGTTATAGGCCTTTTTTGAAGGTCAAGGGCGGTTAAGGCCTTTTGATTTCGAGGGATTCAAGTCTAATTTGGACCAAGGATGTAAAGCAACATCAGTGACAAGTGTGTCAAATTTTAAGAAAATCCGTACACTAGAAAAAAAGTTATAAAAAAATATTGATTTAAAAAAATCAACTTTGGAGGCTTATAACTTTCTTCTTTTTGAGTTTTCGAAAAAAAATTATGGATACTTTTGGCAATATTTCATCAAGAAGAATCACCCCCTTAATTTTTTGCTCATAATTTCCGGACACCCTGTATATTGGAAGACATCTCATAGATGCATACTGTAGACGTCGCATAGACGGTCTACGCCGCGGATTTTGCTTCAAAATTATAGTCTACAAACTACTGTCTATAGATGTATATGCTGGACGTTAAAAATACATCTTTTAGATGAAACTGCGTTACTTGGGTATTTAGGAGGTGGACACTAGTGTTGGGACTCCCGGTACAAGACGTGTATGGAAGTTGATTTCATTAAATAAAATGTAATTGAAACAACTTTGAAACCTTATGTCAACTATTACACTACATGTCTTACTCAACCTAGCATTATCCTTATAAGAGCACGGCTGCGCTCATGTTCATACATACCTGAAACAAACAAATAAATAATTAATACATCAAGAATAACAATGATAATAATAATTCGCTTAAGAATAATAATTCACACCTATTACTAAACTAAAATCAGCAATAAAAAGACCGTTTTGTTCAATAGTCATAAAAGAGAATAATGTGATAAATAATAATTGCATGAATGTGATGAATTATTAGGTACCTATTAGAAGGAATTATAGCAATATTGCACCAAAAAAAAAATCGATTAGAACTGTTTTCATTTTCAGTTTTGCTTGCTTCAGGAGATTTCCAGATTTACACAACCGCGACCTCGGGTGAAAAATTCAATGAATTTTAGCTTTTTTCGATTCTGTTAAAAATATAATTTTCCCATTCTAGAGTCTAAGCTACTTTTGAGATTGTCAAGCGGGAGAGGGAGTTCCACAGCTTATGTAAAATGTATAATCATTGCTCCCGAAGTCGGGGTCTAAATATGAAGTTCATCAAGACGTAGTATTTGGTGTTCGAAGGTTTCTTGATTTTGCTTGCAGAGTTATATCTGGAGGTACATTTATATGAGCTCAGGTTTGAACGTTTTTATAGGGTGCTTAGGGTGTTTACGATCTGATGTGCAGCCAGAATATTTATAATATAATGTAGGTAGGTAGATCTTCGTAACGAAGTAGATGTTTGGAATATGGCTATTTATACAATGCATTTAAAATTATTTACATGGATTGTTGGCGTAAAAATTCTGTAACAAATAAGTGTATTCGTAATGAACTCGAATGTTAACAGAGTCTTAAATTACGTCTTTTAATCTAGAGATGTGACGATTTAAATGATTTAAATGATTTGACGTTTTAAACAAAATATTTATGAAAAGCTACTACTGATGCATACGTAATTTTTCGGAAATCAACCCTTCTCTCACTTAGGCAGTCAAACAGCACGCCCAAATCTTTTATGATGTTCAATTTATTTAGGATGATGTTATGTATGGCATAATCTAAATGTATATTTGCGTTCCTTCTCGAGGATGAGACAACGCTACATTTAGATGTGTTCAACTCTAGGTGGTCTCCGATCTCTCAACCTCGGCGTTACCCATATTAGAAAACACCAGATCGAGAATCGACCCGTTACCTTTAGGTGTGGCATTTAACTGTGAGAAGCTATTGAACGTAGAGTGGTTATTGAGGGATACACTAATTCTTGTATTTACCTACTCCAGAAAAAAAGCTGGGCTCATTAAAGCCTCCTTAAAAATAACATTGTTGTCATGTTTATTGTTTAGCTGATTAACGAAAGTTAGAAACGACTCATAATAATTATCAGCAGGAACTGTTGCCGGTAACTACAAATGAACACAAATTTATGCTTGACGAAATATAAAGCTTCACTCCAACCACATCTATTAGTGATAGATAATTGGTTATTACCTACAAGTTGATTTCCCTGGAAACAAACTCACCACGTATCATTATGAGCACTCCTCCTCTTGAGAGACCTGTCCTATGTATGCTTCTGTCCCTGCGATACACCACGTAACCGGAGTCGAACAATTCACCACTGCTGACGTCCTCACCCAACCAGGTTTCCATTAGAGCAATAATGTCATAATTTGAGGTATATTGTTACAAAGTAAAGAGATTTTCGATCTAAGTCCCCGGACATTCTGATACAAGATCCTAGTAGTAGTTGTAGACAGTGTAGATGTATTTTTGCAATTGGATGTCGAACTTAGTTTAAAGATGAAATAATTGGGAAATCATTGACATAGCGTATTTTTTTATTTTTATTTCCGTTTTCTTGTCTCTTCAACAGTTCTGCTCTCAGCTTTTCATACAGTACCAACTGTCTAGGAGTCCTATCAGAAGTAATAAATACATTCTTTAATTTCACGCTGCTCTTCAGTTGCTTGTTATTTCGAAAAATATTGACCACGTTAGATTCATTAACAAAAGTGACTCGCAGGGGACGTGGTCTTAAAGAAGTACTATTAAAGCGTCCCAATCGATGAACTGCCAGATGAGACGTGTCAATCAATATTCGAGTCGATGTCTCGGTTAATTAGATACGCGATTTAGCTAGGCAACCCATGTGCGATTACACAAGCTGTTAACTTGTTACAAGCATAACAGTGGGTGCGATACAACGTCTTCGTTTTATAGGCAGGGCAAAATGAAATTCGTAACACTGCTGAAGAGTAATGAAGCAGACAGCTGTCAGAGTTTTCCGAGAAGTGAAGGCAAACCCCGATGAAATTGACAAAGCGGGCCAGTTGGTTGTATCTAGGCTTTATGACAACAAAACCAAGGGAAATACCCTGAATGAGTTGCGGTTCCACCTGTTTGTAAACAAACATCGCAAACATCGATTTAATCGAATCGCAAGGCTAACCTCCACCGAATCAGCGGCACGCGAACGCTCTTTAAGAAGATACCATCAGTCCCAACATGGTATGGAAATTATACAAATTCACTGAATTGAGGCTGGAAAAATTCTCAATGTGGTTTGGCTCACAAACCTACGACGAGGGATCCGGCACCACAAACCCTTCTAAACACAGTGTTGTTGCAGATGTAACGCAGCATGTGGTTGCAGGAAAACGGGCTTCAGATGCTCCAGAATCTGCATGAATTGTATGGGACGGTCATGTACAAATGCTGCCGTGGAAGATAATATGGATGATTGTGACGGAGACTTCGATGTTACTCTTGAGTGCCCTGTGACGTCGGATAAAAGTATAAATGCAGACGATGAAAGCGATGACGGAAAAATTGAGGCAGACGATCACGACACTTCATCAAAACGGTTGAAAATCGACTAACTTTGACATTTGAGTAGTGAATTTGGCCTCCTGGGGACTTAAAAAAACTCGCCATTTACTCCACCGCCAGGTGGTGTGGGAAAGAGTGATTTTATGTCAATGTCACTCAATAATAATACTTATCGTAAGTACTTTGCCACAGCTGTTTACATTGAAAAACTGTTATACTTGTAACAAGTTATCAGCTTGTGTACGTGGAATGCTGACAAATATTTATAACATGTCGTATGGCATATGATTTTCATCATAAGTTTTCCGCAAGAATCAAAAAGGACCCCACTTTTAATGGCCGTAGCATCGTAACGGTTCACATTATGTAGAATCGTAACGGTTTACATTAGAGACAAACGGTAAAGAACTTTTTTGTATCAAATTTATTCTATAATATTTAAACTTGGGAGAGTGATATCTGGGTCTAAATAAAGCCATTAAAGCAACTTCCAGCTTTCCACTAATTATTTCCTTTTTGAAATACCTGTCGCCTGGCCTATTATACTTCCTTGACACATTATTCAAAGGCAATGCACACGAGGATGTACTTAGTACTGAATGCAACCTATACGAGAAATGCGACTGATTATGAGAACCGTCTTTCCCTGCCTTCGTGTATCCGTCTACCACATTCAGGTTAAGCATTCAATAATTACCTCTGCACCTCACCAAGTTGTCTGACCAAGATAGTATCCTAAATTAAACATAAACTAAACAGATATTTCTTATAATTGATAGAAAAATTAATTTATGATCTCATACCTATGGACAAATTATTGGGCCTACGTCCCAGGCACTGCTGTCTGGGACTACGTCCCATGCAGCAGAGTCACGTTAGATTTAGAGTCATTTAGATATTTAGATAAAATATAGTCATTTTTGCATTGGCTGAGAAGAAAAATAAGATTGGTTTTTACAGTTGGTGTTTAGATTGAGAAGTTATAAGCAAGTGAAAATCGTAATTTTCGAAGTTCAGGACCCTGTACAACGAAAATGGCTCAAGATAGAGAAAAACGGCTTACATGTCCCTATTTTAACTTTTCTTGTAATATCCATGATGCAGATGAAATAGGGTGATAAAAAATGTGAAAAAATCTGAGATTTCTCAACACGTCGCTGAATAGAAAAAAACAGAGATGATATAGATGTCTCTTTATCATTACATAGTACATAAAAAATTAAAATAAATACATGTAAGATATGTTGTTCTATCTTGATCCGTTTCGTTGCACAGGACTTTGAACTTCAAAAATTGCGATTTTTACTTCTCACAAACTCACATAATTCACAAACTTCTCGATTTAAAGATCAACTGTAAAAACCAATCTTATTTTTTCTTCTCAGACAATTTAAGCATGCAATAACATAAGAGCATTCCATTAAAAAAAAAACATAACTTTGATATGTCACTGTCATAATTACGGGACACTCTATACAGTTCAAAATAACTTTAAATAATGACCATTGTGATCCTGCAATTGATTTTGCAAAAAAAAAAACGAACGAATTCCTCGTTTGGCCTACAGAGACTGACTCGAATGAGCTGGAACACGCTGTATACTAAACTAAATAGACGTAAAAATAATCAAGTGACACCAATTATTGCAGAATGTCAATCAATGTTGTAACGAAATCTGAGGCTTTCGTTGTTAATTATTATTTATTTCATTCTTAGAGGGATTTATCTCGATTGATACAGTTTTTACGACAGTGATTAGCAGGTTATCTCCACCAGCACCGGCTATATAAAGAGCGCCAGCTTAAGAATCGGGAGAGCATTGTGAGGTATTGACTTACAAACAACTCTCTCTTCTAGGTGAACTGAGCCTTGAGATCAGCCGGGGCATGCAGTGAGTGCTCCCGGACAAGCAAGGTCGATGGAGCGAGTCGACCACGCTGTAAATCCGGCACCAGAAACCGTGGCCAGGGTGCATTGAACTCTGGCAGACGGTCGATCAGTATACACAGCCGGTCGGCGCCGTATTGAGGTGCCGATCATCCCCTAATCCCTACCCGGCCTGTATTGAGGGCCGGATCCAGTAACAGCCGTCCCGAGGTCGTAGTGGAGCATCGGGAACGGCTTTTGTTTCAGAGAGCGCCTGCCGCGTATCTTGCGTATCAAGAGACGCGTATCTTGCATACGGTCGGGGACAGCACAGACCGTACGACAGCGGCGGAATTACTGATGGTGAGCGGTGAGCAGCGAGGACACCAGCAGCAGTACCGGAAAGGCCAATGGTAGATGAGGCCGCCTTCGACGCGGTTATCTGTAGCCAATCCGGTCGCTCTCCAGAACGAGGGCCACCCCCTTTCTCTCACTCAGAGGACGAAGCAACCCTGAGATCAGTTGTACGAATAATAGTAGGTACTAGATTCATTTATTGTAAATACACTTCGTTTGTAAATAAACCCTAACTAGTTAATCGACTTGTCACGGGTACAAAGGGGCAAATATCCATTTCTGGGAATTCACCTCTACCCACAGAAAAATCCCGTTACAATGTCAATACAACTTTAAATTCAAACTTCAAATAATAAAGAAGCTATGGATGATACCAGAACTATTGAAGAATACGGCCTTTCCTGATACTACAAGTAGTTCTACTAAATCTGCCTTAAAGTCAAGCACTAAGGCCAAAGTGCAACTCTGTCGAGTCTGCTCTGAAAGAAGAATAAGAAGAAGAAGAAAATGAAATTTTGTAGTTTTTTTTTCAGCATTTTTAGTAACGATCACAGATATCTTGCATATCATCAGGGATTCGAGATGGTACAAGATAACCCTGTATATGAGAAAGAGAGTCGGAGATAAAATGGAACCCTGAGATACGCCGGCATTGATAGAAAAGGTCTCAGAAAGAATTTGATTGATGGCCACCTGCCGGAGCCGAATGGCTGTTATCTTGGAGATCGCTATCTCCGAGATTAACTCGCAAGCTATAAACAGAAATTTTCAGGCCTGCCATAAGCCTACAGTTTCGCCAACAATCCATTATGAAGGCCCAGTTATGACAGACACGGTCTAAAGTCCTAAAAATATCAGACCAACCACTCGAGACTCCTCATGGTGTTTGACTGTGCTGTTCCAGAGTTCGGTAACGTGGGTGTGGTGGTTTCCTGTTGATCTCTATTTACAGAAGACATACTGGCGATCGCTGATTATATTATTGACTCTTTTCAAGTAGGTACTTTGATAGGAGTTGTTATTAGCTTTCTCCATGATCTTAGATATTACTGAAAGCAGTGTCACTGATAGGTAATTTTGTATCCTTTTGCCTTTCTTGAGAAGCGTGAAAATTTTCAGCAGGAGGAAATATTCCCTCTCTATTAGACATGTTTAAAAGTGTGCAGATAACAGGTGACGAACATTTTTAGGTACGATAACTGTTACGTCATCGGGACCAGAAGGTTTGTTTGGATCCAAGACAAGAAATTTGAATAGTTGTTCGACACTTTGGATCTTAAGGAAATGATAATTGACTGAATTATCTGAAAATGAATAGAAGAGTATGAAAAAAATAATCCCGTCAACAGGTTCGCCTTCTTAGTAGCCGTCGATGCAATAGTCCTGTCGATCCGTGTAAGTGATGGAATGGTAGATCTGATGTAATTCTTGCTGACTGTTTTAGTGACGACCAAAAAGATTTTATAAGTCAGGAGAGAAGTTTGTTCCTAATTCTTTGGTTTGGTCTATTATTTCTTTGAGTCTGTTTATGAGCACGGATGAAATCGTAGTGACTTGTGCTCTCTCACCACTGGTGAAAAGCGAGTTGTTTGGATGCGACAGCTTCCTTGCATGTTTGTTATATCAAGATTTGCTTTTTGAGGGCTATTTAAAAATAAAGAATTTAAGCTTCCATGCCAGTTAACATGACTTGAGCAACTTCCCCAGCACAAACGGAGAGATGATTGGACCCGAATCAAACGCTCCGCAATGGAAGAGCTCGATTTCCTTTATGCTTCCGCACTCGACCACAGCTTGGTGGACATTTCCTTTAGGACACTTACTAAGATGGACCTTGGAGACCCCTTTTCCTTAACACTGATGTGTCAAATGTCGAAAATTAAGTTGCAGTCACTGTCAACTTCAAAATTTTAAATAATATTGGGAATATTTTCATGAAAGTTATATTACTTTTTAGTTTTGCCGTTCTGTTTATCAGTTTATCAGTTCTGTTTATCAATTCCCGCTCCCATTAAATTCTCAGCCGAATGAGATAGAATAACTTTCATACAAGAACTAAGTTCCACGGCATCAATCTTATCTTATTTTGACATAAAATTGATGTGTCCAATGTCAAATATTACGATGCAAACGTTGCTAATTGTTCAGTCGTTCAGTTATTTTTTTCTTTTCTGAGATAAAAATTTCAAGCTTTACGAGATCACACGATTGGTATTGGTATTGGTATTGGTATATTGAGGGTGATCTAGTTACTGCGACCTAAAAGATCTATTGTATCCCCTCTACTGTGCTTCGCCTGGTGTGGAATCCCTTTAGTGAAGCACCCTCTCCAGGTCCGTTTCCTTAACCCGCGAGTGGTCGCTAGATGAGCGTTTAGCTCACCATTGTGTTTAAACTGTAATTATTATGTTATTTGAACTCGTACAATCTTGTCGATTCTTCTAGCTTAGTTTATAGCCTTAAGAAGAAACATAGAAAGGATTTTGTAATGAAAATCGAGTAAATTTATTTTTTATGGACATACTTCATTCACCGCAGTTGCCGCCGCGCGAGCTAAACGCTCATTAGCGACCACTCATGTCCCTCAACTGCTCTTATGTTTAGGTCTGCTAGCCATATGCAAGGGTTGCTGTAATTTCTTTATCTGAAGTTATTTGTTGTTTTTATAGCGAGCATTTGGCTGTTAGTTTAGTTCAGAATCAAACAGTTTGTGTTATCTAATGTAAAAAAAATCCTATACTTATCTACCAAAAAAATATGTATATTGACAAGTTAACAATTTTATTCCTCCTTATTTGAAAATACCTACAACAAATATTGCTAATACAGGGTGTTCGGTTATCGGACAGCCAAAATAAAATTTCATATACAAAACTGCATCATAAGCATAAAAAATAATCACTTTTTCCTGATCGGGCTTCGTTCAGGAAATATTTCCAAAAATCTAAAATTAAATCACCTGTAAATATTTTATGTTTTTGAGTACATAGACAGCCAAATTAAAATTTCATCAAAACTATAATTAAAATTTAAATTTTTATTTGTTTTACTAAAAAATAATGACTTTTTCCAGGAATGGCTTTGTTTAGGAAATACTCGGGCAAAAAAAAACAACGCCTGATCTGGAAATTCTTTTTATTTATTTATTTATTTGTTTTTATTTATTTAATAATATATTCCAGCAGGTTTACACCCATTTACAGGAACAAAAGCATGATATACATTTTACATTTACAGCAGAGAAGAGTACATTAAGATCTAGTTAGGTATTATACTTTGCAACAATGCAAGCCAATATTACGCCAAAAGTATCAGCATTAATATCACACATAGCAGATATTGCATTGAAAAGCTCACATATAACATTGATCGGTGACCTCACCAATGCATTTGTTCTACTGGATGAACAATAAAAAGCACAGCTAAATCGGGCACATGGACGAGGCACCAGGAAATTAACCCTGCTAAGTAAAAAGCTACAATCTATGGAGTTATTAAGCAAGTTAAACAGAAACTTTTCCCCAGTATTCCCCCAGTAACCCGCCTCACATACAGAGAAGTAAAACCAAATCTAGCCAGCAACAGATTATTATCATAACCTCTCGGAGGATACCGACCATCCAACCGATAACATAGGTATTTCAAAAATGATCGCTGTACGGACTCTATACGAGTAATATGTACTTGGTAAATAGGATACCAGATTATGCTAGCATACTCAACAATAGATCTCACTAGAGAATAAAACAAAATGCATAATGATTATACATTTGAGATACCCCTGCAACTTCTGCAAATAAAATTTTTATTTTATGCTTCTAATGCGGTTTTGTAAATTTAATTTTAGATGTCCGATCACCAAACACCCTGTATTGTAATTCATAGTGCTGTTTATTTCACATTTGCTTGTTGATTCTACATGCGAGCGAAACGCTCGCTAGCGACCACTGGTGTTACAATTCACCTAGCGACCAATGCCGGGTTAAGAAACTTCAGGATTTTGAGAGGATCAAGGTCGGGTAAGTTCCCGGCCTCTAGCTGGTGACGGCCCACTTCTTTTGAGTTCTAGCGCATCGCAGTTGAGCAGTAGGTGACGTGGTGTCTCGTCTCCTTTCCCGCAGAATCTGCAGACGCCATTCTTTTCTATGCCTAACTTCCTCAAGTGTTCCTTGAGCTTACAATGTCCCGTTAGGAATCCCGTCAGTGTTCTGAGACGTTCCTTGTTGAGGTTGAAGAGTGTCTTCGACCTTTCTCGGTTAAAATTCCCGAGAAGTTCTTTGGCTTGTGTTCCTCCAATGGGTTTCTCTCAGTTTTTCTTCTTCCTATTGGAGTTCTGCTTTGAAGAAAGTGTCTTCGAAGCCACAGAATGGTTGTCCTATGAAGGGTGTCGATTCTCCTTTTCTTGCCAATAAGTGAGCACGTTCGTTTCCCTCGATTCCGGAATGACCCGGTATCCACTTGAGGAGATCACACGATATAATAACTATGGAGAACGGTAAGAGCGTTTTACAGATCGAAGACAATTGCTTGAATGAGGAGCGCCGCGACGACCCAAATTATTGCCAGAGATCTGTAACCCTTAGCTACTGTTCGACATGCTTATAACGTTTGCTGCGCGATTGGAACATTTATAAATTATTAGTATGATTTTTCAGGATTTTGCAAGTACTTACCTACCGTTTTTCCTCATCGTTTAGACGACAGTAGGTAACTGCCACCTACCGTCCTGGAAACATACACGGTAAAACGTCAAAAATGACCGATCTTAAAAAAAAATTTTTGAGAAGGGAAACAATAACTGCTAATTGTGTAACAAGGGAAAAAAATGAGCCCGAGAAAACTGGATGCACGAGCCGGCGAAGCGAAGGCAACTTATAACTAAGGGCTTCTAAAATATTTCCTGGACTTGGGAGACCTAATTGTTTTTCACCTAGCATTAAAAATTCTAAAATGAAAATAAAAAACTTCAATTTTATGAAACATATCGCACGACATAATCATCTTGTAGATGAGACAACACAACCTGGAATTGCGTAGTACCTACCTACTTATGTTTACTTGTTCTTTTCATACTCCTGCAAAGATCATTGATGTATGTAACTAAATCATCCCTATAAGTCTATAAGTCTCAAAACACTTATGAGCTATATATCGCTGAAAACAGGAGGACTGTTACGTGGTCTAGACGGATATCTTAAGAATTCATGTTGTCCAACATGCATCACGCAAAAAATTGATGCAAGAATTTTTGACATTACCACTGCTATTCCTTGGTCATGGTTATTGTTTCGTATCTTGTTGTTGGATCTATGAGGTAAGTCCGTTGGATTATATTTACAAAATAGTTTATAATATATGGTAATATGAATTCAAATATTTTTGGGACGGAATACTGTAGCAGTTGTTTATAAACAAATATCGTATCCCAAAATTGATCGTTTCAGCTTTGACACGACTGACAATAAATAAGTGAATAGAGATGTTATTTTTAAAGTGTTCTTTCGAATATAAATAGTTCCAACATGAATTACTCTGTACCAGATTTACAAACGACCGCGCTTTAAAGTGATTTATAGTACCTAGACGGATATTTTTTGTTTCCATTTAGTCCTAAAGCAAAATATTGCTTGTGCTATCCTAAGTGTATTCTGTTGCCGCAAACCAAACTTAATAACGAAAATAAGTTTAATAAGTGAATGGTTCTGATTTCCAATGGACTAGAAATATAGACGAATACCTACCTCTATATAAGAAAGGTATAAAATGTGTGTTTTACTGAAAACTGAAGGTTTCAAAAATTTATCGAGCAATAAGATATATATTTCTGCAAGAAGAGAGAACGGGTGTGAAGGACATTTAATCCAGGTCCGTATGAGAAGATATCAAACAGAAGGGAGAATGTTAGCGTGACAGGTTTAGTACTCTATTCCTGAGCATTATTTCTCGTGGAAAAATAAAGAGCAACCATATATCATTCATAAAATAAGCGGTTCAACCCGACCAATCACTGTTGTTGCCTCTCTCTCCCTTTGTTCTCCCTCGTTTTCTCACTGCCGAGACAAGATGAACTTCAAACATTCCACTTCATAAATAAATTGCACACCTGAGCTGCCAGGAGAGCCCCACAGTAACGTGTGTTCCGAATGAAAATTTTAACAAATCCAACGGGAATGCTTTTTCTCCAACTTGTTAGCAAATACAGCCTCTGTTTCCTTGATTCACTTAGAAAGAATTCGCCCTTTTCGAGGTCAAATTGGTTATGAAATCAAGAGAAGAGATGTCTGCGTCAAAGATATTTTAAGTTATGGATTAAAAGTTAGATATCTAACGTCAAAAGCTGCCGAGATTTAGATGTCTGATAGAACATAGTTTACTTCTTTATTTTTTTTTACTATTTAATAATGATTAGATGAATTCAAATTCTTATTAGTATTGGTAAAAAGTTTCATAATATGAAAAACGTTACATTTAAAATGTACCTACTTCTCTGCTTTTCTTAGGATTAACAGAAGCGCCCCATGTAATTTATAGATAATGCCTGAGGAATTTTTTTGATTACAAAAAATTATTCTAATTCGAGCTTCTAATTAATTTCTTCTCATTTGAGTGAGTTGTAAATAAAAAAACACAATAAATAAGTCATCTGACTTACTTATATTGCTTACTTTATATTGAAGTACATAAATGAAAAATTAGATTGTAATTATTAAAAAGAAACATTCAATAATAAAATATTATTCACATTCTGACGAATTTACTGTTGTACCTAAATAAAAAAATCTCTATATGCATGACTGAATGATTGTTAAATAGTTGCGGAAATTTTTTTTTAATTGTCACCCAAAAATCCCTTCAACAGTGTTCCAAATTAAATCTTTATAGGTAGTGATCTACAAGTTCAAAAGCAATCATCATTGTGAGGTTCCATAAACCTGGCATTAATCAATTTTGGAAATAACGAGGAAATATAGTTGGCTGTATAATAAATTGATTTGTTCAGAGGTTTCTCTAGTTGAGGTCACTTGTGCTAAATTAGATTCTAATCCAATTAAAAGTTTCTGCCGGGTTCTGCTGTTCCCTCTGTCCGGCATCCCTGTCTTCAAGCCGGCCCTTTTCCGTCGTTCCCTTTGTGTATACCTTTCCTTGTATGTGTGTACTGTTTTACTGTCAAGTCTAAGTTGACTAGAACCCCATACAACATTGATGAGGAGGTGAGCTCTTATCTCTTGCGGTCGGTAAGAAAAATAAAAGACTCGTTCCGTCCACATCATGATGAGTTTGCTTTCTGGGTTCTTCATGTTACTCCCAGTACGACTCACAGAGTTAACAGGCTTTACTAAATTAGTTCTTCCTACTTCTACTTTACGTTTTATAAGATGCCATTCCTTACAGCCAATGTAGGATTTAGATTGCTGTGACTATACTAGTTGAGGCCGGTCGAGTTGTCCAGTTTCAACATTTGATTAGGACAGAAAAAAAAGGATCCGTCAAAACTTTCTCTACACGTTTCTAAATTCTATTTCGCTGTGAATCTAACTACAAATAGAACAACTAGTAGTTTTAAAATATTTATTTTCTTTCAATATCTTATCAGGAATTAACTATTACGAGTATACATTTCATATGCATACCTACCGGATTAATTTTTCTGTTTCGCAGTTTTGAAAAAAAACTGAAGCGAAACAACGTACTAAAATGTGAAAAACTGCGACAGTCTGACGAAGATTCACAGCTTTTTAATTTGATAGTACCTAATTGAAAATTATTTCGGAATTATTAAAAAAAATGACTTCCAACATTTATTAAGAAAAAAATTAGTACTGAACTTCTGAAGCAAAAGCAACATGATAGTTTATTTAAATCCTTTGAAATGAACACAACCATGTCAAAAAAGTATATTTTTTTATTGAAAAGGCACATCACTGTAGAGAAATCCTTAAGGAGCTCTGAGAGCGGTGCATCAGCGGAGATATCGATTTACGTTCACTTTGAATCTCTGAATGATTTTCTACCCGGCCTGGTTCTAGGTGGGATCAAACGGGCCACGTCTTGTGAACACTTGCCATAAAAACATTTGAAAACAGGCTGAGGTCAGTTACTTTTCCTCGAGACTATCTAGATGTTTTGTCAAATTTGGGTCCCCGATCAAGTGGATAGCTTTTCTGAATGGAGTCAAGTAACTTCAGAGACATGTTCGCTCTAAAGCTCACGCCAAGCAAAGGGCTAGATGACGATGGAAGAAGAGAGTGTCTCGCCGTTACCCCATATCTGGCTCCACAACTTTTGACCGTCTTTGTTTTCCCAGCATTAAACTCCAACCTGATTTCTATCGCCCCAAGCTAGAATCTCTTATAGATCTTTATTAAGTATTGAGACCTGCTCTTTGCGAAAATGTGCGTCGATGGCCAAAGTTCGCGCATCTAAGGTATAGCAAGATATAAGTGTATTGTCATCGACAAAACTGTATATTGTATAAGAAAGAGAGTTGGAGATAAAATGGATCCCTGAGGAACGCCGGCACTGACAGAAAAAGTCTCTGAAAGAACTCTATCGACGGCCACCCTCAAAGAGCCACCTCCGAGGTACTCGCCAGCCACAAACTGAACTTCTCAGTCAAGCCTGCAGTTCTACCAAAAATCTCCAATGCCGGACACGATCGAAAGCTCTAGAGATATCAAGCGCAATCACTCGAGACTATTCATGGTGTACGACTGTGCTGTTCCACAGTTCCGTTACGTAGGTAAGGAAGTCTCCATTAGATCTCTATTTTCGGAAGCCGTACTGGCGATCGCTGATTACATTAGCTCTTTCCAACTACTTTAAAAGGTGTTGGTTCATTAGATATTACTGAGAGCAGTTCCACTGGTCGGTATTATTTGGTATGGTCTTTTTGAATTTCTTGAGAATACGCTGGACTGCGCATTTCAGCATGTCTTTTTATAAGACATGCTGAAGAGTCGACAGAAAACAGGTGACAGTTCAGTCGCAAATTTTTAAGTACAATAACTTGTCGTCATCGGGACCAGAAGCCTTGTTTGGGTCCAAAGCTAACATAATGCGCTTTATGATCCACTGTCGGAATACAATGTCTGACCTTTTGGACTCCACGGAAGGGATCATTGTTGGGGTTTTTCCCTGAAAATGGACGGAAGGGTATGAAGAAAATAATTTCGTCAACAGGTTGGCCTTCTCAGAAGCCGTCGATGCATAAATCCCATCAATCCGTGTAAGTGATGGAATGGTGGATTTGAAGAAATTCTTGCTAACTGCCTTAGTGCCGATCAAACAGATTTCGAGACGTTGGGACAGGAGCGAAGTGTATTCTCGATTCTGTGGTTTTGTGTTTCCTTACTTTGGTCTATTATTTCTTTGCATCTGTTTCTAGCACGGATAAAGTTGTGGTGCTTTGTGCCGTCACGGTTCTTTTGTCACTGCTGCAAAGCAAGTTGTTTGGATGCGACAGATTCCTTGCATTTTGAACCCAGGTTTGCCGTTTGAGGGCCGGTTTTTTATGTAAAAGGAATGTAGGCGTCGATGCCAGTTAGATAACTTGAGCCAGTTCCCTAGCATAAACAGATGGATCATCAGAGCCGAAACAGACCCTCCTCCATGGAAAAGCTCAATAATGTTTCTGAGTTCTTACCATTTAGCTGATCTATAATAGTGCCAGACTATATGTGGTTCGCTTGCTTGTTTGACACTATGAACCCAATGGAGCCTTCACTGTGAGGTTTTAAATTTGAAGATTCCGAACGTTTGGTCCGAACGTTCCATCCACAACTGCGTAGACAAAATCAGCGGTTACTTGGATGGAAGCAATGCTTTCGTTCCTCGTTTCCACTGGAGAGCTGATAGTAATATAATAATCATAATAAAAAAAAAGTTTTTTTTGTGAAATGTTTTTACTACAATTTATCACCAAGAACCCTATAACGCGGACTGCTATGGGACATTTTTCTTCCTCTTCAGTAATGGACGCTATTTAAAAGAGCCCCCCCTCTCACTAGCTATCTCCGCCCCTGCAACGGCCTCTGATGCAGTCATTGATTGCTGAGTCAGATGATGAGCCATTTTTGCCTGACGCAACGCTGAATGCCAAGTCTCTGTAACTTACTTACTTCCTTTTTCCTGTTGAAATTATTGAGATGTTTGTACCTACATCCACTAGTATTTTTGGTTTACTTCATTTTTTTACATCAAATGACATGAAGAAACAATACGGCAGTCATAAGAGGCACAAAAGTTGACTATGAAAATCCTAGTATCTAGTCGGCTTGGAAAACTTTTCAAATGTGAAATGGATAGCTGTTGACGAATTTTGTTATCCTACAAAAATAATAATTCATTTTCAATACCTGAAAAAAAAGATTTGCATAAAAGGAAATATCTTTACTTTTCCGCTTTTTCAGCATATTTCAGCAAAGATAAAAGTTGAAATCATAATTGATTTTAAGCTGTTTTGACGTGGTCCATGGAGATTTGCTTTGAACTTTTACTGCGGTAGACATGATCACCGGTCACGTGTGGGCAAATGATGCTTCTCCATATTTGTTGGGAGCACCAAGCCTGTTCAGGCTCTTTGCTGCTTTATCGTATGTGTTTATGTGTACCTAGTTGTGTGGTGTCTGACAATGGTCTGTGTACAATGTACATGCTGGTATGTAAATTTCGGTCTTTTTGTTGACCGCTCCTTTTATTGTATTACTACCTACTGTAGCTTGGTAATTTATTGATGATATCGAACTCCACTCGTCAAAACCTTCAACAAGTAATCTAAGATTCTAACTAACAGATTCTAAGAGATAGAAGTAGACGTTTGCTGTCTTACTCAGTCCGTGACACTTCCACTTACGGGCGCTAGCAAGATAGAAGTATTAGATATAAGTATAAGAAGACAACTGCCTGCACTGATGCCTCAAAACAGTGAAATCTATATCGTCTAACGATCGACCAATTTTATAGTTCTTATGAGAAGCATTTTTTTCTCAAAAGTGTCCTTCTTAGTTCTCCAAAACACCAGTGTGCAAACTTCGATGATGGTACCTTGAAACGTTTCAGAGGTAAAAAGATATTTATAATCCTATAAAATGTGAAACAAATCGCTTCCAAGGACTCATCACCTGAAAACAGACTCCAATCTTGAGCCTCAGGAAACAATCCAAATTCATCGTTTATAAAGTCAAAATAATAACTTTTCTGCTCAAGAGGAGAGGTTACAACTACATCAGAACGGAAATCAAGTTCAACGGCAAAGAACGGGTGATGACTATCGAGAGGCAAAAGAGCCTCCACCCTATACGTGCTGCAAAGTTCGCTGACAAAAGCAGGTCTAGAGCTACATTATTGTGATCATTAATCTAATGAAACTGAAACAAGCTATAAGTTGCACAATACTCACTCAACAAGCTGCAGACACGGCGCGCCTCCGGACGAGCATCTTGTAAAACATCCACAATCGAAATAACACCTCCACCCTTCCAATCTAATATCGGGGAGTTAAAATGACCAAAAACATCAAACGAAAGTTGACGTTTCTTCATGCAACCTTTCAATAGATCCAACGAAACTCGCATAGCACTCGTAAGCGGACAGTGGAATGATCCTATAATCACTCTGCAGCCTTTGTAGGAAACCTTCACTAAGAGGTTTTCAACTGTTGTCAGAGACAACAGACTGACGGCTAAGTCGTTTATTCACTGCGATGAGTGCAACGCCCGATCTCCTGCAAGAATTTGTATCTCAGGACCTATCCCTTCGGTAGATGCTGAAATCGGTAAGACCAATCTCCAAATCAATTATGTTATCATTCAAACCAGTCCTCATGAACACCAAAACATAAAAAATCTCCCCAACCCAATTCCACCCGCAGCTACCGCAGCATGGTTCGCAATCCCCTGACATCCGTTAATAAAGATGCAATTATTTTTGTGATGTCTTGACAATGATTATGAGTTTGCCACTTCGATGCACAATCGTCAAATCAACATTACCTCTCCCGGACGAAGTGTTAATTCACTCCTGACGGACTTCATTTCGGATTGGTGACACATCGTTAATTCGCTCCTCTGAAGATTCTTGAATTGAAGTCTTTTAAAACAGACAAATTTTTTGAAACATATTTAGCATGCGGATCTTTTTAAAAACATATTTGGCATGTGGATCTAAGTACTACCTTCACAGGTGTACTCTTATTCTGAGTACATGAGGCAAGATGGAAAAATCAAATCTCGGATAAAACGAATAAAACAGAATTTGTTGCCGAAATGTTTCGTAGACAATTATTGTCCTAGGTTTTGTCCTAAATTGTGGACTACTTCACCAGTATTAACTCTTGTAACTTGGTCCAAAAAGGATTTTCACCAGATGATTGTGTTTATTTAGGTTAAGGATAGGGGAACATATTGTAATGATTTTAGACGTCGCCTCCCATAAAAACTTTTCTGATCATAAAGAAACAGTTCAAATCTAAGGGGGTTACAGAAAAACCTAACGAAATGTTAACGACAAAGTTTTATTGCGTAATTGAAACTTTAAATCAGAGGCGTCGTCTAAGATAGATGTCAAATAATATGTAAATTTATTTATTGACGCTGCCTTTTTTGAAGGTCAACGCCAGTTAAGGCTTCTTGATTTCAAGGGATTCAAATCTAATTTGGACCAAGGATGCAAAGAAACATCAGTGGCAAGTGTGTCAAATTTTTAGAAAATCCGTACCCTAGAACAGAAGTTATAAAAAAATATTGATTTAAAAAATCAACTTTGAAGGTTCATAACTTTCTTATTTGTGAGTTTTCGAAAAAAAAATATAGATACTTTTGACAATATTTTATCAAGTAGAATCACCCCCTTAATTTTTCGCGCATAATTTCCAGACACCCTGTATTTCTGGGTGCAAATTTTTTGCAAGTAAAGTAAATATATCAAGGTCTGTAAATGATCCTATACTTTCTGAATTTATTCAAGGGTACACCCTGTAAACGTGCACAAATTCCACATTTGTGTCAGATTCCCGCGTTAAGTTACCTTCAAGTTACCCGTGTCAGCTTTGAATGCTACTATACGTATCCGCCATGACATTAGCTCCCCGAGGGAATCACTATCACTAACTACACAATCATTAATTCCTTTATTAACCTCTCCAGTATTTGCATCATTGTTTACGTTTTATGTCGCCGAAACAACAGAGGTGTCAGTCACTTTTCAGGTAACGACGATAGGCCTATGAGGCCACAATACGGTCTTATCACAATTGTTACATTATAACCTTTTCTTTCATCCGCGATTGTATTACTCGCTGCTTGTAAGAAATGATTTGATTTAGAGTTGAAATTATGTACTTACTTATTTTTATTAGTACGAGTATGATTGCACAATTATTATTATTATTACCTTCAATTTACTATTCATCACTTATGAGCAAAGTAATGAATTATAACAGGTATCTTATCTACAATTTCAACTGGGAAATTCTATCTTCTTCAAAAATTTCATCGGCTAAGCTAAGATGGTCAATTACAATTATAAAATAAATTTAATCACAACATAATCTATACAGTGCGTTCCTAAATACCAGGTACATACGAAAGGAGATCATTTTTTGGCTTATTTCAAGTTCATATAAACATAGGTCTGCAATCACTTCGTTACCGATCTACAGGGTGTTGAAATAAAAAAAAATACAAAAAATGTTTTTTCTTTATAGCTCACATGGTTTTTGAGATATTTAGCTCAAAATAATCAAGACACATAATTACATATGAAAAAGTTAAATGGGCCATAAGCTCATTCGAGCCTTACAAGTCACCTGGCCCGGACGGGATCTATCCTGCCCTGTTAGAGAAGGCAAGTGAAGAAATCACGCCGGTGCTTTGTAGGATATTCAGAGCCAGGTTGGCACTTGGTTACCTTCCACTGGCCTGGAGAGAAATAAAAGAGGTCTTTATACCGAAACATGGACGTAATGACTACGACGAGGCCAAGGCATATGGACCGATTAGTCTGACATCCTTTTTACCAAAAGCGATGGAAAAACTGGTTGAGAAGCATCTCGGGCAAACCTTCCTTACAGAGAGGCCATTAAGCCAGAGGCAACATGCTTTCCAACCAGGCAAATCATTCGAATCAGCTTTGCACCAGCTAGTGTTGAGAATAGAAAAATCACTAGACAAGAAAGAAATTGCCCTCGGGGCTTTTCTAGATATAGAGGGGGCGTTTGATAATACCTCCTTCAGGTGGTGGTGTAGCTATTCTAATATCCAAACAATTATCCTATAAACCGGTCCAAATTAATAATAACTTCAATCCTGGAATAGAAGTGTGCGCGATACATGTTATTAACACAGATTTGAATTTTGTCTCAGTATACAAACTCCCAAATATTGTTGCTACGCCCATGGACTGGGATAACTTATTTCAACAATTCAATCGAAAATCCCTGATAGGCGGTGACTTTAATGCACACCATAGAGTTTGGGGAGCTAATGAGTACAACACACAGGGTACAAGAATTTTGGAAGCGTTAGATAATGCAGAATTAATGTACTTAAATAGCGGTGTACATACCACGATCGCTCGCCCAAATAGTCGTTCTACAGCGATTGACCTCACCCTAGCGCCACACAATTTAATCACTAAATGCACCTGGGAGGTTGCTGAAGATTCTCTAGGTTCACAGCATCTTCCGATCACAATTAAAATCACTCTCAATCTAAGATTAGATGTGCTCCGTCCCAAAACTAGGTGCAATGAGAATAAGGCCGACTGGAATGTTTTCTCGCGTTGTTTGACAAACTTCACGACTTCCGAACCAAATCAGCAGACTAATGCTATGAAACACGCAAAGTTAACATCATGTTTAGGGGAAGCTTGCAAGAAAGCTATGCCTGAAAAGAAAGCATACAAGCCGCAAAAACGTCATCCTATTTGGTGGGATGAGCAATGTACTGAAATTGTAAATAAGCGAAAGCAAGCCCTCTCGAGATACAAAGCGTCATCCACATTAAATAATTACATTACTTTTAGGGACCTTGAAGCACAGGCTAAGCGCCTCTTTAAACAGAAGAGTAGGGAAAGCTGGAGGTCATACTTAAATAAATTGAATAAAGGAACATCGATAGCAAATATTTGGAAAATGGTTAGGCGCATTACTAACACAGATATTAGATCTACTGCTTTTCCTGCTCTGTCTGATGAACTTATTGCGGGTGTATTAGATCGGCTAGCTCCAGCTTCGGTACAAAACAATCAAGACTATGACCACGTACAACAGAATAAAGGCAGGTCAGTTCTGGATGACCCTTTCTCCATCCAGTAGCTCAGAAACTCTCTGAAAAATACTAAAAACACTGCACCCGGGAAGGACCAATTTACCTATAGTATAATTGAAAAGATGCCTCATAACACTCTTTCTTTTTTGCTAGAAATTCTAAACTGTTGGTGGATGAAGGGGGAGACCGTTGAGCAGCTCAGGGAGGTTGGAATTTGCCTGATACTAAAACCTAATCGTGATAGAGAGTTAGCCTCATCTTATCGACCTATTTCGCTGATGTCATGCTTCACTAAAACTTTTGAAAGAATGATCAAAACCAGGCTGGTGTGGTACCTGGAGTACAATTCATTGCTCCCTCGAAATCAATTTGGCTTTCGCAAGGGAATGGGTACATTGGATGCTCTAACTACATTAGTTACCAGTATCCAATTAGCGTTAACCAAAAACCAATCTATCGGTCTATTGTTCGCTGATATAGTGGGCGCATATGATGCTGTGGATCTGAATATTCTGGCTAATAAGTTATTTGATATAAAATGCTCAAAAAATGTGGTACAAGGCATCTTGCAGTTATTCTCTAATCGAAAAATATTTCTCAGAGATCATAAAGGCGACCTACATGGTCCGAGAATATTGACTCAAGGCTTAATGCAGGGTTCAGTGTTGAGCCCTATACTGTTTAACATATACACAGCCAGTTTACATGAGTTATACGAAACTGCCACTTGTATACAGTTTGCGGATGACATATGTATATTTACTATACAAAATACCGCAGAGGAGTGTTTAGCTGAGCTGGAACATATTGTATCTGACCTTGCAGACTGGATGACAAACCATGGTTTTGAAATAGCCCCGCAAAAAAGCGCAGTCATGGTATGCACAAGGTCCAGAGCATATCATCGCCGAGCCGACGAAACTATAGTGTTAAATGGAATGACATTCCCAGTAGTAAAAAGCTTTAAGTATCTTGGGTTGATTATAGATAATAAATTAAACTGGTCAGAACATATAAACTATGTTAAAAATCGATGTGAGAAGGCCTGTAATGTGCTTAAATGTACCACAAAACATTATTGGGGAGCAGATGTACATACCTCTTTAATTTTCTATAAAGCGTATGTCAGATCCATAGTTGATTACGGATCGTTCCTCTATGGAACATCAGCTAAAACAAACTTACTTAAATTAGATCGTATACAATATAAATGACTAAGAATAATCTTGGGAGCGATGAAGAGTACCCCATGTCCGACGCTTTTGGCAGAATCTGGTGAGATGCCACTAAATCACAGAAGAAACTACTTATCAAGTAAGTTTGTTGCAAGATTATTAATTTTCAACACTAGTGGTATCATACAAATTCTTTCAAAGTTAACCATACTCACTATAACTCATAAATACTGGCAAAAAAAAAGAGAACCCTTAATATGCCAAGCCTACTTAAAAATTGGTGATTTTGAAGACGATCTCCCTTCCTTTTCAAAATTTTCTGTTTTTCAGAAACCTTGTGAGCTTCTCAATTTTAGCCCTTAATCATTTACCCTCAGTACACTCTATATAATGGAGCTAATAATTTAATTCTAGAAAATGTCCTGGGAAAATTCCCTGATGCAGTTCCAATTTACACAGACGGCTCAAAATCGGACCTTGGTGTTGGTTGCGCAACCTACTGCCCTACCTATGACTTGGTTATGAAATTCAAACTTAAAAATGTGTGCTCTATTTTCACAGCAGATGCCATTGCTATTTTCAAAGCTTTACGCTGGGCTTACTGCAACTCAGTAGGTAGCGTGGCTATAGTAACCGACTCAAGGTGAGTCCTTCAAGCAATAGAAAGACCTGTGATTAAAAATTTGAAAAATTTCTTGATTGTAGAAATTTTGGAAGCTTGCCTTTTGCAGAGAGTTTCTGAAAATCATGTTTACTTTGTATGGGCTAAGGGTCATTCTGGCATTGTCGGCAATGACGTAGTAGATCTGCATGCAAAAGAGGCAGTAAATATTGGCGGCGAGGAAGTGAATATTGTTACGATTTCGGATGTTTCCTTGTCTCTTTTGAAAATAGAATCCAGCAAATGAAAAAGTGAGTGGGCTCAAATTCGTAAGTAATTCTAATAATCAGTATGCATTGTTACATAATGATTTGCCCACCAGCATACCATATCGACACAGCAGTCGATTTTTCACTTCCACGGTCTTCAGACTAAAGGTTCAGCATGGTACGTTTCCGGCACACTTAAATAGGATTGGTATTTCTGATGACCCAATCTGTCCGGACTGTGTCTCAGACATTGGCTCACTGAGCCACATAGTGTTGAAGTGTAGGAAAAACATACAAGCCACTCGCAAGCTACTCCAGGCGATACACTCAAAAGTTGATATCACGCCTAAGTCTATTACTGATATTCTCGCCGTAGCAGATCTCGATATTTATAAAGCCTTGGTTGACTTTTTTATTTCAATTTAAGTAATTCTTTAATTTTAATACATTAAAAACTTCTTTTTCCATGAATTAGTATCCTATTCCGTCTGATGAACGTTCTGGAAATGTTCTGTGGCTAATGAAGAATGTTCGAGGCCAACCAAACCTTTTCACACACGCTATGCGGATGACATAGTCATACTGGTCATAGGGAAATACACTAAAACCATCTCAGAGCTGAGGCAAGGGCCTCTGAATACCGTGGAGGAATGGTGCCTCAGGGTCAAGCTCGCGTGAACGGTGTCAAAACGGAACTGGTCCCCTTCACTGAAAGGTGTATGATGGAGGTCCCACCCATCTTCTTCAATAAACGGCTGTAGGTGAACGACCGGGTCAAATATCTGGGCATAACCCTGGATGCGAAACTGACCTGGAATCTTCACCTGCAGAAGACGATTAATAAAAGTAAAATGGAACATTTGGGTGGCTGCGACTCTATCTTGTATTTAGGAACACACTGTATATGATAAGAACTGTTGTTACAGTTATTTATAATTTTATTCATCATGTTAGTATTGAATACTTTCAATCAACTTTACTTCTTATTGTCTGCAATTCCTCCGAATCATGTGTGTTCTAGTAATTACTTCTAAGTGGGTTACGAGATTCGCGGCTTATTCATTTTCACGACTTTTATCCTGCAATATTTTTTTCGCACACGATTTCACAATGTACTTTCCAGAATAGTTTTTCTAATGCCAAAATATAGATAAATTAAGTACCAAAATAAATTACCCGTCATTGACGGGTACCTGCTACTTCTATTAATAAATTTGTTTTGGTACTTTTTTATCTTTATTTTGGAATTAGAAAACCTATTGTGAACAGTCCATTGTAAAATCATGTGAAAAAACATGAGACGGGCCGTCATGCATTGCAATGTCACTGAATGCAATGAGCAAGCGACAGACAAGTGTCCCAGCATGCCATTTCCGTCCCGCCGCGTCCAAGTCCCGTCAGTCCCGGCCGTCGCGTCCCGTCTCTCCTATCCCGTCCTTTCTCGGTTTTCCATAATATTTTGTTGTTAATTTTCTTTTTAAGATAGTCGTCAAATAATGTTGATACTTTTTCACCAATATCCTATTGAAAAATGGCACTTTATTGTTGTCTACTCGGCATCGTGCGTAAATAGGAAACAGTTTCGTGCACTGTTTGAAAATTTTGTAGTTTTTCTCTAACAACAAAGCAACAATCACCTTGGAACTAAATAAAACTTTTCTTGCGTCTGTTTTATGATTTTTATTTCGATTTTTTAGCTTATTTTAATAAAGCTGTTAGAAAAATGTTGTATGCATCTCGAGTGTATCTCGAAAAAAATATTTTGTCTCACCTCTCGCCTCAACAAAAAAGCTCTTCGCATAAAAAAAAAACTTGTCATGAGTAAATACTGAACAAAAAATTATTTATTTATACGTAAAGTATTTATTTATTAACTTACCCGGGACAAACAAACAAACATTTGCTTTTATACACATTTACTTACATAAATTCATTTACAATCTTTCTCTGTTGGTTTGCGTCTTTTTGTCAATTATGTTTCCAAATTTGTCAAATTATTTTCTCATTTTATCAAACGCTTGTGATTTTTCAATTCAAATTCCTCTTTTGTCAAATTAGATTCCTTTAGAAAATATGCTTTTACAATATTTATAATACTATCATTGCGCATAAATAGGAAACTCAATTCAGTTCTTAATTGATTCCTGGCTGTTGTGCTGTGGTCCATGGATAAGCCTACCGCAGCTGTAGACGAAAACTACAATTTCTTGGATGTTCTTGTTAACAGGAAAGAAAAGGGGTCCTTGGGGTACTTTGAGGTTTGCAGAAAACCAACACACACAGATCGGTATTCACACACGAACTCCATGTGTCATCCAGGCCAAAGAAGACCAGTAATAAAAGCCCTGGTGTATACCGAATTTGTCAGACTCCAAGATACTCGCCCACTGCTCTATCGGCGAACGGCTACACCGCTCAAGAAATCAGGAGAGCCTTACGACCCAGAACCCAACATCCCACGACACCCAACTACGACAACAACTACGACAGCTCCGACGACAACTACTAAGAGTTTTGGTAGCTGCATTTCTCCCTTACCTCAAAAACGTCACAGATCAAATCGGTAAACTACTGCAGCGCTATGACGTCAAAACCATCTTTAAACGTACACAACCAGTTTGCAATATTCTACAATTGATCAACTTGCTTTCGCTGGAGTTCATAAAATTGCTCCTGTGGTGCTCTAGACATCGGAACTACCAAACGCAGCGTCAACACCCGTTGACCGAACACAAGAGAAACTGCCGCCTGGGCCAAACAGACAAGTGAGCTGTCGCGAAGCCCACCGTGCTTCAGGACAATCATGCCTATGCTTTGGAAAGACGAGAATCCTGCCACTTCTTCACGCTTTTAGAAAAGTTACTAGAGAAGCGGGACGGGGTCTGAAAGTGTAGAATTTGTTTTATAATTTTCTTGGCTTGTATTATAGCTACGAAAAAAGCAATTATACCAGCATAGAGGTATCACCGAGTACTACAAGTTTGTTCTTAAGGAACTTTGTAATAACTGCAACGGTTACCAAATGGGGTATGGGGCAAACTTTTTTGTAGCAGTTTTTGTTTTAATCAAATCAGGCATATAATAGGGGGATTAAATCCTCAGATGGATCCCAAGAATTCAACGGGACTCTACCACTGTGGTAATGTGGGAAAAAGTCCACATTGTATTTTAATGTGTGAGAAAATGCTATAGGTACGTCAATGTCAAGTGTAAAAAATACGACAAATAATGCAAAAATGTCCGTATTCACAAAGCGTTCTTAACCCTGTAATATCTCGAAAATAATTAAATGAATGAAATGGAGATACACAGTTTATTTGCATTAGAATGAGATGGAGATAAATGATTACGTAATTATTTGGTAATTATCGTTTGTAAATACGCGCAAAAGTAAAATCATACCGGCATTGAATTATCACTATTTACAGAATGCAGATATTTCCCAATCTACAATATCCCTAACTATTTCCCTAACAAAAAACAGGTCTTATAACCCGTGAAGAAATGATAACACGTTGTAAATAGTCAATTAAATAAAATAAAAATTGTAAAAAAAAGTTTACTCCGCCCCCCAATTGGTAATCGTTGCAGTTACGACGAAAGCCATGAGGGCAAACTCGTATTGTTCGGCGTGCCCTCTACGCTGGTTCAATTACTTTTGTCGCAGCTACAATTTAACCTAAGAAAATTAGAAAACAAATTTTCCACCTTTCAATTACCTCCCTGGTCCCCTCGTAACGCATATGTAAATTGTGGACTTTTGTATATTTGGGACCCTGAGAGAGTCCCAAAGGCATATGCAAAGATGCAGCCACTGCAGAGAGGTAGAGTACGTTTCAAAGCTCAAACTCCCTGTCGCCTGTACCACAAACCACAAGTCAATGCAAGTTAAGCAGTAGATGCAACCGTTGGCGTGCTTATGAAACACACTTGAGTGAATTTATGCACCAACTGGATTTGTCAGAAGATGTGTTTTTACGCTTTTGACATAGTTTCGAAATGTCTCTTTTAGGTAGCCATAATTACTTACCTCCAAAATTTCACTGCGGTTAATATGCTGGTAAAGTAAATTTTCTATCGCTCTTAGATTATTATTCGTAGCCTATGCTATGAATGCAAAGAAACTTTCAAAACCAGTTCTATAGCTGTCTGTTAAATCTTGATTAGAATAGAATACGCCAATTAGAATAGATCTATTGAACATGGCGGTGGGAATTTAAATAACCAGTCTGCTTTATTATTATATGAATAAACAGAGCCTTTGATTAAATGGAAATCCAGCACACTTAACTTGACGAGATGTTGAACTCCGTCACGCAATCTTACGGCCTCGTTTGCGTCCCAACTTCACGCCTAGATTAGTCATTTCGTAGTCCAGGCAAAGGGTAAACAAGACAACGTTTTTATATTTCTTTCCATTTCTTACTTACAAAATCATTAGCAGTAACACTTCATAAATTAATTAAATATTGAAAGTTTCAGAGGGATTATGTTCAATAAAGTTGTAATTTTCCACGGCTATATCGAAATTAAACACTACAGGGTGTAGCTATAGGAGTCGTTGATATTAATTGTTCCCCGAGTCCTCCTGAAAACCCATATTCATTCATTGCTGGAGGCTTTTCTTGCGAAAATTTAGGAGCATCAAGAATGACAGACTTACTGTTGAAATTCTGATGTGGATAATTTATAATAATTTGAGATAAAGTACAAAACGTTCAAGTGTGTTTTTTTTTTTTGTAGAGAATCGGTTAGGAAATCAGAAAAAAGGCTTCGATAAAGTTGCGAGAATTACACAAATGCGGTTTAATATCCAAAAATATAACAATATTTACATATTATTTATTTTCAATTTCATATAAATTTCATGTCTGTTATTGTATCTGTAAAACTTAAAAATAAAATTTTGGTTTGTACACAATTTAGTTAGGTTTCTGTGTACTCACTGCCTGCCCTTCCCGTTACTAAAAACGACACAGAAAAGGCCACAATGTTTTAGTTTCAACGGCGGCGCTACTGTTACATCTAGTCTGACTGCCAACCGGCCAGGTCGCGGTTGAAAGGATAAAATGAAGACCTGATCAGCTGAGTGGTTGTTTTGTGTCAGGCACAGCACTTCCTGACCATGTTTGTGGTTAAGCTTGGACTCGGTGACAAAGAATACACTATTCAGGTCTCACGACCACAAATTTATTTGCGAAAAACTACACTTTACCTGCAATTCATCTCTAATGATGTTGCCGAGAATTCGCGTGAAATCACCGTGACGTAGACAAACCGGTCTGCATTGCGTCATATCGATTGTCACTTTAATTAATATCGCACGATTACCGTTTTTATGTTCTTCCCCGAACCAAAACTCATGAGTTCGAAGCTAAACCCACGATCTTCCTAAACCTTATAACATTTGAGTTTACGACTAGAAGTAACAGAAGCGCCGCGCGGCGACTGCGGTGAAACTGAAATCACCGCCTGGTGAGTGTGTCATTCCAGAACGGGCAGTGTATACGCCGTAGTCTATCTACTTCGTGGTTTGTAAAATCGTTAACTGACCATCAAAGTTATGCAACTAATTAATCACTTAAAATAAAATATTTATTGTCAAATAATAATTTATTATTTTGACATTAAATTTGCTGAAATAAGGTGCAGGTTTTAAAAATTAGTTTTGTATAAATTTTTGTTCGGAACCCTTATTTGTATTATACATAGATTCGGATTTTATGACTAAAAATGCGTAGAATTTGTCGGAATTTTTTTCTTGATTCATGCATCCTTTTGGTTCAATTTCAGTAATAAGATAAATCTAAAACAAATTAATTTCGTTGTATAGCGCTATTTATCATGAATCGAAAAAAATGGTTATGTTCACCTGACGTCAACTGTCGAGTTGTTGAGGTAGCGCTTGCGTCCAGACATAGCGCTCACTATTTACCGTTGCTAAACTGTTGAGTATTTCATCTGTGAGCTTAAAATATTTCACGCTAAGCTAGCAGCATAGTAAACATGTTAGTAAACATGTTGCAGACATGCGAAAAGTGTCGCAAATCGTCATTTTCGAACGCGGACTATCACATTATGTAAAAGTGAGAAGCAAGAATGCACCTGATACGATCAGAGACAAAAACATGTCACATGTCGCTCGATTTCAACAATAATGACTATTCAGACTGTTTCCAACATGTTGCAACAACTAACAATCAACCGTTTTGCGCTACTTTTCAACAGTTGACGTCAGGTGAACGTACCCAATGTTACAGACAAATCCTATGTATTTTTGATTGAGTACGTTCACCTGACGTCAACTGATGTATATAGCAGCGCAAAACGGTTGAGTGTTAGTTGTTGCAACATGTTGGAAATAGTCTGAACGCATTGTTGAGATCGAGAGACATGTGACATGTTTATGTGAGCGGTATGTCTGAACGCAAGCGCTACCTTAACAACTCAACAGTTGAACGTACCCATTGCAAAATACGAACCTGTAATTAAACATATGGGTTCTTATTTGAAGCTTAAAAGCTACCCCCTGTGGGTTGCTCGGGTTTTGGTATCATTGGATGCCCGCCTTCCAGACTAATAACTTTCATTACCCGCTTTTTTGATCCGATAAAATTACGTCATTTGTATAATATAAAAATTTAAAGATATAATTTTATTGAAATATTAACTATAAAAATGTTCACATATTAACAGATTATACATAATGATGTCAATTAATTTACATAATATTATATCAGTATAAAAGCATAACAACTATATAACAATAATAATAATAACAATTAATACGAAAATATTGGTATTCCAGCTCCATCAGAAAAATCCCTAATTGAGCGCCATCGTTTACGACTTCTTCTAATGCACATACTGCTCGCTCTAATTGTAGCACATCCTATTTTTACTCTCAGCCAATTCATAATAATGCTATAAGGAATATGCCATTTTTCAACTAGTTGTTCTGCAATTCTTCTGAATAAAGTCTGAAATTCATTTCCAAGAAAACCATCAACCGAAGTAACTAGTGGGGTAAATGAAGCATGTCGTCTTTGGCTTGCCAATGTATATTTTTTCTTTTTTTCGGATTCGGCTCGATTTATAATGCTCTCGGGAGAGAGAGAACTGTAAGATGGGGCATCAGTGTCTACAACACGATATATTTATATATATAGTATAATATAAAAATTTTGTTTTTTTAGTTCATTCCTTTTTTTGTGGTAAGATATTTCACTAACCTTATGCGATGATTTTGACGTGACAGCTTGAATAAAAAAGTTGAACCATGAACGTACGTATATCTGATGGCTTGTGCCGACGGCCAATTTTCAGGTACAAGGCGCTAAAAGTACGTGAAAAGCATTACTTACTAACTAGTAACTAACTTTTCTTAAATTCTGAGTGTTTCTGAGTGCTGATTTTTATATATGTTTTGTAGAAAAATGTTAAAAGTTAATAATGAACACTGCCAGACACTTACCATCGGCGGTAATTTCTGCCAGATGCTTTAAAGCTCGTAAAAAACTGTCGAACTTTACTTATGTAAGTAGAGAACAGAAGAAGTATAACAGATAGGTATAAGTAGTGTAACAGAATATAAATATAAAGTTCCGATATTTTCTTGCGAGCTTTATAGCGTCTGGTAGAACTTACCACCGACGGTAATTGTATGGCAGTGTTGATTATTAACTTTCAACATTATTCTAAAAACATATATAAAAATCAGCACTCAGAATTTATGAAAAGTTGGTAATGTTTTTACGTACCTTTAGCACCCTGTGCCTGAAAATTGGTCGTCGGCACAAGCTACCAGTTATGCGTACGTTCATGGTACATACTAACACTCCCCTATCCCACACATTTTATTAATCAGAAAATAAGTAAGGTGTGGCGGCTCTGGGTTCTTGGACTATAGCGAGTATTCCCTCCTTTGGCAGTGATAACAGCTTGCATACGACGAGGCATGCTTTGGATCAGATTTTGAATCACATTCTGCAGAAGCTAGTCCTATTCATGCACCAGTACCTATGTCGCGAAACTCTGTATGTCTTCTGGGAGCCACCACATGTCTCCGTAAACGTCTTCCCATCTCATCCCAAAACTGTTCAATTGGATATAAATAGAGACTTCGATCAGGTCACACAAATCGCGTGATTTAAACCTCGTCAAGATAAGCAGGAACCATCCGAGCAGTGTGGGACCGTTCATTATCATCCATAAAGGTTGCTTCTTCTCCAAGAATAACCATTGACATTGTCTTCTAGGAACTCTGTCAAGTACCTAATATGCGCATTAAAAGACACATTTTGAACTTTTATGTGACATTTTGATGTGAGTTCCAAAAGATATGCCTCCCCATGTAATAACTGAATCTGCACCGAATAGAAGTCGTTCGGCAATATATGCTTGAGCATGTCTCTCGCCTATAGTCGTTGCCACACTCTGAACCCGTGAGACAAAATAGCGATTCATCAGAAAACAATATGCGACTCCGATCCTCTATTGTTCAAGTGTATTGTTCTCGTGCGAAAGTCCAACTTGCAGTCCTCTGTTCACGGGAAAGCGGCGATTCAGTAGCATTAGTTCGAGAAGGTAATCCAGCAGCATGAAGTCGCCCCCTAACTGTCCTGTCCACTAACTTATGTTTACATCTTCTTGCAAATGATATCGAAGGGAAACTGCCATGATAGTTCGGTTGCTCAAAGCACTAGAAACAAGAAAGTCTCGAATTTGTCTAGCTGTTGTAGTCCTTCCCCGTCCTGAACCAGGTCTTCGAGTGAGCAGGCCAATCTCTTCGTCTCGCTGAAATACTCGTTGTACGTTGGAGATACAACCAGCAAAGTTTCTCGGAGTTTCGCGTTGACTGCGGTCATCTTCTATAATAGACACCGCAATTCGTGTAGCACAGCAACAACATGCTTTATGGATGGCTATTTCAATATACTTAATTACAATGACAACACTAATCAGTCAAACAGTTTGCAATAGCTCCACGGAAATAAAGAATATGCTGATAATGGATGTCAAAAATTTGTGTGGTCCCTTTTTTTTCAAATGCTTATCGAAACAACAAAAACCGTTTTTTATTCAATCAATCATGGCAAAATCATTCCATAAGGTATTTAAAATAATGATACAATAAAAAAAATAAATAAACAAAAACAAAACAAAAAATAAATGCAAATTACGAGTTGACTATAATTTTATGCTTGGTAATGACAATTTGGTAATGTATTTCAATGTCTTCAGATAAATGAGCATTCAACCAGCAGTACAAGAAAACATTTAGATGCATTTAATTTTTAATGAAGACCACTCTAAATCATAAAATAAGATAAAGAAGACATTTGCAATAATTGATTTTAGTGATTTTATTTTAGGATTCAATCTAAGTCATGAAATTTTTTCCAGAGCCTACCTAAATTAAGTTTACATTTGCTCATGCGATAGATGGTTGAAAATAAAATTGCGCCTATACATTTCAAGTGAAAAGTTATATTTCAATCTCGAGATAAAGTTACGTTCTTATCCCTCGACAAAAATTGAACGTTTTCATCCTGGAGGTAATATGCTATGTAGTCAGTAACAATGTTGAATTTGAAAACTGTGTTTTGTTACTGTCATGTACAAATAAAAATAAATGAGCACTCATCATTTCAATTAATATTGAATTCTGCAGACGTGGATCAAGTAAAAGTACTGATTTAACCACTATTTAGAAAATGTCACTGTTTTCCGTAGCATTTTTATCAAAGTCTAGAGAAATCTTCTGTAGTTTGTACAATTTTATGCACTCTTAGTGCACCTGACAGGAACCAATTTTTTAAGAACTCATGTCCCCGAATTAAACAGCTTCGATCTTGCACACCTGATCTTTAAAACATTATAAAAAATACTTGAATTGAAAACCATTTACATGACGGTAACTGTGATAAATCGTCAAAATTTTATAGAAAAGTGTACAAACTTTCAAGAACATTCTTTGCAATATTTCAGAGAAGGTCAATTTAGTTTGACGATCCTTGGTTTCAAAATTATTAGTCCTATAAATCTAAAAACAAATTAAATAACCATGAAAACAGTATAATGTATGTTTCATTGAAGTGCCTTACATCAGAAACGAGCTAGATTACTTCATTTCGTTGAAACTATGCGTTTAAACTTCTAAGATCCTCTCTAGTTCCATGTCATGGTAATTAAAATAAGACTCTTCAGATTAATTCAGTGGGGGCTAAATATCATAAAAAGACAACGTCAGTGGGACATAAATGCAGAAATACTACTATCATAGCTTCTACAAAAGAAATAAAACAACTAAAACTTAAATCTATGCAAAGAAAATATACAGTAGGAGCATAAGATCGAGTATCTGGAAGCTATGCTAGACAGGAAACTCCTGCGAAAAAACATATTATGGAAAAAAACAGTAAGCACCTCCACTCGAATACCACCGAAAAAAAAGTGCTAAGCAAATCCTGAGTGTCCTGGACTAAGCGAATCAAGAAGACCATGCAGAATACTTGCGAAGATCACAGGCTCACAAACATTTGGCAATACAGGTGCCATGACAATCTGCCCTACAACACGTTGTCAAGCTGGCACAATAATTATTGTCGAGTACTTTAACGCTAATATTTCATAACGGCAAAACATCAATACAAGAAGTAAGGAACTCAACTCAATATACTTAATTATTATTGAATAGTCGATATTTTCAAATTATTGAGAAATGCTCACTGGCAAGCGTTATATGGAAATTGGGAGAAAGTGATCCATTTTGATGAACTAATCAGCTCAGGTAATAATAAGGGATGGCGAGGAGTATCTCCAGAGACCGCGACTTCAATTCTCGGATGGAACGAGTCAAGGAAACGCTTCCTTGACTTATATGGAATTACAAAAATTATTAAAACTTAAATTATTAAAAAAAATTAAAAATTAAAAAAAAAGTTTTAAAAACCTTCCTAACTTCGAGGGAAGCTTCGCTCAATTGACTCTTCAAAGTGATTGTACAAGTTTGAATGTACCTACATTGTACAACTAGCAATCATTCATGCAATACATACTGTGGCAGTTAATTTGAAATCTAAGAATAATTCTCTATAATATAGTAGTTGTAGTCTATATTCCTCCCGACGCTCCAACGGGGGGAATGATTGAGCTCTTTGAGGCTATTGAAGCGCTGTTACATAGTGGGTGGTTCGGATTTGCTGCTGGTTGAATTTAATCTTATATTCACTGAGATTTTAATCTTAGTGAGTGCGTGAACCTCTCTAGTGGCACTCGGGGTGGAAAGATTTATGCCTTCAGGGATCTCTGTGATTTATTATCCATCACTCAATATAATAGTGTTCTAAACGATTATGGTAGACTTTTGGACCTTGTTGCTTGTTCGATGGATTGCAGTGTAGTTAGGTCTCCGGAATACGCCGTGAAAGAAGATCCTCATCATCCTAGCCTTGTCGTTACCATATAATTTAAAAGGAGACACACTTCCGATCGTTCTAATGAAGATCTTCCGCGCACTTCCTATAATTTTAAAAAGCGGACTACATTCAACTTTACAATTCCATGACTACTCTTTACTGGGACGTTGTCATGAATGATGATCAGTGTGAGGTGGCCTTGAATAGATTCTATTCGATTTTGTATAGGACCTTAGACTCCTTTGTCCCGGTTTCTTCCCAATGGAGCACAGCAAATCATATCTGACATCAAGCTGAAGATATATCATTGGCGTAGGTTTTGGTCGTCGGGAAATTCTGTCAGTCATGCTTTGTTAAAAAAACCACGTTCCAAAATAAAAATCGACAATAAGAATTCACATAGAGCTTTCACTGCTAGGATAGATAACGAAATAGCGGCTGATTCCAAGATTATTTTGGTCGTATGTGAACAATAAACGGAGTATTTTTGGAACACCTGGTCGAATGGTGCTTCGTGGAGGTCAACAGAGTGCCGCTGAAGACGACTGCGCTTCATTTTTTAGTTATTGTTTCAATAGTGATAAAAGCTCTCCATCTTCGCAGTCATAATTCAATAATCAAAATAATACCTTCTTCTCCCCAAATAATTTTACTGAGCCTGATTATCTGTTGGCCTCCAAGAGACTGAAGCCAAGTCTTACAGCTGGACGGGATCAGATTCCTGCCTTCCTTGTAAAGGATTGCATTCATGTCCTTCTCTTCTTCACATTTTTAACCTGATTCTCTCAGCTTCTTCCTTCCCGGACAGAAGAAAAATTGCTAGAATTATTCCCATATTCAAGGCAGGTGAGAGGCAGGACTGGCAGGAGATATCTAACTATCGTCCAATTGCTCTTCTGAGTAATTTCTCAAAGCTGTTTGAATTCTGCTTGCATTCTCATTAATTGTCGCCTATTGTTAATCATCAACTTTCCGACTCTCAACATGGCTTCATCAGAGGTCGATCTACTGTAACTAATCTTACCCTCATAACTCAGTTTATCTCGGAGTCACTCGATGATGGTAATCAGGTGGATGTGATTTACACGGATTTCAGTAAGGCATTTGACAGATTGAATCACGAGCTTATTCTTGTTAAGATTTCTGCTTCTGGAATGTCCGATCGTCTGGTGGACCTATTTCGCAATTATTTACTGGGGAAACGGCAATATGTCGAGCTCTCTGGTTTTCGTTCAACTGTCATCGCCGTGCCATCGGGAGTTCCTCAGGGCTCTGTCCTCGGTCCCCTTATCTTCAATGTTTTCATTAACGACAATACATCTGAACTCACTGTTCCGTGCCTCCTATACGCTGACGACTTTAAACTATTTACACGGGTTAGGTCTGAGTTTGATGCTCTCAGGCTGCAGGGGGATCTTGGTGCTTTTGGTGCATGGTGTGATCGTAACGATCCGGACGTCAATGTTAGTAAATGTTCTGTGGTTACATATTCTAGGAGTAATTCGCCTTTGGTCCATGATTACGTCCTCTTGAGTTCATCTTTGCCTCTCTCCTCTAGTATCAAGGATTTGGTGTTATCTTTAATTCACACTTAAGATTCAGTAGTCTACATTTGGATTATATTATTTCAGCGTCACTTAGAACCCTTGGATTTCTAATCAGGAATTCGCGGGATTTTATGAACACTGGAGTTTTAGCCTCCCTTTACAATTCTAGTGTTAGATCTCGGCTGGAATATGCCTTCTTAGTCTGGTCCCCTACATATAAAATCCATGCAGATAGTCTCGAGAGTATCAGCCGAGATTTCTCAAATACCCGGCATTTCGTCTGGATTCGAGATACCCATCCAGAGGTTTTCCGCAGGTTCTGCTCCTTGAGATATTCCGGGTTCAGGTCTTGAAGCACAGGCGTGTTATATCGTCCATATTATTTTTATGTAACATAATTCACTACAGAATTGACTGCCCTCAGCTTCTCCTGAAGCTTAATTTTAACGTCCTCACACTGGAGTGCAGACATCCGTGCACATTTTTATTTTGTAGTAATTTTTTATTTTATAGAAATAAAATACACCACCCAGATAGAACAAAACAGTATGCAACATAGTTTTGAGGAATATGATGCTCAATGCTTACACATTGCTAGTTGTCAAAAACCTATAATCCTTTCCTTTAAGATTCCACTTCATAATTTATTTCTCAAGAATATGATATTTCTTTTTTTTTAAGTGAATCATAATAAATAATTAAAGTATGACTTCAAAGACATTAAAACATTATAGCGAATAGTTAATATAAAGTGTTTGCAGAAAACACCAGTTCCCGGTAAAATTTCATCTGCTTGAGGCAAGAAAGTTAACGGGAGAGCCTCAATCTTCCTTATTGTCTGGTCGCGTTCCACGGGGCCTGTGATAGTTCCAGGTATGTTAATCGGCTTTAATTAATTTGCAATCCGGGCTCCTTTTCGTCTCTGTTACTCCCCAGAATTTATTTAAAATCTACCTGGAGGTCTCAGAGCTCTTAATTTTGGTAAGTCTCTTAAATATGCAAACGCTTTCATATCTATTACTTGAATCGAAACATTTGCAGTAGCTACAATTTGGTCAACTTGGAAAGATTTAAATTATACTATGAAATTAAAACCTTAGTTTATTCAGTAATCTCTTTATTTGGGTTTTTATTTGCATTTGAAACGTCTAATTTTCTTTTGACAGTATAATAGAGGTTTCAGCAATTTATTTTGTTTAACTGAGAATTTTTGACTTTCCAAAAATTTCCCAAATTCCACAACATTATTCCTTCATACCAAATTAATCTTTTCGGTATTTTTTTATGAACAGTCGATATTCTAAATACCGTTTTCCCAAAAAATAAGAAACGGAAGCGATAGCTATGTTAAAAGCGGTACAAACATGATTAAAAGTAGATATAACTGGTTAAATAACTAAACATTTGACTTTTTAGTTTTTTTAACAAGAAACTAAATACATAATACCGAATTAAATAATAATTCCAGCGAAAACTGCCGTTGTTCAATTGCTTTAACACCACTCATTCGTGATCGCCGGAATAAGTGATCCACCTCCAGCTTATCAACGGCTTCGGATGGATGAACAAGGGGAGGAAAGGGCACCCTATTGTCCTGAGGTTAAAAAATTGGTCTAAAAGGCGGAAGAACAGTTAAAGGTAGTTAACGGCGTAACGATGTGTAAAGTCACGGGATGACTAACATCAAAGAGCAAGTAAAGGCCCCCATTTTACTATTTTGTAACGTACATTTTGTACGTACCGGCTAAATGCCAGCGACACGGAGACAACTGCGGTGCGCGCGCAATAAGTGAGTGATGGTAGTTTTTAGTGCGACGCAAACGCGGCCGGCTGGAGGCCTCGAGTTCGTCGACTTCGACTGTCGAGTCTCGTCCGGTACGCAGATACCTGTGATTTTACCTTTCTTTTCTCTCCTGGGAATTCGCTAGAGGAGGATCGTTTCCGCAAACACCTGGAATTTTTACCGAAATGGCTTCGTGAACTTTCACGTAAATTATTATAAACATCACCCACGTTTTTGGATTGCTTTTTCCTACGGATTGATTTTTCCTGGGTGGCAACTTTTTCTCCCGGACTCAATTTTTCTCCCGGAATCAACTCTTTGACGGAATCCACTTCTTCGTACAGACGCAAGTTTCCTGGAAGCAAGTTTTCTCTTCAAACAAGAAGGCAGCACATTGGTTGTACCTGAGACCAAGTTTACCACCAGCTAAACTTCCACCCTCGCTCCGGAGACCCTACGAAGGTAAGTGCCTTTGCCTACCAAGTTTTAACCGATCAGTTCATTTGGATATACTACACGCTCTTGTTCCTTATTGTTGTTAACCGTGCTCAAGTCAAGATTCTGTGATAATAGCTGTGATTTTATTTTAATAAAGAGTACCTGTTGTTCTGCTGACCTGCTTGTTATTGCTGACCCTCTTAGACTAGCGACTCAACCTACGACCCTTGTTGTCTTTTACTGTCTCATGCTCTCAACCACTATTTTTCCCCTCTAAGGGTCAAATAGTTCGTTTCAATTTTCAATGTGAACCACAAGAAGAGAATTGGTGAGTGGAATGTACAAAACATGTACCAAACTGGAAAGGCGGGAATATAATAACAGAGGCGAAGCGACTCCCAGATCGACATACTGGGATGCAGAGAAACAAGATGGCCTAATTTAGGCTACTGCACCATAGACCAACACCATATTTCTCTGGAAACGATACTATCAGGAATAAAAACGGAGAGGCAATAATTTTTAGAAAACAAACCAATGTAACCGTGAAAGGATTCATTCCCATCTCAAGTAGAGTTGCGCTACAAGATCAAGGCAAAACCATTTGACCTAAACATCATAAAGGCAAATGCACCGGCATTGGAAAGCTACGAACCAGATAGAGAAGAATAAAAACGCACTCAAACACACAAAGAAAGAAAAAGTTAGCGTCATTTTGGGCGACATGAACGCCAAGGTCGGAGGAGGGGGAGAGTTTGAAGGTGTGGTGGGAGGTTCCGGGTTGAGAGTCAGAAATTAGAGAGGAGAATGACTACTCTCGATAAAGAAATATGAACACCTTTTCTAAACTACCTCCCAGAAAACTTGGAAATCTCCAGTCGATAACGACCACAAAACCGTGAGAAATTAGATCGACTTTGTGATGATAAACAGAAAATATCGCAATATAAACCGTACTCGGGCGCAGACTTCCAGTCGAACCACAACCTGTTACTAGCTCATACTAAACTACGACTAAAGAAAATAGTAAAGAAGACACCACCAAGAGATGTCGACATGCAGAAGCTCAAGCAAGACAACATAATTCAACAGATCAAAGAAAGGATAAACAACGAACTCAAAACTTTATCAGAACACACCTACTAGGAAGCCGGAATAGAAGAGCTTTGAAACAGAATAAGGTTATCTTTATCTGTGACCTCAGGCACACAAGGAGAACTGAAACCCGATAGGACAGTGAAGAGGCAATAATGGATGACGGACTCTATCCTGGAACTTAAGGAAGAGACTTTTTTGCACATATTTTTAACAATTTGAAATGTCATCTTGGCAATGTTATTGTTATATTTGTCTTTAAAAAAATCAAATGCACGAGATACAGCGTATAATAGGTTTGGGTTCGTCTGCTTTTGTCAAATTAAGAGGGGTGTTTAAAGGTAACATACCTACTCATATGTTTGAAGAGAAAGGTGTGTGACCAATGCGTGTTACAGATGAAGCAGAAACTTGACATTAACAAAAAAATCAACAAATCGTCGCTGTCAGTACGAAGGGGCCTATCTTCTTGATAATTTATTTACAGAAAAAGTTCAATCTTTTCTTTCAAAAAAGATTATGTCTCAATGTTCTAAGTATACTTTTGTGCTATAAGTATATGAAAAACAGGTTCTGATAATGAATTATATCTCGTGCTACAGACAAAATGAACAGTAGAGTTTTCTTCAAAACGTTCTCCTGAAAAGTTGTTAAATCAGAGATAGGCCATTTCGTAATGACAGCGACGAAATAATCTAAGAGTAGACCAAAGGGCAATTGAGACAGCCATACTTCAGATCACTTAAAGAGACAGAATATCTAATAATGCCATCAGCATCAGACAAAGAATCGAAGTTAAATACACAGTCGAGCAAATAACTAGGATGAAATGGAGATGGGCAGGTCATGTGGTGAGAACATCAGACGACAGGTAGACTAAGGGATATCAGAATGGCGATCACGAGGAGACAAACGTAATAGGGGTAGACCCCCCACACGCTGCAACAATGATATAAGGAGAATTATTGCTGGGAATTGGATAATGACGGCCCAGAACCGAGATACATGGGGGAACTTAGAGGAGGCCTATAATGTACAGCAGTGGACAATGACGGCTACACGATGGTGATTAATTCGAGATGCAAACTATAATGAAGAGTTATGGCTTTTTTGATTGATCAATTTAACAAAATAACGAATATGGATTTATGGATTGAGAGTAAATTTTATATTAATCCAATGCTGGATTTTCAAATCGGCAAGTTTTTGAATTTTTAAGAATCTTTACGAATTTTTTTGTTCTTTTTTATATTTATCTAAGGTAGTTGAGTCATGGCTATTATTTTACATGAAATCCTCAAGAAGGTCGAACTCTAAAGTTCTTTTTCCATTAAAAATTTGGACTTTAGAGTACCAGTACAAAATAGGAGCCTTTTTTATACTTTATTTAATGTCAAGCAATCTATCAAACTCCTCCTCTGAATTCGAAATCGTTATGAGATAGACAATTATTTACATCCTTGCAGGACGAGTCGCCCTAGGCAGATGTGAAACGCCATGCTAAGCATATTAATACCACACATATACGGAATATCCCTGATAGGAGTGTTTTATTCATATATAAGCAGTCCAGCAGCATTGTCCTCACCTGTCTTCACCAGACGGCCACCAATTAATCAATGACACCGTGATGGATAGACACTGCTGCCCTCTTCATATTGCGTCCAGGACAGGATCAACAACCTACCAGTAGATTTGAAGTGCATACTCCTATTAATCCAGCTTTTATTAAATATCTACATTTCGTGTTTAGGCAGAACATAACTTTTTCTATAACATGAAATAGGAGTAGGTATGGACTTGCTACTGAATAGGGTATATTCTCAGATGACACTGTTTCAAATTAATGTCACTGCATTATTGTGTCGAAGCACGGAAATAACACTTACACTATATTTTTCTTGCTAGAACGTTGTTGAAAAAACCTGGTACATATTTATTAGAACTACATATTATTAATATCCCAATAATGAAGTTTACCTAAAAGTTTGTTTTTTGTACCTACTAAGTACTTAAATGTTTTTGTGAAATACTCTGCTGCACAAAATTAGGGGAACACTTTTTGTGGTTTCCTCGCCGACAAATCATACAGTCACTAGATTTTTTCACAATTTTACATGAAGCAAGAAAAGAGGGTATTCTCAAAGTTCTCCAACCACAAGTTTTGTGTATGTGGGCATTACGGGGTGACATGTCTTGGAAATGAACCCATGTACCAAAATCAACTCCGCATGATTTTCAATTGAAATTTGTGCCTCTCCTATCACCACCAGAAGTTCAATGATCCTTTAACCGACGTAAATATTTGATTCAAACTCCCTGCAAACTCTCCGTACCCGCTTGTTTATCAATATCGTCATTCGTTGTGAAGTGACAGTTCCTTCTTCGAAATCTGCAGAAGCATCCACGAGATGTTCAAAGATGTTTGAGGCAAGACGATTTCTCTCATCACAAAATAGGTTGTCACCCAATTGAGGATTATTCAAAGCATTTCCAAAGTCTTTTCAACCTCTTCATCTGGTAGTAGATTGTTCTTGCCACTGTTTTTTTTTTTGACTGCTCGGTATATTTTCAAGATGACCGCACTTCCCCAAATACCTAAAGTGACACCTATTTTAAAGGGTCTTAAAGGGTGTACCTTTATATTACTTTTTAGATAGCCGTCGAATGATGTTGACATTTTTTCATCACTATAAAAATGAAAAATGGCACATTGTTTTTGCCTATACAGCAGCGTGCGCAAAGCATTTCGCGAAATAGAGCGTAAAAATATTTCGTGCACTATCTTGTATTTGTTTTCCTAGCAACAAAGCAACAATCAACTTGGAACTAAATTAAAAATTCCCCTAGTCATTTTTATGAATTTTGTTCCGATTTTTCCGCTTATTTTTTTAACACCGGTTGTAACATAAAGTTCTATCTACACATAGTTCTAATACACATTATAAACTACAGGGCTCTGCAACAGGTATCACCTATTTTTAGTAGGCCATGGTTGATACAATATCCATTTTCGCAACATCCACAATTTGGATGTTTTGTCAGTTTTATGTGCGCCAATATTTGCAATTTAATTATTCATAGATAAGTTTTCGATTAATCAACTCATTTATGCGGTTTAAAGCTTTATAGCATAAGTTCAAAGCAGTTTCGTCGCGAGTTTAATGTTCCAACCTGGCAAATAATAACGAGATGGGCTAAAAACTTTGATACTGGTAATATCATCTTATCACCTCCAAGTTTAGAGGTAGTGTGCAGATAGTAAGAACCCCCGAAGTAATCGACGCTCTCAGACAAGATATTCAAAGAAGTGAACAGCGATCAGCACTGAGACATTCAATGGCGCTGCGGATTTCTGAAAGAAGCTTATTAGAAATAATGGTATGTAAAAAGTCATTTTGTGGCATTTTCATGTAGGTACCTACATCTTGCTTGAGAAAAACAATTTAAACTATTCAACAAAATAATATTAAAATTGATGGCTAAATAGCTCACTAATAATACTATGAAACAGCCAATTACTATGAAATACATTTTTAGGATACTTATCAACCTTGTGTCATCGAATATTTATTTTCTTAAAATCAAAATTTAACTTTCTTAAATTCAAGATTGTTACCTTTACCTAGAGTACCTGGATATTGACAGATTTTTAGGGTATAAGAGTACGGAACGTTAATGTTCCTCGCGTTTGATTTAAAATCTAAATCCCCAAAGAAATCATTCAAGGTAGGAAGCAATGACCTGTCACCGAAGGAGCTTCAGTCCCCCGAGCTCTGGACCGATGGACTTCTTTTGAAACCATTTCGCATCCTGCAGAAATAAAATCATAAATCACCCCCCAAAATCCGGCGTTAATGTCAGAACCGCTACATCACCAGTAAAGAATACTCTAATTCATTATCAAAACGTCCGCGGTCTGAGAACCAAATCAAGAGATTTCTTTATCTCCGCATTATCCTGTAGCCATCCTATTATCATCCTAACTAAAACATGGTTAGACGAATCATTTCATAATGGCGACGTTTTGGAGTGGTAAAAAAAATCCACTCGCGAATTAATATCTCAAAAGAAAATACCTCACAAGAAATATAAAATCTCAGTCTTCGGTTGACTATATGACATTCTCCGACTTGAGGAGTAGAGCCAGAGAATCACTGGAGTCAGACAGGGGGTGGTTCATTGGCAACGAGGAAAATAACATAGTTGAAAGACCGCAGTACTTCTGGACATACATACGAAAGACATGCAAAGAAACTAATATACCCAACTGCATGTCATTATGATGGCAAGCTTGGTGGGGGTGGAGGCCGCGTGTGACTTGTTTGCAAACTTCTTTGAATCGAACTACAGACGCGAAGCGTGGTCCCATGCAGGTCGCTTTGCTCATCCCGTTGCCACTGATAATATGTGTACCGCCCAAATGAGCTATGTAGACATCTCGGATGTCTACATATCAATTCGTTGAAGTCCAACGGCAGGACTGGTCCCTGATAAGATACCGGCGGTATTCCTACAGAAGTGCTCAAATTATAATTATGCTTATACCACTTCATATCATCTTCAACAACTGCACTAAGAACGGAAAATTTCCCACTCAATGGAAAATATCGAATATCATTCTTATACACAAATCAGGCCCCAGAACCAAAATCACAAATTACAGACCGATATCCATCAACAACAATCTCTCTAAATTGTTCGATCATTTTAGCGGAAATTTTAACATCCCACGTTGAAGACTATATTACTCCCGAACAGCAATATTTTATTAGTGGCAGATCTACTGAGACCAACCCTATTATCTTCACAAATTTTATTGATAAATCCATCGAAGGAGGCTTCTCTGTGGATTTCATCTACACTGATATGGCAAAAGCCTTTGACTGCGTCCCTACTGATCTGTTGATTCACAAACTTAAAACGCTTTATAGGATAGGAGAGCCCCTATTGTCTTGCATCAGCGACCTTCTGAATGATAGAACGCAGCAGGTGGTCGTGAATGGTCACACATCTTCCCCTATTGCGGTTTCGTCCAGCGTTGGTCAAGGGACACACCCGGGACCTGTATTCTTCTCATTGTACCTACATAAATGACCTAAAGTCTGTACTTAAAACTCCCGTTTCCTACTTTACGCCGATGACTGTAAGATCTTTAAGTGTGTAACTTGTGCTGATGACATCAAAGACGACATCAACCTGTTTGCTGAATTGTGTGATAATAACGGCCTGACGCTTAATATAAATAAGTGTGAACATATGGCCTTCTCACGGCAGAGATTCCCGTAAACACAAAAGGCAATAATAGATAGCTACCATAACATCCATGAAGGACTTGGAAGTGTGCATGGACCCAAAACCCGATTATCGACGACATGTGGATTATATAGTCACGAAAGCATTCAGGTTATTGGGCTACATTAGTCGCACAACTAGATCTTTCTCCAGCTCTTGATGCGTTCGGGTGCTGTTTTCAGCGCTGGTCCGTCCAATCTTGGAATACTGCTCTGTGGTCTGGGCTCCCACGTATTGGATCCACATTGATCGTATTGAGGGAATCCAGAAAAGATTCGTAAGTCTGTTATTTTACCGGTTTAACATTCCGTAGTACTTCAACGATTACCCTAATTTACTGAAGTCTTTCTCACTCAATAGTCTCCATACCAGACGCAAGTACAGCGACATCATGTTCGCCTTCAAAGTACTGAACTCAAATATAAAATGTCCTGAGGTTCTACGGTTGTTTACTATTTTTGCTCCCTCCAGACAGCTAAGGCAGCTGCCACTGCTTGAGGTTGGGTTCCATAGGACCAACTATGGAATGCACTCCTCAATTACCAGGATATCGAATGCGGTGAACTCGCTTGACCTGAGATCATAAATGGGGGATCTGAGCTTGAGATCTTTCAGGGGGGCCTTGAAGATCTCTCTATATGGGTGACGAATCTCTTGTTATATACTCGTGATATACCTACTAGTTTATTTATTTATTTATTTATACTTGTATTTTAGTTTAAGTTTTTAGTTTGGTTTAGTTTAGTTTTTTTATTCATATTTATAAGTTTGCGGTTATATGTAACTGGCAAGTCCGTTAATTAAATTGAATTAAATTGAATGTCATTTTCCTTGGACGTGGCTTTTTACGTTGCAGATACTTTCTCGCGTCTAAGTTTTACCTGTTTTACCAGCTTTGAAGAAACCAGCAAACATAAAATGCACAAGCGTGCCTAAATAGGAAAATGATAGAGGTTTATCGAATTATTATTATTGTCTATTAAATAAATAAATAAAAACGATTGTGATATCAGTTACAGTTTTTTGTAATTTTCCTGTCTATTCCTCGGTATTGTGAGAAGAGAAGAAATGTGTAAAAAAATGTTCATAAAAAAAAAACAGTAATTAGACATTTCCTTGTAACCCCTATATAACCTGCAAGTAACCGCTCCACCATATAGCTTTCAAGAATGTGAATTAAATAAAAAAACACTTTGTTAAATAGAAATGGCCTGCTCTCTCTCTCTCTCTCTCAAATCGCTACCTATCAGAAAGAGACCTTCCGTACTCTTTCTAATGATAATTTTATATCAAGGTACTCTACTTTAATCCAGTGAGAAATTCGATTTTGACAGACAGACAAACAAATGAGTAATCCTGCATGGATAATGTTCTGCTTTTCATTTTAGCGTTCAAGCCCAAAAAAACTACTTTTAACGCTTTTAAACGAAATATATTCCGTTTTATCTACGCAGTTAGAATTAAATTTAGTCCCAGCTTTTGAATTTTTATTCGATTTTAGAATTTTTGCTTTATTTTCAAGCAAAATTCCTTACTTAACGTTTGAGTGGTTCACAAAGCACTACCTACACAACTTATAGAAAACTTATATAATATAGAAAATAAAGGAGAAGTTTGCATTGATGGTAATTTCTTACTACCGCGAGTTGTTACAAAAGTCGCCTTGTTGGAACAGGAATTCGTAAAAGACAAAGCGTAGCTGGAAGCTGAAGACGAACTGACGGGAACAAGTAAAGTGTGCGGATTCGCCAATCAGCGAACTATTGTTATGGTTCTATAGCGAAGTAACTGCTCGCTGACGTGCGCCTTATTCACGGAAAATAGAATTGAGCTTATTTGACGATTTCTTTACTAAGCATACCTAAATATATTATACATTATGGTGAAATACTCAAACAACGTATGTTCTTTAGTATCTTAGCATAGTTCATTATTTGACAATACTTGAGCTTTCTTAGGATCTAGAACAAATAAAAAAAATTTCGCAGAGTATGCGAGGCGAAGACTGGAAGACATGGACGGTACCGTTCCGTCGTTATTATGGACTCATCGTCATATCATATCAGTCAGACTCACGCTACACATACTGTAGGAAAGTTGGAAGTTATCTTAACTATTTTTTTGTGATGGTTCTATTCTTGCTAACTATCCTTGCTAATAGAGTCCTCACGGATTTGTGAGCTTTACAATACAATGTAAAGGCGTTAAGAATTACACACTGATCCCTATAAGAATATCAACCTACATTCATTTTAAGCTAATTATCGAATTTTTAACAATGTAAGTATTTATTAAGTAGAAAAAACGGTCTTTAAAACTCAGAAGACCGTTAAACAGCTTTTTTCAAAAATTAAGGATAAAACTCCAATAATGCAACAATCAAATGTTGTATATTGCATTCCTTGTGCTAACTGCAATCTTTGTTACATAGGACAAACCTCAAGGAATTTAAAATCTCGTATAACATCCCATAGAAGTGATTCAAAACGTAATACAGGCACTTGTGCTCTGGCTAAACATGTTAAGAATAAAGATCACCAAATGAATTATGATGGTACATCAATCTTAGATATAGAAAGTAACACCTTTAAAAGAACTTTTATAGAAATGATTAGAATCCAACAAAATTCAAATGCTATGAACTCCATGAAAGATGTAGAAAATCTTAGTAGCATTTACACATTTTTAGTAAAAATTGATAAAGAAAACAACCTACAATAGTCTCAATTTAATCCAAAGTTTAAATAGTTTTGATTCTTCCGATATTTTTATTTTTTCCTTCAATGTTATTACAATAATATTAATTTTGTCTAACAATAGGGGACTTACATAGTAATGAAGTCGTCAAAAACAAATAATTTTTAGATATCAAATCATCTTTATTCAATTTTTTAAAAAAATTATTATTTATATGTCAATCATTTAGATTAGAAAAAACTTTTAAAAAATTTTTTATCATTTCGGCCTGAATTGGAAATTGAACTTCATTAGTATACCTATGTAATTTTATCTTTGTTGGCGTTAGTTGCTTTAAATGTATACAAGAATAGTCCTATGGTTAACAATTTTTACAAACTTTAAATTTTAATCTCAAATTCTGTAAGTATATAATTTCCATCTTTGTAACACCTATATACTAAATTTAATATTGTTAATCATATTATAGATAGTCCTGAAGAAGAATTAAAATTAATTCGAAAGCTTGACGTAGAAAAAAGAGTGTTCTTTAATTTAATTGACTGCAAACCCAAATAATTCCTAATATCATAATATAATAATTAAATCATATCAAATGATATGATTTAATTATTATATCCACATTGGAAAAATTGTACCAAAAAGTGGTTTTTTGAGAACCTCTTCTCTTCAGCGCCACCTAAACTCAGGACCACCTCCCCCAACCTAGTTGTCGTGTCGTGACTAAAGGTCTGCACTAGAAGAACGGTGCCGGAGAATGATGTCCGAATGTGGGCTCTCCGTCAAACCGTATATCACTCTTCTGTGTCGTGGGCATGTCTCGCGCACAGAGAGATATGTGGGGGTCTTGACTTACCCGTCCGGACTGCGTGGATCAGGAACCTTTATAAAAACTTCCTCAATCTCAAGGTATTGCGCGCGCCGAAGAGATACATGACTGTGGGTAGCTCAGTCTTAGCGGCAAACATAGACTCGGTTCACCGGGCTCACCCCGCTGTATTGAGCCTTACATGCGGGCTCTGCGGAAAGTGGACCAACCAGCCACTCCTGGGGCATCCATGGAGTATGTAAAACAAATATGCTTCGTAAGCTGTTGAGATCGGTTCTAATCCGACTCTGGAGATCGGTTCTAATGCGACTCTGGAGATCGGTTCTAATCTGACTTAAAAACAGCTCGATTCCCCTGGACCAGGGGGAGAAACAAATCTCCCCTGAGAAAAAGGAAGTCGGATAACGAGAGTACAAACCTTCGAGAGAGACTTTCTAACACCGGAGGACCTGGATACATTAGCAACAGTCAAGATGGTCAGCTTCCTTAAAGAGGCTCACGTGATGGGGTTAACGTAGCACCAGGACGACTAAATGTGAGCCATAATAGACCTACGGTCGCAGTGGAAGTGCCACAATGGCCCACTCCCGATGAATCTAATCTAATCTACCCATTGTCTGGACTAACAAATCTTTCTGAAATTCAAATTTCAATACATCAACTACCTAACCGTTTCAAAGCCCAATGTCAATCGGTCTGCTGGCTGGCTGATTTCCAAAAAAAAAAAACAAAAAAAAAACAGAAAAACCGTCGATGTAAATCGTGTAGCATAAAATGTACACTAAAGACGAACGGCAGCTTTTCGCCGGCGGCACTGGGTCGTGTGGTTAAATAAAAAAAAAGCGATGATTGCTTATGACTCATGTATAAATCAATAAAAAAAATAAGTTTTGGGCGCCACGGAATTTTTTATTGAAACGTTGAATTCCGAAACGTTGTTGTTTGTTTAACAATTTACCTTTTAATTTAGTAAATTGATCGACATAGATACAGACACAATTTAATAAAATTCCCATCAATACAAATTTATTAATTGTCCCGATTGATATGTATGTAATATGTTATTCTATTAATTGATCCTGGGAATTAATAAACTACTTTGAGTTTTCTGAAAAGAACAGAATATACAGTTTATTTACAATATTTACAATCTTATTATTAATTAATTTACGTTACCTGAAAAGAACAGAAAACGACATTTAAAGTTTTTAAGTTCCACAAAATCTATTCTAAATAATTCAAAATCTAATAATACGAGTAACAATCCTTATTTTTAATAAATTTTACAGACTGGTTTCCTTTATATCTGGTCTTTCTCGTTCTCTCTTAATTAATCGGTTTCGAGCTTATCAGTTTATCACTGAATAGCGGCAAATTTAAAATATACGACATAGTATGTTTACATCTCCCCCCCGTAACGAAGAAAATTCTTCGGAACGAAATTTTCTTAAAGTGAAGTAGTTTTTTCTCCTTCCTGATATAGAACCGCCTGGGCTGAACTTAGTTTGGTAATGTGATATAGATTAGATTCCATTTTCTTATGGCCAGTATTAATTTTGTAAATTGATTTCGATATTTTTTCTATGATCTCGAATGGTCCAATTCTTAACTCATCTAGTTTTTTTCTGTTAAGTTTGTTTCCATTCTCGATAAATACCATATCTCCTACTTTTAGCTCAACATTTTTCCTATACTTATCAAATCTCTCTTTGTTATAATTGTGTGATTTGAGTGTGTTTTGTAGCGCTTTTTCTCTATCTTTTATCCAGTCTCCAGCTTTACATTGTAGTTTTAGTTCGTTGGGCAATGTTGTAACATCTGTGCCTTCCAGTAAGTATTTTGGGGCATATTTTGTGACGGTGTGTTCTGTTTTGTTATATTTCTCCACGCAATTTTGAGCTATTGTTGTCCAAGCTTGTTTTGTTTCTTTTTCATTTATTTTACATCTAATTTTGTTAATCAGTGTCTGGTTTAACCTTTCGTTTAGACCATTTGAAAACGGTGTATCTACTGCTGTGAAAATAATAGGAATGCCCTTTTCTTTAAGAAATTTTTTAAAGTCTTTTGAATTAATCCCTGGGTATTGATCGGTTAATATTTTTCCTATTTTGTGATCTTCCGCAATTTTGTCAACCAATTTTATAAAATCATGTGCACTTTGTGTTTTTGAAGTTCGGATGTAAGCGTATCTGGTAAAATGATCCACTAGAAGATGTAAGTATTTCTTTGTTGAGCGGCATCCTCCGAATCCTCCTATTGTATCTATTGAAACTATTTCAAATGGTTCCTTTGCTGGACCTAAATGCGATAGAAGGCCAATTTTTTCTCTTCCTCTCGATTTGTTTTTGATACATATGTCACAGTTTTTACAAATTTGGTTTATGTTTTGAATTAAATTTTTTGCTATATAGAAAGGTCTGATTTTATTTTGTACTTGTGTTATTCCTATATGACAGAAATTTTGGTGTATTCTCTTAATTAATTCCTTGCTAAATTCTTCAGATATGATGATTTTTTCTTTTTTGTTTACTTTTTTATAGTATATATTGTTTATTTTCTTAAATTTATCTATTTTACTCTGCAAGTCTTTATTATTTTCTTGATCTATTAAGATCTCGTCTATTTTAATGAAATTCACGACTTTTAATTGTTCTGTGACATTTTCTTCTGGTTCTAACACAGGATTCCTGCTTAAACAATCCGCTTCTAGGTTTGTTTTTCCTGGTGCGTATATAATATCAAAATCATATTGAGATAAGTAGTACATCAGGTCTCCTAATTCTTCGTCAGTTCTAGCTTTTATATTCATAGTTTCTAGAGGTTTGTGATCACAGAAAACTGTAAATTTCTTGCCTATTAGTCTATGTTGCCAGTACTTGATGGCTTCTTTAATCGCCAAGCATTCTAAATAGATGGCTTTTTTTCTTTTTTGATTTTCACTTAACTTTTTAGAGAAATACGCCACTGGTTTCTCTTCGTTATTTTCTTGCGGTTGCTTTAAAATAGCACCGACTCCTTCTATACTTGCATCCGTATATATATGTATGGGTAAATTTCTATCGAAAATTGCTAAGACAGGTTTAGAACATATAATTTTTTTTATAAGTTCGAATGACTCATTGCATTCGTTTGACCAAATAAACTTCTGATTTTTTCTCAACAGATTGTGTAATGGATCCAGTATAATTGAATTTTTTTCTATGTATTTATTATAGAAATTTATTTTCCCTAAAAATTGACGAACATTTTTTTGTGTCTTGGGAACAGGGAATTTTTTTATTGAGATCAGATTATCTGTAAGTGGTCTAATTGAATTATTGCTTATTACATGCCCTAGGTACTTTACTGAGTCTGCTGCGAATTTGCATTTTGACAATTTTAATCTAAAACCTTCTTCCAGTATTGCGTTCAATAAGCTTTTTAAATGTTGGATATGCTCTTGAAAAGTTTCTGAAAAGATCAAGATATCATCGATATAATTTATTGTAAATTCAAAAAGATTATGTTTTCTTATAATATTGCTAAGTATTCTTTGAAAAATTGCAGGTGCTGTCTTTAGCCCAAATGGCAAGCACGTCCACTGAAAATGTCCTTCTTGAGTGACAAAACCTGTTTTTTCCCTATCTTCAATTTTTAATGGGATTGCCCAAAAAGCCGAATTAATATCGAGAGTCGAGAAAAATTTACAGTTTCTTGTTTTATCGATCAAGTCTTCAATCAGCGGAAACGGCTGTGATTGAGGAATTACAATTTTATTCAAATCTCTAAAATCTACACACAACCTCGATTTTTTATCATCTCCTTTTTTATAGGCTAAAGTTACTGGGGCTGCGAACGGGCTGTAAGACTCCTCAATTAAATTTTTTTTCTAGCAACTTTGAGATTTGTTTTTCTATTTCTTTCCTATCATCTAATGAGCATCTGTATGGTCTTTTACTACAA